>CM053784.1:414061689-414714189 GCA_028749045.1 Cupressus sempervirens
TCATATTGTTCTCAATATTTATTGCAATCCTAAAGGCATCTTTGAGATCTCTTGGATCTTTATATCTTAAAAAGTATCCCATCTTACCATCAAAAGCATTATAATAAGTATTAAGACACACCTTATCATCAAGCCTCATAACTTGAAGCAATTTCTGTATTCCCTTTTGAAATCTAGCATTAAATTCAAGGATAGATTCATTTTGGAGCTTCTTGATGTTATTGAATTCATTCAAAATGTAGATAGCATTTTTTTTATAACCATATTGTTCCTCAAAACAATGTTCCATCTCTCTCCATGAGGATATGGATCCCTCAAGAAATCTTTAGAACCATTACCTTGCATCTTCAGTTAGTAACTGGACAAAAAATTTCATAACTACATCCACATGCTCAACTTCATAATCATTTAGAAAGTCCAAGAAACATATCAAGTTATCTTTATGACTAATAACATTAATGCCCAAAAAAAATTCAATTTGTTTCTCAATTCTTTCACAATAGGATTTGGATAACCATGGATTCCATTAAAACACAAGTGTTTAGATTCTTCTAATTCAAATGGTCTCCTTCATGTTCCCACCTTGTGTCACCACTAGGAGTGGGTATATTGTCTATACTAGTGTTTGAGGTTATCTTAACATTAGCATCTACCTTTGGAGAAGATGATGTGGGAATATTAAATGTAACAGTCTTATTGGCACTATTTTTTGGCATAGAACCTAAAGACATACCTATTTCATGACTAATTATTGTCTGGATACTTGAAGTGCTTGAAATAAAATGAATTTTCTTCTTCATTTCAATATTAGAAGCCTCATTCTCTACTCTTTCCAATTCCTTTTTCAAATATTTTCTCTCTTTTATTTTCTTCTTCAATTCTATATCAGAATATGGCATAATTTCTTGATAACTTGTTATCCTTATAGGCCCATTTATTGTAATACTAGTCATATTTTTCTTTCCTTTGTCCTTTTGGACAATAAAGGACCTAGAATTTTTATCTTCATTATTTTCAACTGCTATATATTTGTAACTTCTCACATGCCTGACAATAGGGCCTAATTTCTCAAAATTTTGGCTACTCATTAAAAAACATTCTTACTCCTTCCTCAAATTAGCAACATCATCTAAAATCATTAGTTTTCAAGGAGAAACAACCTTTTCTTTTTTCTTTTTTCAAAGAAATAATACTCTTAAGTAAATTTTATCTTTCTTCTATCACTTTCCTTATTTCTTCCTCCCTTTCTTTTTGAAGATGACTCTCTATGTCTAATCACTCAGCAAACTACATTCTAAATCTGCTCAAGTCATTTGGATTTGACCTAATATCTTTAGAACTAGAACTCATGTATGTATCGATAGAATATAAATGTACTAACTCCTTATGGGGATGATTTGAAAGGATAGGGTCTTGATGGATATGGAGAAAATAGTTGCATATTATTTGTTCCACATTCACTGGATCTTGGTATATCACCTTCTTCTAACCTATGACTTCTAGGGTTTCATAAAATTATCATCAAAGAGTTCACTAATAGACTTAGAACTTTTGTAGGAGTATTCTTTCTCACTAAAAAAATGATGTGACTACCTACTATTATTAGAGTGCTCATGAGGGTTTGATTCTCTATGTGGTTCACTCATTTTTTTTGACCAACCCATCTTTCCATTTAAAGGAAGATCTCCTTGAAGATTTAATTATGGGTTCTTTCTAAAAAAATCTTGTGTATTATTTCTTCTATCCATGAATTTCAATATAAAATAACATTGGTTTTATAACCTTTGAGTCACCACCACTACTTATGGGAAATGTGATTTGGAATAAAAAGACCTTGAAAGTTCTGCTAAATTACTTATTACTAAAGATACAGGTATAGTTTTCACCAAACAATACTTATGGAAAAAAAAATGATAGAAAAAACCCTTGATTTATCCCAATGGGAAAAGGACCTAACATATAATGTAGTATTTCAATACACCTCTGCAGTACTCCCCAGTAGACTCGCCAATTTTGTTGGTTTTTGATTTAATAGATTTGCATATGAAATCAAGGAAATAAAAAATAGCATATTACCTAGGATTTAGCTCTTTCCCATGATAGGTTTACCCTATCTAGTCCTGGACCAACTTCAAAAAGCACTAATGCTTTTTACACTTTAGTTTCTACTAAACCAAGGCGAGTTAAGATGATGGTGCAAGTTATTTGGACTTTTTATGCTATTTGGTTTCTTGTTTATGTAGTCAAAGCTAGAAGTTCTATTTTTCACTCTAGGAGATATATCTTGAGCATCCAAGCTTTGATTTGGGAATTGTTTATATTGTTGGAAATTTATTTATGTAATCTTTCTATTGATGCTCATTTTTTTTCCTAGATTCTACTCTAGGAATATTCTATTTAATTCTTTTCTCTTTTATACTTCAGTGGATATCATGGTTGTTTCAAGTCCTAGGATCAATTGCATTTCTTTAGATGATCCTCATGGCTTGCATTATCTATTATATTAGCCATATGTCTCTTTTATTCTTTGTTGACATCCTTTTGTATTATTTTTGCAGACTCACTAAGATAAAGTGCAACTCTATTGTATTTCAAGATATTGCATATCTTCATTTTTTTTGTACTTATGTTACACTATAAAGTTCCTTAGGGGGTCTCATGTTGGACATATTTTCCATCTTCCTTTGTCGAGTGACTATTCCTTTGATAATATTAGCCTCATGATGTGTCAATAACATGTGCCATTATAGGTGTTTGTACTTCTTTGACACTCTCAATGTTGCTGGTTCTATTTCTATAGGATATATTGCATTCATTTTTAGTGTTCATGTCTTACCTCTTAGCATTATAGGGTAGTTATTTTGGTTCTATTTCTTTCTTGGTTTGGTGGAGTGAGCTATGTATTTAGTATTTGATCCTATGTACTAGATGATTATAGTGGCTGGATACCTATGCATTTCGATGAGATGGATCATTTACCATAGAAATGTTATTTAATTCCTATTTTTGGAGGCCATGAAGATACCTTCCATCTTTGATTGATCATCTCTTCAGACTTAGTCTTCTATACATTGGAGGATTTTTTAGATCAATAGTTTGGCTATGTTTGTAGCTTCACGCTTCACTAGTGTTCTTCATGATCATATTTTGTTCATTTATTTTGGGACATTCCCTAGTTTGGAGGCTTCTTCAGTCCCACACTAGTTCTTTTAACATTATTTCCATCTCCTTTTGGAGTAGGGTGTTCTACATTTCTTCTCTTTTTTAGAGATTTGGTTATGCTTGGGTATCTTATAAGGCTTTATTGTCCAGTCCCAAATTTACTTTCAATAGTAGTTTCTAGGTTTTTCAGCTACTCCATAAGTTTATCTTAAGGGGGGTGTTAGAGTAATAAAGTATTTTCATGTTAATTAGATCATATTGATTTAATTATTAAGTAACTTATTATTTCTAGTTTACTTAAGCTAAACTTTGGGCATTTAATAAATAATTATTTTATTAATTATTATCATGCATCCTAGGTTTTACCTATTAGGGTTTTGATATCCTTTTATAAGGATTGATCTCCTTGTAATATATTCATTCACTTTTGATTATAGTAATTTCTCTTTTTTCTCATCTAGAATGCCACATCTGTGGATCTAGGAATTCTAGCCTCCATAGCTTTTTCTTCTCTTTCTATGATAGGTGTTTTCATGCAGGTGACTCTTGGGAGCTGCAGGGTTGATCTTTCATCAACTTCATATTTGAAGTTTGTTGGTCTAATTTTTTACATAATAATTTTTCTTAAAATCATGGTATAAAAATTAGATGTGAGTCCTTTTATTTGATTCTAGGGTTTTAGGTTTTTATCTTATATTTTGATACCTTTTAAAATTTGTGTAAAACCTTATCTCTTGCCCTTTTTAATTTACTTGGTGTGAAATCTTTTAAAAGGATCAAGTATTCTTTTCATTGTTGAGTCCTTTTGAAAAGGCCTTTTCTAGCCATTGGATCTTGTTTGGATCCACGGATGTTGCATGCTCGTTACAAAAATTTGCAAGGCTTTTTACTATAGTGATGTAGCAACCATCAGAATACTTTGTTATGGTACTGAAAAATGAGGTCTAGCACTAGAGAAGTGTGTCAATTTTCAAACATTATGGTCATGTACTCTATCCTAGGGTTGTCAATATCAGAAAGGACACATGTGGAGCAATTCACAAGCGGTGTCATCGGAACCCAAGTTATTTTGGCAAGCCACTATATCGTGACTAGAAAATCTATGCACCCTGCCGGTAGTGACATAGCAAGTGTTTGGAATATAAAGAAAGAGGAAACCTTTTAAAAGTTGATGTGATTGTAGAATTCCCATGCAGTTTCATAAATGTGCAGGCCACCTTTTCTGACAGTACTATTAATTGGTGAAATTTCAATCAATGTGTTACATGTTCTCCATCACTAGAATGTTGAATCTGTCGGAGGTTGATTTATTGTGACCAAGAAAGTCATCAAATTTTTGGTAGCAACATAGCAAGTGCCAAATAGTGCAAAAGACATTTTTCTTTTTAGATGGGCAGTTATTTTGAGGATCCCAAGGAAGATATCTTGCCAACTATGCCTTTATTTATGTGGCAGTCATGTCAAACATGGTTATTCTATTTTAATTTTTCTTGGCATCAATTTTTGATGGGTCACCAAAAGTTGTTGTGTCGCTAACAAAAATTTAATGACTCTTGCCGATAGCGAGGTAGTGACTAGTCACTAGGGATTAAAATAGTAATATGTATATCACAACATTTTAAGCTAGCTCAGCATTAGCAGTAACTTGGACCCACACCCCATGCATAAAACATATAAGGGATTATGATCATCAGATCAGGCATGGATCAATGATACTCACTATATCACTATGGAAAGATTTGCACTTTTTATGTATAGTCAGGTAGCGAGTAAGGGTCTCACTACATTTTCAAAGATTCATGCAGTTTCTATGCCCTAAAATTAACTTTAAATCTATGACTATCGCTATCTTGCTATGAAGAGTTGCATGAAGATTATGTATGGTGAGATAGTGAATGAGGGACCCACCATATTTCTCTTAAGAGTTGTATCAAATATCTACCACATGATCAAAGCAGAATCAATGGTTATCGCTATCTCACTATAGCAAGATGCTCAAAAGTTATGTATAGTAAGGTAGCAACTTCATGACACATGTCCCTAGTCATTAGTAGGCCCAAACTGAAATACTAGAATTGAAGGAAAGGTATAGATTAAAGAATTTTATTGGCTTGACTACTAGCATGTTAAGAAGAAAGGTGAGTGAGCCTAGTTTTCTTTCCTAGATCGTAGGATTTTTTGAGGATCAACACCACAAATTCAAAAGGAAATGTGATGCCACTCTATTTTTCTATTTTGTGCATTTATATTGAATGAAAACTTCATGTGTGAGAAAAATAGAGTATAATATAGGAAATTTTTCCATTTCCAGTCTCACACAAACAAAGATTTCACATTTTTTGAGCACCAGAGCCTACTAATGATATTGTGTTAAGCTTGGCAAAGATGTGAAGAAATCCTCCATTTGTTCATGAGCTATTGCTGAGGTTCAAAGAAGAAAAAGTTTGGAAAATCAAGTAAGTACTAATATTATAACCCCTGTAGCATTCTAGTTCCTATGAATTATAGTCAAGATGCCTCCCAAGAAATCATTTTCTGGGCAAGTAAATTATATGGATAGGAATGTTCAAGACAATTTGCTACAATTACTCCCAGATTCCACCACCAAACCTACACAAGTTAAGAAGTTAATTTCCTTAAACCTTAGGCTTAATATTGTTGATGGCCTATATGATAAAGGGTACTGGGTTAGGGATGCAACAACTACACAAATTGCTCTTTTTTTATTCAAAAAATGGTTTTTAGAGAGGAATTTATTTAAGGAGAACAAATTTCCACAATCCATTCTATTGTACTAATATGTTTCTGGATTCGATTGTGTGAAGATTTTTACCATCAATGTTTCGAATCACACTACGTGATCCATCATTAGGAATTTATTTGCCCGGCATGCTAACATCTAGAATTTGATTTGGGAAAGCTAGTAGTTCCAAGTGTTCTAATGGATTATGATTTACTTGAAGCCATTGCCAAGAATTATGACCAATCTATTAGGGTGGTGAGAAGAACTGATGGTGTGCCTCTAATCTCAATTAGACCTGAGGAAATTAGAGAGGTTTTTCACCTAGAGCCATTGTCAGATTATCATGTGCCAATTAATCTGCTAGAATTAGAAAATGAATACAAGGCAAAGAAGGATGTGATTAGGGGAGGTGAACTAAGGGCGCAATAGGAACTTTGCTAGTAATTACTGTAGCCTCTAGGGAACCTTTTAAGAAGAGTCTTTTCACTTCCCGAGGTGTAGAGATATGCAGGACCCTATGTTGTGTTTTTGGTGAAGACGAGAAAGATTTCATGCCCATTGGCCTTATGTATATAATGGTTCAAATTGCCTCTTTTGGTCTAGATGTTATTTTTTATTTTTCTTCCTTTTTAGTTGAATAAATCCATGTTGGTTTGGTCAGAATTGGCAAACTAAAAGTGGAGAAGACATTTGGGCACTATTCTCTATTGATGCACATGTTCTTGTTTAAAGGGGTGGCATATTTTGATAAAGAGATGGAATTGAATAGATAGAAGGATGGGGAAGCACTGCCAATCCAGTTGTGGAGGGCAAATATGACCTAGGATGTAGATAAGGCTAATTTTTTTAAGATTTGATAGGTATTTTGCCTCCAAATTGAGATGCCTCATATTGAGTGACAAACCTAGAATCCCCAAGGCACTAATGAATCATATTAGGCCTATGGATAAGCCCCATGATTTGAAAGTTTCAAACAATTGGGGAGATATTACTCCTTACTCTATTTCTACTATTTTTAGAATCTAAGGTTTTAGAGGGAGCTCCCATGTATTACCCTACCAAGTACCTTTAAAGGTAGGAATGGCTAAATTTTTGTGGCAATTGGGAGGAGTAGAGGAGATGTTTCTGTTGAAAAGGTCACTAGGGTCAATTTTTCCTACTTGCACTATGGTACACTAGTTTGTGATTACCAAAGGGTGTTGACTCTTTTTGCATAAAATTTTGGATCAGTATAAAATGGTTGTCTCCCATCCCCATTTTTGTGATACTTTGGGGTTCTTTAATTGGACCTTGAGACATAAGATTAAATTGGGATAGGCCAAACATGACTCATATTATCTAGAGGATAATATAAGGAATGAGTTCTCATTGCAGGAATAGAAAACCAAAAAAGAAAGGTGGAGAGTCTATTCCCAGGTTTTAGAATTCATTCATTGTTTTGATCAGAAATATGGTTCTCTAGATAATGCTAATATAGAGGCTGATAAAGTAAATAAACTCATTAATACCTTCCCTAAAATAATGGAAGCTATGAATGAGAAGAAATAAATTTTTATTGATTCATACTTAGATAAGGCTAGAGAGGTCATGAGGAGGT
Organism: Cupressus sempervirens; assembly: GCA_028749045.1. NCBI lineage: Eukaryota > Viridiplantae > Streptophyta > Pinopsida > Cupressales > Cupressaceae > Cupressus > Cupressus sempervirens. The sequence continues at coordinate 414,069,192 of CM053784.1, forward strand.
TTTCTTTCACTCCTGATGTAGGAGTTGGTCAAATAAATGTTGAAAAGAGGCCAGGTTACAATATAATTCAGAATAGAAAAACCACTAAAGATAAGGGCAAGCAGATAGTAGAATCTACTAGTGCAGTCCTAGAAGAAAGGCCTCCTGAGCCATCCCCAAAGAGGAGAAAAATAATAAAGGAAAAGAGTGCTCAAGTTGAGGAATATTCACCCACTCAATCCCCTTTGAGGATTGGAGAAGAACAACTCACTGTTGAGAAAACTGAGTAGATGGGATCATAAGGAGGTATTTTTATCACTCATGCAGAATTAGATGAGGGTGGCCCTCAAGAACCTTCCCCACCAATTTTGGATCTAACAATAGCTAAATATAGAGGCAGGGAATTGGACCCTGTGTTAGTACAGGTGAGTCATCAATTTTTGGTTGATGATAGCTTTGTAAAATATAAGGCTTTCCAGCAATTTGCATGGAGGGTGAACATGAATAATTGTGAAGAAAGGTGTAAACGATTGAAAATAGAGCATCTAGAAATGGATGAAGCCTCCATTGAGAACCAAACAAAAGAAGAAATGATAAAAGAATTTCCAAATATAAGCCCTGAGGAGGGAAGGCAAATGTTGAGGGCATAAAACATTTTATTGTTACCAAATTGGGACATTGTTGATGCCTTAATTTTCAAATTTTTTTCAAACAAATTGAATTTGCAAGATCAAAATTAAAAAGACTTCCAAGGTACTCCATTTATTGAAGATCAAGTTGCATCGGTCAGTTGGTCATTAAGAAGAGGATTTAGAGCCACATTATCACAACCAGATGACTCTGGATTAATGGGAAACATAATTATAAAGAGAGTTGCTAATACCTCTCATGTATAGGCAAGACATTGGAATGTGGATTCATCCCAATTTCTTCTGGCTACTACTAAGAAGGAAGAACAAGCCATGTTTGAGCTACAAAGTAAATATGAAATAATTCTTGAGGCCTACAATAAGGAGGTAAAATGGAGAATTGAGCTTGAGAACAAGCTAATGGGAAGGTCCATAAGGCCTAAAATAACATACCCTCATCCTCCAATGGAACTTTTCAAATCCACCCCCCTCATAGAAATACCAGATACACCCCAAAGGTTGAAATACTACACAATAGAAGATTTTGAAGAAGAAAAAAGCAAGTTGTGGGCATTACATGTGGAGTTCGATGTAGATATGAAGATAAATTAAGAAAGGCTCTCACATATTTGGGGGACAAAATTGAATGACCATTAGTTTATGATCAGTTGGCTAGGGTGATTAGTATCTGGGAGGAATTGAAAGAAATAATAAGGCTTTAAAGCCTATTATGAATAAGTGGGGGAAGAAAAGGAGAAGAAAAGAGGTGACATTTTTGTGTTATTTAGTCATAAGGTCATCTCATGACCAAATTGAAAAGATTTATGACATTTTCATTGATATGCCAGATTTTGATAACAAGAGGGTTTGTTTGCAAAGAATAATAGTAGGCTACTTGAGTAAGTATAAGAGCCAAAAAATGGATTTTTTTCCGCATGCTATAGATAGAAAGAATAAATTGCAAAGAAAAGATGAGTGAACCAAACAATTAGATGATTTGTTCTATTTAAGGATGAATAAAATTATAAATGAAAAAGGACATGCTTGGTGGGCCATCTCAACTGAAGAGTTGGTAAAGGCTTAGTTATCATTTGATTCTTTGAAACAAGATTTTTTTACCATTAATGATGAGGCTGAGTATGTGCTCAAAAGACAAAATGATATTTTGCAATTCAACTGGCTAGATGATATAGTGTTTGAGACATTCGATGGCAGATATTGCTTCTAATAAGAAACTTGAGGAAGTTGGAATAGATGAAGATAAGACACAGGATGATGAGGTAAAGACTATTGACACGTCAGCATCAAATCTAAAAAATAAAGAAGGTGAAGGTCACTAGTTAGCTCTAGTTGCAAGTATAGAGTCCCAGGATGTAGACATGATAGATAAACAATCAAGGGTAAAAGTAATGTTGTCTATCCAAAATAGTGGTGGCAAACCAAAGAGTTGATATTTTGTAACAATGTGACATAAGTGAACCTACCAATGAATATTTTGATGCTGTTGGCATTCTGTTACACTTTGTTTTGTCTTTTGTTAATTGTATTTGTTTCTAGTTTGGAAGGATACCTATCAATCACATTTTCCCTTTGCTTGTTGCAACTCATGGCTATATAGATAAATTTTCAAGGCAATGTGAGCATCCAAATTTTGATATATTTTTTGGGAATGTCAAGAAATAGTATAGTCGGTCTGTCATGAGTAGCTATGTTTGAATTTACTTCCAGTTATGTACTTTTCTAATGACAAATAGAAATGATAGTATCAATAGGAATTCATGGGTTCTTCATTGTGTCTCTATTAGTTCTTGTATTAATTAGCAAAAGGATAATACAAAAGGGCATTTACACTAGATCTATGTCACTATTTTCTATCTTCGTTTCATGAGTTTATTAATTTTGAGATCATTTGAATAAGGTTCATCTGGTTGAATGCAGTTTGGATGGGTTGTATATTGGTTTATTATTGCTTTTAATTCAAGGGATTATGTAAATGGTTTAGTAGATCAGTAGAATTCATGAGTTTATGAAAGGGATATCTCATAAGAATGGAAATAGGTGATTATAGTTGATAAATTCAATTACAAGTTAATTGAACAAGATCTCCTACTAATAGTTAACTCTTTGCCCCTATGGATAAAGCACTGGTCATATAAATTGGAGGTGTTAGAGAGTAAATTCTACTACTACATGTCCAAAAATTTCAAAGTGAAAATCATTCTTGTTCCATTTTAGAGTTGTAATGTTGGTCAGTACTCATTTATATTTTACTTCTAGATATTAGGTAGCTGCTATTCCTAGAAGTAATTGTAAGCCTAAGGAGAATTAGGACTAAATCTTCTTAAGAGGGATGTATGTAAATCAAAGAATATCAAAAAATGGATAAATTGCACATGTGATAGGGATAGAGGATGAAAATTAGAATGAAACTAATATAATTCTCATGTATCAATGGTTATATAAAACATCGCATAGGTAAACCTGCCTTGGTCTTGCAGAGCCTAAAGAGTAGGAAGTTATTTTGGTTTTGTTGAAGTTGGTCCAAATGGTTAACACATAGAGTTGTTGATAGGAAGTGGCTATTCCTTAGATTATGTGGGTATTATCAATTTGGTGCTGAGCATTATGTGGTTAAGTAGTTTTAAACACCAACATAATGGTGACTCTACTGGGGACAAGTGTTAGTATTATAGTTGTCATATCCTATGAAATTACTTGTAGTTTTAGTGGACTTTTCTAGTGACAAACCTTGATAATTTAAAAATAATAGAAACAAAACCCCACTCCATAGGTGTACACTGACATGTACAGTTCTTGTAAAGGTGTCTTATCCACTAAGAAAGAATTATAGTCCCCAAATGAATTCTGATTGGGTGCATTCTATTTGTCCATTTCTTTCGTAATAATTCTATGATATTCTATTAAGTCAACAAGACTATTATATTACTTTTCCCAAGGTTGGTGGTGACTCATAAAGTTTTTAATGAGTGTTAAGTTAAAGAACATTTTATATCATGGGAAGTGTGAAAAATACATGAACAAATGTGAAGAAGAACCCAACTATTAAGTTACAAATTAATCTTCCTCCTAGAGGAAAGAAAATTTGGGTTGTGAAAGGAGCCTAGATGCAGAAGGGAAATTATTCCTAGGAGAAAATGGCAAGGGAAAATAATACTTGCATTTTTGTTGAAAATAAACCCTTCTACAAGGGGCCTAGATCTCATCTTGTTTTGTCTAATGATGATTTTTATAATACTCCTGAAATGATATGTCAAGAAAAGGCTATCCAACCACATGCACTTATTCTATAAGATAGGACTAGTAACAATGTTTTCTAGCATAGCACAAACCCTTTCATGTTAGATTACTCTCCTAAAAAGGAAAGACCAAAACATTTAGAGATTGAAAGTTTTAATGATGAGAAGACCTCTAGTTCTGAGTTTACCATTCCTGACCCTTATGAGAATGAAATGTTGAGAATGCAGCTTGCTGAGCAAGAAGTCATTGATAGGAAATTTCAAAAGGAGAGGAAGGAAAAGATCATGAAGGCCTATGAAGAAAAGAAAGAGTTACTAAGGAGAATTTCTGCTTTGAAAAAGAAGAATAAGATAGCAGCCAGTGCTTGGTAGCCTGAAATTATGGGTCAAGTGGAACAACTTAAAATACAAGAGCAAAAGTTGCCAAAGGATCAAGATCTAAACCAAGAGGTTCATGTGATACAAAAAATCAAAAGTTATAAGACCCTAGATGTTAAACAAGATATATAACATGTTGTTGGTGTTCAAGATAAGGGAAAACAAAAGGAAGTTGGCATTAGGATAAATGAACCAACAAAGACCATCCAAATCCATGATTCTTTATCACCTTCTAATGTTGAGTTAGAAAAAAGGAGGAAAGAGAAAGATGCTTTGGCTAAGAAATTGGAAATTATAGAAAATAAAGTAGCCATAGATGAGATGAATAAAAAAATTAAGTTTCTAGAAAATGCTAAGAAGTAGTCTATATTTTCTCCTGAAGATAATGATAAAACAAATATTGCAAGTTAGAATACTACTAAATTGTCTGCTTCTTTCTTGTCTGCTTCATCACAAAAAATGGATCCCAATAAATCTACTACAAGTCTTAGTACCAGTAATGCTTTTAACAATAATGAAAGAAATTTTTTCAATACTTCTAAGGTTGATTTACAAAGAAGACCTATTTAGTTAGAAGGCTATAGATAGATATGCTTTGAAGGTATTCCTAGTTTTCCTAACCCTATCCCATAGGAAATGAGGAAAAGATTGCCCAAGTTTGTTGGAAATAATGCTATTACTTGTGAGGATCACTTGAGAAATTTTCTTGACATGATGAGTGATTATGAGGTTGAGGCTGAAGATGTTATCATGAAGTTATTTGTTTAGTCATTAATTGAAGATGCTAGAGAATGGTTCAAAAGGCTTCTTGAATCATCCATTGTAGATTGGAAAGACATCGAATATTGTTTTAAGGAATAATATGGTGATAAACATAACCCAAGTTATATTCTAAGTGAGTTCAATAATATTAAGAAGTTGCATAATGAATCGATTACTGATTTCAACACTAGGTTCCAGAAGATGATGTATAAGCTAATGCAAGCCATGCAAGTTGATGATAAGGTATGTATAATTACTTATTTGAACACCTTTGATGGTAAAATGGCATATCAGCTTAGGGATAAGGGGCCAAGGACTTTAAGAGGTGCTTTTAGAATTTCTATCAATATAGAAAAAAAAATTTGAGAATTTTAGGGAGATTAGAGAACAAAAGAGATGATCCTAGGTTATTTAGGAGTAAGGGAAATAGAAAAGAATAGAACAAATCTACAAGAGGAAAAAGGTAGGAGCCTAATGAGATGAGTCAAGTCTTGAATGCTATAAAAGGTTTGAATCTTCCCCAAGGAAAGAATGATAGGAATCCCACTAAAAATAAGGTCCCTTAACAGTCCAATTTTGGTAGACAGAATAGATTGCAAAATTTCCCTTATAATACTACTTGGAAGGATGGTCACCCTAATGTCCCTCCTCCTAAAAATACTAGTAAAAAGGTTACCCTTGATCCTTTATCTAAAAGTTTCATAAATGTGGTAGATGACCCTAAACCCACTACTGAACCCACATGCTATTTTGTTTGTCAATTACCTCATTCTCCTAAGTATTGTGTAGTAGCTTTGTCATTTTCTAGAAACCAAACTGAGGTAGAAGAAAATCAAGAACATGAAGAAAATAGTGATGATGTAGGATGTAATATGTTTGAGTCACATTATGACCATTATGATAATGATGATCATGACAGAGATGTAGTGGAACAAAGATGGTTTCAAGGTTATATTCAATAGAATATATTTTCTAATGAAGAAAGTGATGCTAAGGACAATATATGTAACATGGCATCTACTAGAGAGTAGGTGATACTAAGGAAGCCTTATAGAGAAAATGTTGATCAGATTATTGCTAGCATGGTAGCTCAAGTACAAACCAAATATATGGCTCAGAATGCTGATAATGGTAAGGTGGCTATAATATTTATCAAGAAAACTAACCCTAAGAAAAAGGAAATTGTAAAGCCTAAAGAAAGCCCTAGTGTGAAGGTCAAAATTTTAGATAAAAAGTGGGAACCAAAGAAAGGAGGAAATATTAAGGAGTTAGAATTCTCAAATAATTTTCCTAAGAAATTTTATGAGAAGGTATCAAAAGTGATAAATATAAATGACAAGAATCATCAAGGTATTTCTGATAAACATCATTAGAAAAGGGGTATGACTATTGATAATCCCTCAAATTCTTCTATAGATATGCTTAATGTTCTATCAAAGATCACTGTTAAAGCTCCATTATCTAAATTATTAAGGATCCCTAAACACAAGAATAAAGCCATAGCATGGTTAGGAAATACTGATGTAGAGACAAAACAAGATTGCAATGAAACTCATGTCCCAAGGAAGGAAGCAAAGAAAAGGAAGCTATAGTAGTTGTGTCTTAGATTCCTCACATGTTTTTGGATAGCTCTATTAATGAATGCATGGGAAGTGTTGAGCCATTTTTATTGACTATTTTAGTGAATGGTAAAACATTAAAAAATTGCATGATTGATTCTAGTGCCTCAAATACTGTTATGCCTTTTGAAATAATGAAGGAACTAGCTTTGAAAGTTGATACTAGTCAGGGAAGATATTGTGCCATGGATAAAAGAGAAGTGATAGTTATAGGTACTATTAATGCTTTACCATATATACTAGTAGCTTTCCCAAGAAAAAAACTTACCATGAGTGTGCTAGTTGTTGATATTCCACCTTAGTACAGTATGCTATTATCTAGAAAGTGGAGTGTTGTTGTGGGAGGAAGTTTGCAATGTGATCTATCATTTGCTACTTTTAACATTGATGGGAATTTGGTAAAAATAAATAGAGAACCAAAAATCATATATATGATAGAAGAAGATATTGAGGATGATATGAAAAACTTTGTGGATATAGATGTCAATGCATTTAGAGTAGAGGTTTTGACTTTGAATAAGGAAAAACATAAATCTCATATCGAAGTACAAGCTAATACAAAAATAGATAAGGGAGATTTATGGACCATGTTCTTTGATGGGGCTTTATACCCTTTTGATATCTCCAGCGAGGATAACATATAAATTTTCTTTTACTTTAAGTTTCCCTTGTGCCAAAAATATAGCAAAATATGAGGCTTTACTATTAGGCCTTAGACTAGCTCATAAGCATGGGATAAAATGTTTACATGTTATAGGAGATTATAAATTGGTTGTATCCCAAGTAAGAAATTCTTATGTCTCAAAGAATAAGAGATTAAAATAGTATAGAAATATTGTATGGGATATGATTGAATTTTGATGCATTTGGGATAATGTGGAAGGATAGGACTAACAACAAAATGGCAGACTTGTTAGCTAATATAGCAATAAAACCTGATGATGTCACATTCACTGGTGTATCCAAAGTTGAGACTCAAATCAAACCCTTTGTTCCTAATAATATCTAGAATTGGCAAGTGTTTGAAGACGATAAGGATATTTTGAGATTTCTAAATTGTGAGAATATGTTGGTAGGACAAGAAATTGATTGTGCAACCTATGTAGAGAATATAAATGGAAAGGATACTATTTTTGGGTAGGAAGTTGTGCAATTAAAGACAAATAAAATCCCAAAGGTGTTAGTTGTTTTAGAGACTATTTTTGACAACCAATATAGGTCACAAATGAATACCAGTGAATATAATGCCAAAGATCTAGAGGAGGTAAACTTGGGAATGCAGGAAACACCTAAAAAGGTATATATTGGTAAGAAGTTGCCCCTTAAAATTAGGAAAGATCTGATAGGCCTACTAAGAAAGTATAGACATGTTTTTGCATGGTCATATGATGACCTAAAATCCTATAGGGAAGATCTTTTTCAGCATGAGATCCCTTTGAAACTAGATTCTAATCCATTTAGATAAAAATAGAGGCCAATAAATCCTACCTTGGCTCCCAAAATGCAAGAGGAATTGATCAAGTTAAGGGATGCTGGGATTATAAAACCTATCAGGCATTCCTCTTGGGTATCCAATTTGGTTCCTATCAAGAAGAAAAATGGAGACATAAGGTTATGTGTGGACTTTAGGAATCTTAATATATCTTCATTAAAGGATAATTATGGATTGTCAAATATGGAAGCTATATTGCAAAGGGTTATTAGTTCTGAACTAATGTCTATGATGGATGGATTTTTAGGCTATAATCTAGTGGTTGCTAAAGAATCAAAACAATTCAAGACTACTTTTACTACTCCATGGGGTACTTATGTTTATGTCAAGATGCCTTTTGGGCTTACTAATGTTGGGGCTACTTTTCAAAGGGGTATGGATGTGTCTTTTGTTGATATCATTGATAAGTTTTTGGTTGTATATTAGTATGACCTCACTTCTTATTCCAAGGATAAAAATGACCATTGCATACATCTAGAAAAGGTATTTATCATAGCCCTCAAGTATGGTATTTCTTTGAACCCAAGGAAATTTAGTTTTGCTGTTATTGAAGGAAAGTTGTTAGGATATCTAGTTGGTAAGCATGGAGTGAGGATTGACCCAGAAAAGGTAGAAGCAATAGACAAGATTCAGAAACCCAAAAGTGTTAAAGGTATTCGATCATTCTTTGGATAGATCAACTTTCTTAGGAGATTTGTGAAATTTTTTCCAAAGATTAGTAGGCCTATATCAATGATGCTAAAGAAAGGATCAGAGATTAAATGGGATGGTGAACCTAGCATTGCATTCCAGAAGATCAAGCAGGCTATTAAAGATGCCCCTATTCTCAGAGAACCTAATCATGATAAACCAATTCATATATTTTCCTTTGCTTCATTTCACACTATTGTTGCAGTATTGATATAGAAAAATAAGGAAGGTTATGAATAGCCTATTTCATTTTTTAGAAAATCCTTACAGGTAGCAGAACTTAAGTATGACATCAATGAAAAATAGGCATATGCACTGGTGAAAGGAGTTAAAGCTTTTAGGTGTTAAATAATGGGAGCTATTGTTATTTCTTTTATTCCTACTCTTGTTGTGAAGGATATTTTTTTACAATAAGAGGTATCTGGTAGGAGATGTAGATGGATCAATAGGATACAAGAGTTTAACATTGCCATTTAGATTACTAAACTAGTTAGGGGTCAAGGTTTGGCCAAATTGATGGCAGAAACCAATTTAGAGGCAAACCAAATTAACTAATTTGATGATAGTTGTAGGGATAATCTTTGTGATATGGATACCTATTGTGGTTCCACAACACACGCCCCATTCCTAGTTAGGAATGGGGCCCCCCTACTTTTTTTTTGACTCCCAGACTCACAATTTGAGAGTGAAGAGAAAACATTAGAAGTCAAAAGTGTTAGTATCATCAAATTATTTTTTTAAAATAAAAAAATTAAATTTAAAATAATAATAATAATAAATAAATTTAAAACAAAAAAATCACACCACACACGTGTCCACCATGGTGGCACCACTACATGCTTGCCCCTAATGGAGGCATCATGCACGCACCCTCTATAGAGGCATGCAATGCACGCCCTCCATGGAAGCACACATGCGCCATCCATGGAGGCGCATTGCACATGCACCCCATGTAGGTGCACGGTGCATGCCCTCCATGGCAGCGCGCACACCTGCCACCCATGGAGGTGTCACGCATGCCCCTTATGGAGTTGTTTCATGCACACCCTCCATGGTGACATCGTGTGCACCCCTCATGAAGGTGCACCGCATGCACCTTGCTAGTGTGTGTGCCCATAATAACAAACCATGCACCTTTGCCACAAGCTCCATGCATGCTTTTGTGCCACACACCTACACATTTTTCAAAAAATCAATAAAAATAAAAAATAAAATAAAATAAAATATAAGGAAGCACACTAAATTTTTTCTTAATTAAGAATTTTCATCTCTCCAGACTAATGTTTGTTTCTTTTTGTAGGTAAAAAAGGTATCCTTAACTTGTTGGGGTCATAACTTTTGACTCAAAGCTTAGAATTCAGAACCGCTTACACTGTTGGAAAGAAGAACTGAAGATCCAATTTCAGTCCCTAAAATAGTGAGTCTTTGGTTGTCCAATTTAAGGGAGCAATGAAAGTTTCAACTTGAAATTTTGAGCAGAAGACCTCCAAAAAAGCCATTTAAGAATGCCTAGAAAAATTTGTGAAAAAATATGAAAAAGTTTCAAAAATTTGATCATCTGGATCACTTGGTTTCTCGTCGGGAAGGATAGGGTAGTTGTAGAGAAGATAGAGGTTGAAGATATAGAGGTTGGACACATAAAGTAGAATAGGTTCCTCATCTTATGTAGCTATTAATGACAAGATTCAACACAGGTGCCTTAGGATTTTAGATCGAAGAAGTAGGAGTTCAAGTTTATGAAAGTGATTGGCTATAAAGAGGGTATAAATCATAAAAAAATAGGCAAAGAATATATACAAAAAGTGATCTAAAACCCCGTTTGAGAAAAACCTAGAAACTGTTTTCAAAATTAACAACTTTGATTTTTTGGTGATTTGAGCTATCAAGGTGCGTAGCTCCGCAGGTACATAGCTCCACATTTTTTAGCTTTGCAGGTACATAGGTCTGTAGCATCCTATTTTTGAGCTCCACAGGTATGTAGGTTTGCAGTTCTACAGCTATGTAGGTCCGTAGCTCTACATTTTTGAGGTGTGCTGACAGTTGACTGCCAGCTCCAAAAATAACACTTTCCATGCATCGAGAGCACATTCTAATGGAAAGTTAACTCTGACACACACCTAGTGAAGGGCCAATTTCCATTTTTGATGCCTCCATGCACTTCCACTTCGACTGATGGCCTCCTACTACTTTCTCTCTCACTTCTTCTTTGTTTTTGACATGTAAAGGACTCATGCATCCAATTAATGAATAAAATATGGATGGAGTCCCTCTAAGCACCAATTATATTATCAGTTTGTATATATTTAGTTTGTTTAAATGTTTTAAAAGCATTTTATTGCATCAAGATATCTCTCACTCTCAACACAAATTGAGGAGACAATTTCTTATAAATACCTCATTGTAAAATGTAAGAAGGGCCACCATTATTATGCAATAAAATTATGCTTTTGGTGCTAGCATTTGGAGTGTAGTTATTCTTCCCTAAATGTGTCATTATTTTGTGGATGTTATTCATGAGATTGTGATTGAGCCAAAGGTTTATTGTGTTGTTTTTGGTTGTGCATTCTTTTAGTTCTGGTGTTTGCTATAGATATATGAAATTTTTTTACGTAACGAGCTTGAGAAGAGATCACCCAATTGTGTCTACATAGCTTTTTGTCTCACATGAGCACACTTTCTATGGCCTTGCAATTTGATGAAGAGTGAAACATCATTCAATTTGTTAAAGATTCTCACCGACGATTGCATCAATGGATTTTAGGAAGCGTTGTTCCTATTTTCATTGGTTTCCTACCAATTTCTTCGAAGGTTTAACTTGCAGCATGTTGTGTTTTGTAGCTTATGTCCATTTAGGAATTTCAATTTCAAGTCATTTGATTTCATGTTATTTTGCTTTTAGTTTTGTTATTTGCTTTACTAACCCCCTATTAGAATAGGACCTCATAGTAGCTGCATTGTTAGAGTTGCATTCATTAAAAAAATAGAAAATACAAAAATATTGTTCTTTTTGGTGTGATATTTTGAGACAGCGAATAGATTTACTTCAATTTTGAGATAAAAGAGTTTTTAGAACTAGCAAAGGCCTCCTTGTGAACACTCACATTTATCTTCTACTAAGCGGATTTTGGTACATCGCAAGACAAATATTGAACCTTGGAGTGGATCCTTAAAAAGATTTTATTTTCAAGAGAGGAATTACACAATAGATTCTTGTCATTGACCTCATGCAAAATGAACACCCAACAATAGCTCTAATTGGTATAGAGATGTGATTTATTATTTGCAAAATATAAAATCTCCATCAGAACTAACAGACAACTAGAAAAGGTCTCTCAAGTTATAGGCTGTAAGGTATGTTATAGTGCAAGGACAATTATGGTGGAGAAGTATGGGGGTGGAGGGGGGGGGTGTGTTTTTTAAATTTGTAGATGAGATTGAGTCTAAAAGGATTTTGAAATAAATGCATGAAGGTTTATGTGGTGGTAATTATATGGCTAAGACCATTGCTCATAAAATTCTTAGTGCTGGTTTTTGGTGGCCAACACTTTTCATAGATGCTTATGAGTTTGTAAAGGTTTGTGATGCTTGTCAAAGGTTTAGTGGAAAGTTAAAATTCTCTAGAAATTTTCCATTGAGACCAATTGAAGTACAAGCAACATTTCAACAATGGGGAATTGATTTTATAGGTGAAATCACAAACAAATCTAGTGGTGGATATTCATGGATCTTAGTAGCTACTAATTATTTCACCAAGTGGGTTGAGGTTGTCCCTACTAAGAATTCAACAAGTAAGGTAGTCATTAATTTCATTTTAAACAACATTGTGACTAGATTTGGATGCCCACAAAAAATTGTGACTAATAATGCTATGTGTTTTAGATTTGAAGAGTATAAGAATTTTTGTAACAAATATGGTATTACAGGTTACACATCTTCACCTTATCATCCTTAGGGGAATGGTCGGGTAGAGTAGAGTAATAAGAGCATTTTGAAAATCATCAAGAGAATTCTAGGAGAAAATAAGATGGCATGGGATTCAAAGTTGCCATTAGCTCTATGGGCTGACAGGGTAACTGTGAAAAAGGCCATTGGATGTGCTCCATTTGATTTGGTTTATGGGATACAAGATAGGCTTCCCCAAAACAACTTAAAGGAGATGTATAAGTTTTTTCAACTCTATGAAGATGATATTGTTCATGAGATGCAACTCAGAATGGATGATATCTTGCAATTAGAAGAAATAAGGAGAGAATCTTCTATTTAGAATGCTAAGCTACAGTTACAGATGAAACACTTATATGACAAAAGGGATACTGAGAGAAATTTTGAAATAGGTGACATGACATTAATGTGGAATGCTAGACTGGAAGACAAAGGAAAACATGGTAAATTTGACCCAATTTGGCTTGGCCCATATTGCATCTGTGATACAAATGGAGAAGACTCATATTTCCTGAAGGATTTAATTGGAGATATTCTTGAATTGCTACTTCATGGAAAATTCTTGAAAAGGTACTTTTCTTAAAGTATCTATTTTTCCATGAATAGTAGGTTTAGGGTTTTCTGTGTTCTTGTACATTGTGTATATTCTATAAATCCCTATGATTTTCTCTATATAGTCTGGTTCCTTGTTTCTGATTTTTCTCTTGTACTTTCTGAAGAAGTTGTCATTGTTGTATCAAGTTTATGGTCTACTCTCCCAAAGATTTTGAATTCTTGCATAGACTCAAGTAGTCTATCATCCCCAAAAAAAGCCACTATTGGTCTAATTTTTTACATAGTAACTTTTCTTAAAATCATGGTATAAAAATTAGATGTGAGTCCTTTTATTTGATCCTAGGGTTTCAGGTTTTGGGCTTATATTTTGATACCTTTTAAAATTTGTGTAAAACCCTAGGTCTTTCCCATTTTAAATTTTCCTAGCTATATCACTATGTAAATATGTGCACTCTTTATGTATAGTGAGGTAGCGAGTAAGGGTCCCACTACATTTTCAAAGATTCATGTAGATTATATGCCCTCAAATTAACTTCAAATCTATGGTTGTTGCTATCTTGCTATGAAGAGTTGCATGAAAGATTATGTATGGCAAGAGAGAAAATAAGGGACCCACCATATTTCTCTTAAGAGTTGTATCAAATAACTACCAAACAATCAAAGCAGAATCAATGGTTATCGCTATCTCGCTATAGAAAGATGCTTGAAAGTTATGTATAGTGAGGTAGCGACTTGATGACATGTGTCCCCAGTCATCAGTGGGCCTAGACTAAAACACCAACATTGAAGGAAATGTATAGATGGTAGCATTTGATTGGCTTGACTACTAGTGTGTTAAGAAGAAAGGTGACTCAGCCCAGTTTTCTTTCTTAGATCGTAGGATTTTTTGAGGATTAACGATGCAAATTCAAAAGGAAATGTGATGCCACTCTATTTTTCTATTATGTGCATTTATGATGAATGAAAGCTTCATGTGTGAGAAAAATAGACTATAATACACGAGATTTTTCCATTTCCAGTCTCATACAAACAAAGATTTCACATTTTCTAAGCACCAGAGCCTACTAATGATATTGTGTTAAGCCTAGCAAAGATGTGAAGCAATCCTCCATCTATTTGTGAGTTATTGTAGAGGTTCAGAGAAGAACAAGTTTGGAAAAACAAGTAAGTACTAATATTATAACCTCTATAGCATTCTAGTTCCTATGGATTACAGTCAAGATGCCTCCCAAGAAAGCATTTTCTAGGCAAGTAAATTATATGGATAGGAATATTCATGACGATGTGCTAGAATTACTCCCTGAGTCCACCACTGAACTTGCACAAGTTAAGAAGTTAATTTCCTTAAACCATGGGCTTACGATTTTTGATGGCCTATATGACAAAGGGAACTAGGTTAGGGATGCAACAACTACACAAATTGGTCTTGTTTTGTTCAAAAAATGGTTTTCAAAGAGGAATTTATTTGCCTCACATGCTAATGTCTGGAATTTTGATTTGGGAAAACTACTAGTTCCAAGTTTTTTCATGGATTATGATTTGCTTAAAGCCATTTCCAAGAATTATGACCAAGCTATTAGGGTGGTGAGAAGAACTGATGGTGTGCCTTTGATCTCAATTAGTCCTGAGGAAATTAGAGAGGTTTTTCACCTAGAACCATTATCAGATTATCATGTGCCAATTAATCTGCCAAAATTAGAAAATGAATACAAGGCAAAGAAGGATGTGATTAGGGGAGGTGCACTGAGGGTACATATTGGCACAATAGGAACTTTTCCAGTAATCACTACATCCTCAAGGGAACCTTTTAAGAAGAGTCTTTTCACTTCTCGGGCTGTAGAGATATACAAGACCCTATGTCATGTTTTTGGTGAAGATGAGCAAGATTGCATGCCCAGTTTCCTTATATATATGATGGTTCAAATTGCCTCTTTTGGTGTAGATGTTATTTTTTATTTTTCTTCCCTTTTAGCTGAAGAAATCCATGTTGGTTTGGTTGGAATTGCCAAAGGGAAAGTGGAGAAGACCTTTGGGCACTATTCTCTATTGATGGACATGTTCTTGTTTAAAGGGGTGGCATATTTTGGTAAAGAGATGGAATTGAATAGAGAGGAGGATGGGGAAGCATTGTTAGTCCAGTTGTGGAGTGCAAATATGACCTAGGATGTAGATAAGGCTAGTTTTGTCAAATTTGATAGGTATTTTTCCTCCAAATTGAGATGCCTCATATTGAGTGACAATCCCAAAATCCCTAAGGCACTAATGAATCTTATTAGGCCTATGGATAAACCCCATGATTTGAAAGTTTCACACAATTGGGGAGATATTATTCCTTACTCTATTTCTATTGTTTTTAGAATTTATGGTTTTAGGGGGAGCCTTCATGTATTGCCCTACAAAGTACCTTTAAAGGTAGGAATGTTGGCATTATGATTATTTTGTCATTAGTGAAAACACTTACTTAATTCTCTATGCTTATCTAGCATCAATTGGTTACCTTGTAAACTTAGTAGTTCAGTAGTTTACACTGAGCGGATAGTGGCTATTGAGAAAATTAAGACAATGTGAAGTCTAGTAGTGTCTACCATGCTTCTCAGTATCTACCATGCTTCATAGTGTCTACTAAGCAGATAATTTGTGTCATAAAGGTTCAGTGCAAACTGAGTGATGATGGATTCAATGTTTACCGAGTGAAGCAAGGTAAACTCAGTGTACAGTGTTTACCAAGTAAAGCAAGGTAAACTCAGTGTACAATGTTTATCGAGTGAAGCAAGGTAAACTCAGTAAACAATATCTACCAAGTGACACTACATCTATCGAGTCACTAGTGGTTACCAAGTTCAGAACTACTATGAGTGATTAGTATGAATCGAGCCTTCACTACTACTAAGTGCATGATGATGCTGAGTAATGCAATGGATGCCAAGTATCAGAAGGTCACTAAGACAATTCAGTGAACCCGAGTTATTTACTATTGGGCCAACTTTGTAATGTATTTGTTTACTTGTATTTTGGTCGACCTTGTAATTTTGTAAGTATGAAAGGTATATATGTAAGATCTATTATAAGATATCATGTATGAAATTGTATGGTGCATGGAATGACAAGGAATTGTGAAGTAATGTGAAATATATGTGAAAGATCAATAGCAATAGTTCAAGGTACACATCAAGGTCAATTCAGAGACTGAAAAGTTATATCCATCACATAAGGTGATTAGTGCATAAGGGATCTTATCAGAAATCAATTGGAAGTAGATCCACTACTTCATCCTAATAGGTGAATCAGATTTTTCAAATCCTCTAACAAGGTAGGCTTAACAGTCTTTGTACAAATCTCCTAACATAGTGCATATTGCATTGTATGTTTGAAAATCCTCTAACAAGGTGGACCTAGCAGTCCTTTGTGCTCCTAATAGAGTAGATCATTAGAAGTGGTCAATGTAAGCCTTAATAGGCCAACTTTATACTATAGTATTGAAGTTTTATGGGTATCATCCCCACCCCAGTTTTACTTTCTATTTGGAAAGTTTTTGGGTCACCAAATATTGTGTTCACTTGTGTAATGATTGTTTTATGTTTTAGAATTTATGCATGCAGTAGTATAGATGAATGTGTGGTAAAAAGAATAATTTTTTTAAGGTTACTAATTCACCCCTTCCCTCTCAGTAACCTGTCATTCCTAAATATTTCCAACAAGGAATGGCTAAATTTTTGTGGCAATTGGGAGGAGTAGAGGAGATGTTTTTGTTGAAAAGGTCACTGGGGTCAATTTTTCCTACTTGTATAGTGGCACACTAGTTTATGATTACCAAAGGGGGTTGGCTCTTTTTGCATAAAATTTTGGATCAGTATAAAATGGTTGTCTCCCATCCCTATTTTTGTCATACTGAGGGGTTCTTTAATCAAACCTTGAGACGTAGGATTAAATTACGACAAGTAAAACATGACTCATATTATCCAAAGGATATTATAAGGAATGAGTTCTCATTATAGGAATAGGAAACCAAAAAAGAAAAGTGGAGAGTCTATTCCCAAGTTCTAGAATTCATTCATTGTTTTGATAAGAAATATGGTCCTGGAGATAATGATAATACAAAGGCTGATAAAGTAAATAAACTCATGAATACCTTCCCTAAAATAATGGAAGTTATGAATGAGAAGAATTTTTTTTTTATTGAATCATACCCAGATAAGGCTAGAGAGGTCATGAGGAGGTTGACTTTCACTCCTAATGTAGGAGCTAGTCAAATAATTGTTCAAAATAGGCCAGGCTACAATATAATTTAGAATAGAAAAACCATTGAAGATAAGGGAAAGAAGATAGTAGAATCTACCAGTGCAGTCCTAGAAGAAAGGCCTCCTAAGCCATCCCCATAGAGGAGAAACATAATAAAGGAAAAGAGTCCTCAAGTTGAGGAATATTCACCCACTCAATCCCCTTTGAGGATTGGAGAAGAATAGCTCACTGGTGAGAAAATTGAGCAGATGGGATCACTGGGAGGTATTTTTATCACTCAGGCATAGTTAGATGAGGGTGAACCTCAAGAACCTCCCCCACCAAGTTTGGGTCTAACAATATCTGACTATAGAGGTAGGGAATTGAACCTTGTGTTAGAATAGGCGAGTCATCAATTTTTGGCTGATGACAACTTTGTAAAATCTAAAGCTTTCCAACAATTTGCATGGAGGGAAAACATGAATAATTTTGAAGAAAGGTGTAAAAGATTGAAAATAATGCATCTAGAAATGGATGAAGCCTCCATTGAGAACCAAAAAGAAGAAGAAATGATAAAAGAATTTTAGAATATAAGCCCTGAGGAGGGAAGGAAAATGGTGAGGGCATCAAATATTTTATTGTTACCAAATTACGACATTGTTCGACACCTTAATTTTCAATTCTGTTTCAAATAAATTGAATATTCAAGATCAAAATAAAAAAGACTTCCAAGGTACTACATTTATTGAAGATCAAGCTGCATTGGTCAGTTGGTCATTAAGAAGAGGATCTAGAGCCACATATCATAGTCAAATGAGTGTGGATTGATGGGAAACATAATTGTAAGAAGAGTTGTTGATACCTCTCATGTATAGGCAACACATTGGAATGTGTATTCATGGAAATATTGAATACACCCCAAAGGTCAGAATACTACACAATAGAAGATTTTGAAGAAGAAAAAAGCAAGCTATGGCCATTACATGTGGAGTTAGATGCAAAATATGAAGATAAATTAAGAAAGGCTCTCACATATTTGGGGACAAAATTGAATGGCCACTAGTTTATGATCAGTTGGCTAAGGTGATCAGTATTTGGGAGGAACTGAAAGAAAAAGATGAGGCTTTAAAGCCTATTATGAATAAGTGGAGGAAGAAAAGGAGAAGAAAAGAAGTGAAATTTTAGTTTTTTTTAGTCATAAGGTCATCCCATGACCAAATTGAAAAGATTTATGACATTGTCACTGATATGCCATATTTTGATAACGGGAGGGTTTGTTTGCAAAGAATAATAGTAGGCTACTTGAGTAAACATAAGAGCCAAAAATTTGATTTCTTTCTACATACTATAGACAGAAAGAATAAATTGAAAAGCAAAGATGAGTGGACAAAAAAATTAGATAATTTGTTCTATTTAAGGATGAATAAAATTATAAATGAAAAGGGACATGCTTGGTGGGCCACCTCAACTGAAGAGTTGGTAAAGGTTCAATTATTCCTTGATTCTTTGAAACAAGATTTTGTTACCATTGATGATGAGGCTGAGTATGTGTTCAAAAGACAGAATGATATTTTGCAATTCAAATGGCTAGATGATACAACATTTGACACACGGATGGCAGATATTGCTTCTAATGAGCAACTTGAGGAAGTTGGCAGAGATGAAGATGAAACACAAGATGATGAGGTGCAGATTATTGACACATTAGCACCAGATTTGAAAAATGAAGAAGGTGAAGGTCACTAGTTAGCTCTAGTTGCAGGTACAAAGGCCTAGAATGTAGACATGACAGAGAAACAATCAAGGGTAAAAGTAATGTTGTCTATCCAAGGTGGAAATAGTGAAAATACAAGGGTAAAAATTGATTTTCAAACACCACATGATGACTCATCATTGAAAATTTTAATAGCTACATATTTTGAAGATCCAAAATAGTGGTGGCAAACCAAGGAGCTGATATTTTGTAACAATGTGACATAAGTGAGCCTACCAATGAATATTTTGATGTTGTTGACATTCAGTTACACTTTGTTTTGTCTTTTGTTAGTTGTATTTGTTTCTAGTTTGGAAGGACACTTGTCAATCACATTTTCCCTTTTCTTGTTGCAACTCATGCCTATATAAATGAGTTTTCAAGGCAATGTGAGCTTTCAAATTATGATGTATTTTTTGGGAATGCCAAGAAATAGTATAGTCGGTCTATTCATGTGTAGTTGTGTTTGAATTTACTTCTAGTTATGTACTTTTTTTTATGACAAATAGAAATGATAGTATCAAAATGAATTCATGGGTTCTTCATTGAGTCTCTATTGGTTCTTATATTAATTAGTAAAAGGATAATACAAAAGGGCATTTACACTAGATTCGTGTCACTATTTTATGTCTCTATTTCATGAGTTTATTAATTTTGAGATCATTTGAATAAGGTTCATCTGGTTGAATGCAGTTTGGATGGGTTGTATATTGGTTTATTGTTGCTTTTAATTCAAGAGATTATGTAAATGTTTTAGTAGATTAGTAGAATTCATGAGTTTATGAAAGGGATATCTCATAAGAATGGAAATAGGTGATTACAGTTGATAAATTCAAATACAAGTTAATTGAGCAAGATCTCCTGCTAATAGTTAACTCTTTGCCCCTATGGATAAAGCACTGGTCATATAAATCATAGGTGTTAGGGAGTAAATTTTTCTGCTACATGTCCAAACATTTCAAAGTCAAAATCATTCTTGTTCTATTTTAGAGTTATAATGTTGGTCGACACTCATTTATATTTTACTTCTACATATTAGGTAGCTACTATTCCCAGAAGTAATTGTAAGCTTAAGGAGAATTAGGACCAGATCTACTTAAGAGGGATGTATGTAAATTAGAGAATATCAACAAATGAATAAATTGCACATGTGACAAGGATAGAGGATGAAAATTAGAATGGAACTAATATAATTCTCATGTATCAATGGTTATCTAAAGCATCCCCTAGGTAAACCCACCTTGATCTTGCAGAGCTTAAAGAGTAGGAAGCCATTTTGGCTTTGTTGAAATTGATCCAAATGGTTAACACATAGAGTTGTTGATGGACGTGGCTATTCCTTAGATTATGTGGGTATTATCAATTTGGTATTGAGCATTTTGTGGTTCAATAGTTTTAAACACCAATAAATTTGATGAAAGATTAACCGCATAGCTCCCAAATATCACCTACATGCAAACACCTATGACAAAAAGAGAGAAGCAAAAGTAATGGAGGTTGGAATTCCTAGATCCACAAATGAGACATTCTTGATGTTGAAGTTGATGAAGATCAACCTAACAGCACCCAAGAATCATGTCCATGCAAACACCTATCACATAAAGAGAGAAGCAAAAAGTATGGAGGTTGGAATTCCCAAATCCATAAATGACTCATTCTTGATGAGAAAAAGGAGAAGTTTATATTATCAAAAGTGAATGAAATTATTACAAATAGAGATGAATCCTTATAAAGGAGATCAATAACCTAAGTGAAAACCACACTAAAATCGAATGCAATATCTCCTGCTGAAAGAAGAACAAGGAAAATTGAGAGTGCAAAACAAGTACAAACACCTATAATGACATGTATCATTGATTCATCATGAGGCTAATTTCATGGAAGGAACACTTAGTTGACAAATGAAGATGGTAAATATGGCGAACATGAAACCCCTCAAGGCACTTTATAATGCAGTGCAAGTACAACAAAACACAAAGATGTGCAAGATCTCAAAATGCAATAGAGTGGCACTTTATCTCAGTATGTTTGCAAAAATACTACAAAAGAATGTCAAAAAAGATCAAAAGAGGCATAAGGCTGATATAACAGATAATACAACCCATGATGAATCATCTAAAGCAAAAAAAATTGATCCCTAGACCTAAAATAACCAAGATATCCACCAAATTGTATTGTTTTTTAATAGTTATCTTGGAGCCAAATCTATAAACACAAACATCATCAATTGAAAGAGTATAGAAAGACCTTTCCAACAATATAAAGAAGTCCCAAATCAAAGATAGGATGCTCAAGATATTTCTCCTGAAGTGCACAATAAGACTCCTAACTTTACAAGCACAAACAACCATAACATAAACATCAAAACTAAAAATCATCAATACTAATGGAATGAGCTAGGAGCCATCTTTTTGGCAATATTTTGTGCGCATGAAACAGAGTCCGAATGAGGAAGATATGACCAAAAAACCACAAGTAGGTCAAAAATACCCAAAAGGGCAAGAAGAGATGAAGTGCCTCAAATTTTGTGCCAACGTGCCTTGATTTCCCTACCAAAATACCTCATTTTCAATGCCAAACTGCATTGATTTTAGTGAAAAAGTGTCTCAATTTCCATGCAAATGTGCCTCAATTTTCATGCCAACATCTATAGGTTGCCTAGATTTATATGCCAAAAATCTTGATTTCTCTGCCAAAAAGCTCGACTCCCATGCCGAAAAATCTCAATTTACATGCCAAAAAATCTAGATTTCCATGCCAAAGAATCTCAATTTTTGTATTGAAAAATCATAAAATAATAGCATCAGGAAATGTGTCCAATCTCTGAGTAATTTTTTTTACCTCAAATTCCAACTATGTCCAAATTGGACAAATTCTATATAAGAATAGGGGTTTTTGGACACTTTGATCTCAGTTATGAGGTGTGTTTGGGCTCAAAATGCACCAAAAAAGGTGACTCCTAGATCTATTGCAAAAAAGACTCTAAAAAATGAAACCCTCTGAAAGAAAAAAAATATAGATCTGAAAGCCAAAACAAACCTAGCATAAATATAATAGGGACATGAAGATATGGATCTCTGGTACCATGTTGACTTTGGTAAAAGATCATCCCCACAACTCTAAAGAATCGCCTGCATGCAAATGCCTCTAGAAAGATAGAAGAAAAAGCTATGGTGGCTAGAATTCCTAGATCTATAGATGAGACATTCTTGATGACTAAAAAGAGAAATTTATATTATTAAAAGTGAATGATTAAATTATAAAGAGAGATCAATACTTATAAAGGGGATCAAAACTCTAATAGGAATCTAACCTAGGTTGCATGATAATGATTAATAAAAGCATTAATTATTATTTTCCCAAAGATAGCTTAAGTAAACTAGAGATAATAAGTGACTTAATAATTAAATAAATATTATTTAATTAATAAGATAATACTTTATTATTTTAACAATTGCATTAGATGATTTTTCTTCTCCCTTATGCCCACCCTTGTTTTCAGCCTTGGGAATCTTGGAAGCATCTTCTTTCCTAGGTTCCCATTTCTTGGTCACTTTCTTGATCTTGATATCATAACCATCTTTAGGTTTATTTTTTTTATTCTCTTTGGGATCTATTTTTTTGACAAAAATATTGGCTGCTTTACCACCATCATTTCTAGATAACATACCTCTTGTCTACACTTGTGCAACCATATTGGCAATGATCTTATCAATTTCCTTCTTAGTAGGCCATCTCAAAACCACTTCATCTTTCAAAGATGTCATATTTCAAGTTACATCATTCACTTAATCTTCATTTGAGAAAACTTGTTGGTATAGAGCATCATGAATTTGCCTCTTAACATACACATCATTATCAACATCATCACAATCAAACACAACATCATGGTAGGATTCAATCATGTTACAACCTATATCATTATTATTTTCTTCTTGGTCAGGTTGCTCATCATTTTCACTCTAAAAATTAGAAAAAGGACACTCACTACTACATTTGGGCCCAAATTGTGATGATAGGATGTCACAATTGTAATGGTTGCCTATCACCCAAGAAACAATGCCACAAATTGGCTCATGTCAAACAAGCATTGTACTTTTGTTGGTACAATTTTTGATGATAAGGGCATCTATTGCAATTACAATGAACAAAGCTATCATAGCTTGGAATAGGAAAGGGAAAGAGGTCATTTTTTTGTCATCCCAATTGCAATAGTAGACCATCCCAGTTGTGATAGTAGACCATCATAATTGAGACAGTCTAAGCTTCCAGTATGTGGTAGTCATGCTATGGGAGTGATGGCTATCCATGAAAATAGTTTGTCACAATTGTGACAGGTATGTGATAGTAATGTTGTAAGTGTTACTACTATCCATTAGAACAAGCCATCACAATTGCGATGGCTTGCTGAATTATTAAAACAAAAATGGGTGGCAACTGTTGAACTATAACATCCTTCTACATTGCCTGACACCAATAGATTCACATAGTTAGTTTTCATGCAATCATAGGTCAATATTAAGCTTCACTTGGTTTCGATAATAGTTTAATATTCTCTACTAATCAATGTGACAAAAGCTTTTTTAAAAGCACATATTCCTTTTAGTAAATGTAAGGTCGATTACCTAAATATCTATATGTGTATAACCATGGTAAGTTACCTAGAATGTCCTCATCACCTCTTACTACTCTCAGGGGAAGTCCATCTTCATTTCTCATGAGAAATTCATCACAATTCTTTAGCGATTCTCGTGCATCTAATATGGGTACATCTAGGAATGTCCTCATCTTGTCCTACATAAAATGAATTCAATATTACAAAATGCCCACTAAGAAATAATAGTTCAAGTGAAAAAAACACATGAAAAATGATAGATAAGAGTAGGAATCTACTTACCAATAGGTGTTCCCATCACATCTATGGCCATACTATGTGTTGAGTGAGTTTTATTATTTTTCTATTGTGCCAAGATCTCTCTATTTATATACATACATAAATGCATACATAGACACACACACATGTGTGTGTATGTATGTATATATACACATATATACATATACATATCTATATACAAATACATATGTATACATACATACATATATAGAGATCACAAGGACATGACAAAAAAATGCAACAATCATAAGGGTACATACATACATATACATAGATACATACATATAGAAAGAATATATACATACATACATGTATGCATGTATATATACATAGAGATATTGTTTAAGGTACTAAGTGACTTACCTCAAGATCCTACACAAAAATAATGTAGACCAGGAAAAATAGGCAGAGTTTGCAAGAAATTTTACAAAAACATATCATAGTAAAATTTTTTAGAAAGAAACAAGTCATAACCCAGTTAAATGGGTCTAGTTTTTTATTAGCATGGTCAATTACAAATTCTTATAGAACTATCATAAGATTAGGTACAATATCACTAAAAAATTTGGGGTCAAATTGTGATAGCAATTTGCAATGGTAATGTAATTTGTGGTGACTTTTGTGTATCTTTTTAACAATTTTCCCCAATGTCATCACAATACCAAAGTTGGCATTGTAATTGTGATGCCTGTGTGAGTATAAACAAAAAAAAATGAAATCATTCCACATTTTTTTTCATTGTGGAGAGCTACATGCAAAAGAGGGTGGAGAGCTCTAAACGTTGTCTTACCCTTTTCATTGGTGCATTTCATTGCTATGATCTCTGCATTTCATTGTCATGCCCTTGCTCTAAAATTTTATTATTGTGTATCTTTACATTTCATTGCCACACCTTTTCTCTATGAATTGGTTTTCATGCCCTTGTGATCTTTGCATTTCATTGTTGTGCCCTTGCTCTGTGATTTCATTGTCATGCCCTTGCTTTGTGATTTTTTTCCCATGTCATGCCCTTGTGATCTGTGTACCCTTACTCTATGACTTTGTTGTGTTGTCATGCCCTTTCTCTATGATTTTATTGTTGTTCTTTAGCTCTATGATTTTCTTCAAGGGAGCTATGTAAATGTTGGTTCCTTTTCCTTCTAAATAGGTATCTCTTTGTATTTCCTTCTAAACATGTATAGTTAGAGATATTTTTTAAGGTGCTTAGTACATCTTACCACAATATAAAAATTCATCCAATTGCACACATATTCCAGAATCCAAATAATAAAACAATAAAACACACTCAAACCATGCTAAGTGGCTTACCTCAAGATCCTCCACAAAAATAATGTAGACTACAAAAAATGGAGAGAGTTCGCAAGAAATTTTTAATAACATATCATAGTAGATATTTTTAGAAAGAAACTAGCCATAAACTAGTTAAATGGGTCTAGTTGTTGATTAGCTGGGTTGATTACAAATTCTTGTAGAATTGTCATCAGATTAAGTCAACACCCTCACTTTTGGACCTCTCATGTTAAGAACTTTTTGTACTATTTCAACACCATGTTCTTGCTTCTGAGCTAACAATTCTTCAAGCGCATTTTATTTGTAAAAAATTAATTTTCTTGAACAATTGTAAACTCTTAGAAAGTGCATTGTGGTTTTCATGTGTGTATGTAAATATAATAATGAATAATAATAATGTTTTCATGCATGTAAAAATAATAACTAACATTACCATTGGATCATAGAGTAATGAAGTAATAAACCCAACTAATTGGTTAACTAGACCAATTTAACTACTATTACCAATGTCATAGTACCATTTGCAAAAAATTCTTGGATTCTATCCAGTGGCTCCCATAATATTCCCTACATTGTCTAGCTTTTTTTTTTTTGTCATGCAATCTCTTTCTAAAGTCACTCCTTCTCCTTTGATCTCCTACCTTAAATTTTGATTATCAAACTTTTGAATATCTACCTCTCATTAAGTCAAGCCCTTTCTGTACTATTTCAACACCATGTTCTTGCTTTTGAGCTAACAATTCTTTAGGTGCATTATTTTGTAAAACATTAATTTTTTTGAACACTTGTAAACTCTTAGAAAGTGTGGTGTTATTTTCATGTATGTATGCATATATGTATGTATGGATTTATATATATGTATATACATATATATATATATATATATATGTATATACATACATATATATATATATATATATATATATATATATATATATATATATATATATATATATATATATATATATATGTATGTATGTATGTATGTATGTATGTATGTATGTATGTATGTATGTATGTATGTATGTGTATATCTATGTATGTATATATACACAAAGATCTTGTGGATTGTGGATTATGGATTAAAAACAAAAATAAAATAAAAGACAACATTAATATTTCCCCATTTGTTTTGATTGATTGTGGAGAGTTGCATGCGAAAGAGGGTGGAGAGCTCCACACATTGGTGGAGATTACTAGAGATATAAGATTTTGTTGTCATTCCCTTATGATCACTGTATTTCATTTCTATGTTATTCCCTTATGATCTTTGTGCCCTTACTCTACAATTTTCTTCAAGGGGTGAAGAGGTACCTTTGAAACATGTATCTCTTGTTCATGTATAAAAGCTTTGGTTAGATTCAAGGATAACTGATTATGAAGATTATATGCATATGTGCAAGTATGTATATATATCAGTTCACTATGTAAACTCCTTTACATTCATACATACACACTTGCATACTACTTGTGCTAAATTAAATTAATCATTCATGTCATGAATTCACACAAGTAATTATTCTTGTATTCAATGAAAATTAATCATAACAAACTAAGTATGCAAAAATTTGTACTTATAGATTATATTATCTATTGGTGATTGAGTAAAGATCTTATGCATAATATTGTCTAGGTAATGATCAGATGTATTCATATTAAGTCATTATAGGATCGAGTAGGTGATCCATTTATGTTACTTCATACTTGTTTTATTGAACATTTTGTTTAACATAATTAATAATACTAGAATTATATAGCAATAACTAGTACTATTGTTTTTTTTTAATCATATACATTTAAGAATTATTTTTCTTAAAATTAGACTGTATATTTGTTATCACTAAAACACAAATATAGATCTTTGATAGGTATCCTTTTTAATTTCAAGATCTTCGTATTTAACCTGAAGAGCTTCCACTATTGGTAAGTGGAATAGCCACAATGTGGAGCCACATAGCTCATGGGTTTTTCCACCAAATTATATTTTTATTATACTTTTGTCCAAAAATATTATAGGTTAGTCTTCTGATGCTTATCTTTTTTCTTCTGAGGTAATTTTCTATTATGAGATAGAGACATCTATCATAAGGTTGGATGTGCCAATTTTGATCATCTCACTTTCAAAGATGATTCCCTTATCAAATTAATGAAACTACTTTCAACTAACACCCTACTTTTCTACAAGTTTCCATATCAACCATTCACACAGCCATCTTCCTCCTACCCCACCATAGCATATAACCCTTGTTTGAGGTTTACATCTTAGTCCCTCTTGGGTTTTTGAATCTCATTGAACCTATTTCAAAATGGTTCCATTGGTTCAAGGATGTTCATATGTTTGATAAGTTTAGTGTCCTAGGAAATTTAGTGGTTTCAATGTTCAAAAGGCTCTTGGCTTGGATCAAAGTATTGAGATTAAAAGACTCTATAATTTAGATTGAATGGTTCATATCAATTTGTACATATGCTTTTAGATGTCTCCAAGAAAATTTAGGTGTATTTTGGTTCATAATAGTCAATGGACCACAAATCAAAATTAAAGTTCACATTTCAAAGGCTAAAGGTTCTAAACATGGAAAATAGTGATTCAAAGTGTTGGTTCATCAATCTAAATGTACAGTTCAATGGTTCAAGTTTGACAATTCTAGGTATCCCATACCATTTTAGAAGACCAAGTCCAGTGATTTGTATCTAGCAATTTGATGATATAGAAATTCAATATGGAGTACGATATATTGACATTGCAAATAAATCATCCCATATCCATAAACAACATCTAACCTTATGTAAGTCTCTCTCCTCTAAAGGACCAATACATGGAGCCATTATCATAATGAGTAGAATCACTCTCCTTAGACAAATTCAATTGAAACTATTCATACCATACTAAGTATGTATAATCTATACTTACAGATTATATTATCTCTTAGTGATTAAGTAAAGATAAAATATAGTTTTTCAAGGTGATAAAATTGCATATGAAAATGTATGTATGTATGTATGTATGGCTACATCATGTTGTCATTCCCTTGTGATCTTTGTATATGTATATATGTGTATACATAGATACATACAAACACATATGTGTGTCTATATATGTATGTGTATATATATAAATAGATATATTTCTATATATATACATACATACATAGATACATAGATATGTGTGTGTATGTATGGATACATAGACATGCATATACATAAAGAGAAGCTTATATATATATATATATATATATATATAGTATCATCAGAAAATGGAAGCACTTCCATTCAGGACTAGTTTAGCCCTTCGAGTAAGTGGTCTAGGGTCATTTCAAGTGCCTTGAATGGGTCTTTGACTTGGATTTGGATTTTTCCTCTATTCTATCCCCTTTTCCACTTTCTTTTTGCACTTTTATGGCATGCTCCACTAAAATCTTGAGATTCTTATTTTTTGGGTCAAGGATGAACTTTTAGGTTAAGATTGACCTTGAACCTAATCTAGCTCAAGGACAACCTCAACCCTGACCCAGGACAAGGTCGACCTCATCCTTGACCCAAGGTCTAACTTTCAAGGTTCCATGATTTCTACATGTTGGGTTTCAGAAAGAATTGTTTTCCTACTTTAGGGTTGGTTGTTTTGGTCTCCAAAATGGTAAACTCTTAAATTTCATTTAATTTAGGTCTATTTCTATGGGTTAAGATTAATTTGGATTTAATGCTGCCATCTCAAACTTCTCTAGAAGTTTGTGCCCTAGATCTCTATATAAGGATGCCTTCCTATCTCATTTTATCTAACCGTTATCAAGCATTCAAGTATTCGAGCATTAAAGATCCAATTCATCAAGGAAGTCCACTTTTAGCTATTGAAGGATTCAATCTCTATGGTGCCCTCTTATTTTAGATTTATCCATCCACATTCATCCAAGAAAATGTGGCCTATGCTAAGACACACACTTCAACACGGTCATTGTATGCGGATTCATCTCGGAATGAGCATTGGATTGTTCATCCGAAAATCAGCCAGCAAGGCGACCTGTTGCCTTCTATCTAAAGGGAATTGCTTGTTAGATATCCTCAGATTTGAGGTGTTAAGCAACCAGACCCTCTAAGAACGAAGGATTTAAGAAATAAAATTAATCTATATGATTATGCAGATTAATCTAGAATGGAGTATGCATGTTTAATCTAAAAACATGTAAAAGAAAGCTATGCTAAAATGTATGCATATTATGCTAAATGAGATTAAGCTAGAAAATGAATATCTTATGAAAGTAAGGAGCTCAAATGAATGCACAATCCAACAACAATTCGATGAAAATTCTCATTTGACCTCTCCCAAAATGAAGAGATGAGGGTCTCTTAAATAGACTTTCCTAGAATCCATCAACAGTTGAGATCAATTTCAATCAACAGTCAGGATTAAAGGTGAAGTTCAGTCATAAAGGAAGATTCCCAAATTAAAGGGAGTTAACTGATTTAATTTGAGTAGAATAAGGAGTTAACTGATTTAATTTGAGTAGAATAAGGAGTTAACTAATTTAATTCCTTTTTTATCAACAGTGAACTGGGAATTTCCCTTTTTGAACTGAAGAAGGATTTTGGAGAGATATTTAATTTAATAAAATGAGATATGCTCTCATAAATATATTTCCTATTTAATTTAAATTATTTCATTTAATTAATTAGAGACACTTTCTTATTTAATTAAATAACTATATTTAATTAATTAGGAATTACTCCTATTTAATTAAATAACTTTGTTTAATTAATTAAAGAATAGCCTTCCATTTAATTAAATAATTTTCTTTAATTAATTAGAAATACCTTTCCCATTTAATTAAATAATTACATTTAATTAATCAAGATAGGTGTATTTATTAAATTAAATAAATTTAATCCCATAGTACATTAGCCTTAGGAGATAATTTAATTTAATAAAGTATAAATACTTTTAAATTAAATTATAATTAAATCAAGTAGGTTTAATGTGACCAAGATGAGTATGTACTATAGGAATTAAATAAGAAATGTGATGAATGCAGATTAGGGTCTTCTGCATTTAACAATTAAGTCAGGTAGCGAGTTAGATCAAGAATGTCTCTAATGAAATAAGACTTTAGCAATGATCAAAATAGACCAGAATTGGTATCATGGCAATGAGCCAATTTTGGGGTATTACATTTTGCCCCTCTTTGAATGAATGTGCAAGCAACACGTTCAATTCAAAGAAAATCAGAAAGTATGATGGGCAGATCAAAAAAAAAAGAGATTGGTTTTGAAATTGATTCTACAGAGACCAATTGATGAGCTTTTAAGGACTATCTCTAGAATAGAGCTTAATCCCAAGGAATGTAAGTAGAATACCTAGATACCTGAATTGAAATAGAGAATCTTTTAAGGATCAGATGAAGCTTAATCCTAAGGAATCCAGGTAGAACACCTAGATACCTAAGTTGAAATAGATCAACTTTTAAGGATCATCTCTAACACGAAGCTTAATCCTAAGGGATCCAGGTAGAACACCTAGATACCTAAGTTGATAAGATCTAATTATGAGTCACAGAATCATCCCCAGAAATGAGGCTTGATCCTCAGGAGTCGGGGTTTAGATTGTCTTGATACCTATCCATCAAACTCAAATAAAAAATGTTATAAGATGTGATCAAATGATGAAAATATGAAGTAGATGACAAGGATGCAAGAAAGAGGAGGACAAGATGCCCCGAGTAATGAGATGCCCCAAGTGAGAAGGACATAAAATGGGAACCAAATGCCCCAAGCAATGAGACTAAAAATGAGTTGAAATTTAGTTCAATGATGTAATCATCCTGTCCCCTCGGGAGAAAAATCGAAAGATGACATGCTAGAAGTATGATGTAAGGAGAGTGATGAAAGATACAGAAGAAACCCAAGGTTTAGTAGAATATAGAAGAGATTAGAATGATCAAAAGAAATATAAAGAGATTAGAATGATCAGAAGAAATATAAAGGGATCAGAATGATCTTGAAGAAATATGAAGAGATCAAAATGATTTAAAGAAATGTGGAGAGATCAGAATGATCTAAAGAAATATGAAGAGATCAGAATGATTAGAAGAAATATAAAGAGATAAAAATGATCTTGAAGAAATATGAAGGGATCAGAATGATCTGAAGAAATTTGGAGAGATCAGAATGATCTAAAGAAATATGAAGAGATTAGAATGATTTGAAGAAATATAAAGAGATTAGAATGATCTGAAGAGATATGTGTCATGTCCCCTTTTCAAATAATAAAAAAATAATAATCTTTGCTAAGGCAGGCAGGCCCAAGAAAGTGAAGTTTCGGAAAAAGGGGGTTAATCTTTGGAAACCGTTGGATTAATAAATAAAAATTATGATTAAAATATGTTTCATTAACCTCTCTTGGATGTGAGTTACAGTTATGCCCTCTTTTAAGGGGTTTTGGAGGCATTTTGGGCTCATTCTAGACTTGATTTTTGCTCATTCTTTGTTATTCTTCAGAGGCTGCCAAACCTGTGGAGAAGGAGACCCAAGAACGGGAGTTTGCAGGTTTCCAGGGAGACCCAAGAATGGGAGTTTGCAGGTTTCTAGGAAGGCTAAGGATGGGAGTTTGAAGCCATTCCATGTGCATGCTCATACAGAGTTTGCCTTTGTGCTGAACAGTGTAGATTTGTGGGTTTTTGGGTGTGTTTTTTGCATGAGTTTGGTGTTTTCAGTTGAGCCTTTAATATCAGTTTTGGTTTTTGTTATATTTCAGACTTTAAGATGTTAAAATAGAGCTGAATATATGTATTGGGATGTGATTAAACTTTTGAGATAGTTTATTAGTTTTGTGTGGTGTTTCCGGGCATTTTTGTGTTAATTTCGGGAGCCCGATGAGCATAGTTTTTGTCCTACATTTGTGAAAAATTTATGTAAAGGTTATATGGATCTATAAATTTCATTTTGTAGGCTTTTATGCTGCTGAAATTTCTATAAAAATTTCCACTTTCAGATTTATTAATAATTGGTGAAGCTGTGAAGCTTTTGGCACAATTTCTGGCATACCCGATTTGGGGTTTCTTGAGAAATTTGGAGGATCTTTGTGATATTAGTTGTTTGATTTTAAAGATCTGATTAAAGGTTGGAAATATCATGTAAAATCAGAAAAGGGACATTTCAGAGGTATCAGAGCCATGATCTTGCCAGCCTGAGGGTTTGTAGAAGTTGCAGGTCAGTTTTGACAACTACCCAGATCTTGCATGTCAGTTTTGACAACTACCCAGATTTTGCATGTCATAATTTATGGTTGCATGTTTCTTCTAATCAGATGCATGTTAAAATTTATGGTTACATTCTACTTCTAATCATTTTCATGTTAGTTCTTGGTGAATTTGGTGGTTGTAGAAGTTTGCATGTCAGTTTTGACAACTACCCAGATCTTGCATGTTAGTTTTGACAACTACCCAGATCTTGCATGTCATAATTTGGTGGTTGCATGTTGCTTCTAATCAGTTGCATGTCCAAATCTATGGTTGCATGCTACTTCTAATCATTTTTATGTTAGTTCTTGGTGTTTGAAGAAGTTATATCCTATTGGGGTTACACTCTACTTTATCCAGAATGGACAGGTATAGTACAGAGTCTCAGAGGGAACGATCTTGGACAATTGATAGCCAGAGTCAAAATAGTAGAAAGGATGGTTATTTAGACATTCGAGATAAACTTATGAAAATAAGCCATGACATGTCTAAATAGTTGGTTGAGCACCATTGTATAAATGACGTGTTATCTGACCCAGCTAAGGTGGATAAGTTGACTGGATTTCTATTTGGCAGATTTTTTCACAGGACAGATGACACAATTCCCATGAACTTGCATGAGGAGTTTGAGAAACTAGCTGATAGCCAGGTAGAGGTCTCAGATTCTACTCTACCACAGGAGGTGGTGGGAAAGGATATCACACAGATTGATAGTAACAGTCAACTTGATACTCAAATTGAGACAATTGTTTACAGGTCATTAAAGGGTGATGCCACAGTTATTCAAGATGGTATAGTTACAACAGGCAGTGACTACAGTGTAGTGGGTTCAGATGATGGTTATGAGGATGTTGTTGTGCAGGATGGTGAGATACCTAGTAGAGATGAGAAGACATTGAACATTCATGACTTTGCTGAGAAAGAGTACCAGGCACAGTTAGATGCTTCATCACATGAGGTTGAGGCTGGTAGTACTTCACATGATTTGTCCAGCCAGCTAAAGGTGAACAAAGATAGTATTGTGACTTCATTATCTCATCATGATAGGTATGTGGAGTTAGTTGGTATTGGTCATATTACTCAGGTGAGGAGTTTGCTTGAGTTACCAGCTGATTCTAGTTTATATATATGGACTTAAGATTGTTATATTGGCATTTGGGATTCAGTTGACAGAAGATCTTTAACACTTTTTGGTAGCAGTGTTTGTTTGGATGCTATCATGGATTTGATTAGCAGATTGCACAGTGTTGTCTTTTCTTGTGCTAGCAGCTTTTCCAATGTTGGTATTAGTTTTTATACACCGATGTTGGGCTTTGTTCATATATCTAGTTGACCATACTTGCTGGAATGTGTTGATGATATTTCATATTTGGCAGTGTGTATAGATGAGTCCCAAGATCATATTGGCATTGATGACATCCAGGAGGATGCAGTGGGCAGTTTTGAAGACTTAGTTTCCTTGGGTATAGAGGAGTTGGACAGCAATGCTAATGTTTTTGATACTCCGTATGTTGATATGAGCTTTAGATTTGATTCACAGGATATGGATGGTAATACTCTAGAGACTAGTAACTTTGAGGACACTCCTTCAGATAGTGCATCAGAGGAGGTTTGTAGGAGACAGTCAAGCCAGTGCCATCGTGTGTCTAATCAGTTGAGAGTTAGTGACCA
The DNA here is from genome assembly GCA_028749045.1 of Cupressus sempervirens. NCBI lineage: Eukaryota > Viridiplantae > Streptophyta > Pinopsida > Cupressales > Cupressaceae > Cupressus > Cupressus sempervirens. The sequence continues at coordinate 414,103,547 of CM053784.1, forward strand.
AGACATTGCTATCACTTGCCAACATTTCGATGCTGCTCATCAGTTGTTAGCAGTTTATGGATGGGGTTCTCCTACTAGTGATGAGCAGGGAGGAAGTTATCTTTCTTTGACAGAGATCCACTCTTTATGGGAGGCTATTCAGATTTTGAGACAAAATTATATGCAGTTGGTAGCCGACAGAGATAATCTTATGGAGTGGGGCAGTACAGCATATGATGCATTGTTGGCCAAGGAAGATGAGGTGAGTGAGCTTATTGAACAGCTTGAGGTGACTTCTGAGATTCTTGAGAGTACACAGTTGGCTTTCAAGGAGTCACAGTTTCAATTGGCTAAGGTGACCATGGAGTTAGAGCGACTACAGTCTTTACCTGATTCTATACAGTCACAAGCTATAGTGTTTGGTGATCCGAGGATGTCCATGGCCGAGATTGTCAGAAACAGTGGAGATGGGGATGCATCCATTCTTGATACTAACATTGGCATATCAGGTTCATTCCCACTAGAGTCAGGTTCAGTTGAGTTGGGTGTTGTAGCAGATTATTGTATGCCTGACATGGTGGTGGCCTCTAGTATTGATGGCACAGAGACTAGAGATGTATCAAAGATCATGTGTGATGTTGGTGAGTCGACAGTTGGCATGGTTCTTGCTAGTAATACTACTCCCTTGGTGATATCTTCGGAGGTAGTAGTCAGTTCCAACATGGTTAATGATCAATTGTAGTTAGTTTCATTTGGATTACAGTCCGAGCCACTGACTGAGATTGGCACATTCTATCGGCATTACACTATGAGGTACGCTCATCAATCTACCTTTGATGACCATGTTGATGAGATAATGATACAGAGATGTACTTTGGTTCCTAGTGCTTATCATCAGTTATGGGGCAATTTGATGCCTCAAGATGAGAGTTGTGATGGGCATGACATGGTGATAGGTTCTGCAGTTGACAGCTTGATAATATGTGACTTAGAGCAGGAGTTTGGGAGTGATGCTTCAGTGGGTGTTGTTATTGATTCTACTCCTTTGGCTATGACATCTCCTGACTTAGCTAGTGATCAGTCACAGTGGGTTGTATCACTTGTTCATGGTGAGCTGTTGACTGAGGTTGGTTTTTTTAATCAACATTATATTGCAGGGTATGAACATCAGTTAGCATTTGATCCTTGTTTTGAGGAGTTGATGGCAGGAAAATTTGGTTTGGATTCCATTTCTTACTCTTTATCTTGTAATGTCTTTTCACCATCAGCAGTGCATGGGAGTTATGGTTATGAGACAGTGGCCGGTGATTTGCAGAGTTGTGTTAACTGCAGGAGTTGTACAGTGTGTGGATTCTCCATACTTGGTATAGTTTCATTCGAGAGAATTCACCATTGTTGCAGAGTTGGATTGTACATTCCGTATAGGCCAGTGGGATGCGTTGATGGTATTTACTGTGTTGGTAGTTTGATTTGTCCACTTTACTTGGGTTCTGATGTTCTAAGAGTTTGTGTCTCATGGGTTTTTGACTATGGTAGTGGTGATTTTGGAGTTTGGTTGAGCTATAATTGTCAGTTTGATTATGGATTCCTCTTGGTCATATTGCAAAGGATATTGCAGGAGCCTGTGTTAATTGGTAGTAGTATAGTTCATGACTACATTTAGGATCCAGGTGGATTGATTGGTTTATTGTTAAGCCATTGCTTGAGGACAAGCAATGTTTGGGAGGGGAGGACTTTTCATGTCCCCTTTTCAAATAATAAAAAAATAATAATCTTTGCTAAGGTAGGCAGGCCCAAGAAAGTGAAGTTTCGGAAAAAGGGGGTTAATCTTTGGAAACCGTTGGATTAATAAATAAAAATTATTATTAAAATATGTTTCATTAACCTCTCTTGGATGTGAGTTATAGTTATGCCCTCTTTTAAGGGATTTTGGAGGCATTTTGGGCTCATTCCAGACTTGATTTTTGCTCATTCTTTGTTATTCTTCAGAGGCTGCCAAACCTGTGGAGAAGGAGGCCCAAGAATGGGAGTTTGCAGGTTTCCAGGGAGACCCAAGAATGGGATTTTTCAGGTTTCTAGGAAGGCTAAGGACAAGAGTTTGAAGCCATTCCATGTGCATGCTCATACAGAGTTTTCCTTTGTGCTAAACAGTGTAGATTTGTGGGTTTTTGGGTGTGTTTTTTGCATGAGTTTGGTGTTTTTAGTTGAGCATTTCATATCAGTTTTGGTTGCTGTTGTATTTCAGACTTTAAGATGTTAAAATAGAGCTAAATATATGTATTGGGATGTGATTAAACTTCTAAGATAGTTTATTAGTGTTGTGTGGTGTTTTTGGACATTTTTGTGTTAATTTCAGGAGCCCGATGAGCATAGTTTTTGTCCTACATTTGAGAACTATTATGTAAAAGTTATACAGATCTGGAAATGTAATTTTTTAGGCTGTTATGCTGCTGAAATTTTTTTTAAAAATGTCCACTTTCAGATTTATTAATAATTGGTGAAGCTGTGAAGCTTTTGGCACAATTTCTAGCATACCCGATTTGGGGTTTCTTGAGAAATTTGGAGGATCTTTGTGATATTAGTTGTTTGATCTTAAAGATTTGATTAAAGGTTGGAAATATCATGTAAAATCAGAAAAGGGACATTTCAATATGAAGAGATCAGAACAAACTAAAGAAATATAAAGAGATCAAAACGATCAAAAGAAATTTGGAGGTTGATCTGATGTGATTTTGAGATCCAAAAGACCAAGTTTGAGTTGAAAAGATTCCAAGAATTGCAAAGTATCAGAAAGATTTGGATTGCACAAAAAAATTTAAAATGCATTTTGAGCCACTTAAGTGTGTTAGATTTCGAATTTGATCCCGAAAAATGGGTTCAGAGCAACCAAAGTAGCCAAGAGGGTGATTAGTCAATCATTTGTGTAGTTCATGAAAGAACATGATACTTTGAAGAGATCAACAATCCCTCATCAGAGAAGGTGAAAGTAGATTTGCAATTGAATCATATGCTTATGCAAGTGAAGTATGTAATGCAAGACTATGTTAAATGCAACCCTAGGTCTGGTTACCAAGCCTTGATATTTAATCATCACTGGATATAAAATAAAGTGCATATGTTATACAATTCCCACTGACATTGCAATCATGGAAATATGAATATAACATATGTTATTGGTTTTTCAGGATTAAATGTAAGAATTCGAGGCACAAGAAGCCAGAATGACCAGAACATTTGTCCCTTTTAATGTAGCAAGTTAACATAAGCATCAGAGCATAAATGCTAGGATGACCTGAATGTTGCTTGCATGATAGGCACACCAAACACATGGGAGATCCCTCTTATGCTAAGTATTTAGTATTCATTCTATTCGCAATGACCCTTGCATTCATAACCTGAGATAGAAGTGCACTAGATATGCTCACAGTGACCCGTACATTCACTTAGCAGGACAAGTATCAGTATTTACTGTAGCATGAAGAGTTTAATCCAACAAACAAGGAGAAGAACCAACGTTATGGCATATTCATATAAAAGGAGTCAAGGTACACATGGCCATCCAATACAAGATGGAGGCTCTTATAGTGGACACCCCTCTTATAGGAATAAATCAACTTATTGGAACTAAACTGCAAATAGAAAGCAAAGAAAAGATCATGCCCCCAGTCATTACTTCTCTAGTCGAAGATGACATCATCGAGTTACTTGAGGAGATATGATAAAGCAAAAGAAAAAAGAAAACATAGAAAAATCCCAGCATATCCAAAAAAGTTTATCATTTTTGAGTTCATTTTTTGGATTGATGTCAAGTTTCAGTGTCCAGAACATGTTTGAAAGAAATCTCTTCAGTAGGGTGATGACAGTAGATAGACACAGCCAGAATGATTGGTGACTAAGGTCAAAGAGGAATCTTCATGATGAAGAACCTAAAGAGAACTAAGCGATAGTAGATAGACACAGCCAGGACGACTGGTGACTAATGCAAGAGAGATTTTCCAAAAGGGAATCTGGAGACCTAACCTTAGCAATAGTAGGTAGACATAGCTAAAATAACTGGTGACCATTGCAAAAGAGATTCTATGAGGAGAATCTCAAAAGAGTGACACTTGCGATAGTAGGTAGACGCAGTGAGGACCACTGGTGACTGTCGCCAAGGAGATTCTATGAGGAGAATCTTAAAAATAGTGACACTAGCAATAGTAGGCAGACACAACTAAAAAAACTGGTGACTGTTGCAAAATAGATTCTATGAGGAGAATCTCAAAAATAGTGACACTAAGGGGGAATGCCCCCGAGCTGTGACAAGACTCAATCCATGGATACATGAGTAGAAAGCAGGAAAGTAGGAAAGTGAAAGTGACTATACAAAAAGCCTAAAGGTATGCTACAAGATGAGGCATTGGGAACAAGAGGCGCCTGTTTACCAGGTTTTCACCTTCTTGGCAACTTTTTTTTTTTTTTGGTGTTACCAAGGTGCCTATTTGCTAGATTTCTACTAGTGCAACAATTTTTTTAGGACTTTTTCTAATTTTTAGATTTTTTTAGGACATATAGATATGTATAGAGAGCTTGCTGAGATTAAATCAACTATAAAACTACTTCAGGTGGAGAGTGTTGACAAGCTCTTTAAGCACTTCTCCTTTGGTCGTGGAAATCTGATAAGTGCTAGATCCATATGCTACACTGATGATGTATGGACCTAACTAGTTTGGTTCAAAGTTTCCCTTTTGCACTCACTGTTGTTGATTCTTAGGGTTCTCTCTCAGGACGAGGTCAGCCAACTGGAAGTCACATGGCCTGATTCTCTGATTGTAGCTTCATGCCATTCTTTGTTGATATCCTTGTAGATGATCACATGCCACTTGTCGCCATTCATCTAGTAACACAAGCTCCTAAAGCTGAGCTATCATGTAGTCATCATTAGTGATAAGGCCTTTCATGGAGATCCTCAAGGTAGGAATCTTGACCTCTATTGGAAGCACAACATCTGCCCCATACACCAACACAAAAGGAATCATTCCTATTGGAGTTCTAATGCTTGTCCTATATGCTCACAAGGATGGGTTGATCTGGAGATGTCAATCTCTCCCTGACTTACTAACTGTGTGATGAATAATTTTAAGGATTGCCTTATTGGATGCCTCAGCTTGGCCATTACCCTGGGGGTAATAAATGGAAGACCAATGTTGTGTGATCTTGAATTTCTTGCATAGTTCCTTAAGGTCTTTATTCTTGAACTATCATGCATTGTCAGTAATGATTGAGGATGGTATACCATATCTATAGATGATGTAGTTTGTGATGAAAAGCTCTATATTTTTGCCATCAACAACTATGAGAGGGACTACCTCTACCCATTTCATGAAATAATCTGTAGCCGTGATAATGAACTTATGTCCATTGGAAGAGGTTGGGTGAATCTTCCCCACCAAGTCAAAGGCCCATTGTTGAAATGACCATGTTGTAGTAGAGGGAATCAACTCTCTGGATAGAGCGTGAATGAGATTCCCATGTAGTTGGCACTGCTTGCAGGACCTAGCATACTTAATAGCTTCTTGCTCCATTTTAGGCTAGTAGTAACTAGCACGAAGGAGTTTGCGAGCTAGTGTCAGGCCATTGGAATGAGATCTAAAAATGCCTTCATGAATGTCAATTAATGCACATTTAGACTCATTAGATTCTAAACACCTAAGGAGTGTTCTATCGAGATCTCTCCTATATAGATCGTTAGCAATAATGACATAATGTGAAGCATTACGGATTAGGTAACATTTCTCATTCTAGGTCAGACCTTCTGGAATGGTTTGATTATGAAGGTAAGAATAGATGTGATGGTAGCGAGATGATTCTTGCCCTATAATAGAATAGATCATCCTAGAATTAGGTGTGTCATAGGCTGGGTAGTGTAATGCCTCCACCAAGAACTCATGTCAGAGATCATTTTTTGGCATTTGTAGTAGGGAGACCAGAGTGGCCATGGCATCAGCCACTTTATTATTTGTGCGTGGAACTTGCTGGAAGGTGATGTGTGCAAAATACTTCATCAAGTCATCAACCATGCATTTGTAAGGAATTAGTTTCTCATCCTTTTTTTGATACACATCATTTACTTGGTTGATAACAAGCTAAGAGTCATTGAAGATGTCTAATTGATCTACTCTCCATTCAGCTACAATTTTCATACCATTGATCAAAGCTTCATATTTAGTAATGTTATTTGTACAAGGAAACATAATCTTGTATGCTTTGGGCAATGAGTATCTCTGTGGTGTAATGAAGAGTAATCTAGCACCTAATCCTTGTTGTTTGAAGGACCCATCGAAGAACATAACCCATGTATGGTGAGTGAGTGTAAGAATTGACTCATCTAGGAAATCAATGTTCATTGGTAGAAGACTTCATATGGGTGCCTCGGCTAGCTAGTCTGCAATTGCCTGTCCCTTTATAGCTTTGTGTTCAACATATTGGATGTCAAAATCACTTAGTATCATGACCCATTTAGTCAATCTTCCTATTAGAGCTGCCTTACTGAGCAAGTACTTTAATGGATCTATTTTTAGCTACAAGCTGTGTAGTGTGGGCAAGCATGTAGTGTCTCAACTTTTAGGAAGCAAAGAAAACTGCCAAGCAAGCTTTCTCAATAATACTATAGTTTTTCTCATAAGAGACCAATGTTCGGCTCAAGTAATAAATAGCTCTTTATTTGTTTTCATTGTCTTCCTGAGCCAACAAGATTCCCAAAGATGTTTTAGTGGCTGAAATGTATAAAAACAAAGGCTTTCCATGCATAGGAGCCATCAGGATTGGTGGATTGACAAGATATTGTTTGATCTGTGTTAAGCTTTGCTCACAATCCTAGCTCCAATTGAATTTCACACCCTTATGTATGGTCTTTTTGAAGGGTTGTGATTCATCCACCAATTGTGAAATGAATCTGCAAATAGATTGAAGCCTTCCATGTAGTCCTCTCATCTGACTGATGTTCTGAGGTGATGGCATGTCCCTTATTGCTTTTATTTTTTCTTGATCTACTTCTATTCCTTTTGTAGAAATAATATATCCCAACAATTTCCCCGATGTGACACCAAATGCACATTTCTTAGGATTGAGCCAAAGACTGAATTTTTCCATACGATCTAGGATGGGACCCAAATCTTGTAGATGAGTATTGTGTTTAGCACTTTTGACCAAGGTATCATCAACGTAGTCCTCCATGGTTCTATGCATCATATCATGGAAAATTGTAGTAACAGCCCGTTGATATGTAGCACTAGCATTCTTTAAACCAAATGGCATCACATTCCAACAAAAGGTTCCCCATGCACATGTGAAAGTCATTTTCTCTTGGTCTTCTAGCACAATTTTTATTTGATTGTATCCAAAAAAACCATCCATAAGTGAGTACATCTCATAGCCAACCATCATGTCTATGATCATATCAATATTAGGGAGTGAAAAGTCATCTTTAGGACATGCCAAGTTAAGATCAAGAAAGTCTGTACAAACTCTGATAGATTTATCATGCTTGGAAACAAGAACAATATTGGATATACATTCAGCATAATCAATTGCACAATTGAAACCACCCTTCAAAAGTTTCTCCAATTTGGCTTTGACGAGCAATGCAACATGAGGGTGCATTTTTTGAAGCTTCTTTTTAACTGGTTTGATGCCTGGTGCTATGGACAAGTGATGCATGATAAGATCAGGATCCAATCCTGGCATGTCAAAATATGTCCAGGCAAAATTTATTTTCTTTTCCTTGAAAAAGGCAATGAATTGTTCCTTCTCTTCAGGTGATAGTGACTGTGCTAGATGTATTACATGAGGATGTTCTTCTATGCCCAGGTTAATTGGCTGTGTCAGTTCTATTAACACTGATGATCTCTCTTGAAAGTGACTACGAAGGACATCAATATCTCATCTGTGAGCGCCTCAGAGAGGTTTTTACCCTTGGATATGTCTTTTTTTTTTACTTTTTTAGGATCCAACACTGCCACAATGTAGTTTTCACCATCAGACCTCTTGCATTTTTTCCTTTTAATTATGTGACTAAGATATTTGATGTCAGCCTCAGTCATGTTGATACTCTGCTCATTGGTGGAAGACGTTACAGGTTTGATAGCGTTTAGGTAACAGGCAAGAGCATAGTCATTCTAGAATGTGGGGACTTTGTTAGATGCATTGGGGTTCCAATCTATAAGCTCGGGATGTGTAAGTGAGAGAGTAGTGGCTGGTTCAATTGCATTCATAGTATAGTCATTAAGTGCATGGACCAGCAATTCAAGACCTATGGTGACCTCATCCACAGGTGTATTCAAATGCCTCAAAATACTAACGTTAGGAATTGATGACTCTAGGACACTAGTTGGATCAGACCCCCATGACATAACCCTAGATGTTGCACCCACTTTGATTCGATTTTCATAGACATGCACTTGGTCAATGTCTTTATCAGCAGTCACTTCTGAAAGACTATCAAACTCATATTCATGAGAATCGATGCTACATGGTGAGAGACTATAGAACTCCCCAACAATGATAGTGACATACTCTCCTTTAGCCTTTGGATTCTTACACAAATACTCAATACGGGATGACTGACTAGATTCTCCCTTTTTTGAATGATATTTGAGTTGCTCAGTATTATCCTCAGAAGAATCACTAGTATCATCCATAGTGCCAACATGTGGCACAAAGTCATCTGGCTTAGCAAAGAATTTAGAATATCATAAGGAATAGGATGAGGGTAGGAATCCTCATCATCAAATTCTTCCTCTTGAGTATCTGACTAAGCTTGTGACTCATTATTAGATGAACTCTCAGGTTTGGGGATGAATTGATTTGATCCCAAATGGAAAGCGACCTTCTTAAACCTTAGGCCAATTGTATCACTGTTGCTTTGAGATTTTGCTTTGATAGGATCAATTAGGCCATTGTTATTGCAGCCAATAGGGTTAGTTCCCTTATAATAAAAATGCTTCATAAGCCTAAGACCAGGTCCATATTTCTTAGGAGTGATTTCTTGAGCTTGTTTTGTTAGGTCCACTAGAGCCTCTTCTTTGTAAAGCCATGCAGCAATGGCCCTATTTTCACTTTCATCTTCTAAGGGAACTATAGCCTTAACGAAAGCACCATTATACTTGGTTTGAAGTGTCAGCACGAATGACTTCTTTGCCTCTGAGGGTCTCCCAAAATGTCGAGGGGACTCTGGGAGAGATGTTAATGATAGCACTAGTTCAATGTGGTACTCTCCCATACTAGTTTCTTTCAATTTGAATGACTGATCAATTTGTTTCATCTTATTTTCATGACAATCAGTAGACTCACGGTTAGTAGGGATGAAAGAATCAGCAACTTTGAGCATATTGCAGGTGTAGCTAGTAGTGGCAGGAATAGTAACTTCGGAGCCATGAAATGGGAATTTGATGCATTGGTGGTATGTGGATGGCATAGCATGCATCTCATGTATCCATGGCTGTCCCAATAGAATGTTGTAGGCTAAGGGAATGTCAAGCACTTGACAGGTGACATCTCTTTATACAGGACTAACGTGAATTGGTAAAACCACAAGACCTAGTGACTTTAGTTCCACTTCATTATATGCTTTAGTAGTGATCTTTCATCGAGGATCAACAGAGTCCTCAGAATAATCCAATTGTCTAAGCAGAGAAGCAGAGACAATATTTAGGCCAGAACCATTGTCAATAAGTACCTAATGAATATGTGTTAGGTGGATCATAACCTCAATATGTAGAGGCTGATTGTGTGGGTGATTCAACGAGTTTTCATCCTCCTCGGAGAAGGTCATAAGATAAGGTGAGGTCAGGTGACCTACCATGGATTGAAATAGCTCAAGATCAAGATCTTGAGGAATGTTTGTCTCAATGAGGGCTTTGTCCAAAATTTTCCTGTGAGCAAGCAAGATTTTAAGCAGCTCAAAGATGGAAATTTGAGCCTTAGTTTGTTTCAACTAATCAAGAACACTATAACTAGTTGCAGTCAAGCTTGTTGTGTGTTTTGTACCTTTACCAGATGGACCAGCAAGGGCTTTTTCTTTATGTTGTTTAACATTTGAAGTAGGAGGTGTAGGGCCTTTGAGCACCAACTTCGCATGAGAGTGAGTAATAGCGTTAGCACAGTGTTGCGAAGATGCATTATCCATCTTATTGGATGTAGGGCCTCTCAAGACAAATGGTGTCTTGGGTTTGTCATTATCTTGCTTGCCCTTTATGGTAATAATGTTGCAGTATTCAGAATCTACAGGTTCAACCATGTGAATGACATTGTCATCATTGGAATATGTATAGTTGACCTTATTGTAGGGTTCTAGTTTCGAAGTCTCTTCTTTTTCATAAGTTGGGAAAGGCTCTTTGAACGCCTTGTGGTACGAGTTTTTGTTATGTCCATCTACCACAAGATCACCAGCATCAATCATGTCCTGGACTTTATGATGCAAGTTTATATAGTTGCTGGTTTTGTGTCCCTTGTTTTGGTGATACTCACAAAATGAGGTCTCATTCCACCATGGTGGATGTGGTTGTGGATCATAGGGACAAGGGTTATCCATTGGTGAGATAAGCTTGTGTTGTAGCAATGTTTTGTAAACCACATCCAAAGGTTCTCCCAAAGGCATATACTCTTGCTTGGGTCATGTTGTCCATGAGTTTCTCAATTTGTTCCTAGATGCCTTATTGTCAAGGGGAGGCTTCTCAGCATTTTTGGCTGCTTTGAGGCAATCTGTGAGATTAAATGCCATTCTAGCAGGTTTGGGTGTGACATTTTCAACAACCACATCATGTACAATTTCTTAGTTCTTGTTGACATGTTTGGTTTTATCCCTGTTGGAAGTGGAACCTTGTTTTGTGTCTCTCCAAAGAGTGAGCTCACCTTTCTTGACCATAAATTCTTCGATATGGATAGCCTGTGTAATCATGTCTTCAAAGATATGTGGACCTTGTAGTTGGACTCTATACCCGAAATCAGGTAAGAGGTTATTAGTGAAAATGTCAAGCTTCTACATTTCTAGGATTTTACGAGAATACTTAGTGTATAGTTGTCTCCACCATTGGAGGAAAGTGAGAAAAGGCTCACCAACCTTCTGTTTAAGGTTGCATAGATCTCGAATATTGACAAGGTGTTGAATATTATGAGAATATTGCTAAACAAATGAATTGGCAATTTCGTCAAACATCTTGATACCAAGAGCTAAATGTGAGAACCACTCCAAAGCTTGACCACCTAGGCTTCTAGGGAATAAATGCATGAGGTATGTTTGATTGTGTATAAACTCCATAGACAAAGCACCAAATTCCCACAAGTGCTCTTGGGGATCAGTAGTACCAAAGTACTTGTCATATTTGGGTAGTTCTATGCCTCGTGGGAAAGGTGGCATGTTTATGCTTTTGTCAAATGGAAATGAACAAAGAGCATCCAATGTGTATGTCTTTGTAGGTTTCTCCTTCTCATGCATCATCTGAGCCAATTAGTCTTGCATAATTTTCAATTGTTTTTGGAGTTTGGAGGTCTTAGTTTCTTCTTCAGTTTTGACAATGGTTTCTACATTGAAATGAGAAGGTAACTTTGCTCCCTCTTCGGCAAGTTTGAGAAAGTATTTTTTTTTTCTCTTCGTTGATTAGGATTCCCATGACCTTTTGAAATTTTTTGTCTCTTTGACATTTTGCTATGTGTTCAGGGAGGATTTCCACCTCTTCCTGTTCCTCATCAGTTTCATATTCTTTCTCTTTCTCTTTGTCATCCCTAGGTGGTTCTTGATATCGACTATGACTACCATGTTTAGGTTCACAATTAGTCATTATAGGAACGTGTTCAGTTTTCGTATGTTGTGTTTCAAAAGGGTCTATGGATAAAGGATCATACATTGTATTTGGGAATGCAGGACCTCTACCTATCTTAGTATCCTCTTGGTAAAAAGGATTCCTAATTTGTTGCAAATTGGAAAATGTTTGTTGAACTTGAGATGACCTGACAAGTGAGGAAGATCATGAAGATGCCTCACTAGCCAAACTAGATACAGATTGTATAACGAAAGGTAAGTGACTTCTACTGTGATTACGACCCCTAGCACGACCACATCTAAGGTTATCAAGATAAAACACGTTGTCACTTCTGGTTGTGATAGTCATAGGCAAGGACAAGAAGCTAGAACCTTGACAAGGACTACACTAAGATTGAGTCTCAAAAAGGATAAGATAATACTAAGAATTTTGTTCACTAAGGCACAAATAGTCTGATTTAAAGGCTAGAATATCCAGAGATTATGACCAATGCGACACAAAGTATGACAAACATTAAGAAAAAGACCAAACAAATTACTTATGAGACGAGACTAGTCAAGGTGTAAGACACAAGTCTTCAGCTAAGAGAAGTGTCACTATTTCAAGACTATTTGCAAATAGAGAGTGATAAACAAACGCAAAAAAGGATAGCGTACAAGCTGCAAATAGCTAAAATAGACCCAAATTGGCAATGCTGACACAAGATCTCGTGCAAAAAACCTTTACAAGCCACACAAAAAAGATTTACAGGCTGCTCGAAGAAGTTTCCATCTTGCACGAAGGTAAGTAATAGTAGTTTAATTTTGTGTGAAGAAGTTCACAGGGCCATGCGAAGACTCATAACAGCAATTTAATTTCGCATGAGAAGAAAATGATTTTGCGCGAGGACCAAATGATTTCGTGCAAGACCAAAATAATTTCATGCAAGAAGGTAGACCAGTTTTACAACATCAACTAATTTTGACAAAACAAAAATTATCATTTCAATAACTAGGTAGATAAACAAGCACATAGAACAAGCAGGTGATTTCAAGCATGTCTGAAAACAATGAGCAAGGGCAAAAGAAACCTTGTGCATGAACAATCAAGTGATTTAGTTTGTGCTAATCCCTAGGAGAGCTATTTGTGTATGTTTTCAAAGAGTTTTGTAATCATTGCACACATTCCTAGAAAATGAAAATTTTGGCCTCTCTAAGGTTTTTAGTAATGTTTTGACTCTACAACTTTTATGACTCACAAGGGTGACCTCCAATCCCGGCACACCGAGGTTTTAAAACAGTCTGAGAACTTAATCTTCAAGAGCTGCTGGGGAGATCTGACAACCCACAATGAACCATACTTGTGGAGATTTCTTCCACAAGGACATTTATATAATGGTTTTCGCTACCATGTCAAAAATGGCTATTACCACTCGAGGTTTTGTCAACACAGTTTGCCCTGTAGAGGGATTGTCTGCTACGGTTAACCCTCTCTAAAGGTGATCGACTCACAATAGTGTACCACAAGGGGACTTAGCTTCCTGATTCAAGGTTTTGACACCTTATCACTTTTAGCCCAATCAAAGCAAGCAGATTAATCCAACACACTAAACTAAGATTATCTCTTAAAGATCTATGATATCAACTCCCAGTGATCTATCAACCTTTCCGGAGAAAAGATGTCTCAATCAACAAGTTGAAGATTCATCTATTTGCAAGATGCTCAAAGTATCCTCCCCACCTACAAGGAATCCATCTTAGAGAGGAATTTCACTAGGAACCCACTCTCTCAAGATTCATGAATAGTGTTCATGGGGGTCTAATTACTATGTGTGTACAAATGTTAATTCCCGAAAGCAAATCTATCCAAAAGAAATCAAAGAGCACAAGGTGGTACACTTAATGCTTTAACTAATGCGAGGTGAGTCCAAAGATGTGGAACATTTAACCCCTCACACAAGCCAAAATGAGTCCACAACTCATAAACTAGTCAGTTCTAGAAAGCACAAAAGGGTTGCCTAGTGGAGCATTTAATGCTTCTTTCCTATAGAACCCTCCCCTTTAATGTGGTGTTGATCTTGCAACCACAGGGTGAAACGAGGGGCCAGCGGATTAGTGAGTCCAATAACTCAAGATAGCTAATTAGATCTATCACTAGTAACTAAGCCTACTAGATGAAACTAATAGAGATCACAACCTAGTATCAAATTATGCATGTGTTGTAAAATGAGAACATGGAAGGAAATACACACAAGCTTAACACAAGAGATGTTTGTTTTAGCTCCAAATGAAGGGTTATCAATCAAAGAGAATTACCTATTAATCCTCGCAACGTGCTTATTAGACATTTTACTTATTTTTAGCAACTTTATCATGCTTTTTCAATTACCCCACAAACTATTGTTATGCTATTCCAAAAAATCAGAAAACTCAAAAAAACTAGAAACTGTGAGCAGTAAGAAGAAAAACTAGAAAACATGAAAATCAATGCAAAAAAAGACTATGTCAGCAGAGTCTCGCGCAAAATTCTTGATACTTCGCGCAAAGAAGTTTTACGACCTGTGCGAATCTATATTCGGCCTGCACGAAGAATTAGGTGTCGCGCAAAGTTTCGTGCACTCAGGCGATTTCTCGTGCGATACATAAAGAATCTTCGAGCGAAGATTCTAGATCCTCGCACAAAAATGAACAGTTTCACTCGAAGATTCCCAAATCTGTACGAAATAGTACAAATAGAGAACAAAAAATAATTTTTAAAAAATACAAAAAGAGGCCAGAAAATTTGATTTTCCCTGCCCCATGATGGGCGCCAGAAATGTATGCGTGAAAATGTGGCCTATGCTAACACACACACTTCAACACAGTCATTGTATGTGGATTCATCCCGAAATGAACATTGGATTGTTCATCCGAAAATTAGCTAGCAAGGCGACCTGTTGCCTTCTATCTAAAGGGAATTGCTTGTTAGATATCCTCAGATTTGAGGTATTAAACAACCACACCCTCTAAGAAAAAAGGATTTAAGAAATGAAATTAATCTATATGATTATGCAGATTAATCTAGAATGGAGTATGCACGTCTAATCTAAAAACATGTAAAAGAAAGCTATGCTAAAATGTATGCATATTATGCTAAATGAGATTAAGCTAGAAAATGAATATCTTATGAAAGTAAGGAGCTCAAATGAATGCACAATCCAACAGCAATTTGATGCAAATTCTCATTCAACCTCTCTCAAAATGAAGAGATGAGGGTCTCTTAAATAGACTTTCCTAGAATCCATCAACGATTGAGATCAATTTCAATCAATGGTCAGGATTAAAGGTGAAGTTCAGTCATAAAGGAAGATTCCCAAATTAAAGGGAGTTAATTGACTTAATTTGAGTAGAATAAGGAGTTAACTGATTTAATTTGAGTAGAATAAGGAGTTAACTGATTTAATTCCTTTTTGATCAACAGTGAACTGGGAATTTCCCTTTTTGAACTGAAGAAGGATTTTGGAGAGATATTTAATTTAATAAAATGAGATATGCTCTCATAAATATATTTCCTATTTAATTTAAATTATTTCATTTAATTAATTAGAGACACTTTCTTATTTAATTAAATAACTATATTTAATTAATTAGGAATTACTCCTATTTAATTAAATAACTTTGTTTAATTAATTAAAGAATAACCTTCCATTTAATTAAATAAATTTTTTAATTAATTAGAAATATCTTTCCCATTTAATTAAATAATTACATATAATTAATTAAGATAGGCATATTTATTAAATTAAATAAATTTAATCCCATAGTACATTAGCCTTAGGAGATAATTTAATTTAATAAAGTATAAATACTTTTAAATTAAATTATAATTAAATCAAGTAGGTTTAATGTGACTAATATGAGTATGTACTATAGGAATTAAATAAGAAATGTGATGAATGCAGATTAGGGTCTTCTGCATTTGACAATTAAGTCAAGTAGCGAGTTAGATCAAGAATGTCTCTAATGAAATAAGACTTTAGCAATGATCAAAATAGACCAGAATTGGTATCATGGCAATGAGCCAATTTTGGGGTATTACACTATGCAAAGATCCATTCAAGATTGGTGTTAACGATCTAATGACATTGATTTGAGATATCCTACACACAATTATACATTTATTTGGAGCATACCTACTTGTGGATTCAAGGATTCAAATCCTCTACAAGGATTTCAATATAAGCAAGGCAAATAGTTCAATTTATTTTGTTTATACATATTGCAATTTTAATTCAATTATAGGGTTTGAATAAGGAAAATCCCCCATTCAATGAAAAACCATTTTTATTGTAGGTACGGGTGTGGAATAGCAATTAAAGTGTAGATTTAGATACCCTTTTCATCAAACTTGCAGGATCCACAAATAGAAATTTTTCTAGAGCAATGCAGGTCAAGGTCAAATTTTTGGGGCACAATTACACCCTGGGGTAAGATTATACCATACTATTTGGGTCAAGGTTGAATTTATACCCTTGGAAAATAAAATGATTTATGGGTTTTGAAGATCTTGCAGTTTTGGTTCAAGTATGCAAAAATCAACAACTTTTGAGATTGTTTGATAGGGTTTTCGGCTAATTCTTTTTTTGGAGGTAAGTACCTTTTATTTCTTCATTTCAATATTAGTCTTCTTGATTTACTTTCCATATCATAAGAATTTAAATGTATTTGTAAAATATGGGTTTAGGGTCTCTTTCATATGCACTATACTGAAACCCTATTCATCTATATTTTATCCTATACATATACATAGATACATACATAGACACATGCATATGTATGTGTATGTATATATATACACATACATATACATAAAGAGAAGCTTTTCTAATAACTTACAATGGGAAATATAAAGAGATACATATTTAGAAGGAAAAGAAAAGAAAATTTACATAGGTACCTCTTCTCCCCTTGAAGAAAATTGCAAAGTACTGCTACATTTGGGCCTGAGTACACCACAAATTACACCATTTTCACAAATTGCCATCACAATTTGACCCCAAATTTTGTAGTGTAAAGGGAATAGAGATCAAAAGGGCATGACATGAAAATGAAATTGTGGAGTATGGGCACAAAGATCACAATGGTATGACAACGAGATGCAACAATCACAAGGGCAACACAACAAAATCATAGATCTCCACTAAGGGCATGACAACTAAATATAGAGATCACATAAATGAAATGCACCAATGAAAAGGGCATGAAAATGTTCAAAGATCTCCACCTTCTTTTGCACGTATCTCTCCACAATCAAAACAAATGGGAAATGATTTATGTTGTACTTTTTTTGTTGTTGTTTACATCTAAAATCAACTTCACATTGTGTTGTAACTTTGGCATAGGTTTTTATCCTGGATAGCTTTCATTTCAGCATTTCAACATTCAACTTTTCAAGTTTCCTCTTCATTATATGGTCATTTCCACCCTAAAAACCACTTTGTTACTTTGTTAAAATAAGGACTTGAACAAAGTCAATGATACAAAACCTACTACCACTTTGAAAAAAATGTTGCCTCCAACATTGCAACCATATAATAAAAGGGAATAACACATGCCCTAGCCATAACCTAGTTAAATTGTTCTAGTTGTTGATTGGTTGGGTTGATTACAAATTACTATAAAATTGGCATCATAATAGGTATAATAAACCAAACAATCAAATGTTCTAGCTAGCAAGATCAAATACAATTTTCCAAGGTGATAAAATTGCATATGTAGATGCATCACTTGAATGCCACACATGAAGCACATTCCCAACCTTGAAACAATCTTATAAGTAATGGAAAAGAAAATGCAAATGAAATACATAATAAATTGCACAACTTGTAGTTTTTATAAATACAGAGAGATATTTTTTAAGGTGCTTATTACATATTAGCCACAAAAAATATATTGATCTAGCTAGATACATATTTGAGAATCAAAATAATTAAAAAATAGAACTCACTCAACCCATGCAAAGTAACTTAGCTCAAGATCCTACACAAAAATAATGCAAACTAGGAAAAATGGGTAGACCTAGCAAGAAATTTTAGAAAAACATATCATAGCAAATATTTTTAGAAAGAAACAAGCCATAACCTAGTTAAATTGGTCTAGTTTCTGATTAGCTAGGTTTATTACAAATTCATGTAGAACTGTCATCAAATTAGGTACAATAAAATAAGCAATCAGTTTTTCCCATCTAGTAGGATCAAATACAATTTTCCAAGGTGATAAAATTGTATGTATGTATGTATGTATATATACATACATACATGTGCACACACATGTGTGTGTATCTATGTATATGTGTATATATATATATATATATATATATATATAGAGAGAGAGAGAGAGAGAGAGAGATCTTGTGGATTGTGGAGATTAGTGGAGATCTAGGATTTTGTTTTTGTGCCCTTGTGATCACTACTTTTTTTTGTCGTGGCTTTGTGATCTATGCATCTTATTGTTGTGCCATTGTAATCTTTGTATATGTATGTATGTATGTATATATACATATACAAATGTATATGTATATATGTGTGTGTGTGTGGGTGTTAATATGTATGTATGTATGTATGTAAAGAGAGAGTTCTTAGCACATCATAAAAACAATAAAACTCACTCAACATGTAGCATGGCCATAGATGCAATAGAAATACCTATTGGTAAGTAGATTCTTTTTTTCTTTCTCATTTTTCATGTGTTTATTTCAGTTGAACTATTATTTCTTAGGGGGGCATTTTCTAATATTGGATTCATTTTATGTAGGAGACAATGAGGACATTCCTAGATGTACCTATGTGATGAATTTCTCATGAGAAATGAAGACGAACTTCCTCTAAGAGTAGCAAGAGGTGATGAGGACATTCCTAGTATTTTAAAGATTAATCTCATGACATTCCATGTAACTTACCATGCTTATACACATATGGATGTTCAGGTAATCAACCTTACATTTAATAAAAGGAATATGTACTTCAAAACTAACTTTTAAACATAACTATATAAGGGTTTAGTTAGGAAATATATAGGTTAACATTACATTAGCTATAAACTACAACACAAAGGTTTCACCAAGGTATTACAATATTGTAATTATAGAAAATTGCCTAATTTTCCTGAGTGGGTGTATGATGGTGCAGAGTTGTATTAGTGAGTAAAGATCCCTATTGGTTATAGGAATATAGCTACATCAAAAAAATAGAAACCATAACTACATATTCATTAGAGTGAGTAGTACAAGGGTCTTAATCCCATGGATTTGGGTATGTAGGCAATGT
This sequence comes from Cupressus sempervirens, assembly GCA_028749045.1. NCBI lineage: Eukaryota > Viridiplantae > Streptophyta > Pinopsida > Cupressales > Cupressaceae > Cupressus > Cupressus sempervirens. Next base: position 414,122,606 of record CM053784.1, read on the forward strand.
GGTAGGCAGAGTATTCCTCTAGTGTATAGATGCCTTGGATATAGTTAGGTAGCGCATAACTATTATAAGACATTATACATTAACTCACAATGCTCCTTTTCTTGCAGAAGCCTCTACCACAATGACATTACCTCTAAACCATAATAATCCATTGCATTTTGTATTAGATGATGAAACCTATGGGTACAGTTATATGTTTAGAAAATGGGAGTATTCTTACACTAAAACACATCCCACATTTAACTCAATGAGGATTTTTTGTAAGTTTTGTGTGGACTCAAAGGATTAGCATTTGGTGTTGTGGGTTATAAAAAAAAATCTCTTTATTTTCTAACTGTGGAATTGATTTTGAATTGGTGGGTACATTGTATTCATTTGTAGATTCAATAGAGATTTCGGTAGTAAGGGTTGTAAAGGGATTCCATGTCTATGATCTACTAATGGAGATGAGTTTCTTAATTTCAACTTTAATTGGTACATATGTGTTTGGGTTATGAAAGGATTATAAGTTCTTGATGATCTAATAATGGAGATGAGTTTCATACAAGTTGAAAAGGTTCATATGTAAATTACAAATTTTTTGGTATGGTGAAGTAGACAAAGATTTTATTTTTATGATTTGATGTGTGTTGAAAATTATCTTGTAGATTTTTTTTTGTGGTCTCATTATTGGTTTGACTTTCATATATGTTGGATTGCTACTATAAATCATCTATAGACTTAAATATAGATCTTTTGGTAATATTTTTGCGGATTGCCTCTAGTAATAACCTTAATTATTACTAGTCATCACCTACAATTTTCATCCTTCAAGGGAATATTGCTTTTGTTCTTCCATGAGATTCTCCCTTCTTCAACCAACCAACAAGTGGATAGAAATGCACTAAAACTAATGAGTATATTTTTCTCATGCACTCTATGAACAAATAGTATTCAATGAGAGGATTATATATGTCCACTAATGGAAGATGATTAAACTTCATTATTTCAAGCTTTCATTTCAACATTTTGGCATTCAAGTTTTCAATTTTTCTCTTCATTATATGTTTGATTTATCATTGATTTCCTCTAGCCTGATTACTATGAATCTCAACTAATTGCTCCATTGATGCAATCACCCATCTATCTCCAGATTGTAGAAGCACTTTTTGTTTTACAAAATCTGCTACCACTATGGAAATTTTTTTGCCTCCAACATTGAAACCATATGATAAATGGGAATAACATATTCTCAAACCATAAGCTAGTTAAATTAGTCTACTTGCTAATTAGCTGGGTTGATTACAAATTCTTGTAGAACTATCATCAAATTAGGTACAATAAATTGAACAATCATATGTTCCCACCTAGCAGGGTCAAATACAATTTACAAAGGTGATAAAATTGCATATACAAATGCATCACTTGAATGCCATGCATGAAGCACAATCCCCAACTTATAATGAATGGTTGGATATAAAGGCTTCATATGCTAGCCCAACAATGGAAACCAAGGATGTAACCATGCATGTATTGACATGCTCTCCCTATGAGGATCCCAAATATCTAGTGCTGATGTTAATTTGGGCATCACTTTATGATTCAAAATTTTATAAAGTACTGAAGCCTACCATAACTTTTCCCGTGTCTCTAAAAAATGTAGCATAGTCCCAAGGTCCCTTTGCTCCCATGAATTTTTAGTAGCTATTCTCACTACTAGAAGAATAAATTTAAAGAAGAGTTGAGTATAAGGAGTTCAAGAAGCAAGTTTTGCTTCTATGTAAATGCCATAATCATGAGGCTCATTCTATTGAAGAATTCATAACCTAGTTAATCAACAACTAGACCTATTTAATTGGGTTATGGCTTATTTCTTTTTAAAAATATCTTCTATGATATGTTTTTATAAAATTTCTTATGAACTCTACCCATTTTTCCTAGCTTGCATTATTTTTGTGGAGGATCTTGAGGTAAGTCACTTAGCACCTTAAAAAGATCTCTTTCTACATGAATGTATGTATGTATGTATGTATATGTGTATGTATATATATGTATGTATTTATATAAACAAAGAAATCTTGGCACAATAGAAAAACAATAAAACTCACTCAACATGTAGCATCTTGTTGTTGTTCCCTTGTGATCTGTGTATATGTATGTATATGTTGGAAATATTCAAGATATGACAAGTTACTGAGAGGGGAGGGGTGAATATATCAGTATGCAGTTTTATTGTTTGAAATTTTAAAAGTTACTGATTCACCCCTCCCCTCTCAGTAACTTGTCATATCTTGAATATTTCCAACAATTGGTATCAGAGCAATAAGGTTCTCAAGATAAAAGTTTCATAGCTTGAGCAAAGATCAAGGACAATGGAGATATTCAGACTTGACAAAACTATTGAGAATGAAAAGCTAGATCTGAAAATGGCCATGGCTCAACTCAATGAAGCAAAAGAGCATCTTTCACAATCCTTGAAAAGAAGAAAAGAACTTGCAAGGAAAATGAATGACCATCAGTATGTTGAAGAAAAGATTGAAGATCTCTCACCATCAAGTAGTTCAGATGAAGCTGACAAAGCAATCAAAGAACTTTTAGAAAAGAATGGATCTCTGCAGGAAGAAGTAAGAAAGCTCAAAAGGGAACAAGAAATCCAGTCCATCAAGATATGTGAAATCTTGGAGCAAAGGAACAAGGCAGCTGAAGACTTAGAGGTAAGGAATAATGAATCCTCTCAGCTTGAAAATCTTGTAACTCAATTATCTAATGCAAATGAGGAAATTATGAATCTAAGATCTGAGAATGAGAATTTGAGAAATGACTTAATTACTGAAAGGCAAATCAATGCAAGCTTACAAAGTGATCTAATCTCTGAAAAACAAGTCAATGAGAGAATGGTAAAATCTCAAAAGGACATGGATCAATTGAATCTGCAAAATGAAGAAAACTTTGATAAACAAAATGGTAAAGCAGGCCTTGGATACAAGGAAGAAGGTGAATCCTCCAAACAGGGTACTCAAAAGAATCAAAGACCTACTTGTAGCCACTATGGTAAGTTAGGTCATACATCTAATAGATGTTGGAGCAATGGAAAAGGAAAATTTAATGGAAAGTGCTACAATTGCAATCAGCATGGATACAAAGCCAATGAATGCAAAGAGAAACCAAAATTTGAAGGTAAATGTCACAAATGCCAAAAGCAAGGTCATAAGGCATCACAATGCAAATCCAAATCATTTAATCCAGCTGAACAACTTGTCAAAGCAATAATTGGTTGGGACTACAACACTTGGTGCAGATGTCATTATTGTGGAGAATATGGTCATACTGGCATAAACTGTGCAAGGCATCACCTAAGAAAAAGGGATACCACTGTAAGATGTTATACATGTACAAAACTTGGTCATATATCTAAAAACTGCATGAACATAAAGAAAGTCAAGGATGAGAAGAAAATCAAAGTAGACAATATTCGGAAGCAAATGAAGTAGCAATGGATTCCTAAGTCTACCGAGCCAGATAATTCAAGTGATGGAATGGTCACTCAAGAAGTGAGTGACTCTACCATTTCTAATTAAGACTCATCAAGATAAGACTAGGACTGTATCTACAAAGCAATATCCTAAGCAGACCTAGAATGAAAATATGATCAAATCAGTATTTCAGATACATCAGGATCATGGTCGGTACATGACCTTACCGAGCTCAGTCGGGTGCAATAAGGCTTCTTTCACCAAGTTGCACTTACCGAGCATGGTTGGTTCTTCTCTTACCGAGTTAAGGTCGGTTTAACCTATTTTCTTTTGGTCACCGAGTTGCGAAGTTTAAGCTGAGCTAGTGGATGACAGTCTGTCGATCGCAGCTACCTCCGTACTGAACATTAATAGTGAATTTTTCATCAAAAGGGCAGATTTTGACCTCATTTTTCAGCGCAAATTCGAGATTTACACACAAAAAAAAAGGCTTTCAAGTGAGTTCAAGCGATTTGAAGAGATTTTCCAGTGAAGTATTCTTACGAAACCTTTTTACTCACTGAGCAGCAATGGCATCTGCAAGCACCAGCAGCAGCAAGGCGAAGAAGGGTTCCGAAATGCTTGTGAAGGGAACGGAATGGAAGGCACCTACATTCAAGCTCGTTCCTGCCATCGTTGAATCGCTCAATCCCAATGGAGCTCAATCACAGATTCCACCCAAGGTACTCCTTGTGAACGACATTTTAAGTGTGCTATTCAAGAAATAGGGACATTGGACATGGATAATGCCCTAGCGGAGTTATGTGTAAATGGTTCTCTCAAAATCGAGCACAAGCATTTGGAAACTAAAGGTTTGACTCACATCACGCATATGCCTAGAAACTTCCAAACCAAATGGATTAGGTATATCTTGAGTCGAGTGCATAATGGTTAGTTGTGGTTGGAACAACCCATTTTGATAACCAAGAAGATGATTCACAAAATCACGGGTCTCCCGATGCTCAGCAAAGCCAAAACCACCAAAACCCTAGGACGAGATGAGTTACAGAGGCAAACCCTAGCCAAGTGGGACAGTAGAGGTTTGAAGGTTAACACTGTAACAGATCCAAAACTAAGATTTGGCATACATATTATTGCATATAAGTTATATAGTTCCAGTAGGTTAAATAGTGTACCGTGTGAAGCTGTGGATTTGGCCCTAAAAATTGTAAAGAAGAATCTTGAGTTTGATCTGTCAGAAGTAATGTTGAAGCAGTTAAACAAGAACATGGACAGTATAAGGACATCGAAGAATAACCCCTGTAAATTTGGATCTATGTTAATATGTTTACTATTTTATGTACAAAAATTCTTTCCATCAAAGGAAACACTCGATAGAACCTTGTGACTCGGTGATAGTTAGTTTCCTTGATAACCTCAGGAGCTCGGTTATCACGAAGTTCTCGGTCAATACTAAGTACATCTTCACTCGGTCAAAACTGATTCCTTTCTTTACCTCAAACACTCGGTAAACACTGACTACTTTGTTCACCTCGATCACTCAGTAAACACTGACTTCTTTGTTCACCTCGATCACTCGGTAAACACTGAGAACTAGGTAAAGCTTGGCTTACAAAGGAATGTCCGGTGAGAGCTCGGTAAGCATTCAGAATCCAATAAGTGTTGTAACTAATGACAAAAATGTATCATAATGCCAACAATCTCCCCCTTTGGCATTAGTGACAAAAACACTTATGAGACAAAATTTATCTGACATGCTGATGACTGATTCTGAATATACATAGCTTCGTTATATACAACTCCCCCATAGAATGTACATACAGTATTTACATGAGCTGTATATCTCTTCCTTTGTACAATTTCTTCAAAAAAACTTATTCACCCATAGTATACATATCCAACAATAATACTCCCCGGACCAGATTGCTCCTCATATCTCTAAAGAACTACTGGAGAGAGTATAGTCAAGATGGGAGTTAGCCACCAAGACGGTAAAAGATATATATGAGAAATCCCTGAAGAATCTTCGGCCTAGTCTCACTGGAGCAGAAGTAAAATCTGAATTGAAAACCTATGAAGGTAAAATGATGATCAGATTCCACACTTGTTTGATTTTGATCAAAGATATAGAGCATGTTGTAAATGATGCTACAAACATGTGGAAAAACATCTATCATCTACATAAGCCCAGTGTAGACCCAGTAGAAATAAAGGATGATGACAACAGCAGCAGCAATGATGAATCAGATAGCGCTCCATCCATCACAGTTACACCAGGAGAGTTGCATGCACTGATAGAAGAGAAAGAGGAAGAAGACAAAGAGGAAGAAGCTGAAGAGGAAGATAAGGAGGATGATCCGATAAAAATTGCAGCAGCAGTTATTGCATCCCTTCCTCGCTCCCTAGCTAAACTTGTGACATCATCAAGGTTGGAGTCAGCTTCAACAGGTTCATCTACACTAGATTTACCATCTACACCTACCATATCTCAGCTCCAGGTATCATTAGTGGAAGTGACTACCACTTCATCTACCGAGCTGCATCCCTCTTCATCTACAGAGCTACACCCCTCTTCATCTACCGAGTTGGCCTCCTCGACTCCATCATCATCAGTTGGTATTGCTGTGAGTTTTCCAATTTTGACTACTCCAATTTGTTCTACAATTTTGTCGCCATCTACTTTAGGCACAGTGAGCTTAGATACTATATTACCGAGTGTATCACCATTTTTGGCCAGTACTCAAATTTTTGACCCTGTACATACTCCTATTGGCACTCAACCCTCAAGCATCCCAGTTTTTACTGCTAGTCCTTCTATCTCTATTGTTGTGTCTATTCCAAAGGTCAAACCAGTCATCTCAGAAGTCAAACAAAAGCAACCATTAAGACTTATGATCACTGGAAAGGAAATTCTTGAAGACATTGACTTGGACATAGAGATAGTAATTCCAAAGATTGACTTTGATAATGCTACCATTGAAGAAATGAGGTATGCTAGTCAACTTATTGAGAAAAAGGCTACTCAGATGCAGTTAAGATCAGAAAGGGATAAGGAATACAGGATAATTGAGGATGCTCGAAACATAATTACTGAGGCTATAGGTGTCGATGTTGATACTTCTCAACACATTTTGATTCAATTGGAAGAGGCAGTTAATAAATTCAATGAAGATGCCTCCGGACAAGAAAAGCTGATTGAGTGTGCAGCAAAGAAATTTTATAATAAGGTGTTGGGGCACATTGCCCAGAACATTACAATAAATCAGGTTGCATTAACCTTAGTTTTGGCAGATATGGAAAATTCTTTTAATAATGTAACATCTCTTTTTACTAAGCTTTGTGATGTTACCGAGTACACTAAGGGAATAAGAGAGAAACTAAATAAAATTGATGAGGATCTGAAGGTGAGCGCACAGAACTTGAAGCTTGACCCCAGTTCAAGCTCATCTCATCACCTCAGGATCAAATTTTTGTCAGAGAAGCAGGCAGAGCTGTTGAGAGAAGAGGCAAGGATCCGATCTACATTGATAGATATACAAAACATGATCCTTCCCATCATGGATTCAATGCAGAAGCACATTGCACATTCAAAGACATTAATCCATGATAATAACTTCTCCATTGCAGACCATGTGATTGAAATTTCGGCTGAAGTTCAAGTAGCTCTTTCCACCTGCAAAATTTTGCAAGAGAATTGGGATAAGACTCTCCAGCTTATTCTTCAGGTACATTCAGAGTTCATCTCTCATTTTGGTGTTTCTATATAAGTATATATATTCTTTTATTCTTTGGCATTATTGTCAAAAAGGGGGAGATTATTGTTGGATATGTATACTATGGGTGAATAAGTGTTTTCGGAGAAATTGTACAAAGGAAGAGATATACAGCTCATGTAAATACTGTATGTACATTCTATGGGGGAGTTGTATATAACGAAGCTATGTATATTCAGAATCAGTCATCAGCATGTCAGATAAATTTTGTCTCATAAGTGTTTTTGTCACTAAATCCAAAGGGGGAGATTGTTGGCATTATGATACATTTTTGTCATTAGTTACAACACTTATTGGATTTTGAATGCTTACCGAGCTCTCACCGGACATTCCTTTGTAAGCCAAGCTTTACCTAGTTCTCAGTGTTTACTGGGTGATCGAGGTGAACAAAGAAGTCAGTGTTTATCGAGTGATCGAGGTGAACAAAGCAGTCAGTGTTTACCGAGTGTTTGAGGTAAAGAAAGGAATCAGTTTTGACCGAGTGAAGATGTACTTAGTATTGACCGAGAACTTTGTGATAACCAAGCTCCTGAGGTTATCAAGGAAACTAACTATCACCGAGTCACAAGGTTCTATCGAGTGTTTCCTTTGATCACCGAGCTACAGTTCAGATAGAAGTGTTCACTGAGTGACATCTCTTCTACCGAGTCTCCAGTGGTTACCAAGTTCAGAACTACTCAAAGTGTTTAGTATGGACCGTGCCTTCACTTCTACCGAGTGCATGACGATGCCGAGTAACGCAGTGGACGCCGAGTATCAGAAGGACATCGAGTCAGTTCAGTGAACCCGAGTTTTTACCTTGGGCCGACTTTGTATAGAGATTTGCACTTGTTGTTTTGGCCGACCTTGCATGTATTGTTTATTTGGATGGTATATATATGCAATATATTGTATCATTCAAATGTAATGGTAATGAATGAAAATGTGAAAGTGTGAAAGAAATACATGTGTGCGAAAGTATGTGTGCTGAGTTGTGAAGGTATTCAGCAAGGTCAAGTTTTGGAGCAGAAAAGTTTTATCTATCACATCAAGGTGAATCAGAGCATAGCGGATCTTATCAGCAATTAGTTGTAATCAGATCCACTGTTTCATTCTAACAGGTGAATCAGTTTTTGTAAATCCTTTAACAAGGTAGACTTAACAGTCTTTTGTAAATCTCCTAACAGAGTGCATACTTTATTGTATGTTTGTAAATCCTCTAACAAGGTGGATCTAGCAATCCTTTGTGCTCCTAACAGGGCAGATCACCAGAAGTGGTCATTGTAAGCCTTAACCGGCCAACTTCATATTGCAGTAATGAAGCTTTGTGGGTTTCATCCCCACCCCAGTTTTACTTTCTATTTGGAAGGTTTCTGGTTCACCAAATCTGTGTGTTCAAGTGTTGCAAATGATTTTGTTTCATGCTTACAGTAGGTTACTTGGATGAATGGTGAATATATTAGTATGCAGTTTTATTGTTTGAAATTTTAAAAGTTACTGATTCACCCCTCCCCTCTCAGTAACTTGTCATATCTTGAATATTTCCAACAGTATATACATATGTATATGTATGCATACATACATACACACACATGTGTGTGTCTATGTATGTATGTATGTATATAAACAAAGAAATCTTGGCACAATAGAAAAACAATAAAACTCACTCAACACGTAGCATGGCCACAAATGTGATGGCAACGCCTATTAGCAAGTAGATTCATCTTTTCCTCTCTCATTTTTCATGTGTTTATCTCACTTGAACTATTATTTCTTTGGGGGCATTTTGTAATATTGAATTCATTTTATGTAGGAGGTGATGAGGACATTCCTAGATGTACTTGTGTTAGATGTACAAGAATCAATAAAAAATTGTGATGAATTTCTTGTGAGCAATGACGATGGACATCCTCTGAGAGAAACATGAGGCAATGAGGATATTCTAGGTACTTTAAATATTAATCCTTTGTTAAATATTTTAGATGTTAATGGGAAATTTAGATGTTTGGGAAGGGGGGGAGCAAATGGGCTTCCACCTTCACGTGGTTGGCCCTACTTGTAGAGAATATTAAACTATTCTCAAAATGAAGTGAAGCTCAACATTAGCATTATATGATTCTATAACAACTAACTATTTGAATTGGTTTTAGGCAATGTAGAACGAGGCCATAGTATGCAATATCAATTCATATGAATATGACATACATTTTTTCTTAGAGGTATTTAATTAGGTATTTTAAGTTATAGGCCATCATGAACATTCTCTTGGCCATAGAATTTAGAGTTCTAATGTTCATGATGGTCTATAATTTAAATAAATTAATAGACCTATTAAATAAATATAATCATGCTACTTTTTTTTGGCTACGCCTTTTGTTCATGCATATAGAATGTAGGTGCATACATGCATTCTTGATTCAAAGTGGTAGATTCTTATTTTGGACATGACAGAAAAAATGACATGCAATAGAAGATGGAAAAATGATGTTGTTGGATACAAGTGATTAATTTTGTATTGTATTTGATGAGTGTTAGTTGACCTCACTCAGTTAATGAAGAAAAGTTGGACGGAACTAGTGCTAACCAAGCTCCTATTGGTTAATAAGGAAATTATTTCTAAGTTAATTTCTACCAAGCTGGGTCTGCTAATGAAGGATTTTCTTATTTTAACATATTAAGATTAATTGATTTATCTATTGATTCTAGCTGACTAAGGTGATGAATATTAATTATTATAAGTTATATTTGAGCTGACTTGAAAAAGTGGAAGATATAAGGATAAGGTCAAGTTGTGATTTCAAAGTGTGTGTATGATGATTTTATTGAAGATTTAATAAAAAGAAGAGGAAACAAATTTGAAGAATAAGCAAAATATCCTTGTGGAGCAACAAAACTATATTCAATCAGGAAGGATCAAGTACAAGCCAAAATAGAGATCTATAATCAAAAAATTAGTTACATTCAAATCAGGTCATCTTATTGTTACTCTCTAACCATTGTAGTATGTTCTAAATCTCTTGACAAAGTTGGCTTAACAACTATTTTCACATTGTCTAACAAGGTGGTAGTTCTATTGAATTGTCTCAAGACCTCTAACAAGGCCACTCCTAATAGGGTGATTAAATCCTTTAATAGGGTCACACCTAATAGTGAGTTTTGTAACCTTTAACAAGGTTGGCTCCTAATAGGGCACACTTTAGAAGAGTGAAAAATAGTAACTAGTTGCAATTGGTGGTTTTTCCCAAATTGGGTTTCCACATTAAATCTTGGTGTCAAATGTGATCATGCTATTTTATTTTGTGTTTAAAACTTAGTTAAAGTAATAATAATCATAGATAACATCTAAAGTTTATATGTTAAGCATTTACCAAGCTAATTCAGTTATTAGTGAGTTACAACATTTTATGTGTGTTTACCGAGCTTCAATAGTATTTAGTCTTGAGTTTGCATTTTTGTACTGACATCTAAGGGATCTAAGATTTATTTTAGTAGTAATTGATTCACCCCTTCCCTCCTAGTTACTCTTATTATATTTCCAACAATTGGTATTAGAGCTTTTAGTTCTTTAAGAGAAGGTTTCAAGGAACTATGCTAAAGATTAGGATGTCCTACAAAAGAGAAATTCCCAAGCTGAATAGCGACAAATTTGTAGCATGGAAAGGACTTATGAAGTTACACCTAGCTACTATTAGTGATTCAAGTTACAAATATCTTGATGGTGAATAAAAAATTTCTATTGGAATATTATTAGTTGAAGATATTACTGAAAAGAAGAATCATAATATCATGATGATTGATATTGCATATGCTCTTAGTTATGCTGAATTTGATGAGGTAAAGGATTGCAAAACTACTCATGCAATGTGGACCAAACTAAAAGATGACTATGGAGGAGATTAAAATGTAAGTAGAGCCAAAGTAGAAAGCCTCAAAGGAAAATTTGACCAAATGAGAATGAGAGAAGATGAAAACATTGCAAAGTATGTGGAAAGGATCAAGACTAGTGTAAGTGCAATCAAAGCATCTAGAGGAGACATTCAAGATAAAATAGTTCTAACCAAGGTACTTAGAAATTTTCTTCCTATTTATGCAATTAGAATATCTACTATTCAAGAAATGAGATGTGATCCAAATAATAAAATATCTTTGGATGTTGTAGTTGGAAGATTGCCAACTTTTGAATAAGATAATCTTGATAATTGTGTTCCTAGTTCAAAGGCTATTGAATCTACTTTTAAAACTAAACTCTCACTCAAAGAAAAGGGTAAGAAATTGTTGGTAAACAGATTTTTCACAGTAGAATTTGCCCAACGGAGTGTGTGGCAAATCATTCACAACAGTTGGATAGGCCCTTGATATCCGGCCTTCCTCTGTGTTTGGAGGGGCAGCTCCCTCATATGATATAATTTTGAAGCTTTTCAAATAGATATACAATTAAAATTGAAGGGGGAGAAAGCTCATGATGACGAATGCACCACACGACTTCAAGGCTTTCCCAAACTACTAAATTAAAATTGCTAATAACAATGATCAAGATCTACGCTTGAAAAACTATTACTAGCACAATGCTGATCCACAGATTCATAAACATCTACACCATACCGTGAGAATGCTCACTACAAAGAGAATCAACATTTGAAAGAATTTTAGATTTAGAATCAGAGAACTCAAATTGCACGTTCCTTTACTTTCTTGCACCAAGAACTTAAGAGGAATTTCTAATTATAAAGACAAATCTGTACATACTTTCCAAATATCATCTTCTAATCAAAATTTCTGCATAGTGTTCCCCTTTTCTAAAGCCTAAAAAGTCCCTTTACAAAGCCAAAAGGTGTCCTTATATAGACATAGAGGTTAATAACTACCTGTCAAAGGTTAATAACCACCTCCCAAATATGTGATTTGGGTGAGGTTAATTAACCTCTACAAAATTAACCAAGAATGGCTTGAAACTTAGACCTCACACCTTTTGAGAGGAAGATTGAATAATTAATCTTTGCTGATCTCCTCTTCCTTCAATTTTGCCTCTATTTCTTCCTACATATCTGGCAACCATCGCAATCCATGAAACCATGTTTCATTCAAGCATTTCATCAAATACTTTTCAAGCATCCACGAAGCTTCCCATTAATCTCCCATTGATTACTCTGGAAAATTCTCTGCACTTTAACACCCTTAAATCTGCCATCAACTATATCCATTTCATTAATGTCCTTCACATTCATAATCCATCGTAAAAGAATAGATGTTGATATATTGGGAGCACAACTCATAATGTCAATGAAACTAGCAACTAAGATTTGAACATAAGGCATCTTCTCCAACCACATCAGACTCTGAATTCTCTCTATATTTGTCAAACACTCCTCGGCTTTAATTAATTGTATTGAAGAGAGACCTTCCAGATTAAGTGTTGTCAGTTGAACGTATCCACTTATGTCAAGAACTTTGAGTTCTAGTATTATATTTGTGGATTGATAACAGAAGATGGAGCATGGATTCGTCACAACCCCAAGAAAGCTAAGGTGTTTACAGGTTTTGTTGAGCTTATGGAGTCTGCTTCACCCAAGAAAATGTTCAACTATGTAGCTGTGCCAAAGAATTCAAGCCAAGATAGAAAAAGACTCACTCTGAGCAAAGGTGAAGCACCAAAGATTAGGACCAGCCTCAAGGAAAAAAAAAAAAATTTCTCCAGAGGAAGATTCATGTCAATGCCTCCCTGGGAATGGAAAGTAACAGAGGGAAATCTCAAAGGCCTTGTTCCATAGCACAGATCCAGAGGTATAGGAGGCCCCTTCAAGGGCTTCAAGCCCACAATCTTTTTAATGGCCCTTTTCAGCGGCCTGTAAATGGATCTCACAGAGTAAGTCAGAGTTGTTCCACTGTCAATTATCACTCCTCCATTGCCGCCATGTTTGACCTTAAATGCCCTCAATGGAATCAGAAGGGCTTCACCAGAAATGGTCACACCAGTCATGGGAATGTACCAAAGGGAAGGATTCAAGCTGTTTTGCACCAATCTCAGAGTATGCCCTCCCGTGAAATCAGTTGCCTAGCCCAAAAAAAGAGGGCTTGTTAGTTTATGGGGAGAGTTAATGGGCAGCAAGCAATATGAGAATTTATACGAGATCTTGGGACCCAATTGGGAAAGCAGCGACAATGGGCCTCTTCCCAATGGTGAATGTCTCGTAGGCAAGAACACTGGCTGTAAAAGTTGAATCCGCACAGGAGTAAGTGTATTGGCATCCTTGGAGGCACCAGAGGCCGAATGGCTCCAGGGCTAGGTAGAATTGATCCTCGCAGGGGAGACATTTGTATGTGATTGATTTCCTTGGATCAAAAAGTGACCTCCTCTATTTCATGCATATCCGGCAGGGTTTGCATTGTGTCCAGATCAGATCGCTGCCTGTGTCAATTATGGCCTTCATTCTCACTCCCGGTGTTCCTATTGTAAGAGACATCAGGACTTCTCCGTCCCCAACATGAACTGGTGTTCGAATCCCCATAGTGAGGTTCTCAATTCGTGTCTGGCTTCAAAACATGATGGATCTGATTTGATCCAGAAGACCCAAGTGATTGTCCCTCTGATTCATATGTACCTTGAATCCCAATCCCCCTTTTTCAATCGAGGAATCGTTTATGAGCATGGAATTGGAAGAACCCATTGTGGAGGTTAATTGGAGAATCAACATCAATTTGAATCTCATTCTCCCCATTTTCATAATCGGCCTGAGCTCGAAGCGTTGAAGATCTTTATAGCGACGATCTCGCCGCTTGACAAGATGCCTCTGTAAACAGACCCGTAGCTGCGGGTGCCGATTAAATTATCCTGACTGTAGCTCCCTGTTGCTCTTTTGAGTTCTTCCATGGAGATCTTTAGATTTCTCACTATTTTCATAATAGTTCGAGATGAGGTGCGAGGTGCTCTTTTCGGAATGTAGATCCAGATTATCCAGATCACAAGCCCTGTGAAAATTAATGCTCCAGCTATGCCTACTGATGCATCGATCAGTATTGTGTTTTTGTGTTTCTTGTGTTGCTTTAAGGTTTTTGATGAACAGGCATTCAATCCCGAACAATTACCACACAATCCTGGATTTCCAAGGAAGGATGGCTTTTTCATCTTCTGATTGAACCGAAACAGGGGACTTGGCCTATGAAATTGTTATTTGATAGGTTCAAGATTTCGAGCATTTCAAGCTTGGCGATGGAGGTGGATCACACGTTTTGAAACTGTCTCCGCATCTCGCTCCACTCATTGGCCTTTACATCGGTTAAGCTTCACCTAATTTATCTGTTTCTTCATTGTGCCCGCCAAGTTGTCGCGCTCTTTCCGCCTTCACATAGCCGCTCATCAAAATAATAAAATATTTTGATATCACTTTCGCCTTTGCTCACTCTCCATATTCGTTTCAAACTCCAAGTCCACTGTTCGCGTGGATTATCAATTGCCAAGGAAGGCCATTCGATAACACTATGTTGGGAAGATAAACAGCCCACGTGATATGCTATGTCAGCCCAAACTCAAGACGTGGATGTTTGGATGATTCAAACATGATCTTGAATTGGTTAGCCCTGTTCCAAAGCTGCTAAACTGGCACATGCACAGAGGACACTAGCAAAGCTAGACTGGTTCAGTTTCCAACCTGCCTGATACATTCGACGGAACTGCTCTAAGGCCGCTTTGTTGTTTTCACTCTTACGGAATCCTTCAATCATAGAATTCCATGAGACTATGTCTTGATTCTACACCTCTTCAAACAGTTTCTGTGCTTCACCCATTCTTCCACTCTGAGCGTAGCCTGTATTTAGAGCATTCCATTTTCGTCAAATATTTGGCGTGCTTTTATTGCTTCTTCAAAAAGTCCTTATCTTGCACTTGGTGAAGACAACAGTTTGCACATGATGAGATTATTTTATGTTCCAATCCAATTCCTTCATAAAGTCGGGCTCCCATTTACATTTTTGACTTCTCATGGAAGAATTTCAAATAGGTTAGTACAAGTCTCGAAGAGGTTAAGAAATACATATTTTTGGTGGCTATCATTAAACTATTGAAGAGGTTAGGAAAAACATATTTTTAGTGGTTAATATTAACCTTTTACTTGGAGGTTAAGAAAGACACATTTTTGGTGGTTAACATTAACCTATCGAGAAGTTAAAGGTTAAGAAATACGCGTTTTTGAAGGTTAACATTAACCTCTTAAGAAGTTAAAGGTTAAGAAATACGCGTTTTTGAAGGTAATCATTAACCTTTAATATATTGATTCTCAAAAGCTGGATCTCAATGATCTCAAGTGCTGTGCGGAGCTGAGAACGAGCTGGAGACACGGAGGCTTAAAGACTTGCAAATTTCAAAGGTAGAATGGCCAATTTGATGTTTAAAACTAGGCAAGTTTTAAAAATTAACAGAGGCTTATAAAATTTAAAGAATTTTATAACCGAGCAACAGAAATCAAAGTCTAGTCAATTAGGAAGTGAAGAAGAAGGAACAACAAAATAATGTTTAGACAATGATCTTGAAGTTGTTAAAGCCCTACTTGCAAGGAAACATTCCAAAGGAAGAGGAAAGTACAAAGGTAGAGTTCCTCTAATCTACTTTTCTTGTGAAGAAGTTGGTCACGTTGCTACTGGGTGTCCAAATAAGGAAATCAAAGATGAAATGAAGAGCAATATGCATAAAGGAAAGGACTCCAAGAACTACAAGAACAAAGGTATGAAATCTTTTTTTATAGCTAAAGATCCTGATAACAGTGAAGATGAAATGTTATATATTGTTGTGAAAGATGAATCTAATGATGAAGAAGATAAGATGGCACTTATATCTCATGTTAGAAGAAATGATATATGGATTACTAACAGTGGTTGTTCACATCATATGACTGGAGACAAAACAGAATTTGAGCACATGGAATATTATGATGGAGGTAGTGTGGGATTTGGAAATAATGAACCTTGTAACATAAAAGGAAAATGATGTATTTCATTGACTAAACAACTTGTATGTGACAATTCTTATTAGGTTGAAGGACTAAAGCATAATATACTGAGTGTGGAACAATTGAATAACATTGGATTCAAGGTAGAATTCATAAATGGACAAGCCAAACTACTAGATGGAAAAGGAAATCTGGTTGGATCTGGCAAGAAAACAAAAGATAATTTATTTTATCTTGATCTCAGTGATTGTTCATGTTTTATTGCTCAAGTAGAAGAAAGAAAGTTATGGCACAAAAGGATATGTCATGTAAACTTTGATATTCTAGTTAAGATAAGAAAACATAAAAAGGGTAAAAGATATTCCTAGTTTGAAGAAGCTTGGCATGGGTTTATGCAAGAATTTCCAAATTGGTAAGATGGGAAAGACTAGTTTCAAAAGCAAAAACTATCAGTTAGAAGAAGTTTTCAAAATTTTTCATATAGATTTATGTGGACCTATTGGAATAAAAAGCTATAATGGAGAAAAAAATGCATTCTTTTTGTTGAAGACTATTCTATAATGATGACAGTAATGTATGTAAAAGAAAAATTAGAAGACTTTTAAAAATTCAAGTGGTATTTGTCAAGAGTAGAAAAGGAAACTAGAAAGAGGTTGAAATGCTTAAGATCAAATAGAGGTGGTGAATTCATCTCCAATGAATTCAATAATTTCTACATTGAAAGAGGAATCAAAAGACAAGTATCAGGCCCTAGTACACAACAGAATGGTATAGCTAAAAGAAGAAACAGATCTATCATGGATTGTGCAAGAACCCTAATGATTGAAAAGAGAGTGGCTCTCAAATACTAGAAGGAAGCTATCAGTACTGCAATTCGTGCTTTGAATAGAGTACAGTTGAAGAAAGACTCAAAAAAAAACTCCTTATTAGCTATGGTATGGCTACAAACCTAATGTAAGTTACTTGAAAGTATTTGGCATCAAATGTTATATATTGAAAGAATATAGAAAAGGAAATTTTGATGTAAAAGGTGATGAAGGCATATTTCTAGGATACTCCTATAGAAGTATACAAATTTTTTAATTTGTCTATCATAAAATCATAAAAAGTGCACATGTTAGAATTGATGAGTTTGTAGAAAAGAGTGAAGAAGAAAGCAAAAAGGAACCAAAAGATTATAGAAGATTTGTTTACTATGAACCTGATACCCTACCAAATCTATCTAAAAGAAAAGAAGCTTCATCTCCTAAGTCCCTAGGATCTCCAATAGTTACCAAGTTACAAACAATGCAACCCGAATTGCAATCTAAAGGACTCGAGTCATAATTAGAGGCTACCAGGCTAGTTGAAATCGAGCTTGATGAGCTTGAGTCCCAAACAGAAGGACCCAAGATTGAAATTGAAATTCAAGATGAAGATGGTGGAACTCATTTAAAGAACAAAGAACCTATGTTAGCAAGATAGTCAAAAGGCATCATGCACCTGATCAGATTATTGGAGATAAATTAGATGGAACAATGACAAGAGGCAAATTAAAAGGTACATGTTTACTTACTTAATTTGAACCTTGAAATATTAAGGATGTATTGGAAAATGAAAGTTGGATTGAAGCAATGAATGAAGAGATAGAACATATAGAAAAGAACAAAAACTTGCACTCTCATTCCTAAACCCAAGGATAAAAATGTAACTATTACAAAGTGGGTATTCAAAAATAAGTTGAATGAAGATGGAAAATTTTCAAGAAAAAAACCAAGATTGGTGTGCAAAGGCTATTCTCAAGAAGAAGGTATTGAATATGGCAAGACTTTTGCTTCTATGGCCAGACTAGAAGGTCTTAGAAATTTACTAGCATATGCAACAAATAAATGATTTAATGTGTATTAAATGGATGTTAAATCAGCATTCTTGAATGGGATTCTTGATGAGGAATTTTACATTGAATAACCAAAAGGTTTTATAGATCCTAACAAAAAGGACCTGGTTTGCAAGTTACACAAAGCATTATATGGTCTCAAGCAAGCTCCCAGAGCTTGTTATGAAAGACATCATAATACTTGGTACAGATTGGCTTTCAAAGGACAAATGATAATAGTAGTCTATATATCAAGGAAGGACTAGACAAGAAGATTGTGTTGGCAAAAATATTTGTTGATGACACTCTATTTATAGGAAATGATGACTTGTCTAAAGTATTTTCAGAAGAAATGAGTAAAGAATTTGAGATGTCTATGTTTGGTGAGATAGAATTCTTTGTTGGATTGTAGATATAGCAAAACAAAAATGGCATCTACATCACTCAATGTATGTATATCAAAGAGATACTAAAGAAATTTGGAATGGAAGATTCAAGACCATTTGGAACCCCTATGTCTGCTGGACATAAACTCTCCAAAAATGATGATTCCAAAGAAGTAGATCAAACCACATATAGATCAATGATTGGAAAATTGTAGTATGTAGTACACACAAGACCTAATATTTCTCTAGCAGTTGGAATAGTGGCAAGATTTTCAATAAATCCTAAAGAAAATCACATTAAGGAAATCAAGAGAATTGTGAGATATCTAAAAGGTACTAAAGACTATGCTTTATGGTATAAACTTGGAGGCAATTTGGACTTGAAAATATTTACTGATGTTGATTGGGTAGGAAGTATGGAGGATTCTTTCTTGGTAAAAGACTAGTGTCTTGGACAAACAAGAAGCAAAATTGTAGATCTCAATCCACAGCAAAGGTAGAATATGTAGCAATAACAGTTAATTGTTCTAACATTGTTTGGTTCAAATTTTTTTTGGAAGGAATGAAGATAGAGATCAAGGATCCAATAGTCATATGCTATGATAACATCAATGCAATTAACATATCAAAGAATCTAGTGATGCATACTAAAACAAATCACATTGCAATAAAATATCACTTCTTAGGAGAATTGGTGCAAGAAAAAGAAGTCAGATTGGAATATGTTAATACAAGGGAATAGATTACAGACATATTCACCAAGGCATTACCTAAGGATGCATTTTTGTATCTAAGAGGTAAGCTAGGGGTCATTTCTCTATCTAAAATTCACTAAATAAATTTTAGTGAATGCTTCAACCAGAACCTATTGAAAATCAATTAGTTGGTAAGAAATATGCCAGGGCATATTGAAAATGAATAAATACTTAAGGTACATTGGTATTTATAGAATAATTATCTTTGGCATGTGTTGTCAAAGAGGGAGAATTTTATTTTCATATCTCTAAGAAATTTTTGGAACTAGAATAAATTATGGAACTAAAGAAGGAAAAATCTTCCAAAGAAGGAGAAGTTTGTTGTAAGAGGGAGAAAGTTTTGAATGAACTTGGTAGAAGTTTTTTCAAATAGAGAAATAATCTAGTGAAAGGAAGAGCTCATAATGACAGAGGGAGTTCTCAAAGAACCAATCCAAAATTTTAATGTGCTATGACATGTGTTTCCATCAATGCCAAAGAGGGAGATTGTTGGATAAAATTGACTAATTGTGTATTTTTTTTTATGTTACACAAATGTCATAATCATTATTAGTCAGTATATGTTGAGCTCACTCAAGAAGTGAAGATAGTTTTCTATGTCTACTAAGCATTCTTATGTTTGCCTAGTTCAGAAGGCAGTGTCTACTGAGTTCACTCTGGTATCAAAGGAAAATATGTAAAAGATAAGTGTTAACTAAGATCACTTGGTTAATGAAGGAAAGTTGGATGGAACCAGTACTAACCAAGGTCACTTAGTTTCCGAAGGATTTTTGCAAATTTGCAATGTTAACTAAGCTCCTATTGGTTAACAAAGGAAATCATTTATGAGTTAGTTTCTACCAAGCTGGGTTTACTAATGGAGGATTTTCTTATTTTGGCATATTAAGCTTAATTGATTTATCTATTGATACTAGCCGACTAAGGTGATGAATATTAATTATTCTAAGTTGTATTTGAGCTAACTTGACAAGGTTGAAGATATAAGTATAAGGTCAAGTTTTGATTTCAAAGTGTGTATATGAAGATGTTATTGAAGCTTTAATGATAATAAGAGGAAGCAAATTTGAAGGATAGGCAAAATATCCTTGTGGAGTAGCAAAGCTATATTCGATCAAGAAGGATCAAGTATAAGCCAAATAGAGATCTGTAATTAGAAAATTAGTTTCATTCAAATTGAGTCATCTCATTATTACTCTCTAACCATTATAACAATGATCTAAATCTCTTGATAGAGTTTGCTTAACAGCTATTTTCAAATCCTCTAACAAGATGACATTTCTATTGAATTGTCTCAAGACCTCTAACAAGGGCACTCCTAAAAGGGTGATTAAATACTTTAATTGGGTCACACCTAACACTATTTTTTGTAACCTTTAACATATTTTTCCCCTAATAGGACTTACTTCAAAATAGTAAAAAACAATAACTAGATGCAATTGGTGGTTTTTCCCAAATTGGGTTTCCACGTTAAATCCTAGTGTCAAATGAGTTCATGTTATTTTATTTTATGTGTTTGAAACTTAGTTAAAGTAATGATAATCATAGATAACATCTAAATTTTATATGTTAAGCATTTATTGAGTTAATTCAGTTATTAACAAGTTACAACATTTTATGTGTGTTTACCAAGCTTCAGCAATATTCAGTCCTGAGTTTACATTTCTATACTAACATCTAAGGGATCTAAGATTTATTTTAGTAGTAATTGATTCACCCCTTCCCTCTTATTTACTCCTCTTATATTCCCAACATATGTCACTTTTTTAGGTCTAGAACCTTTTTTTGTACTTTAAAGATTGATCATTTCTTAAATATTTTAGATGTTGATGGGGAATTTAGATGTTGGGGGGGGGGGGGGGGCGCGGGGGGGGGGCTAATGAGCTTCCACCTTCACATGGTTTTTCCTACTTTGTAGAGAATATTAAACTATTCTTGAAACTAAGTGAATCTCTATATTATCGTATGATTGTATGACACCTAACTATGTGAATCTATTGGTTTAAGGCAATGCAGAAGGACACCATAGTTAAATATGCAATCTTGATTCATATGCATACGACATTAGGTGGAGGTGGAAAAACCCAAAAAGTTTTCATTTTTGTTAGATTTTTTCATAGACCTATTAAATAAATGTAAACATGGTGGGTTTTTTCAGCTCCTTAAATTGTCCATGCATATAGAATGTAGTTTCACATGCATTCTTGATTTAGAGTGGTAGAATATTATTTTGGATATGACAAAAAAATGACATGCACTAGAAGATGGGAAAATGATGTCACTTTTGTAGGTCTGGAACCTTTTTTTATACTTTAAAGATTGATCATTTCTTAAAGATTTTAGATGTTGATGGGGAATTTAGATGTTAAGGGGGGTGAGGAAAAATGAGCTACCACCTTCATGTGGTTGGCCCTAATTAGTAGAGAATATTAAACTATTCTCAAAACCAAGTGAAGCTCAACATTAACCTATGATTGCATGATAGAGCTTTGCAAATAATTATCTATTTTTTTAATATGAAGGAATCTATAACAATTGTGATGACTTGTCTGATGGATAGCCATTACCTTGACAAAATTACCATTGCCGCTACAATGGAAACCACCAACAGCTAGGCATCACTCCAACAACATTGCCATCACACACCCATCATTGTTCTAATGTCACTTTGGTTGGATGCTCATCAAGCTTGTATCAATATCATTGGACCTACTATAGCCTACTAAAATGTCTATAGGCCACCGTAGTTGGGACTATATACAATCAAACCTTCAATGACATTAAGAAGAACTCTTCAACTTTTCTTTTGCAAAATCACAGCTACTTTGTCTATCACAATTACAATAGAAGCCCATGCCTCTACAATTTGTGATAGAAAAAGTTTGACGCCCATCCGACAAGACCCAATTCTAGTTAATACCACTCATTTGATGGGTAATCATCACAATTATGACAACCTATCCTCACAATTGGAGCCTAAATGTAGTAGTAAATAAATTGAATGATATGTAGAGATCACAAGGGAATGACAATGAGATACAAAGATCACAAGGGCACAACAACAAAATGTAGTGATCACAAGGGCACGTCAACAAAACCCTAGGTCTCCATTGATCTACACAATCCACAAGATCTCTTTGTATATATACATATATACATACATATTAGACAAACATGTGTGTGTATGTGTGTATGTATGTATATACATACATACATACATATACATACATATACATGTATGTATTATTTATGTATACAAAGAGATATTTTTTAAGTCTCTTATTACATATTAGCACAATAGAAAAATTGATCCAACTACATAAATATTCCACAATCCAAATAATAAAACAATACAACTCACTCAAACCGTGCTAAATGACTTGCCTCAAAATCTTGCACACAAATAATGCAGAGTTAATGGGCAATATATATATATGGGAAATATAATGCCCATTAACAATGACAATAATTTTTTCCATTTTGCATGGTCTATATGTGTGTGTATATACCTACAGACATACATACATCTACATCATTTGCATGGTTTAGAGGTAATTTCATTATGGCAGAGGCTTCTGCAAGGGAATGAGCCTCGTGATTATGGCATTTACATAGAAGTAGAACTTTTTTCTTCAACTCCTTACACTCAACTCTTCATTGAATTTATTCTTCCAATAGCAAGAATGTTTGCTACAAATTTTTGGGAGCCAAGGGACCTTGAACCTATGCTACATTTTTTGGAGACATGGGAGATGTTACTACTAGCTTCATTTTTTCATAACATTCTGAATCATATAGTGATGCCCAAATTAATAGCAACAATATATACTTGGGATCCTCATAGGAGACTTTTCCAATACATGCATGGTTACATCCTTGGCTTCCATTGTTGGGAATACATATGGAGCCTTTATATCCAATGATTCAATATAAATTGGGGAATGTGCTTTCTTCCTAGCATGAAAGTGATGCATTTTCATATGCAATTTTATCACCTTAGAAAATTGTATTTGATCATTGGCTTTTTTCAAGTCATAATCTTAATGAAGTAAAAAAGTGGTTTTTTGGGTGGAAAGGACTATGTCAACCCAAGCTTCTTGGTAATGAGAGGATAAGAAGTCAGCTAAATGTATCCCTTAAAATTATATATCAAGCTATAGAGGGTATGACAATGGAACAACCTGGGGCTAGAGAGAATGTAAGTTATCTTAAGGTGATGGAGTAGCACCAATTTGAGGCACTTTGGCAGCAACAAGTAGCACTAGCATATGCTCAACAACAAGCCTTAGCTTCCATGGGAAATAATATTCATCTAAGTAATTCCATGCTTGCACCTAATCTAATTTTGAAGGAAGTGATTGAAATATATGCACAAGATCATGACATCTAATTTTCCCTAAAGTGGGACATGCACATGATGGTCTTCATTTTTATGGCTTTGGAACTCTTAGTATCTATCTAGATTATGTAAAATAACAAGTGCTTCCATAGTCTAGAGATATATGGGTGATTTTATCATTGGAGAAGCTAGTTGAGATGTAATGTAATCAAACTAGAGGGAATCATTGATAAACCAAACATATAATGAAGATGAAACTTGAAAAGTTGAATGTTGAAATGTTGAAATGAAAAATATTGAGGACCAAACACCTATGCTAGAGTTGCAACACAACATGAAGTTGATTTTAGATATTTTAAAAAAAAATTACGACATGAATCATTCCCCATTTGTTATGATTATGAAGAGTTGCATGCAAAAGAGGGTGGAGAGCTCAGAACACGGGTGGAGAGATCTGAACATTTGTGTAGATTTCATTTTTGTAATCATGTGATTGTTTCATTTCATTGTCTTGCCCTTATGATCTCTATATTTCATTATCGTTCCCTTGGTGGAGATTAGTGGAGATCTAGGGTTTCATTTCCGTGCCCTTGTAATTGTTTCATTTTATTGTCTTGCCCTTGTAATCTTTGCATTTTTTTGGCATGCCCTTGTGATCTTCATGCCCTTTCTCTATGATTTTGTTGTCATGTCATATGCTTGTGATCTCTATTCCCTTGCTTTGTGATTATCTTCAAGGGGAGATAAAAGCCTGAGATGAAATTTGAATAAAATTATAGTGATGTGTCATGCCCAAAATTTATAGGGAAAAACACAACCACAACATTTTTTTAAAAAAAATTTATTAATACTATTATTGTAAATTTATTTATTCAAGATTCATCTACTCATGGTCATATCAATTTAATCTTTTGGTATAGTTTAGTACACTTAATTTCAAAGGTTAAGACCATAATGGGAAACGTCATATCAAGTGGTCAACCCAACACAAGTTTGATGTGTCACAATGTTGTAGGCTCTAGCATTTCTAGTACGACATTCTTGATCAGACCCTATTTCGAAAATAAATGTTATTCTGAGGGTGATCATACTCTAGTCAAGTTCAGTTTAGGGCCCCCTCGGTTGAGTTAAATGATATAGAAAATGCATTTCAATCGAATAATGGTGATCACTCCTATGACCTATCAAATTGTAGGGGTTGTTCCCACAAAGGTGTGAGTTCCTTGTAATAGTCTAAGTAGGACCCAACTATTGCTACTCTAACCATATAGGTGAGGTAATAGATGGTCTACTAGAACAAGCCTCACATTCGATAGATATACTTAAGTAATCTAAAGACATGGAGACAATACCCAATTCAATTGAAGAGGAGAAACCCTATTGAATTCCATACTATTGAGTATCACCATAGGATATCTTGCAATCTAATAAAAAAAATTCTTAGTGTGGAAACATATTACAAATTTCCTTTAAGCGCATTTATGAATGCATATTCTATTATACATGCCTATTATATATTTTGAGTACAATGATTATAGATTATCTAATGCATTAGATATATATTATTTCCTCCATAAATTTTATCCAATATAAGCATCATAAATTTCAACCCTTCTATATTTTAATTACATTATATATATATATATAAGAATTTAATTATATAAATAGACTAATATATATTTATGAATCTACCACACATTCCCTAAATAAATAAATTTTTAAAAAAACACATATTATTATTAACTATTATATGCATTTAACATTATTTTCTATTATCACCCAACCTAACTACTACCCCAAACCCCCTCACTATTACTATTACTAACTTCCTAAACACTTGAATTATTATTATTAATATGTTTCTAAGCTACCAAACTATATCTACCTAACCACCTATCTCACCCTCTAACCATCTCTAGTCACTAGTTTACTAAATCCAATACATATTATTTATCTAACTAAAAACACCTACACATCTTACTAGTTTATTTTTATTAAGTCCCTCTACACTTCCCAAGTCCCATGATATTTTCTTCCAAGTCCTCTTCTTGGCACATGAAGCATGTTCTCTAGCGAAGTAGACCTCAAATTTGGTTGCCTTTAAAGGCATATGGAAAGCTAAAATAAGGGAGAACATGGAGTCAATGTTTATTTTAATTCTCCATAGGTACAAAGAATTCTTATATCCTTGATTAGCGTGGGGTTAGTCAGCCCAGTTGTCTTCTCATGCATGGGATTCCTCTAGGGATGTTTGTTGGCCAACCATTATAGCCCATGAATAAAGTGGCACCTAGGTTAAAAGTCTTGGCAGGTTCCTTAAAGCCTTAAGATGGATCTTTAAATGGGAAAGAAGATAGTTCCCAAGGTGGTCCCCCTTTTTTGCCTTGGTTACGTGACATGTACTTGAACTAGTCTTCTTTAATATTATTTTTTCTTTATCAATGTGCCATTTCCAAGAAATTCAACCCTTCACATGGGTAGCTTTAAATACCTATTTGTCTTTTTTCTCTTTTATATATATATATATATATATAAAATTAAGTGAATTATTTTATAGTTTTCTAAGATTACGATAAAAATAGGTTTTGAAGGGGCCTTGAAACCCTTTAACAAAAATAGAAAAGATGCATTAAAGTCTACCAGGTTTTACAAGGACCTAAAACCTACTGAAAAAATAGTATCAAAATTAGGTTTTACAAGGACCTGAAACCACAAAAAGTGTCCAATAAAAGTACCCAGGTTTTCCAAGGACCTGGAACCTAGTTTAAATACTAGATAAAAAACCAAATAACATGACCAAAAACATAAACCATTTACTGCTACCAACAAATAAGACCAAAGGAGGGACAAAAACCAGAGATCAAAACCTAGTGAAAGCTACTACTGCAGCTCTTTAATCATTTTGATGACCTCTTTTCCAATCTCTACAGTGCCTTGAATGGAATCAATAGCTAAAACACCAACAACCTCCTAAGCCCTCTTTTTAGAACTCTACCTGGTTCTCTTGCTTGGACCCCCTGGTGATATAATCTCTTCATTTGTGTATTTTCCAAGACTAGTAGTAGCAACATAGATACTGGGGGTCACCTATTCCATTTTATTACCACTTTCCTTAATAAGCATCCAAACATTTTGTTCATAATCCTTGAGTTTGTTTGGAATGTTTCCCACATGCACTTCCATCTAGCTAATTTTGGCATGGTCAATATCCTGGTTTTGTTGCATAGTATCCATTTTCTTTTTTAGACCCATTATTTCATTATATATCCATGAATCAACTTGAAGCATGGAATCGGCTTTGAGCTTAGCAGAATGCAAAAAGAAAAGCTAAGTTTCCCTTTGTGGAGAATCACTCTTGTCCTATTCCACATCCTATCTAGTAGGTGAAGAAGTCTTATCTGTCTGTTCCTCCTCCCTTATAGCAACAGGGTCCTCATTCTTGTCCTGTTCCACAACCTCTCTAGTAGGTGAAGTAGTCTTGATAGTCTGATCCTCCTTCCTCATAGTAACAGGGTCCTCTATAGCCTTTTCCATCTCTTCTTCACTAGCACTAGTATCACTCTGATTACCCTCATCACCAGTATTACCCTGTACTAAGTTTTCTTCACTATTTTCTTCCTCATCCTCTTTCCCACTTTTTCCTTTGCTCTCTAGGTAAGCTTCTAGGTTGGAACTAAAGTCACCAACATTTGTGTCTTCCTCTTCTTTTGGGATATCATCCTCTTTATTTTTAGGGTTCTCAGACTCAATGTCCTCTTCCACCATATGCTTTTCAGAATGTGAGGTTTTATGTCTAAGAATCCTCTTTTTTCCCTTAAAATTCTCTTCATTCTTACTCATTTTAGAATGAGAATCAGTGGCAGAACCCTTGTTTTTATGTAATGAAGGAGTGGAAATATTGGACTTGTTTTTACAATAACCCTCAATGAGGAGAATCAACCCTTCATGCAAAATAGGATGCGACTCCTTCCTATGAGCATGTAGACTGTAAAGCAAAGATGACCACAAATAGAAAGGAAAAGAAAGTTTATCCTTATGCCTAAAATGATTGAGGAGGACAAAATGAAATTTATGCACTCTTTTATTTCTACCATCTAGGATGAAATACTCATAGGTACAGGAGAGAACATCTCACCAAATTCCCTTTATCTTATCCAAATTGTAGAAATCTTCATTTTTTTCTAGATTTTTCTCCTCAACATCCATCTTAGGAAATTTTTTGAAAGAAACATTTGAAATGTTGGTTTGTTTATTGAACTTAATTACTTGCATGGGTAGACCCATGATCTCAACTATGAAGTCCTCCATCAATTTCACAGTAACACCATGTAAAGAGACCCTATCCTCAGTCTAGTTTTTAAAAAAGGTTGTGGTGACATGTAGTTTAAACCCATGAAGATATTCCAAATAACTGGTCACCTTTCCTTTTTGTAAAATCTTCCAAACATCCTTCTAAGCCTTCCAATCATTACAACTTTTGGGTTCTTGATTACGTGACTCACCTCCCATTTGTAGAGAATTACAGAGAATGCCTAAAACTAGAAGCAGGTGAAAGTGAAAAGAAAAGAAATTAAAAAGATACCAAATTTTCATCACATCAAATAAAACCTACTTTAGAGATAATACATGCAAAGCTTGCATTGTAATCACATAAATGTACTTCCTCGGGAAGGAACACTGATAGTCGTAGGCCCACTACCAAAAATCATTAAATTGCTAATCTTGGAAAATCTTTCCCACCTTCGCATGAGTAGCATCATAATTAATAAGAGCTTTTAGATCAATGTGCTTGTTTAGTTCATTGATCCACGTCATCTTATATCCCATCTAGATTGCATGGTTGGCAATACAGTCAGCTACCACATTAGCCTCTCGATACGTGCGGCATGTTATGACTTTTTTAAATTTATTAATAAGAGATTTAACCTCCATGATCATTGCCTCAATTGACCATGTAAGTGAATTTTTGTTACTAAGCATATTAATAATACTTAATGAGTCACCTTCTAACCATAGTTTTGGGTAACCTGAATCAGCTGCTAACTTCATAGTATATAGAGTAGCAGTACCTTCAACAATGTGGCTATTAGAATGACCTATAAGAATTGTAATGGCATCAATTATATTGCCTACATGATCTCTTAAGACCCCTCCACATCTTTCTCTTCCTGGATTGCCCTTTGTAGCACCATCAAAGTTCCCTTTAATCCATCCATTAGGATGAGTATTCCATCTTATAGTCAATCTTGGGTTATCAATTTTCAAATTAGGACCTTGTGATCGGAGAGGATTGTCAATTTGAAAAGTTTGATCAATTTTCCTCTGAGATTTAAAATTCTCCTTAATTTCTCTAACAATATTTTGTCCAAGCACCCATCCTAGCAAATGTTTATTTCTAAAGATTATATTATTTCTTTCTTTCCAGATGCCCCACTAGAGATGGGGAAGAGTTATTTTCCATAGAAGTTCAATATCAAGATCCTTAGAAGGACACTTCCAACTTTTAAAACAAAGTTCAACATTGTTTTGATGAACCCAAGTTATATTCTAGCAATTAAGAATCTCGATCCATACTTGTTGACTGCAAGAACAATTCAAGAACAGATGATCTCTATCTTCAAATCCATCTTTACATAAGGTACATCTATTTACCACATTAATACCTCTTTTTTGCAAATTATCCTGGGTAAGGATTTTATTTTGAAGCATAATCCAATAGAAAATGTTTATTTTAGGTATAAGACCCTTAATCCATGCTTGAGACCAAAAAGGTTGATTTCCCTTCTCCCTAGAAGTAAAGAGAGTAGAAACTTTAAATTGGCCACTAGGATCAGCATTCCATATCATCTCATCCTCATAAGTAGGATATAGAGAAAAAACATTGAAACTTAATTGTATGTTATTAAAGCCTTGATCAATATCAATCAATTTTACCCAAGAATTGTTATGCCAATAATGACTTAGTAAAGTGCCATACCTTTGCTTACTACTTGAGAAATATCTTGAAAGTCTTCTAGCAGAGGATGATCCATTAAGCAAACATCTTCCCAAAATCTCACCTTTTTCTCATTTCCAATTTTCTAGGAACACCCTTTTCCAAGAGTATTCTTTGTCCCCTGAACTACTCCCCATATTGTAGATGAATAAAGAACATTAGGAGAAGAAAGGAAATCAGCTAAAGAATTAAAATTGAAAAGGTACTTATGTTTCCATATAGTACTCCATTCTTTTTCATCATGATAAGTTCTCCATCCTTTTTTGGCCAAACGAGCTCTACGCATACTTCTTATTGTCTTGATTCCCAATCCACCTTCTTGGATAGGCTTGCAGATTTGGTTCCAAGAAATTAAAGGCAATCTCTTTTTTTCCTCAGTACCAGTCCATAAAAAATTCCTCTAAATTTTATCAATGATATCTGCAAATTTCACTAGAATTATAAAAAGGCTCAAAGCATAAGTTGGTATAATTTGAAGACAAGCTTTGAGGAGAGTTAATTTACCTACCTGACTTAAAAGATTTCCTTTCCAGCCCATCAGCTTCTTATTGAATTTATTTATGAGATCTTCCTAGAAGGAATTAGGGACTTTCAAGCCTAAAGGTAGACCCAATTAAGTTTAAGGGAAAGATCCTATAGAACACCCAAGGATATTAGCAATTTTATTCTGTCTAGGAATTGGGGTGTTGATAAAAAACACTGCACTTTTATTCTAGTTAATCAATTGACCCAAGGCTAAAGAATAAAAATTTAGAGCTTACTTTAGATTTTTGACTTCATTGACTTCAGATTTACCCATAAAGATGGTATCATCAACAAACTAACCATGAGAACAAATGAGAGGTTGGGAAGAAGGTTGCAAACCTTTAATAACTCCTCTTTGAACCAAATCCCCTATGTATCACCCTAGACAATTAGCCATAATAATATAAAGAATGGGAGATAAAGGGTCTCCTTGTCTCAAACCTCGAGAGGGATTGAAAAAATGAGAAGAACTTCCATTGACCAAGACAACTATAGAAGAGGTTGAAATCAACTAATAAATAGCTCCAACAACCTTATGGTCAAAGTCAAAAGCATGTAAAATTTTAGAAAGGAAATCCCATTCAACTCTATCATAGGCCTTAGCAATGTCCACTCTCATAATAAACCCCTAGTTATTAGAATAGGACAAGAAATGAATATTCTCATGGGCAGAGATAATAGAATTAAGAATTTGTCAACCTAGGATGAAACCATTTTGTTGATCAGCAATAATTGAAGGAATCACCAAAAGTAATCTAGAAGTAAGGACATTGGAAATAATCCTATAGAAAGAATTGCAAAGCCTAATTAGTCTAAACTATTCTAGAGAATCAACTCCAATCTTCTTGGGAATTAGACAGAGGAATGTGGAATTGATTTCCTTTAGCATTTTTTTTACTCTATAAAATTCCTTCACAGCATCACAAACATCTTTTCCAACAAGTTTCCATAATTAATAAAAGAAAAACATGGGAAAACCATCTGGACTAGGTGCTTTGTCTCCTCTTAGAGAAAAACCAACTTTAAATTTTTCTTCATCCTTGGGAATAGAGCTTAACAATTTATTCTATTTCTTTGAAACCAAAGATGGAATCATTCTAAGAAAATCAGCCTGGTTATCCAGATTAATATTGGGATCAGCAGTCATTAAAGAAGAGAAAAAGACTACCATTTCTTCCATAATGTCCTTATCCTTAGTAATCTTCAGATCTCCCTTTTTTAGATGTGAAATGTGAGTTTTAGCTCTGTGCTTGAGGGTAGAGAGATGAAATAATTTGGTGTTTTTGTCTCCTTCACTCAACCATATCAATCTTGATCTTTGTCTCCAGTAGATTTCTTCTTTAGTAATGATGTCATGATATTGGACCAACTTTTCATTTTCTTCTATAGTAAGGTTAGGATTGTATCCTTCCTTTTGAATTTTATCCTAATTTTTTTGGATATCTTCCTTGATAGTAGATTTGTTCTAAAAATTTATTACCAACATAGCTTTTGTTCCATATTTTAACTTCCTTTTTAGCATTTTTGAGCTTAGAAGCTACTCTATAGAGAGCAGTACCTTCAATATCTATATTCTATCATTTAGCTAGTTTGCTTTCAAACTGTGGATGCTGCATCCACATCTTTTTGAATCTAAAAGAAAAGTTCTTCTTGAAATTTATCTTTGCAATAGTAAAGATCAAAAGAAAATAATTTGACCCAATTTTTTTTACAGGCTTCCAACTTACAAATAAAATCTTTTGTCTAGTTAGGAGAGATAAGAGCATGGTATAGATGAGCCTGAATACATTCATTACCAACTCTCTTATTACTCTAAGTAAACTAGATTCCATGGAGATCCATATCCATTAAACCCTCCTTGTTAATAAAATCCATAAGATCCAATCTTCCTTCCAGTCGACTCACATTTCCTCCCTTTTTTTCATGGTCATAGAGAGGAACATTAAAATCTCCCATAATGATCCATCATCCAAAATAATCCTTACTTTTTATATTGGAGAGAGTATCCCGGACCTTTTTCCTAAGGTTTTTATTGTTGGGGGAATACATATTGACAATATACCAATCTTCCTTATGATCAATGCTAGTAATTTTTCTTACCATTAGATATTTACTAGCATTCAAAATAGTTCCTGAGTAACAATTTTTCTTCCATAACATCAAAGTTCCCCTTGAAGCACCTTGTGAACTACTAGCATTTATTGAATAATTATTAAAGGCTTTAATCTATTCAGCTTTCTCTTTATCCATCTTTGTTTCTTGCAGCAAAAGAAAATCCGGCTTTTGCTCTCTAACAAAATTCCTAACAACATCAAGTTTATGGATGCTATTCAACCCCCTAATATTCCAAGTTATAATTTTCATTACTATTTTTTTAGGGGTAAAATCCAAAATAGTTGCTTGTCTTCCATCAGCAATATTTTGAATACTCCCTAATTCTCTAGTTTTCCTAGAGGATCTTCTTCTAGGTTAATCTAGGTACCAATATCTGGTTTCACCTTAGTTTGCTGATCCATTCTTCTTCCAAATTATCTAGGGTATGAACATTTGGTTTCACCTTAACTTGTTGATCCATTTTACTACTTCTTGTCTCTACCCCCTTAGAAGCTATATTGATCTTTTTTTCATCGTTTTTCCTTTAATTTGGTTTATGCTTTGAGTATTTTCCTTCCTCCTTTAAAACTTCTAGGTCAAGATCATTCCTAAAGGAACAATATCTTTACACTTAGTAATATCTAGAGAGCCTAAAGGGTCAAAAGCCTAGTTCTCCCTAAACTGGGTATTAAGTGAATCTCACTCCTCTAACAGAACTTTGGATTTAGCCAAGATTTCCCCTTCCTCAAGAATCTCCTTCTCATTTAGATCTCCCCATCAATCTTTCATCCTTTGATAAATAACAATTTGTTTCATTAAATCTACCAAGTCTTCTATACTTGGTTCTGGCATCACAAATTCAAACATAGATCCATTGTCATCTTTTTCAATATTCTCTTTCTCAGGATCATACCCCATAGATCTATTCCTCTCCTTCTAAATATTCTCAATATCTTTATTTGCCTCTTCATCTTGAGCTTTTGAATCCATGATTTCCTTCTTCTCTTTCAAGTGAGTAACTTTAGGTTTCCACACTTTCTTCTAAACTTTACCCTTCTTCACTTCTTTTTCAATGCTTGAATGATTCTTACTTTTATTGGAATAATTTTTAACCAAATGATCCTATTTTTTAAGGCATAACAGAAGTTTGGAAGATCTTCAAAAATAATTTCTTGTGGTTTCTTTCCAAGATTAAAAATTAATTCCACCTTTTCTGGAAGATGATTTAGATCTACCACTTTAATTGTAATGCCCCACCAAGGGATCCAAAGAATTAACCTATAATTTCACTAAGTTTGGTAACATTTTTTTAATTTATTTTTTTTAACATGAAAGTAAATACCACATATAACTTGTACATAATAACAGAAGCAATAGCAATGTCCATCTAAAAGTAAACATAACATACATAATCGATTTCATTCTTTAAGAATCCCTTAATGTTGAGTTACATCTAAACTAACTAACATACATGAATCCATCTAGTACAACATCCACATGAATGATAATAATAAGGCCAATGTTCATACATTACATTTCCAAATGCTTAATCATCCACTGTACATGTCGTAGGGTATGAGGGCTTAAAAGAATATACATATGTGAAATAAGGTACATCATCCTATTCCAATCCATGATACATCAAAGTAGAGATAATCACATGATACATCATCATAGAAGACATATACATCCATCATAAAGATCAAACAAAATAAACTAAGTGCACAGTTCCTCCCAACTATTAATAGCATCATTAGACCATCGTGGGCCCTAGCCATCCCTCCGTGCGTAACATCCCAAATCACCGAAGAGATCATTGGTATTAACATAGTAGGAATGTCACTCTTAATATATACAACATCATATGTAGAAAGTAATCTAACATGCAAATATAAGCATAAGATAACACCATCTAACATATGCTAATCATCAATGAAAGGATACATATCCACCATCACGAAGGACGCATCAGCCACGATGTCTCAATGAATCTCAAATGGTAAGAGTGGAAAATACACTACCACCTGACCGCGTGGTACCTAAGTGGTCCACTCCCACCATGCTAAAGAGATAATCTCAAGTCCCAAATAGGCTATCCATAACACATAGCACAAATCTCTATAGTCCAGGAATCCTAAAAGTATACTACTCAAAGGTTCCAAAACACATAAAATTGACATCTAATTCTCAGAGGCACACAATGACATATAGAAAACCTACTATGCAAGCCGAAAAGTATCATCGCAATTATCACGTACAAGTTACCCTGGCAGTTAGCTAAACTCCAAGGGTCCATACTGATCTCATGCGGCCACTAGTATCCTCTCATACTAACG
The DNA here is from genome assembly GCA_028749045.1 of Cupressus sempervirens. Classification (NCBI taxonomy): domain Eukaryota; kingdom Viridiplantae; phylum Streptophyta; class Pinopsida; order Cupressales; family Cupressaceae; genus Cupressus; species Cupressus sempervirens. The sequence goes on from CM053784.1 coordinate 414,157,031, forward strand.
AGGCATACTACGAAATGCACGGTCGCAACCATGCGTTCTCACTACTCCCATCCTAGCCTGTATAAGCGCTCAAGGAATGGGTGAGAACATCAAAAAAATTATCTTTTTAGATTCATTTAATCCCCATTTAGTGTGTAAATGTTATCACTTATTAACCAAACTTACAATGAGTTACCCTAGTAGCCACTTAGGGCCCTGGCCCCCATTGCAAGCCACTTCCCAACACTACAAGTAGATTACCTACCCTAAGCTCATGAAATCATGAAATCACCACAATCCTATACAAGCGACTGTAAAGAAAATCCAAAAGATAATCCATAAAAAGAATCATCAAATATCCATGATAAAAGTATCAAATAACTACATTAAAAATTATCAAATCTATAAGATAAGAATCATCAAATCTCCATGAGCATCTGAAAAACATCCATAGAAAATCATGACCACAACAGTTCTCTATTGGAAACTGAAGGCATCACTGATAATCATAAGTATCCATTGGTTCTCAATAACCAAAATCACAATATCCATTGGTTCTCAACAAGTAACCAAGAATATTCTCAGAATCATACTGATCGAAGACTCCAAAATGGTTGAGTCAAACATGTCACAACATGACATCATCAAGAAATAAATCCACATTTCAGTTCCATCATGGCGACTAGAAAATAATCCAAGGATAACTGATCGATGACTCAAAAATGATTAGCTCAAGTATTTCATATATCTCAACTTCACACATGAAGACTGATGAACAATAATAATTAGTAATACAAAGATTTCATAGAGTACATGATCACATAACCATGGTTGGGCTTATAAAGATCGAGACCAAATAAGATCAACATGCCAACACATCTCATAACCTCTGAGCGTTTGGTAACAACCTAGGATTGGTCAACACTAGTTAACCCAAAACCCAAAACAAGAAGCATAGAGAATACACGATGCAAACACATGTTTTGGTTTTGCTAAATTCACATAGTTGAATAATGTGTAGACGTTTCTTGTTTTCATTTCAAGTATACTTCAAGTGTCTTAAGTTTCATCATTTGACCTACAAGTCAACCCATTTGTTCCCCGATAGCATTATTCTTTCGTTAATAAGAATTACATTCTAAGAATAACTTATAGATAAATATTTACTAAACTGATCATCATTGACCTTTAATTAACTTGTTCTCTTTATTTAACTAAGATCCATACTATGAATTGATTAACCTTTCAACTTTTCTAAGATCATTATTCGTTATATTATAAGAAGACCAATTATCATTCTTCGAATAAGAGATCATAACTTCATTAGAATGATCAATTAACATCGGTTCACAATCCTTGACCTTTTATCATTCTAATAATTCTCAATTATATATTACTAAGTCTTCACCATTAAAACATCTAAGGTTATTATTCAAGTCATGAGAATAAGGCCTATCAACTTTGATATCAATATTTTACAACCTCGTTAAAAGAATCATATCAATTAAATCTTCATTACATAACTTAATTATTAATTAAATCCAATTAACTCTAGTTAATTGATTTAATTAATAATTTCACAACCAAACCATCAACTCAATGATTATTAGTTGACTAATAACTAAAAGTCAGCCATACACAAATGTTCATGTTCATAGTTCAATAATAACAACTTGCTAATATTTAAGACAAGCTATATTGAAAATCTTATTAATAGATCACATTCATCATTCTTTATGAATACTAATGTTTCCTTAATTAATTTGTATTAATGATAGTCATTTCAAGATAAATCTCAATCGCATAATATAATTATATTGACAACTCAATGAATGTGAATTGAGTAAAAATCAATCATACTTCAAATCTAAAACTAATATCTTTTTACAAAACTTTAATCATTAAATAATCTCCACTAGATTATCTCTAATCGAATTTATTGATAATTATTTAAACCATTATTTATTAATAGTTTGTTAGACCCAACAAACATTAATAAATGATAAACTCATCAAACTATAAATAATCGATCTAGAGAATCCCTCCATAAACTTCATTATTTAATATTTAACTAACTCTTAACACCATTAAGATATATCAATAATTTATTTAATAATACATAATGTATTATAATAACATAATAACTCAAATCATAGTAATGTTTTGAAATCAACCGTTCTAAACTCAACTAAGGGTAAATGTTTGAATCATTATAATTTAATGTTCTCTAAAGAGATGATTCTGATTTAATCGTAGTATAATGAATTTTCTTTCCTCTATCTCGACCAATTAGTCTCGTTAAAACTATTTATACTATCACTCATTAATAATCTTATCCATTAAATAATGATCTCATTAATAATTCAATTATTTAATTCCACTTATTAATATCTCTTTTCTTATAATTTTCCCTCATTTAAAAATCTATTTACTTAAATTGACTAATAATTAATTACACTTCTTCTACTATTAACTAATCTTAATTAAATTTGATTTAATTAGATTAGATAATAAATCATATAAAACTAATGCATAAAAATAAGATTCTAATAAGGGAAGATTGCAATAATATCTTTAATTCATTTCATGCTTTGATATATTTTTTTTTGTGAAGTTTAAGCATAAAGAACTCTTGGTTGTGAGAAATGGAGAAAATCTGTTCTTGAATAAAACAGTCTCAGTACGACGGTCATATCTCCCTAATGAATCGTTGGATCGGGCTGAAATTAAAATATGTTGGAGAGGGCCAAGTTGCGCCAATTCTGACTGGAACGATCAAATAAATTTGATCACGATAAAAAATTATGAATGACTGAGTTCAGGTCTATCCAAGGGGCAGCGACAGGACAATTTGTGATGAATTAAGAATTTTTTCTTAAAATAATTGTTCTCTAAATTTAACCATAAAAGGGTTTATTCATACGCATCTAAAAAATATAATTGATAGAAAGATTACATCTAATCATTCGAATTTTCACCATAAAATTTTTATTTTAATTCCAAATCTTGTCTTTCTAATTTAATATAAATTCGAACCCAAATCTGATTCATATCTAATTTCTTTCTCCTTAATTGGATTTAAGATTTTTCTATTGTTTTCTTCTCAACCAAATAGGATATCTAGATTCCTATTTCAATTATAGATTTAATCACAGAGAGTATTTAGATACATATAACAAACATGATGAAGACAAGAAGAGAAATAGTGCAAAGAGAATATGCGAATATCACGAGTGCACTTGGACACTGATGCTAATCCACCATGCCTCAAAAATCCATAAAAAAATCCCTTCCTTCTCTATCATTCGCAATTCTTCCAAGATCCAAGCCAACCGAATCCTCGAAGAAACTAGAAGTGCTAGAAGAATCATAGAAGCGTGTAGAAAATATATGAACTTCTCCAATGCATGTAAGCTTTGAACCTTCCATTTTAAGCTTGTAGCATCTATTAAGCTTCTATGAATGCTCGAATATAAAGAGCTCTCAAGAAACTTTTGGAATGCTTCTTGAAACTGCTGAAAGGTGTCACCAACTAAGCATGGGTCTTTTCCAACCTTTTTGATGAGTCATAGAGTTGTAGACACCTTGTGCTTAATTGATGCACTAACCCCCGTGTTGTTGACACATGTTAATTCCTATGCAAGCTTATAACTCCAATTTACTTTTTAAATAATTTCTATTTAAATTTTATAACTTTCATTTTAATTTTTATAGCTTTTATTATTATTATTTTATTTATTACTTTATTATTATTTTGTTTTATAATTATTATTAATTTTAATTTCTAGTTTTCTTTTATTTAATTCCTTTTTCCCAATAATTCACATTTAGTTAATTACAATCAAAATATCAAAGATCATGATATTTTATTAAGTTTCTCAAATAAATAATTTATTAATTAAATCTATTTATTAAGACTTAATTAATAAAAAATTCACCATAGACCTCCAAGATAAAATATGAAAACCCATCATAGAACAAATCATACAAAATAAATCTAAAAGGTTAAAATCACGAAATATGTCATCCGACACATTCGGTGGGTATTCAACTTTGATACTTGTCCTAACTCACTAGGACGAATGGTTTTTAGGTTTGGGATTTGGACTTGAAAATTTATCTCCCTTCTCTTATCATTGAGATAATGTGATAGGGTACGCTCATCTTGGCAATTCAGGGAAGTCGATATCTGGTACCTGCAACCTGCATAAAAACACTACGACTCCCTTCCTTAACCACATCAAACACACCAAACAAAAGCAAAAACACAAAACACGCACACCATACACATGCAAGTATGGGGTAAGTATCCATAAGAAAACACATATGATAATAAATCATCTTACTAATCATCATTAATAACTACAAACATTGAAAATAATCATCATACATATATGAAATGTAGAGTCTAAGTAATCTCATCACATATCAACTAAATCCATAGCACAATATCTGATAATCTCATAATAGTGTTACTAACTATCAACATGAAACTAGCTCTAAAAGAGTTCAGCAATGATAACAAAATGCGAACAAGGGGCAGGCACTACATTAATATATAGTCAAGCACTTTGAAGTTTGGTTCTATTAGCCATTGCATTATCCAAAACCACCAGTTCTCCAAATGAAATAGCAATACCTTTAAAGATATCTTCATGCCAAAATTCTAAAGGGAGACCAAGGAATCTAGCCCAAATCAAAGTGGATAAGAAAATAGTGTCTGATAAATCCATATTTGGCTCCCATTTTTTAATAGTGAGAGAACTTTTTCCAAATGACCATAGGACTCCATAGAGAATCAGATTCATATCTTCCTTATCGTTGAAAATAAATGAGAAAAAGCCATTCAACATAGGGGCTATATCCACACCTCCTCGAATAACCCATTTCCATTTGACCATTTTCCTTAGAGATTCTAAGTTTGGTCTAGCCCCTAAAAATTTACTCACTAGGGTGAAATCCATGGAAGACACAGAGAAATAAACTAAAGGATCTAGGATAAAGATTTGAAACTCACCTTTCCCCTAGCAAGATTTAGTAGTCACTGGCGAAAAGGATGATTTACCATTAGGTTTCTTGCCAAAAAGGGAAGACCAAGTCCTTTGCTCTAAAAACCCTACCTTTGGCCCTTTAGAAATCTTTTCCTTATTGGTCTCGACATTAACCAAAGGGATTTTATCCTTCTTGGAAAGTTGCCCCGATGTGTGAAATGCAGAAAAGGAATCCAAGAGAGGATCTCGAACCCCACAACTTGTGCCTGATTCACACATAGACTTTCCATTGTCCACATTGGCCATAAAAATACTTTTTGTCCCATCATTCTTTGGTAGATTCTTCTCAGTACCCCCTATAGTTCCTCCAAGATCTGTACCTCTTGTCAAATTCTCCCCAACTAGTTTCTTGCCTTCCTGCGAACCAACTGATTCAAAAATGGTGAGAGTGCCCATTTTAGCTATCATGAATTATTTTATAGTTACTTTCATGGAAAGTTGTGAGATTATTTTATTGATTTTATTTGGAAGAAAAAATTTGTTTCCTCCTCCCATACAAAATTCAGAGAATAAATTGTGCATGTACAACCATGCTTCCATATAGGTTTTATGCATTCTTCCTTATACTCAATTTAAGAGGTCATAGATATGAGTTTAGAGGTTTCTAAAATTTGTCTATCATATTATGTTCAATAATTGGTTGATATTATTCCCTTACACCTATCCAAATCCATTAAACAACCAAAATTTGCTAGTATAATATAATGAGCACATTTAATGTATTTGCACCATGTTAATTTTATTCTTTCATATGATGAATAATTTGACGAATGGATTCCTATTTGAACACAATGGAATAATTACCATGCATACTTGTAACTATTGTAACCTAGTATGGTTTATTTTCATTGCTTCAAAATTAAGAAATCACTTACATATAAATTGCATAACTATTACAATGCTCTTTTGTTTCATAAGTAGTCTATAGGGTTTAGCTATTGATTGATTTTCTAAATCTGCATGAAGAGAATCAATTCAACTACATGGCTTCACATAGACTTCACAACCATAGACATTCCTTTGCACATAAACTATTTCTTTTACTTTTCAATAGACATGAATATGATATCATATTTCCCCATAATTCCATTTATATGCATAACATTTGACCTCATCTTACTCATTTACATTTATATACAACAATATGTAAATCCTTCTCACAATACATAAAACCACAATAGAGATTCTTTCATCACAACACATTACAAATTAAAATGGGAAGGATCGTTTCCTTCATCTACATGATACATCTACACAGAACTAGATTTCCCAACAATTCCAAGGGAAGAGTCCTAACTTCTTCATAGGTCTCATCCTCACAAACTTGCAAAAATAACACAAAACCAAGAATTGTGGAGGCTCACCTCCTAGCCTAGGCCTCCAAAGAGGCCACGCATCGAGCTGGGGAAACAAGGCTCAAATAGGATACATTCAATCAAGCATCACAACAAGAACCAACATGAATACAATATTTTTACAACTCATTTTCAACCCCAACCAAGGTTTGCATAATGATTCACAAATGGAATCATAAACATTGGGCGAAGGTGGGCTCCCAAGGAGGAGAATGCCATATCCTTATTCATTGAAAAATCTTACAATTGCAATATGCCCAACAAGGATTCCAAGAAACACATGTCATCCAAGGCTATCAATAATCACATGCCACAACAAGGCTATCCATACATGCTCCCTTCACATATCCTCACTTATACATCCCATAAAACAATAGAAAGGAATATGGCTTTCATTGGAGCCCATACTCCATGAAAACTATCCTCTCTCCAAGAGAAGGATTTCTCAACTCCAATGTAAGCCCAACCAACCCCTTCATCCCAAGGCTTATCTTCCCTCCCAAGGGTGAGTGAAGCCTTCACACCCAACACAACATTCAATCCACCACAACAAAATCAAGAAACAGAATCAAATGCAAGTAAATCCAACATGCTCATTCACATACACAACAACTACTATATACATCAAATGCAAACAAATAAACCCTACAAGAACACTCTTACAATTTCCACCTTTCAACTTTTATGAGACGAGAAAATCCGTGGCATGAAGCACTAACCACCTTCCAAGCTAATGGCTATGAAAGGGTGATGAAGAGCTTTCCTTCCTTGGCTTCCAAGTTCCTTCTCCCAAAAACCCTAAGTGTCTCTACAATTAGAGAGTGGGTGAACACCCACTAAGTTTGGCATGAGCTCCCTAAAAGGACCTCCACTTCCATCCTCACCTACCCCTCTTACACCTTTGTACCTTTCTACCAATAGAAACTTGGAGAGATGAAGATAGAAGTCATGTGACACTCTAATTTTCGAATTGGCTTGAAAATGACTAGTTTTGAAGGTCTCCTAAGTCCCCTAGGCCAACTTATGGTTATATTTAGACCCCCAACCTATACTACTACCATGTGGGTGACTTATTTTAACTAAAATAACACTTGGGAACCACTTTTAGGCTCTCTAAAGTTCCTATCAAATTTAATTTGAACTCCATCATGAAGGTGACTCATTATAACACTCTCCAAGGTGGGTTAACTAAATTTCATAATGGGATTAAGTTTAGGTTAAGCGACTTCATGCCCATAAATCCTATATGACATGTCATTTACACATAGACAACATAAGTTTCAAATGACACACACACATTAAATACTTTACACATCACAATGACATGTCACTAATTAATCATGATCTTTAAACTTATGACACCCATGCACAATCACATTATGAAATGAACACAATACAATGAGGTTTTGAATCTTCCAAATATTCACCTTGGCTTTACCATGTTCATATAGGTTTGAACCTTGTTTCCCTAAACAATTTCCATGTTTCAAGTTTCCTACACACTCAACTTAAATGTCAATAGTCTAATGGAATAATATAGAAATACATAAAGATAAATGCAAAATAGTCCATTATCACATTAACACACACAATTGATTCCCCTTTCTAATCATTTCCATAAAATATTCAAAACACTGCAATATCAACATATGGGTATCAACATTTATCTTTCTTATCATAATGAAATTACCATTCCAAACACTATCACCATACTTATAATCATGAAACACTGAAGTTGTATCTACTAAATCATTAAAACATATAAAATGGATCTCGGTATATATATCCTAAGTGAAAATCATTAATATTCAGACTTGTTAACTAGTATCCTTTCAATCAAGTTAAGCATAGCGACATTCCTAACAATATCCCTTTATCACATTATGAGGAGCTTGTGTGTAAGTTTCTAGGGTTAATTCCTCAAACTATTAGAATGTTTCCATAATTATGTCATCATAATTTAAAACCAATTTTTGAATGTAACCATATGTCTTGTTGTCATTATAACCTACATTCATTGTTGTTGTCACTAGAGTGAATGTTAATTTATCTTTCCTAATTTCCTTGTAAACTATACCTTGAATCTCATGACCAGGTTCTCAACTTGAACATATTGAGTCCCATTTTCATGCGGTTTTATCTTATCAACCTAATGTCATTAGATAGGGTATCAACCTTATAATAATCAAAATCTACATCAGTCTCTAATAGGATCTCATAAATCATTGTTAATAACAAAAATTTCAATCATGACCTAATTAACTCCTAATCATATTTATTCCTTATAGTTTATAATAGGGTATGAGTGTGGGCCTTACATCCTCCCCCCTAGCTATCGACTTCCTCCTAGAAGTCTTCTATAATCAGGGACACAACTTTCATATATAGGCTTACCTTGATTTAGCATAGGTGTTCCACTCCGAAGCCTTGCCTTAAGATCACCTCACCTTCCTAATAGTTTTACGTATATTCAAGATTTAACTATGTAAAATATAAAATATAAAATATTGTTCCATAGATCATATAGGGATAATTCTTCTTCAAAAGGATTAACTCACCATTGATTGATTGGGTCTCATCCCAAGTTGGTACACCTATCAATACCTGATATAAATAAAATTTCCATAACTTCTTCCTAGATAGGATACCTATCAATTATTTCTAGAATGTCCAGGTTCATTGTGACATTCCCAGTCTCTTGGTGGTTAAGGATGGATTACCACGAATAATGTATTCAATAGCTATTTCTGGAATCATACCTCTTTGATTGTTAATTTATTTCCTTTTTCATTGCATGGCCATTAAATATTTCTAGAATCATACCTCTTTGATTGTTAAGTTATTTCCTTGTTCATTATGTGGCCTCATTGCCTTTATCAACTTTTTTAATCAATGCCATTTCCAATTATAGATCGGTAGTACTTGTCTACATGTTTTCTCTTATGTTGCACTTTAGTTTGCACACTTACTAAATATCCTTCCTCTCACTTGGTTATTCTTACTTTTAGGAGTTTTCCTCCTTATTCGATAGCTTTGTATTATGATATGCTATGTCCTATTTTGATAACCATTCCCTAGTCTTAGAGTTATTAAGGCTTGCAAGTTTTTGCATGATCTCTTGGAGTTTAAGAATACAATGATGCTAATAATGTATTTGAAGCTCATAATGTAGTCATGTTTTGTCTGGTTAGATAATTCATGTTTATGAATTCTTATTTCCAGCTTTCTCATTCTTGTTTAATTGGGGTCATTTCCATTTACCAATGGGTAGTAATGTCAACCTACTTATTTCTCATATGGTACCATTTACTCAAACTTCTTTCTTCTACTCGGTTACACTTATGTTTGAAGTCCATTTTCTTGGAAATTTTATTTTCTATATACATTGCCTTGAGTTTTTTAATTTTCCATTTCCAAGGTTAATATATATCCTCTATTAGTTATCATAGGCTAACTTTATTCTTTATTGACCTTAGTTATTTTCTCTACTTGACACTATCTAAATTTTATGATTGTAGTTCAATATTCAACATACCAATAATGGGTATCTTCCCTTGATGGGATTGTTTTTTCTTTTGTCAATATTCCAATAATCCAATTGTCTCAGTTATATATCTAGTTTTACTTACTATTCGTCAAATGTAGACACTTGGTTGTTACTATGCTATATTCTTGGTTGAGTCATAGTTGTACAACTTGGTCACAATGTACTATTCTGTTTGGCATAAATATTATATATCCAGCTAATAATTGTATGCATGGTTACTATCTCAAGTTCCTTACTCTTACTTTGATCATTCTACTAGTTTCTATAACCACCATCTTATCCATTATTGAAATGATTACACCATCTTTCTTAAACATAACAACTCAAATGTCCATTAAATGTTTTATGATCTTTAACACTCTTACTTAAGGTTCCTAATCTGGTGTCTATGTGCACCGAAGCAAGTCAAGGACAATCTATTCTTATACACTTTGTGGTTTAAAAAGGGTTTATGTTTATGACATAAGAAAGGAATGGTGTCCAGGGACCCTATCTAAAAGCTTTATGTCATATAATCAAGGTGATCTGAGGGTGTCCCAATCTTTTGCACAAATTATCAAGAATACCTCTTGGTATGGCCTTTTCACAAATCATAGTACAACATGCTTATCCACAAGAAAATGCCTCATATGCAACTAAAATCCAAGATACAAGAATAACCAATTAAAAGAAAACAAATACATGTGTGGCCAGAATGATAAATTTTCAATTAAAACAAGGGATGTCCCTAAGGCAGTGGGGTCATAACAAGAAATCAACAAAATAAATACTCCATATAACTAAAAATAATAATTTAAGAGTAAAAATGATGCAAAAATGTTGAGAGTGATGCAGTCATACCAAGGTTTCCTTATGGAAAGAAGATAAAGATTGTTTGGAGGTAGAGATTCTACTCCAATTATTTTGAAAATTATTTGGCTATACAAAAAGGATCAAGGTTGTATTACACACTTTGAAATGTGTTACTAGAGGGTCATGACCAGAAGGACAAAAAGATACATCATTATTAACCCAACACACTTTCCTAACAAGGACCATTCAAGGTGTAATGATGAATCCCATGATGAACGAGTTAATAATAAATTATAAAAAATAAAATAAAATGTTGTGGTTTTGTTTTTCCCTATAAATTTTGGGCATGACATGATGTTTTTTTGCAAATAACATATATGGATTCATATCTAATGATCATAAGCCAAAGGTATTCATGTGTATCATATAGTTTTTATGAAAAAAATCCCTAGTTACAGAAGGTGCTTATACCATTGGAGAAAGTATTTTCCTTGAGTGAGAAAATGTATGTCATCTATAAAAGCCTTTTAATTTTTTGGGACATGGAACACATTCTATGTTAGTAAAATTTAGATTTGTAGTTATTTACATTTTTTTCAAAGATAAGAATAGTGATTGATTAAAATTTCCTACATTTGTTTCTAGATATTACACTCTGTCATTTCCTTCCTTTGGACATTATTGTCATCTTTAATTTCTCAAATTTATCCATACACATCTTTCTTCTACCCCACCATAGACAGGGACTAGAGTTGCATGTAGCCTTTGTTCTCTAACATGTATATCGTCAAATATAGACATGAATTACATAAGCATTATTTGCTAACCTACATATGGTCTTTTATTTTATGTAGTCCTCCATATGGCCTATTACAAATATATAGTCTAATTTTAAGAAAAATAATGGTCTTAAATGTATATGATTAAATAAAATAAACAAGAGTACTAGTTTTAGCTATATAATTCTAGTATTATTGATTATGTTAAACAAAATGTTCTTTAAAAAAAGTATGAAGTATCATAAATGGATAATCAGCTCAATCCTATTATGACCTAATGTGAATGCATTCAAAAATTACCTGGACAATATTATGCATGAGATCTTTACTCAATCGCCAAGAGATAATGTAATTTGTAAGTACATATATTTTTACACTTAGTTTCATATGAATAGTTTTGATTGAATGCAAGGATACTTTCTTGTGTGAATTCAAGATATGAATGATTAATTTAATTTAGCACAAGTACTATGCAAGTGCATATGTATGCATGCAAAGAAGTTTACATTGTAAACTGATATACATGCATACATACACATATGCATACAATCATCATAATTAGTTATCTTTTAATATAACCAAAGCTATTATATATAAACAAGTGATACATGTTTAGAAGGAAAAAATGGACATTTGCATAGGTACCTCTTCTCCCCTTGAAGAAAATTGTTGAGAAAGGGCACAGAGATCACAAGGGCATGACATGACAATGAAATGTAGAAATCACAAGGGAATGGAAACAAAATCCTAGATCTCCACCAACATTTAGAGCTCTCCACCCTTGTTCGAAGTTCTCCACCCTCTTTCATGCACAACTCTCAACAATCAATCAAAACAAATGGGGAATGATTAATGTCATGTTTTCTTTTCTTTTCTTTTTTGTTTATTTTATGCAGTCCTCCATATGGCCTATTACAAATATACAGTCTAATTTTAAGAAAAATAATAGTCTTAAATATAAATGATTAATTGAAATAAACAAGAGTACTAGTTGTAGTTATATAATTCTAGTAATATTGATTATGTTAAACAAGATGTTCAATAAAACAAGTATGAAGTAACATAAATGGATCATCTTCTTGATCCTATTAAGATTTAATGTGAATGCATCTGATCATTAACTAGATGATATTATGCACAAGATCTTTATTGAATCACCAAGAGATAATATAATATGTAAGTATAGATTTATGCATACTTAGTTTGGTATGAATAGTTTTGATTGAATGGAAGGATAGTTGCTTGTGTCAATTCAAGACATGAATGATTCATTTAATTTAGCACAAGTACTATGAAAGTGTGTATGTATGCATGTAAAGTAGTTCACATAGTGAAATGATACACATACATGCATTAAATCATCATAATCAGTTATCTAAATCTACCAAAGCTATTATACATAAACAAGAGATACATGTTTAGAAGGGGGGGGGGGGAAGAACATTTACATAGGTACCTCTTCTTCCCTTGAAGAAAATCCCAGAGCAAGGACACAAAGATCACAAGGGCATGACATGGCAATTAAATGCAACAATCAAAAGAGAACAACAATAAAATCCTATATCTCCACCAATGTTCAGAGCTCTCCACCCTCGTTTAGAGCTCTCCACCCTCTTTTGTGCCTAGATCTCCACAAGAAATCAAAAAAAATGGGGAATGATTAATGTCATGGTTTCTTTTCTTTTTTGTTTATAATCCATAATCCAAAATCCACAAGATCTCTCTCTATATATATACATGCATACACACAAAGATATATACATATATACCTATGAATGAATATATATATACATACATACTTATATACACATACATACATATATATACATACATATATAAATATGTATACATAAATATATATATACATACATACATATATACATACATACATGAAAAAAAAAAGTACTTTCTAAGAGTTTACAATTGTTCAACAAAATTAATGTTTTACAAGAAAATGTACCTAAAGAACTATTAGCTCAAAAGAAAGAACATGGTGTTGAACCAATACAAAAATTTCTTAACATGAGATGTCTGCAAGTGAGGGTGTTGACCAATGTTGAAAACTTGAATACTAAAATGAAATCTATTGATGATTAAACACCTATGCCAGAGTTACAACACAAACTGATGTTGATTTTAGATATGGTAGAGGCAGATATTCAAAAGTTTGATAATCAAAATTTAAGGCATGAGAACAAAGGAGAAGGAGTGGCTTTAGAAAGATACTACATAGTAGAAACAACAATTAGAGAACATAAAGGATATTATGGGAGTTACTAGATAGTATCCAAGAAAGTGTTGTGGTAGGTACTATGACATTGGAATCACTTGCAAGTGTCTTTGAGAATTTACAATCCAAATATTAGAAGGACTACAAGTTGTGAAATTTGTAATGTATTGCACATAAGAGTGTTTCAAGTGTTGGCACAGTCTCCCTATGATGATCCCGAGTATTGAATGCTTATAAGAGTGTTTCAAGGTTGGGAACCACTTCAACATCCTTTGCATGGTTTAGAGGTAATGCAGTTATGGAAGAGGCTTCTTCAAGGGAATGAGCCTCATGATTATGGCATTTACATAGAAGTGAAACTTACTTCTTCAACTCCTTACACTCAACTCTTCACTAAAATTATTCTTCTAGTAGTGAGAATAGCTACTGTAAATTCCTTGGAGCCAAGGGACCCTGAACCTTTGCTACACTTTTTTAAGATAGGGGATAAGTTACTACCAACTTCAATACTTCAAAAAATTTTGGATCATATAGTGATGCCCAAATTAACAGTACCAGTAGATACTTGGGATCCTCATAGGGAGAGTGTACCAACACATGCATGGTTACATCCTTGTCTTCCATTGTTGGGCCAACATATTAAGCCTTTATATCCGACCATTTATTATTAATTACAAAATGTGCTTCATACTTGGGATGCAAATGATGCATCTACATATGCAATTTTATCATCTTGAAAAAATTTATTTGATCCTTCTAGATGTGAACAACTAATTTTTCATTTTATTGTACCTATCTAATGATCAACCCAAGTAATTAGCAACTAGACCCATTTAACTAGGTTATGGCTAGTTTGATGCAGAGGGAATCCATAAGGATTCAAATATGCATATCTTGCTTGAAACAACACCACAACTCCACATACCACAAATTTATTCTTTGTAAATATTGATAAAAAATTTACAAACTTTTCAAATTTCAATCATATAAACTTAATACGACGACACCAAACAAGTATTAGCACAACTTGATGAATCAAGAATACCAACATTCATTCACCTTCCCTGATTATTATTGTCAAGTAGATTCATCACAACCAAACATAATCAATTTTGATATCTACATATAGTAAACTGGTGTCAATTAAAAAATGTATAAACTTTTCAAAGACTCGAATCCAACTTGCTGCGCAAACCATTCACTTTTGCAAACAATATCCATTCACCAACCCGCAATGATTGTTTTGTATTTTTTGGTTTATTCATGGCCACAAAAAATGCACATAACAGTTTCCTTCAAAATGGGTTGGATCTTAATGCATTCAAACATCTAGTAATGTCAAATCCCTTTACTAATACTGTCATGAAAACTGAGCACTAATAAAATATATTCTTGATAATCATAAATAACCTTTCTCTACCTAGAACTGTGACAGTCATGAGTCAATGATAATGAATTTCATTTAACACTATACAATCACAATGCATATCTACATTCCCTTTACTCCACACATAAACCAATTCATCAAAGCATTAAACTATTACAATAAAACTCAAATTCATTGCATGTCCAAAACCAATTCACATAAACATGGAAAATTGATATCAATACATCATTAAGCTTTAGCCCTTTCACAAAGTCGATACTAAGAATCCCAATCAAATTTTTTAATTATCAATTTTTCAATAAGCATTAAAACTAATTCAATGAAATGCTAAATATTCTCCATCAAACAAAATCTGATGCCAAATACTAACTCCAACAAAGTCCTTCGAATATTGAGCTTTCTAGATAATAACTTTACAATTAAAATATCATTCCAAAGTTTAATCCATCTTACCATTATGTAATTGTGGATGAAATTAAGGACAAAGAGACTTTGAATTAGGAAAATGAAAAATCAAAAGATATAAATAGAAATATAAATTCTTCTTTTCATTCTACACTTTCCATTACATTGCTTCATACTTCTTCATTGATTCTCCATATCCTCTACTCTACTACTATGCTCTAATTATCGGTTCTTCATTAAATAAGTAAAGAATTCTCATAATCGAATTCAATTGATAACCGATTTAGGAAACTAACTTTCCTATTACACCAACTCTAAACCACTAAACTCCTCTAAAAATTTACAAACTTTTCAAATTTCAATCATATAAACTTAATATGACAGTACCAAACAAGTATTAGCACAACTTGATGAATCAAGAATACCAACATTCATTCACCTTCCCTAATTATTATTGTCAAGTAGATTCATCACAACCAAACATAAAAAAGAATCGATTTCGATATCTACATATAGTAAACCGGTGTCAATTCAAAAAATGTATAAACTTTTCAAAGACTTGAATCCAACTTGCTTATAGTCTTTCCAACTTGTTGTGCAAACCATTCACTTTTTCAAACAATATCCATTCGCCAACCCGCAATGATTATTTGTAGGAGTATACACTTGTGAGAATAGAACATACCCTTGGTTTAACCCTTGGAGCATTTTGAAGGTCATGTGGGATTTGGGCTTGTTTATTGACTTCCATTGTGCTATCTTTGCATCAAGTGGTATCAGAGCCCAAAAGGTCTGGGCAAAAAGGTATTTTATGGTTGTTTTTTTTTCTTTTATAGGTTGAAGAGAGAACCTAGATACCAAGAGACTAGGCCAAGAGATAAAAGAGGAGAAAGGCCTAAGGAGAGGTATCAAAGACAAGAGGAAGAAGGTAAAAGAGAATTTCTTGAAAATGGATTTATTTATGAAATTGATGCATGGTAATTTTTAGGGTATGGATTCACAAAAGAAGAAGAAGGAAGAAAAAAAGAAAAGACAAGAGGAGAATAAACTATTGGAAAAAGAAGAAAAGGAGCATACAAAGAAGTTGGAGGTGTAGGCACCTAAATTTGATTACATTGCTTTGGTAATCCTATTTAACTATCTCTAAAGGCATCATTAATTAAATTCCTATTTAATTAATCCTTTGCCATCCCCTAGCTGATTAATTTAATTAATCATCTATAGTCCTAATTGATAAATCAAATAACCCATCATCTATCAATTAAATCCTATCCTCTTATCTAAATCCAAAACCTTCATTTATTAAAATCACTTTAATAAATAAAACCCTCAAATCTAATAGCCCCTAACCTATCTTTAATCCTCCATTTAGCCTAATCCACCCCATCCACCCATACTAACTAAGCTTATCCACTAACTCACCCACCCTCATCAATACCATCCACTTGCACATCTCTAACATCCCTAATGTAATCCTAACCCATCCCCTAATCATTTGCACAATCCTAAATGAGATTAAGACTTTCCTAAACCAAACCAAAGTCTCCTCTCAAAATATCCCAACCACCAAGCCATAAGTGCTCTTACAAGGCCATGAATGACTCTTACAATCTCATTCATTTCTCTTACAAGCACTTATGAAGGCCATTTAAAGCCTTGAGCCTCCTTTGTTGACTCATCCATGCCCTTTCCTCCACCCACTCTCCCTGTGACATGTGTCACTCTCTAATTGGTGCTAAACAAGCACAATCCATGTGCTCTCCTTTGAGTGCATCCTAGCCCTCCCTCACCATCTTGCCATCCTTGCATCCTACCCCTCCATCCCTCAAGCCCTTAGCCTATAAATTGGATCCCCTCCCAAGCCAGTTAATCACAATCTTTAAGCTAAAGTTACCATGTCAGTTTGAGAAGCCAAATCCATACGTTTACATATACCCACACCAAAAATCCCAAATCCGCCTTTCATGCAAAGTTATAATTCTATTTTGAGAGCTCATAAACTATCAAAATACCATTATAATGGAAAAATCACTCCATGACTCCATTGTTGAAACCTTGCCTCATTCACTCCATCTATCCATCTAAGCTTGAGCTATACTTGTGAGCATACATACCTTAAATTGGGGACATATCTATTTCATCATTGTGTTATACCATTTGGAGCTTACCATTCTTGGTTTGCCTCCATTTGTGGTGATAACAAATTGGTCCTATCTTAAGTGTTTACTCATTTTAGTATTGTTAATGCTTTCCTTGATAGTTACTGTTCATTTTACTCTACTAAACTAGGTGATATAGGAGGCACTTCTTAAAATCCTAGAGAAGTGGATTGCAAATGGTGAAGGAGATGAAGAATTTAATTTTTTAGAGGTTCAATAAGTTGAAAAAGATATGGAAAAAGAGAATGAACTTAAGCAAGAGAAAAGAGAAACAATTATAGAAGAAACAGAAGAGGAAGAGTTGATTGAATCTAATATGGAAGTTGAACCAATCAAAGACTCCATGAAGATGGACATTTTTGAAAATGATAATGTTGAAGTATTTTCTGATATGAAGGATAATAATGAACAAAATGTAGAGATTGATCAAATCTATGATGAGAATGGTAGTACAATGGAAGATTTTCCAAGAAGATTTGAGAAGAAAGATGCAAATTTTGGGATTTATTTTTTGATTTTTTCCCATGATTTTTCAAGAAAAAGGATTGAAAGACCAAAAGTGAAGATCAAGAGATCTTTTGAAACCCCATTTCCAAGAGCACTTGGAAAATTTTCAAAGTTGGGGAGTATGGTGTAGGAGCACCTATTCATTAGATGTTACATGGATAAATTCATATTTTATATTATCTTTAATATGGTTTCAATATTATGTAAGGTCCTAAATACCATTTGGAGTTCATTCAAATTATTTTGTAAGGCGATAAAAGCCATTAAAATCATAATGATCTATGAGGTCCTAAAAAAAGTAAAGTATGGTAAAACCACTCAAATATATCAAAATAGAGTGGAAATAGTTTAATTGGAGTATTAAATTCATATTTATCATATTTCAATGGTTTAGGGAAAGTTTGAAGTCATTTGGATAATAATTGTAAAAGTTGTTCAAAAGTTGTCAAAATTGAAATGACAACTTTTACAACTTGGTGACAAAATTTTAAAAGTTGGTTTAAAGGTGTTAATGGGTAGTTATATGTTGGTTGGAGAGTTTAATGTTCTTCCAAATTATATATATTTGGTCTCCAAAACACGAAATTATAAGTTGGAGAAGTTGGAGGAAGGATTTGGAATGGAAGAACACTTTTTTTGATGTATATTTCAGTTTTTTGGTTATTTTTTCCTACAATTTCTCTAATGTTTTTTGTTGGTGAGAACTCATTGTCAATTATAAATACATAAAACTTATATTTTGTGAAATTTATATTATTTATATTTCATTTGGTTTTGGTTTTTATTATTTTCATTATGTTTAGAAGAAGTTATGGTTGTTTTGGTGAAAACTAGTCAGATTCTGTCATAATATGAACAACATTGAGGAAATTGTAATAACTTTTATTTCCTTGCTTGAATTTTGATATAACTTGAATAAAATGTTGGAAACTCACTATTATTAAATATCACAAAAAGGATTGGTTTTATTCTTTCATTTATGGAAGTTATTAATGATTGATTAAGGGTTTGAAATGTTGCCCTAGTTGAGAAATTATTCTTAAAAGATGCAACATTCTTGCATTCATTTCAATGGTTGGAAAAGATTATAAATGTGAATCCATACATATAATTTCAAATTTTTGTGGAAGGCTCATATAGCACACTTTTTTTGTGCTCTCTACATCATAGTTTCTTTCTAAAAAATCTACTATGATATGTTTTTTTAAAAAAAATTGTAAACTCTACCTATTTTTCCTGGTTTGCATTATTTTTGTACAAGATCTTGAGGTAAGAAAATTAGCAAAGGTTTAGTGAGTTTTATTTTTTTATTATTTAAATTTTTGAATATGTATGCAGCTCAATCAATTTTCTATTGTGCTAAGTGTAGTACCTAGAAAATGAGTTAAATGCATAACATACAATGAGAAAATCACAAACTCAATCAACATGCGTTAACACCCCCTTGTCTACCATGAAAGCCAAAGTAATAAAAAGAAGAAAAAACAAGGTTAGAAACCCCCTCTTTCATTTGTAGCTCTGATGTCCTTCTTTCTTCTCCAAATGATGTAGTGCCAACCTGCCTATAGTGCACACAATATTGAAGCAAAGTCTATGATAGGGATAATGCCATGAGAATACTAGAAGTGTGATTTTAGTGTAAGAGAAAGAATGAAAATTGCAAAGAATATAGGGTATCAAAGAGTCAAGAATTAGGACCTAAGGATCTAAGGACCAAAAATGAGAGAAAGAGTTCTCATTTTATAATGGACATCGAGGATGAGAACATTGGATTTGTCACCCTTAGATATGCGATGTGGCAAGAGATTCCTTTGAGAATCCATGATGCATATGACAAAATATGCCAAATCTAGGATTCTATGATGGATGGAATTCAAACTTGGCTAAATTTGGAAGAGAATCTATGACACGTCATAAGACACCTCAACCCACTTAAATCCAAGAATCTATGATAAATAAGCCAAATATGGACATGCGTAAGGGAATAAGAATATTTGGTTATGACATATCTTATCCAAGTGTCAAAGGAGAATCCACGAGGTGTCATATCCAAGTGTCATGATGATGTCAATATTCCATCAAATATTTGAATTAAAAATCCTTCTATTCCACAAAATAAGAATTAGTAGAAAATAGAATTAATGATGGAAAATGGAACTTAGGAAATTAAGAATTTCCATAGTTTTTGGATAATGAATCAATTAACTAATAAAATTAATTAATCGAGGATGATAATTAGAAAGAATAAAAGGATTGAATTATGGGTTATTTAATCCTATAGAGAAAATTAGTAGATGATTGGCCAAAATTGATTAAATAAATGCGACTATATCCTTTGATGAAAATGTGATGATGATAGTGTAAATTTATCATCTCTCTTATTTCCCAACTTACCAAAGATCCTCATTTTTTTTCTATATTTATTGCAATCCTAAAGGCATCTCTGAGAGATCTTGGATCTATATATCTTAACAAGTATCACATGTAACTATCCAAAGCAATAAAATAAGTGGTAAGACAAACCTTATCATCAAGTCTCATAACTTGAAACAATTTGTATATCCTCTTATGAAATCTATCATTAAACTCAAGAACACATTCATTCTAGAGCTTCTTGGTGTTATTGAGTTCATTCAAAATATAGTTAGCATTAGCCTTATCAGCATATTGTTCCTTGAAATAATATTCTAGCTCTCTCCATGAGGATATGGATCTCTCAAAACTACATCCTTATGCTCAACTTTATATCATTTAGCAAGTTTAAGAAACATCTTAAATGATCTTCACAAGTAATATCATTATTGCCTGAATTTTTTATCAATTTGCTTCTCAGTTATTTCATAGTAGCATTTGGATAACCAGGGATCCCATTAAAATAGAAGTATTTATATCCTTCTAATTGAATTTTTCTCCTTCATGTCCCCAGCTTGGTGTTACCAATGGGAATGGGTATATTGTCTATACTAGTGTTTGAGGCTATCTTAACATTAGTATCTACCTTTGGAGAAGATGATGTAGGAATATCAAATGTAACAATCTTATTGGAACTAATTTTTGGCATAGAGCTTGAAGGCATACCTATTTTTTGACTAATTATTGTATAGACATTTCAAGTGCTTGAAATAAAATGAATTTCCTCTTCATCTTAGCAATATAAGCCTCATTCTCTACTCTTTCCAATTCCTTTTCCAAATCTTCCCTCTCGTCTCTTTTCTTCTCCAATTCTATATTAGAGGCTAACATAGTTACTTGATAACTTGTTGTCCTTTTAGGCTCATTTATTGTAATACTAGTCATCTTTTTCTTTCCTTTTTCCTTTTCAACAATAGATGTCCTAGCATTTTTATCTTCATTATTTTCAATTTGTATGGTTTTGTAACTTTGCATCTACCTAACAACAGGGCCTTCTTTCCCAAATTGTTGGGTACACAACAAATATTCTTGCTTCTTCCTTAGATCAACAATGTCATCTAACATCACTAGTTTCCAAGTAGAAGTAGCCTTTTCATTTTTCTTTTTCAGAGTAGCAATGATCTTAATTAAATTTTCTCTTTCTTCTATTCCTTTCCTTATTTAATCCTCCCTTTCTTTTTGAATATGCCTCTCTATTTCCAATTTCTTAGCAAACTACATTCTCAGTATGCTCAAATCATGTGGATTTGGCCAAACATCTTAAGAAATAGAATTCATGTCTGCATCTGAAGTATATACATGTATTGACTCCTTATGGGGGTGATTTGAAAGGATAGGGTCTTGATGGGTATAGAAAAAATCATTTCTTCTACTTTGTTCCACATTCATTCAATCTTTTTATATCATCTTCTTCTCACCTATGACTTCTAGTTGGGTGTCATAAAAATTGACATTAGAGAGTTCACTAGTAGACTTAGAACTTTTGTAAGAGGATTCTTTCTCATTGAAAAAATAATGTGACTACCTACTAGTATTAGATGTCTCTCAAGAGTCTAGTTCTTTAGGTGGTTTACTCTTTTTTGGTAACCAACCCTTTCTTCCATTTGAAGGGAGATCTCCTTAAATATTTACTTCTATTTTATTTTGAATAAATGCCTATGTATTCTTTCTTATATCCATCACTTTCAAAATAAAATGACACTTTTTCTATAACCTTTGAGTCATCACCCACTGCTTATGAGAAATTTTATTTGGAATTAAAAGACATTGAAAGTTCTACTAAATCACTTACTACTAGAAATATAGGTATAATTTTCACCAGACGATACTTATGAAAGAAATTTTTTTGATAGAAAATAACCTTGATTTATCCCAATAGGAAAAGGACCTGACATGTACTATAGTATTTCAATACACTTCAGTAGAGTCACCATTTTTGTTGGTTTCTAATCTAACATATTTGAATATGAAACTAGGGAAACAATAAATATCATATTAAATAGGGTTTAGCTACTTCCCATGAAAGGTATACCCTATTCAATCCTAGACAAACTTAACAAAGCACTAATGCTTACTACACTTTAGGGTCTTCTAAACAAAGGTGATTTAACCTAAGGATATGATAACATTTTATGAATAATGTTATGTAAAAGAAACCCTTCACATCATATTTTTGGCCTTGAAACTTCTTAAAATTGGAAAATCAATGACAAGTCAACAATAGCTAATAAGGAACTTGATAGATTCATGCAACAAGTAATGACCAACTTTACACTCCATTATGATAGTAATTCTTTAATGATTTTGATTTATAAATTATTTTTTCATGCTAAGACGAGATTGAGATTTCTTGAATTCTGCAACCTATAGACTAGTGCCTAATCCATTGTCAAAAAAGAGTCATATCAATTATCATTTAAATCTATTTAATTGACTTGCAATTAAATGTATCAACTATTAATCTCAAAATGCTATACTTATCAAATCCCTTTCACACCCTAAATGATCATTCCATGGAAGCATTTACTTAACTCTTTGAATTAAAAGAAACTCTAAAATGACATACAACTTGTTAAATTGCATTTAAATAAAATGAAACTTGTTCATTCATTCTGAAAATCATAAAAGAATGAAATAGGAGATAGAATTATAAGACACAGATAAACTGTAATGCTTTCTTGTATTAACTTCTTTAAAAATAATATATAGTTCTAATATGATATTTGATGACAAAAATATAAGACTGGAACTGGACTTTCATTAATTTCAAACTTCTACAAAAAAGAAGTTGAATACATCAACACTTAGCACAAAACCTAGGACCAAATCAAAATGATATGTATCACAAAATATGAATTCAGGCCATTCTTCCAAGCCTTGGAAATTCATTTATAGAAAAAGGATTGCAACAAGCTTCACATTGGAAAAGGTTTACACATGTCAAATTATAACTTGTGACAATGTTGTTTCAAACAAACACAATAGCAACAAGAGAAAATTTTGGAGACAGCCAAAATTTGGGTTGTTATCATTATACATGTTCATGATAAAATTCTATGTTTACAAATTGTGAATACCCATTGCAGGTGAACCACAAAGATAAGGTATCTCATTGAAGTAGGTGTCCTTCCTCTATTTTCTAGTGTAACTTCTTTCAACCTGTTCAATCACTATCTCTAGATGGAAATACTTTGATATCAGCCATAACTTCCCATATAGTAATGTTAGTCTCTATGTCTATCTAGGTCGCTCCTATAATAATGTTAACATCAATCAAAAATTTATTCCATTTTGAATATGTTATAGCATCTTTAACCTCCACGACTATTTTATTCATATCCATCTCAATCTTGTACACAATGTCAACCATGTCATATACTCTTTCTATGTTAGTTTCATTGTTACAAAAAGAAACAAACATCTCATGCTTCAAAATACCCTCAAAAGAGGTGGACCACTCTTTCCATTCTTTCAATTTTCCATCATTAACATTTTTTGGCACAGAGCTAGATGTACCTTTAGCGATGGTTTTCATCTTGTTTTGGATTATCTACATCTTTCCTAAGAAGAAACCATCCAATTCCTTAACCTTATTTATTAATTTCCTAGTTGGAGTAATAACTTCTTTTGAAAATTCTTTTTTCTATGTTAACATTGAAACAAGTTTATCAAAGAATTGCATGTAGGGACTCCATTTAGTAAATAGAGGGGAAAACAAAGATATGGCCTCTAAACACTGATATTTAGCACCTTGCAATGAAATTTGACTATTGTGGATATTTTGTGAGATTTTCTTTAATACACCTATCTTGTAGGAAAGCATATTTTCCATTGTCCTTATCACTACTTTCTTATTTGTTTCTTCTTCATCTATATCTACATCCATTAGCTAACTTTTCTCTTTAATATTTACCTTTGTAATGGGTCTAGTAACAATCTTCAGTGTTTTTACCTCATTTTCCAAATTATCATTCATGTTCTCCAATACACAGGTCTTCTTTATTTCTTCCTTATGTTGTTTTATAGTCTCTATGTATTTTCCATAGGCATGGTATAGCTACTCTTCTAGTAGATCAATTTTAATCTTTCCCATGAGTGACATATATTCATCATATTAAAATTTTGATCTCCAGAAGTGGAATTGACATTCAAGAAAATCACATTTATTTGTGGTGAATCTATGATTTTCATCAATGTTGGTTTATCTAATTCTAAAGAATTACTCCATATTGTCATTGTTTGGGTATTAATATTAAAACTAGATCCCTTTACCTCTCTAGTCAGGATGACATATTAAAAGGATATAGATCTTTCTTGTCTCCTTATTTGGTCAAGTATGAAAGAATAGTTTATTTACCATCTAGGGAATAATATCATTCCACTTCTTCTCACTAGATCCTCGGCTTCTTCTATAGTGAGAGTTTCACTATTAGGACCATATTCTTGTAGTTTTCCTACTAGTTTAGCCATCGTTTCTTCTAAATCTTTTGGCTATAATTGTAAAGTCAATTAATTTTTATTTAATTTGAAAAGAAAAATTTTGCATTATTTATTTGAGATGAAATCATCACCAAGCATAAGTTCATGAGCCTGTATGATACTGTCATCAATCATCTTAGCCTCAAGCTCAATCTTGTTAGAGATTTTCTCATTTTCATAGGCTTGTCTCATAAAAAAATCTTTGCCTTATGTCATCAAAGTATTGGCTCCTTATTAAAATGATTTGGAGAGCCTTTTCACTAACCTTATTTGGTATCTCAATCAATTTTTTTCTTATTTTTGCCTCGTTTAGCCCATGCTGAACTTTTTTGTTTCTCCTCTTCCACATCAACCTTGGGCACAATATCCTACTTAGGAGAGTCAAAACCAAATTAATTTCTCACTTTTGGAGGCATTTGGGATATTATTTCTTGAAAATTTTGGATGCATTTATTATTCCTATCCAAATATCTTTCCTCATGATAATAACCCTTGAATGAAGGGTCAATCCTCTTCATCTCCTCTTTGATGGGCATTATTTCCTCCATTTTAGAGTTTTGTCTCTACATTCCTTTATTTCCAAACAATCAATGATGACATATTCCTCCCATATCTACTTGCTTAGGGGAAAATTGTATGCCCTCGTTTATCTCGAGGATGTCCTGACAATATTATTGGGATCATATATCCTTGCAGGCCTAGTTGGGAGCTTAAACTCCCTAATGAATGCATCAAGCTCTTCAACTACATCTTTTCTTATATTAAAATCTTCTACCTTGAAATTTCTACAAACTAATGCCCCCTGTTAGATAGTGGACCCTAAATATCCCCTATTCATCAAAATTAGTTGTAAGAAAAGCTTAATAGTTCCCAATCTTTCAGGGATATATTTGGGAAGAAGATGAGCTAGCTATGGGCACCTATAAATTGTTATTATAGAATAATCTTCAAATAGAAGAATGATTCCCCAATCATGTCTCAATTTCCTATCCTCATCAAAATACCTAGATGGTTTAAGCAATTTTCTTACAACCCTTAGGACCCTCTCAGTCACATCACCTAGCATGTTTAAAATAGGATATACAAAATCATTATAAAAAGTAAGAGAATTTGTATAAGGGTACAAAAAATTACCATACCATTTTCGAATGTTGCATAGATATATTTTCTCCCATCTCCTTTTTTCTTCAATGAAACTTGGGTACATCATGTTCAAGATCTCGTTGAAAATTGGTTCAAGGCCAATTTTGATAGGGCTGCTAAAGGGAACCTAGGACTTGTGGGCAGTGGAGGCATCATCAGGAATAGCTATGGGGGAGGAGTTGCAGCTTTCTCCTACCGACTCAAACATTAAAAAAACCACTTCACTAAAGCCAGTGTTGCTAGTGACATTGTTAAGATGGCCCTGGCTTCTAGGATTGACAACCTATGGCTGGACAGGGACTCATTAAACATCATTAACTATCTCAATGGTCATGCTAAGCCCTCGTAGACCATTGCAAATATAATAGAGGAATTAAATTCTAACCTAAGAGAGTTCAACAAGGCCTATATCAGCCATGTGTATAAGGAAGCCAATTCGGCTACTGACTGGTTTGCCAATAAAGTGGTCACCAATAATGTGGAGATGATGTGGCATGTCAACAACATCATTCCAATGGTAATAAATAATTTACTATTGCAAGATTGCATCTAGGGAAGTACTACAAAATTCCAAAAAAAATGATGGAAATATTTGCAAGATTGCACATGGGAGGGGGAGTTATTAAAAATCATGCAAAACTCTTTTATCATAATAGCATGTACGTACAACATGTTCTAAGGGCTATTTTGAATACTACCATTAATACTGGTATTTTTTAAAACATCTTAGAGTTTTGCAGTATGAAGAAGGCTGAGGTCTATAAGAAATTTGTGAGCAGGTGGGGACTTTTAGTATCAAAGGAAATCATGGTGGAAGAAAGAAACAGGAGGGAGCCATTAGGAGAAGTGGGGAACTAGAAGGAGAAACTGAAAGTTTGGCACAAACTAGGAAAGGGTGGGATTTCTTGATTCCTAGAGAAGCTCCATGGTTTTGATGTAGGGATATCCAAGGTTATGGTGGATTCCTAGAAAAATAGTAGAGTCAAAATTAATGGGGTCCCCACCATGTCAATGTGGAACTGATAGCCCAAGTTGCCGAAATCCCTCTAGAAGGGACCAATTTTTTAGAAACAAGAAAATGTTGACTAACACTATCAATTTTTTTGAGAAGGATGAAAAGAAGCTAAATAAGCTCTTCAAGATGGAGACATACTATGAGATGGAGTCAATCAAAAATCTATGGAGGTATGTTCTCATGATCATCATTGAGTATATTTCCCTGGACCCTAGATTTGATAGGATAAGAACACATCATTTTGTCTTACTTAATCACTTTAGGAATAGAATCAAAATTTCTTTTCTTTTCTACCTTTTCACCTCCATGAGCAAGGGTATCAAAGGTTTCAAGAGAAAACCCACTACTAATCTAGCTCTACGTGAGTGATTACTCCTCCTGGTTTATGAGTATCTAAAGGCTCAAACTAGGGGAAAATCCCTTGGTGAGACTGGGCGTGTGTCTGAGGAAATTGGGAGCTTGGACTTTGAGGAAGTGTACAGCATAAAATTGGAAGAAGAGGATTCTAAATCCAAAGAAGAAAGGAAACCATTTGCTTGTATTCCTTACAGAAAGAGCCCGAGAGGTTTACCCCTCATTCCCCCTAAGCCTAAGCCTCAAGAGGTTGAGGAGGAGGATGAGGAGGAAGATGACACAAATTTGGAGGAAGAGGATGATGAGAAGGAGGAGAAGAAAGGGAGGGATAGTGAAAAGGAGGAGGAGGATTCTATTGACATGTCGAGGAATCCTAAGAAAAGGAAAGAAGATGAGGCCTTTGACACCAAAGACCAGATTATTGAGATTCTTGGCCCTAGCCCCACTTCCTCCCTAACTGTAGACATTCTAGCAAAAGAGAGTGGGGAGGTGATAACAAAAAATAGGAAGAGGTCTTGGAGGAATTTTAATTTGAATAAAGCCAAATTGGGGATTCTTAGGGAACCTTTGAATATTCAAGTGATGGAGGATATTGATGGCAAAACCCATTATGATGATCGCATTGATCCTAGTCTGGTTGTGATCTCAAATAACACAAGGGAAACTAGGCTTAACCTTTTTAACAATGTTAGGAACAACATGATAGACAATTTTCAGTCTATCAAATAGAATTGAAGAACTCAAGGGGAGAAAAAGCCAGGAAGGTGACCAAAAAAGAGGTAGCAATGAAGGGCACAATGAAGAGGAAAGAAGCCAGGATGGAAGCCAATAGCATGTCAACATCTAGGACTATAGGGCCGACCAGGAGGATAGAATCAAAAATTTGAACAAAGTCCAAAAGATGGAGTTCTTCCACCAGAACCTGGCAAATCAGGTGATCACCATCTTGAATACCCTCAATGAAAATATTAACAACTTGGGTGAATCATTGATTAGTGCTAGATTTGTTAGAAATTTTGGAGAAGTCCAACCTAGAAAATGGGTAGGCCAAAGATTATTCAAAATATACCAGGGACCAGGTGGATGCTCAGAACTGGGACCAAGTGGAAACCTAAAACCAGGACTAGGAGGATGTGGACAACAGGAATACTATAGAAGCTATAGAATCCCTATAGGTTCTTGATAAAGAGAATTGATAGCTAGATTTTTCTTTCCTAGTGTAACTAGTTCTTTTTTGTTTTTGTCTTGCTAGTTTTTGGTTCCTGGCCGTGGGCCAATTTTTTTTGTTGCCTTTTGTTAAGCTACTACATTTATGATGGACATTACTAAATATTTATATTTTTAATATGCTATAATACTTTCAGGTTTTAGGATCCCTGTAAAACCTATTTTACTTAATCAAAAACAATCTCATTGTGGATGACATTTATTATATGGGTGGCAAAGTCATATCAAATATTTGTATATTGGTCCTATATATCCAATGTCATTATATATAGAGAACAAGGAGCATTCATGGTCCCATCTAGTCCCATTGTTTTGTTCAATCTAAAGACAATGTACTAGAAATATATTCTCATATATTCAAGGGGCATGAAATTCCCTACCTTCTTTGGAATCTTCTCCTTCTCCTTCTTGGACATAGGGATATGTTTCCTCATGACCCTTCTTGTGAGAAAACTCTTCTAATTCTTGAAATTTGGTTTTAGTTTCTCCAACTCAATAATGTGAGTCATGGGTCCTCCCAAATCAAAACCATCTATGAAGGTCTCTCCATCCAATGTACACAATATACTTCTATCAATCTTATGGAACATGTGGCTCATTGGATTATGTGATTTAATCAAAGAGTTAAGCAAGTCTACATCAAACTAAACCTCTAGCACAATTAGCTTACCCAAATTCCAGTTCCAAGGATTTGAAATTGGAGGTTTGCAAATTCTGTAGAAAATTTTGAATAATTCATTTATTTTGTTTCTTGAAGTATTACATCTCTATAAATACTTTATGGGTTCTTCCAGACATGTGAATCTATAGATTGTGCATTCAAGGAAGTTGGCTATAAATATACCCATTCATCTGTGAATTTTTTTCTTTCCTTGCGAAACACTGACATGAAGCTCTTTAATGTCTACTTGAGCAATCAAATTTCCCTCTTCTTGTGACATCTTCTGAAATTTCAAATATTTTATGAAACTTCCTATAATTCAAACACTTTAACAAGTTCTTCGCACAATTCTCTTCTCTGCAATATCACTTTACTAAAATTGGTGACAATAATTTTGTTACATCAACATTTTAATGTCTTATGTGTGTTAAGAGTGGTATTAATGGAATTTAAGGAGACATGCATGAAATCTTTTGAATTTCTAGGAAAATTTTGTATTTACATTTTATTGTGCTTGTACTACTAGTCATCATTCTACCAACACCTAGAAAACAACCCTTTTTCATAAAGTACCCACAATTTTAAGAACAATGATGTAGTAATGGCTAGTTTTCTTTCCTATCTCTACTTATTTCCAATTATCAACAACATAATATTTCAAGCCATGACAGTGCAAAGATTTAGTAGCCTTGGCATTTCATAGCATCATGAGTCTATTATGCCAACATATTTTTCCTACCCAGGTGTTTCGTAAAAACCTTATCTCTATCTCATGGCCCATGTTTTCCTTTAGACCTTGAACTTTGCAGAAAAACCAAAGCTATGTTATTCTCCTTCACCACTAGGTAACAATAGTTACAATAATGAAATCACAAAAGCAAAGATATAGGACCATATTTCATCTTTACAGTTGATCTCCATATTGCAACTCTCTACTTTATGCTTTCAAAAAATCTAGTAAAGTGTTGAATAGTGTTATATTCCCCTTTTTACTACTTTGTAACCCTTTGATAACCTTATGCCCTTGACCTCAAGATCTAGCATGAACAAATCCTTTTCCCCATATATCCTTCTCTCTATATTGCAACTATCATCTTGGACCATGCTATTAACCACAAAATCTTGTGAACATGATCAATCTCCCCATATCCACTTAACATTAGCATTAAGCTCCTTAACCCATGAAGGAGCATTGTAGCTCAATTTTCCATTAATTTTTGCTTCTCCACCTTGAAACTTGTTATGTCATAGCACCTTTCTAGATCACTTTGCATGACATTTTTATGAATTTTCATAATCCTAGAGATCTTGTGTCAATAAGTCTTTTGGAGAATTGTTGTCCAAGCTAACCCATCCTCACTAACTACTGAAATATTGTGAAAAGCCTCTAGTTACACAATGTCATCCATTATTTATTATATTTCATCTATTACATCATTTTCATATTGTTAGATGAATTTATACATACCATTAAGGTTGTTTTGAGGTAACTTGGCTTGTATTCCATAAACTAATTCATAAGGTGCACAACCAATGGCTTTGTTAAATGTTACTCTATCAACCCATACTACTAAGGGTAACTTGGAATCCCAAGCCTTCTTATTTTCATCAAAAGTCCTTTTAATGATTTTTAAGAGGATTTTGTTACTAGATGTTGCTTGCCCATTCCCTTGAGGACTATATGGGGGTGATGTATATCTTGTAATTCTATATTCTCACAAAAAATTTCATAATCTTCTAATCTAAAACACATAGCATTATCTATGATAATATTTTCTAGAAAACCAAATATGATAATAATTTTATATAGGATAAAATTTGTCACTACTTTTCTAATTCCTCTTTGGTGGGGATTGCTTCAACTCACATTGTAAAATAATTTGTTGCGACTAAGATCCATGAATGCCCTATTGGAAATGTAAGAGGAGTAACTAAGAGAGGAGGGGTGAATTAGTTACCACTAAAGAAATTCCCAGATCCATTAAGATGTCAATACAAAACAAAACAAAACTCTGCTAAAACTAAAATATTGATGTAACTTGATTAGCTCTGAAACACTTGGTTAACATAGTAACTTACTTTACACTAAGAATGATTGTCACTCAGTAAACACTTGATTAATATTAAATATATGCACTTTTACTTTGTTAACATTGAACATGCATATCTTATGATATTAAGTATGATTAACCTTAATTAACTTAGTTGCAGAATCATAAAGCAAGTAACATGAACACAAGAGACATCAAGATTTAATGTAGAAACCCAATTTGGGAAAAACCACCAATTGCAGCTAGTTACTATTTTTCACTCTTCTAAAGTGAGACCTATTAGGAGCTAACCCTATTTAAGGTTACAAAACACACTATTAGGTGTGACCCTATTAAAGGATTTAGTTCACCCTATTAGGAGTGGCCTTGTTAGAGGTCTTTAGACACTTCAATCTAGAAATACCACATTGTTAGAGGATTTGTAAAATAGTTGTTAAGCTAACTTTTTTAGGAGATTTGATTCACTGCTAATATTTTTAGAAAGTAACAATGATATGACCTAATTGCTGATGCAAACTATGTTTTCTAATTTCATATCTTTGTTTTGGCTTGAATAATGTATCCTTCTTGATTAGAATTTTATTTTCATCTTTGATCAATTCCTAATTCACTTTGTTGATTTATCTTTTCAATACCATGCTTCTTCTCATCCCCTTATAATTCAATCCTCAACTTGACCTTATATGTATATCACTTACCTTGTCAAGTCAACTTGAATACAATCTCAAATAAATGAGATTCATCCCATGAGTTGGATAGAACTAACTTAAAAAATTGATATAGGAAAATCCTTCCTTAGCTAACCCAACTCAGTCAAACCTAACTTAGAAATGGTTTTCCTTCAGACTTCCTTCAGTAATCAAGTGAGTTCAATTAACAATCATTCCATGCCAACTTTTCTTTTGTAACCAAGTGAGCTTGGTAGACACTATCTTCCTACAAAATCCCTTTGGTAGCTGATTGAGCTCAATTTATATTGGCACTAAACTTGGTTAACATTGAAATTCTTTCCATACACTACAACTTCCTTTGACTCCCTAGTGAGCTTGACATACACTGATTACTCAGTATATACTTTAAATTTTTCTAACATCAAAGAAAATATACAATTGAATGATTGTATGCAACAATCTCCCTCTTTGGCTTTGATGGCAATGCAACATGTCATGATATATAGAAATTTCAAAGAAAAATAGGAGTAAGGATAATATCCTTAGTTTCATTTTAATTCTCCTCCATGAGAACTCCCTCTAATAGTGTGAACTCCCTCTGTCATCAATCTCTTATTATAATGACTATAATATCAAACTCTCTTCTTTGATATCAACTCAAATTCATTCTCCCTCTTTGACATCTCTGATATTCACAAAAAATTCTTTGATATATGATAGAAAACTCTCTCTATTAGATATAAACTTTCTCTAAATAAAATTTTTCTAATGTATGAAAACAAACTCTCCCTCTTTGACATCTTATACCAAAGACAAAAATCAATGTAGTTTACATGTACCTTGATGAACAAATTCATATGCAATCTTCTCTAACAATACTGCATCAACTTGTTTAAACATGCTTGGTTGATGCATCACTAAAATCTAATTAGTGAGCTTTAGATAAGGGAATGACCCCTAGCTTACCTCTTAGATAAAAAAATGCATCCTTAAGAAATGACTTGGTGAATATGTTTGAAATCTATTCTTTTGTATTTACATATTCCAATCTCACTTCCTTGTCTTGCATCAACTCCTCTCAAGAAATGATATTTTATTGCAATGTGCTTGGTCTTGGTATGCATCACTAGATTCTTGGATATGTTGATTGCACTAGTGTTATCACATAAGATAAAAACTAGGTCCTTGATCTCCTCCTTCATACCTAACAATATTTTCTTGAACCACACAATATTGGAACAATTGACTACTGTAGCAATATATTTCACTACTATTGTAGACTAAGAGATACAGTTCTACTTTTTGCTTGTCCAAGATAGTAGCCTCTTTCCAAGAAAAAGTGCTCCACCACAAACCATAATCTTCAATACCTTTTTGATACCTCATGATTCTTTTGTTTTCCATCATATGACTTTCTTTAGGATTAACAGAGAATGTAGCCACCATACAAACTACTAATTCTATATTGGGTCTTGTATGTACTGAATACTAAAGTTTTTCAATCATTGATATGTATATAGTCTAATCTACCTAATTAGAATCATCATTTTTGGAAAGCTTATGTCTGAAAGACAAAGAGAGTCAAATAGTTGGCCATAGGACTAGGAAAGAGATAGAAAACATTGTTGATAATTAATTCAAGTGATGAAGAGGATGAGGAATAGGAAACTAAGCAAGCAAAAAAGGTGACTCCACCTAAGCAAGCAATAGGCAAAGCTCGGCATCTGTGGAAGCCAAAGATAGAGAAGAGTAATATAGCTATTGAAAATAAAGGAAATTTTGTTTAGATGAATAAGTTTTATAATTTATACAACAACTTTAGTAAGGATCTGATAGATATATCTATTGTGAGATATATTGTATCAAATAATCTAAAATTGAAGGACCTTGAGAGCATTATAAACCAAAAATTTTATGAGAGACTCATTGAGAAGAAGGTTCCTACAAGGGAAGAAAACCATGAACTTTAGAAGTCTATGCTAAGGATGATTTGCAAGATTGATGATGAAGATGGAATTAAGAGACTCTTCAATAACCTTGCTCCATACTTGAGGAATAAATTGAGGTCATTCCTATTTATGATTTGTGAAAAGGATAAGTTAAGAAGTGAGACTACAATAGCAATTAGTCAGATGTTGATAGAGACAACATGTCCTTCAGCTCCTAGAACCTCAAAAGTGTCAATAAGTGGTGACACCATGCAGATTGATGAAACCAATCTTACCATTAACATTGATGATACCAATCCATTTGGTGATTCTAAACCAAATGAACTAGACACCAAAGATATTGAGGATAAGTTGAGACAGATTGAGGAAGAAAAGAGGCTACTAGAAGGAGAAAAGAGAAGAATTGTAGAAGAAGAGAAGAAAAATAAAATTGAGGAAGAAGAGAAGAAAAGATTGGAAGAAAATAGAGAAAGATAGGAAAAGGAAAAGAAAGAAGAAGAAGAGAGAAAAGCAAAAGAAGTAGTGAAGAAACAGAGGGAGGATGAGACTAAACAATCTAGTTCATCTACTCTGCTCTCTCTTAATAGTTTAGCTACTAATGATGATGATCAAAAAAATCTGATTTCATCCTTATCTAAACTTATACGGAAGAATAAAATAGTGAAAATCTTACAAAGGACATTAATGGAAGTGATAGACAAACTACATAATACATTAGTAGTTTAGCACATATAACCATGTTGAAATTATAGGTGGGAAGATTTATTTTTGAGAGGGAGATGAATCAGAAGTAATACTATTTAACCTCTAAAACTTGTAACTAAGATCATTCATATGCATCTACCATATCTAATTAACATAAAAGTAAAGACATGCATGGAAATAGATAACACAAGATTTTGGTCACCCAGAAACCCTCCAAAATGAGAAGGTAAAACTAGGGTGGGGATGATACCCAAAAATTATCACTGTAGCAATATGTAACTATTTAAGGTTACAAAGTTTGACCACTTCCAATGGTCTGCCCTATGAAAGGCCTACCTTGTTAAAGACATTACACCTTGTTAAAAGTGACTTGGTTAAAGGATTTACAAACACTCACTTTGAATGTTACCCTATTAAAGGATTTACAATCCTGTTAAGGATCTACAATATAGCTATTAAGCCAACCTATCTCCATAGGATTTTCATTCCTAATACAATTGTTAGAAAGTATTAGAATGTGTTGACCTAATGACTTACAATATTTAATTACTGATTCTAGATCCTTGTTCTACTCAAATTGATCTGATCCTTCCTAATCTAATATGTCTCTGCTTGAAGTGTTGATGCTCTGTTCTAACCAACTAGATTCTACAATGTTTCTCTTCCTTCTCTAAGTCTTTACACCCCTTTGAACTTCACTAGTATTCTCCCGCATAACTCTCACTCATGCATTCCATATACCTCTCTTACACTCACACAAATTATGGGGTATCGACCTCCTTTTAAAGGCTTTGAAGACTTAGGGTTAGTTATGAATCTATGATCAGTATTCATCCTTCTTTCCTGGTCAAATCTTTACACTTTTCCTATTGGTTGCATGCTTTCTCAATTTTTCTTATTGGCTACATGCTGATTACATAGGGAATGCAAAAGATTTGATCTTATCATTTAGATCCTTTGAGATTCATCTTAAGTCAGCTAAAAAATGGTTTACATCTGAGTTTGTGAAGGCACAAACTCATATGTTGATTCTATGTTACTCGGTACATACTAATTGTTAATGCTCAAGATGTATAGGAATTCTATCTCACTCAGCTCCTATAGTAACTCTATCTCACTCGGCATCTATACTTTTCTCGACACCTATAATGACTTGGCATCACTTATCACTTGGCACTTGAATCTTGTTCAACACCTAAAGTTCACTCGGCACATGTTGAATCTCTAGCTCGATGCATACTATAGCTCGGCATCTAGATTATCCTTGGCATCATCTTAGAAATTGATTAAGTGTGTTGACTCTCGATTGTCAAAACCAATTTGAGACCAACAATCTCCCCCTTTGACATGAGTGTCAAAAACACTTAACTAAACATTATGAACCTAATCTCTAATTAATATAATGTGTATCCTCAAAAACTTGTAACTCCCCCTAAGCTGATGTGCCATTTCTGTATCCAAAATTCCTTATGCTAGATTTGTCTCATGTTGTTTCCATTTTATGCCTTGTCATTCCTTTGCTTTTGTTTCTATCTACTCTATTATTTCTCTATGTCTGCTCCCCCTTTCACACATCTCCTTGCAGTTTTTGTATCCTTTAGGCTTTATCCTTATCACTCCTCAAAATTAAAAAATTTGATTATCTCCCCCTTTGGGTATTCTTTCTCCTTTGGGTCTCATTTATTATCTCCCCCAAATTATTATATTTCCCCCATTCTTATTATCTCCTATCATTATTATATCTCCCCCTTTTTGACACTTATGTCAAAGGGTCCTATGAATGAATTGAATATTTAGCCAAAAAGGTTTTATTTACCTCCATTACAATCTTCAGAGAAGCATCACAATTGTCCAATGCTATTTCCAATGCTTTGAGTTGTATGGTTGTCTCTGCTGCAAGATGTATTAGGCCTTCTAATGTAGAAAGATTTGGATCTTTCTTTAAAATGTTCTCTGCATAGGCCATTTCTTTATGCAATACTTCCATGTGTGGGGTTATTGCGGACTGTATTTGTATCAATTTGGCCTTAATATTAGCCTCATTTGCTATTAATACAACTAACTTATTTTTCATGAAAAGAATTGTGGCAAAATGCTTCTCACTTTGAGCTAGATCCTTTGATAGTGATGTGCTTGATACCTTAAGGTTCCTCTCCAAGCTCGATATTCTCTCGCTAGTCTCTTGTGTGAAATATGAGGAATCACATAGTTTGGAGTACAATGAGAATATGTTCTCAAGTATTATTTTCACCTTCTCAACTTTCTTAGCCAATTCTACTTATGATAGTGCTATCTCACTAGATATTTTCTCATTAACCTTCATTTGAAATTTCTTCTCAGACCATTCTAGTAATTTGATATTAGTATCTAGGTCTTCATTTTATACCTCATCCACTATGTTGGATAGTTGCTCCATGATGGGCTTTTTTTCATCAGGTACTAACAAGATGAAAGCATCAAGAAAGATGTCCTCAATTTCTATTAATGCTTGCCTTTGTCTATACTCATTTCTGAGTATCACTTGCTTCTTGTTCTTCTCTAGTGCCTCTTGCACTTCATTGATCTGTGCTAAGTTCATTTTTTTGTACTCATAACTTGGTATGACTATTTCTTCATCAAGTGCAGGGTCTCCATAATGAGGTACCTTGCTATCTTGGTAGAGCTCAAGCCTAGTGCTAACATTGCAATGGTATTGCATCAGTGCTTGGCTGCTTAGTAGGAGTCCCCATAGTAGAAAAATTGACCAATATTTGTATTGCCTCTTGTTCTCTCTCCTTAGGCGTCCTCTCCTCTTCCTTGTCTTCTTTTGTTCTACCTTGATTAATTATGGTGATCAAAGGAGGTGAACCTTGACTTTGTGCTATAGGATTACTGGTATCTTTCTATCCTATTTTCTCCTTTTTCTGCTCCTTGATGGTTGAAGTTACTATCACTATGGAATCAACCTTAGCAAATGTGTCTTGTGCTACTTGCTCTTGTGGTTAACCACTTGTAGCTATAGGAGGTTGTGAAGGTGGTTCTTGTGTATTCACCTTCTCCTTGATTATTTTAGCTACTACCTTTTTCAATTCCTCTACACTCACCAAAATTGGATTTGTACACAACCCTGATTGCAAAGTTGTTTGGTGAAGGATCTTTCTAAGATCCCTTATAGTCAATGGATTAAAGTTCTGACTAGAGGTGTTAGGAAAATCCTTCACAATTATAGCTTCTATAGATGTAGGTGTTTCATGTAGAGGACTAGGTGGTCACAATTGTGTGGCTTGGACACTTTGTTCTTGTTGCTACTCCTCAGTTGTTGCCATGTCACCTTTCTATGATTCCTTCTCCACTATTACCTCTTCCTTCTCTTTCTCTACTTCTTCCTCTTTTTCATTGTCCTCTTCCTCTTCATCATTATTTCTTCCCTCAAAGGGAACTTCTTGACCTTCCTTCACTGTCTATAGATCATATATAACTTTCCACATGAGAGTGGACTTCTTTACAACATCTTCAATCTTATTCTACAGAATAGTGGAGGCTCTATATTTGGATGCAAATTTGCTCCCACGTTTCTTGCTAGCCTTCCTTATTTGACCTTTTTTAAGGTCAGGAATTACATGAGCCAATGTTGACTCTCTTATTTCTTTCTCCATGTTTAGTCAATAATGCCATTTATTTTCAACAATTGAATTTAGCTCCTTAGGCATAGAACTATCAAGTTCAAGTGGAGTAGTCTTGAACTTGGCCATCATAGTGTAGATAGATTCTTCTACTATGTTTTGTTCCTTTCTACTTATTAAAATAAATGGTTTTCAAT
Organism: Cupressus sempervirens; assembly: GCA_028749045.1. Taxonomy (NCBI): domain Eukaryota; kingdom Viridiplantae; phylum Streptophyta; class Pinopsida; order Cupressales; family Cupressaceae; genus Cupressus; species Cupressus sempervirens. The sequence continues at coordinate 414,195,688 of CM053784.1, forward strand.
CCAATTAAATCTGCATTATCCCTAATGTTATCACAAACATTTTCAAGATTAGATTTAGTGGTGTGACTTACCACTTTGAATTGTTCATTGTTAGATTTTTTCCTCTCTTCATGTGACTCTAGGGGTGCCACATAATTTCTTCTTTTCTTCTCTACTGGCCCTCCTTTCTCTATGGCCTTCTTCTTTTCCTATTTCTTTTCCACTTTTTTTATTGTGCTTATGTTTGCCCTTGTGGAAGGCTTGGTTGGGCTTGGCTTGTCTACTTTCTTCTTGCCTTTTGGCTATGTTGCAGGCTATTTTTGTGCTTTCCTTTTCTTGGGTTCTACCTTAAGTGCTTCCTACTCAACACCTTCTTCTTCCTCAACATCCTCACCCATGCCTTGGGTCAATGCTAGTGGCCCCTACCCTTGTTCATCTTCATCATCATCTGCCTCTTCATCTTCTTCTTTCTCTACCTCTTCTGTACCTTCTCCAAATTTAGCTTTTAGCTTTTTCACCAATTTATCCTTTTTCTTCAATATGGAGGTAGTTTTCAACTCCATATCTACCTTTGATCTTACCACATCATAAGTGCCAAAATGTGGTGCACTCTTATCCACTTCTTCTACTAACAATATTATTATTGTTGCAGATGCCTCATCAATGTTTATTTCATAACCAAGAGGTCTAAGCCATCTAACCCTTGGTATGGCTTCTTGAATATAGGTATAATCAATATCCACAACAAAACATACATCATTTACATGTTATTCAACTAATGAAATAGGTATCCTCAATCTTTAAATTCATGGATTTCTTGAAATCATCAAAATAATTTGTCATAAGTGCCTCAAAATTAGCTCCCATTTGTTCAATGTATTCATTTACTTAAGCTACAATGGACCTATTTGTTTTCTAGCTAACTTTTCCAAAGGATGGAAATTCATTTTGTACATAGAAAAACATACAAATCAAAATTGCACCAAATTTGCATTGTGCTCCATTAGTCTTCATTGCTCCTAAGTTCTCATTAATTTGTTGCAATTGCAATTCTACAAGATCATATGTATGATCCTTTTTGACTAATTTGTACCCAACATCTACTATAATGCATGGTACACTATTGAGTCTGCTACATTGAGAAATATTTGTGTTAAATAACCCTAACCACAAAATCAACAAGAGGATCTTGGATGGTATCTATGGTCATGCCTCTCTTGTTCCATTTTGCTCTTGTATTCTTCTCAATTGCTTCCTTTGAGTCACTTTTGAGAGTTTTTAGCTGATCTAGGGTTGGATACCTTGTTACTCTCTAAATAATTCTCTTTGATATTGTAATTGGTCCATCTTCTAACCATAAACTTCAATCATGAATCCTGCTCAATACTATTTTGATCCATTATGTTTTGAAGATAGTGGGAAATTCTAGGGCATGAGTTAAACCCTTCCTCTCAACGATTTTATATTCTTCTTTCAAAACTCCATTTTCACATAACCTACATAAGCTTATCTAATCTCCATATCTCCAATAGCACCAATCTTACAATTATAACATCTCCTAACATCTTTGACCATAACTACCTTAGGAGGAATAATAGATAGGGCTCTGGCTAGGTTGTTTTTGTATGCAACTTTAGGGATATGCCAAAAATTTTGTTGTTTGACTTCATTTAACACAAGTTGAACTTCAAACAACTCTTTCTCCTAAGCTTTCCTAGAACTAGAAGCCATTTCTTCTATCAAGGGTTTAAACACGAAGAAATTTGAAATTGCGTAGCTCGATACTAGTATAAATACCTTGGAATCAATGAAATTGTGCTAAATCTACATAGAAATCTCCTTGAATGCTTGGAAAACTACTTAGAAATTGTTTAGCTCTCTTCTTTGTGTTTTCTCTTTGTTCACGATGAGGAAAAATGATTCAAAATGTGAACATATACCCTAATTTCATAGCATTTAATGCTTAGTGCATTTATAGCTGTCCACTCAGCTTCTTAGCATTTCTACATTACTTAGCTTCCATTGTCTTTCAACCACTTGGAATCCATTAGAGTTTCCCTTACTTGGCTTCAATTGGAGTTTCCCTTCACTTAGCTTCCACTACCAACTCAACTACAACTAATCATTTGGCTTCTACTAACTTTGGCAATCAACTCGGCATGTACTAGAATTTTTACTTGGCATCTGAGGGCAACTTGGAAACACTTATGAAATCTTGAAATTTTAACTTTGCATCTCTATTCATGTTGATCTCTCCTTTTCAGTACTTACTTGTCTTGGAACTAATGTATGATAAAGCTTTGTATGTTAGTCCCACATACCTTCTTTTGCTTAGTTGGATGAAGTGTGACCACTTGACCTTTTAGGTGATGTGATCCTTTCATTTGATGTGCTACTTCCATCTTTCTTCTTCCAAGTCTTATTCATTTCTCCTCTAATGTGTTCAACATCTACCTTTCATTTTCCTTTGTTAAACTCTAATTTGGGTGTCTTTGACCTTGTTGGGCAATTCCTACTGATGTGACCAATCTTCAAATAACTAAAGCATGTGGTTTAGCTAAGCCATCTACTATAGTTTCCACTAAAATGTGTTCTTATACAATTTTTAGGGATGTGCCCATACTCTTAATAGTAGTGATAGCTATACCTAGAGTTGTAGTCCAAATTATAGTGATGTCCATAATTATTTCCCCTTGTTGGTTGATTGGGTGTCCACATAGGCTTTGATCTGCATTCAAAATCTCTATGTCCATACTTCTTACAATTATAGTAGTGACCTTCAAATCTTGGTGTCTTGATGGTTCTAGTCCTATAGTCATGTGCTTGATGTCCTTGCTTGTTGAACTTGTGACAGTGACCCATATTTTTAGGTTTTTCATGCTAATGGGAATTCCCTCTCCTGCACACATTAGAGGTATGTCTCTTTTTATCACAATAATGACAAGTAGGTTTATTGTCCTTACCTTTGTTACTTATTTCTTTTGTAGTCTTGGATGACTCTCATTTTTCAATGCTAGTGTATCCTAGTTGTAGTGCCTCTCCCATTTGACTTTTGTAAGTCATCCTAATGGATGCAACCTTGCTGATCTCTTGTTGTGATGGGATCATGATTGTGACCCTGAGTGGTCTACACCATTGAGGTGTTTGGATTTATGTTTCTTTATCAGTTGCTTTGATTATGCTTTTGACTGATCTTTGAGATTATGATGTGATTTTTGGTTCACTAAGGTTTGTGCCAGTGGTTACCAGGATCGATGTAGTATTATGAGGTTTTTCTGTGATTACCTTGAGATGTGTGCAGAGATTGTACTGTGTACTATTACCATGCTACACGAGACTAGGTTCCTATAGCAGTGGTTAGTCATGTTTTTGACTATGTTTTCTTCTGTGTTTTAAGTGATTTTTTTATGTAGAGTAATCAATCTTTATTAAATGCTTAGTAATTAGAAATAGTTTGTTCATGTTGGATTCTTTGGTTCTATGCTGCAGACATTTACCTTATTATATTTTGATTAGAGATATATTTGTTACTCATGTGATGTTTTACATTTTAGATGATCCGAGGGTCAGATGTCATACCTTGATTTCAGTATCATAGATTTTAGACTACTATGTTGTTTAGTTAATCATATTGCATGATGATGCCATTTTGAGATGACAGTGTGTTTTATGATGATATCAGGTTATTTGGTATTTGGACATACCTCTGATTTTGTTATGTGATGGAATTAATGCTATGGTTATTTACTTCATTCTTGCGTTGTTATGCTTTATGCGAACGTGAGTGATGTAAATAGATTATTTTAATATAATTAAATAAATGGTTAAATTAGGTGATTTAATGCATTTATTGCTTTGACTATGTTATTATATGCAATTGCACTTGATCGTGTTGTTTAGTGTGCAGGATTTATATCCCTGGCAGTGGCACATGGAGTTAGTGATTCAACCTTTCATATTTTACCAATGTCATCCTAGTATGGTCGACGTATCCTTAATTAAAGTGTTTAAATTAAACCTTTCGGTGATTATTAAATCTAAATTCATTTGCATTATGTGATTAGACCAGTAAGTGTGTCTATGCATTTAGAGGTTCGCATTGTTGCAAAAGTTATTAAGGTGATTTTTGTGTTTTTGGGTTTTCAGGCTTTTTAATTGATTTATTTTAATTTCTGGTAGCTTTGCCATAGATGAATTCCTATTTATAGGAATAGCCTATTTTCGTTTGGGTCAATTTGGGGTTTAACTAGATTGGCTAGTTATTTCCCCTAATCGATTATTCACTCGAAAAGTGAATAAATATCCAAAGAGGAATTCAATTCCTCAATTCTCACTTTCAAATTGGAAAGTTGGAGAGTAAAACCCAAAATCCTCTTCATGAGGATTTACTGTTTTGTTCGTTGTGGGAGCTACAGGCGTGGGATCATCGCGAGGTTGGGCTCATTGGATCCAGCGTGGGGAAACCTTGGATTGCTGCAATTTTTAGCTACTTCTGTGAGATATTTATTTTATGGTTCAGATTCCCATTTTGTCTTTTTGGCTATGAGGTAGGGCTTTCCTGTTTTATTATTTTTGCTCTGTTTCTGCTTCTATTTTTGGTAGCTATTTGTTTGGAGGCTGAGAACTAGTGTTCCCCTCCGTTTTTGTATGCTAGTTCTACCCGGTTGGGCGGGTATGAACATTTCCCTATTTTTTGGGATGAGGGTTTGGGATTTTACACTATTATGCTGGCCGTTTTTGCATACAGTGTTCGATTTTATTTATTTTTGGATTTTTGAGGTTTTTTAACCGAAAGGCCAAATGGGTTTTAATTTTGAAATTTTTCTAAAATTTGGAGTTTTTACCTCATTTTGCATGCCACCTTGTTTTCTCAAGTTTTCTTGGCACAATGTGGGTCATGGACTTGGATGATCTGTTTGGATATCAGTCAGACCACTTCTGTACTTTTATATTTCATTGGGATGCATGTTGCATCTGTACTCCCAACATTGTGTTCTATTGAGTGATTTTATACCTATTATGGTTTCTTTTGGACCTTTGCTTTTGTTTCGTGAATGCTAGGATTCATGTAGAATCCATACTCTTAGATTGAGGCCGGTTGAGTGAGTTCATGATGTTTGGTTTTTTTATATCATTGGGATTCGTGTAGAATCCATACTCTTAGATTGAGGCTGGTTGAGTGAGTTCATGATGTTTGGTCTTGTTACATCATTGGGATTCATGTAGAATCCATACTCTCAGATTGAGGCCGGTTGAGTGATTTCATGATGTATGATTTTATTGGCTTTGGGATTCATGTAGAATCTGTCCTTCCCATGTTGCTTTCAGTTGGGTGTTTTCTTTGCATTGTGTTCTCATTCCTGTCCTTGTGTTATGATCTTCGTGATGGTGGTGCGCCACACACAAGTACGTCCGCGTACATTTGTCAAGTGACTTGTGAGGCTCGATCTTCTGTGGTACTTTCAAAAGTTATGATCATTGGGGTTGGGATGGGAGTATGCATGCCCACGGGCACTTCTTGTAGGATGAGCATGGGTAGGGTAGGGTAGCATATAGAGGGGGCTTCTATCTCGCAACCTGGTGACCTTAGTTCCATAGGGTTGGTAGAGGATATGAAGTTTTAAATAAGTGATAATTAAAGAAAATGTGTGACTGGCAATAAAACTTAAGATAATAAAATGTTTGTGCGAGGACCTCCATTGAGGAGTTGAAACGCATGATCCAAGCTTGGGCTTTTCAATGCTAAGCTACTCTCCATGATGTTAGTCCCTACATAGTAGCCTATTGAGTGTTTGACCAGGACCTGTACTCCTTACATTGTCTTAGGTTCTTGGTTGTAGCCATCATACTATCTAGAGTGAGTGTTAGCCTAGGATGTTGTGCTTTATGCGTGTTTGTGGTTGGATCTTTATCTCCATCAGCACGGCGGGTGTGGACCTATGGGTGCCACATGGTTGGGAGGCATAGCTACCTTCACCACTACTAGGGATCGATGTACAGAGATGATCTTTTATCCTAGTGTGACCGTTGCTGGATGTCTTCACTTGGTACTTCGGGTTCCGGAGTATGCCTTCTTGTGATTTATTCTTTCATTGGGATGCTTGTATATCATGTTTAGATGATGTTATTTTATTTGACGCATTCCCTTATTATGATGTTTAGCATATGATTAGATGTTGTGAATTGTTGTATTAGCATATCTGTTGCTTATTGTTGTTTAGCATGTGATAGGTGATGTTATCTACTGTAGGATTATCTTATGCTTTACTACTAGCATGTTAGATTTCCTTATGCTTTTATTGTTGCATGTTTTAGTAGTGACATCCCTATTACGACAGTACCGATGATCTAGTCGGTGGCTTGGGATGTTACGCGCGAGGGATGGCTAGAACTCATGATGGTCTTATGATGCTATTGACGGTTGGGAGGAACCGCGCACTTAGTTTGGTTGTTTTGTTCTTGAGATGTATTTTTGTACTTTGCGATGTTGCTTTTGTTCTCTTCAATGTTTATTTTAGTATGTTCCTTCTGTTGTGGTTTAGATGGATAGATGTTCCTCTTTCCTTGCTATTAGTGATTTCGAGTGTTCATTCTTTGATTTACGTGGATATGGTACTCCCTGGTGTGGAGGTTCTTTGCTCTCTTTTTTTATCCTTTTTGCTTCTGGGAGTGTTTTTGTGTTTCTATAGGCGACATTTGTTCAGCATGGTGCGACACTTTAAAAAGTATCGTATGCCCTTGCAAACTATGTCGTACGACACTGTAAAGTATCACACACCATCTTGAGAACTGTCGTATGACACTGGAAGAGTGTTGCACGCCTTCTTGAGAAATGTCATACGATGCTGAAAAGTGTCACATGCCTTTTTGAGAAATGTCTTATGACACTGGAAGAGTGTCGCACGCCTTAAGGAGAACTATCGCCCTCCCTTAGTAAAAAGTGGCACAGGATTTTTGTGAAAAACCTACGCGTGCTATCAGCGGGCACTTTTCTTTGTGATCTGTTCTTTTTGAGAGTTGTTTTGGATACCCTTTTGGGCATTCTTTGACCCTATGTTGTTGCATTTTGAATTCTGTCAGTTTCTCTTGAAATTCATTTTTCGTGTTTCTTTTTTTGTTTCTTGGGGTTTAAAATATATCGTTTAATATATGCGACAAATCATTTGAGATAGGTTTTAGACCTCTCAGAGATAAGTTATGTATTCTAGGAAATTTCAAGGCTTCAAAAATCTAGACGTAGCCAATTTTTAGGGCTTCAAGATTTCAGGCTTAGCCAGATTTCAGGATTCTACATTTTACCCTAGCTTGGTGTTTTATTGATGAGTGGTCATTTCTTGAGCCCTCATCTTGTTTGTGGTGGTTGTTGGCTTTTGTTCATGTCTGTCAGTTGATTGTGGCATTCAAAGATCTGTTGGTTGTCGGAATTGTGGTGAAGTCTTTTGTTGCAATCTTTGTGATCCCTATATGATGTTGTCATGTGCATTCATACTTGTAAAAAAAAAAATATTTTGGCTTGTATTTCATCCTTATTTCCAAGGATCTCCAGGTGGGGCATTACACTAGTCCTAAAGTATCATTTCTAGATCTTGGTGATTTCAGTAGTTGTTCAAAGTATTTGATGCCTCATTTGGTTTGTTGAAGCTCTCCTCAATTCGCTTCTCTCTTTTTAAGTCATTTTGTAGTTGTTCATTTTACATCTTCAATGTGGAGATCTCTATGTCCTTAACATTTAGTTAATGATGTGCATTCATCATTTGACTTAGGGTGTCTAGCTACATATTGGAAATTCTTGCAAGTTCAATTGACTTTTCTTCTAGTCTATTAGCAAGGTTTCTATTGTCCTCTTCTAGCATAGCCTTATCTTCAATGGCTCTTTTCTTTTGTTCAATCACTTCATAAAGCATCATGGCTTGAGATTCATGTTCAAGCTTGAGTGTTCTAATCTCTTCTACTTGGGCTCTATTCGTCTCCATTAGATTTTCTATTGCTGCATCAAAATATTTGGAATCTCCATTTGCAAACACTTTTGAGGTGTCAATCTCCTTATATTGTGTATCATTCTCAACTATGGAAATTTCTCTTCTTCTCTTTAACAATTTCTCAGTTCTTCTCTTTCTTCTTCCAAAGTATGTAATGTGAGTTGTATACCAATCACCTAATTTTCTATAACCTTCCCAAATTTGTAGACTTCCATTTCCAAATCTTTTCTCCAACCTGTAAGGCTTCTCCTTGTGAGAACTTGGCTCTGATACCAATTGTTAAAATTACATGTGGGAAGATTTGCTTTTGAGAGGGAGGGGTGAATTAGAAGTAATAGTATTTAACCTCTAAAACTTTTAACTAAGATCATTCACATGCATCCACCATATCTAAATAACATAAAAGTAAAGACATGCATGAAAATAGATAACACAAGATTTTGGTCACCCAGAAGATGACACCCACAAATTATCACTACAGCAATATGTAATGGTTTAAGGTTAAAAATTTTGACCACTTCCAATGATCTACCCTATGAAAGGCCTGCCATGTTAAACATGTTACACCCTATTAAAAGTGACCTAGTTAAAGGATTTAGAAACACTCACTTGGAATGTTACCCTGTTAAAGGATTTACAATCCTATTAAGGATCTACAATCTTGTTAAAGATCTACAATATAGCTATTAAGCCAACCTATCTCCATAGGATTTTCATTCCTAATAGAATTTCTAGAAAGTATTAAAATGTGTTGACCTAATGACTTACAATCTTTAGTTGTTGATTCCAAATCCTTGTTCTACTCAAACTAATCTGATCTTTCCTGATCTAATATGTCTCTACTTGAAGTGTTGATGCTCTATTCTAACCAACTAGATTCTACAATGTTTCTCTTTCTTCGATAAGTCTTTACACCCCTCTAAACTTTGCTAGCATTCTCCCATATAACTCTCACTCATGCGTTTCATATACCTCTCTTACACTCGTACGAATTATTGGGTATCAACCTCCTTTTAAAGGCTTCAAAGACTTAGGGTTAGATATGAATCTATGATTAGTATTCATCCTTCTTTCCCACTCAAATCTTTACACTTTTCCTATTGGTTGCATGCTTTCTCCATTTTTCTTATTGGCTACATGTTGATTACATAGGGAATGCAAAAGATTTGATCTTATATTTTAGATCCTTCAAGATTCATCTTAAGTTAGCTCAGAAATGGTTTACATCTGAGTTTGTGAAGGCACAAAATCATATGCTAATTCTATGTTACTCGACACTTACTAATTGCCGATGCTTAGCACATATAGGAATTTTGTCTCGCTTGGCATCTATATTTTTCTTGGCACTTATAGTGACTCGACATCACTTATCACTCAGCACTTTGAATCTTATTTGGCACTTGAAGTTCACTTAGCACCTATTGAATCTCTAGCTTCGCTCATACTATATTTCAACATTTGTATTATACTCGGCATCATCTTAGAAATTGGTTAAGTTCATTGACACTCAATTGTCAAAACCAATCTGAGACCAATAAACCAAATCCTGAATAGAGAGCATGAGCAGTGCTGAAATATTTTGATGAAGATTTTACAAATTTGTTGAATGTTGTAGATGAGAAGGCACAAATTTCCCATGATGCTAACTTGTTTAGCATCATTTATCAGAATATCAAGAATGACTTAGTTAATCTTGATACTTGTATAAAAGAACTTTGGAAATTCTAGTAGGAAGGGAAAACTCTATATGTTAAGTGTACCTTATCATAGAATTTAACTAAAGACATTGATAGTCAGGTAGAGTTAAAGATGAGTGAGCCAGAGGCTTTGTCCAGCTAGATCCAACATCCATCTTGTAAGGTTGATGATTTTTTAGGTCAAGTTTCCAGTATTCATAGTGACATCGGGAAACTAGAACTTTGAAAATAATAGATTTTGAAGAGAACATCTAATTTTAGAGAATCCACTACTCTAAAATTATCTTTTGTTAATAAATAACTAGAGGAATGTGTCAAGGTCAAGGACACAAATTCCAACTTTTTGTATTCAGATATCAATGCAGTTGAGATTGCATCATATGCTTTATGTGCAATTATCACATCAGCTAAGTCTACAAAGGAAATATGGACCAAAGGTATGGATAATATATAAGCCATTTTTTATGATTGTATGAAGATCATAATAGCATAATGAAGGAAAAAAGTTTTGGACTTTTTAGGACAATATTTGTACATTTTGACCTTTGTCATTGATTTCAAAGGAGGAGAGATACATGTGAAAATTGTATACATGTCATAAAGAAAGATTGTTGAGAGGGATGTAATGGGGAGAGATGCAATTGGAAAGTAGTATTAGATGTAGAAGAAAATATTTTAAATTAAATTGTAAGGGGGATCATATGTAAAGTTGAACAAGTTGTAATAGATGTAATGTTTATTTTGTTAGTTAAGTTTTTGTCACTTAGCCAATTTTCCCTATTTTGTTGTCATCAATGCCAAAAGGGGAGATTTTTGACAATTGGTTAATAGTGATATGTAATTTTTGTCATTTATGGCAAAACATGATGCATATGTTCATAGGAAACCTTAGAAATAAAGATACTTAGTGTTTGGTAACTAGAAAATTGTCTAGGTATAGAATTTGGTTTGCAACAATGTAGTGTTTTGTTTATAACATGTTGCTGACATCATATTATGACTAGCAATGTTATATGGAGATTGTATAAGTTTTGGTGATAATGTTTATAACCTTGGAAGTGTGTAGGGACTATACGGAACAAAGATAATCATATTTGATGAAGCAGGACAACACAATTGAAGGAAAGAATTGTTTTGTTTACAAAACAATTACTTGTCCAATTATGGTTGGCATCCTAGATGTTTGCTATAATCTTGGAAAAGTAAATTGTGGTCTTAGATGACCTAGTAGTAATTTTTGTAAAGGAATGGTATTTATGTAAAGGACTTCTTGTGATAAGAAATGTGTTATCTTGTAAGATTGTGTAATTATGAATTACAAATTGTGATGAACAAACTTTTGTGAAAGTGATATATGTGAAGTTTTATATGAGCTATTTGGTGATCCAAGATCAATCTAAATATGAGAGATAAAAAAAAGGAAGTAAAATAATAGTAAATTGTATGTTTGGGTAGTGGGCTCTTCTTGCATACTTTACACCACAACTCCTAATAAGGTTGGAACCTCCTATTAGGGATTCAAAGTCTCCTAACAGGGACTACTTATACTAAATTTTCTCATTAACTCCTAACAAGGTCCATCCTCAAACAAGAAACTTATATATTAGTATATTATCTAGTGGGTATCATCCCCACTTGGGTTTTTCCTTGGCTAGGGTTTCCCTAGTTAACAAAATATGGTGTTATGATTTATCTTTGTGCATTGTTACTGCTACTATTCAGCATTACTATATTGCTTTATTATGCATGGTTTAGAGTAAGCAATAATATCCAGTCAGCAACTAAAATTTGTAGATTACTAATTCACCACCACCTCCCCCTAGTAATCCCTATTTCTAACAATACCATCCTTCATCTATTGAGTTTGTAAGCCAACAAATAATTTGATCTCTCCAAACATTGACATTTCAAATTCCTTACTCGTTTCCATAGAAATTTTATTTACACAAGTCATCATTTCCAGTACAAAGAGTTTTGCCAACACAATATTCTTATCTAGTCCTTCTTTGATGTATAGGATGTTGTTATCATTAGTTCTTTGAAAACCAATCTTTGTGAGATAATTATGTAAGCTTTCAAACCATGCTTTTGGGGCTTATTTGAGACCATACAAAGCTTTTTGTAGTCTACAAACCATGTCCCTTTTGCTAGGATCAATGAAACCTTTTGGTTTCTCAATGTTGACTTCCTCTTCTAATATTTCATTCAAGAATCTTGATTTCACATCCATCTAATATAGTTTGAATCCTTTGTGTGTTGCATATGCAAGGAGTGTTCTAACATCTTCAAGTCTAGCAATAGGAGAAAAAGTTTCTTCATAATCAATACCTTCTTCTTGAGCATAACCCTTGCAAACTAATCTTTCCTTGTTTCTTGAAACTTCTCCATTCTCATTTAAATTATTTCTAAATACCCATTTTGTGCCAATTACATTCTTTTCCTTGGCTATAGAAACAACAGTCCAAGTTTTATTCCTTTCAATATGATAAATCTCTTCATTCATTGCCTCAATCCAACTTTAATTTTCTAATGCATCTTTGACAATTCTAAGTTCAAATTTAGTAAGAAAACATGCACCTTTTAATTTTTTCCCTATCATTGTACCATTTGACTAGTCTCTAATGATTTTCTTAGGTGCATGATGCCTTCTGACAAATCTAGTAATTTTGGGCTCCTTCTTTCTGAATTCACTAATTTCACCATGATCTTATGAATCATGCTTGGGTCCATCAGATAACTTGATTTGCACTTGTTGAAACTTAGGTCCTTCTAATTATGACTCAGGTTCTTCTTACTATGACTTAGGTTGCACTGGCTACAACTTGGGTTGAACTGGGGATTTTGGAGACTCAGGTGGTGAAGAATGTCAAATACCATTTGCTTGAACTTTAGGTAAAGTATCAAGCTCATAGTAAAAAAAATTTATGTAGTCTTCATGTTCTTTCATGATATGTTCTTTAGACTCTTCTAAAAACTCATCAATATTTACATGTGTAGTTCCTATAACATTGTGATATAATTTTCTTCTTGGGTGATATGCATTATTATTTTGTTAACATTGAACATGTAGATCTTATGATATTAAGTGTTATTAACCTTAATTAACTTAATTGTAGAATCATAAAAAAAATAACATGAACACAAGAGACACCAAGATTTAACATGGAAACCCAATTTGGAAAAAACCACCAATTGCAACTAGTTCCTATTTTTACTCTTTTGAAATGAGCCTTGTTAGGAGCCAACCCTATTAAAGGTTACAAAACATAGTGTTAGGTGCGATCGTGTTAAAGGATTTAGTTCACCTTGTTAGGAGTGGCCTTGTTAGAGGTCTTTCAACACTTCAATCTAAAAATTCCACCTTGTTAAAGGATTTGGAAAATAGATATTAAGTTAACTATGTTAGGAGATTTGATTCACTACTACAATTATTAGAGAGTAGCAATGATATGACCTAATTGCTGATGCAAATTCTATTTTGTGATTTTAGATCTTTATTTTGGCTTGAATACTTGATCCTTCTTGATGAGAATATTCTTTGTAACTCGGTCAACTCCTAATTCACTTCCTTGATTCATCTTTTCAATCCCATGCTTCTTCTTCTCATTCTCTTATAATTCAATCCTCAACTTGACCTTATACTTATATCATTTATCTTGTCAAGTTAGCTTGAATACAATTTCAAATTAATGAAAATCATCCCATGAGTCACCTAGAACTAACCAGCAAAACTAATAAAGGAAAATCCTTCATTAGTCGACCCAACTTGGTAAACACTAACTCAAAAAAAAATTTCCTTTAGACTTCCTTTGGTAACCACTCATTTCATACCATCTTTTTTTTGGTTACCAAGTGAGCTCAGTGGACACGATCTTCTTGCAAACTCCCTTTGGTAGCCAAGTGAGCTTGGTTATCACTGCCACTAAACTTGGTTAACATAGAAATGCTCATCATACACTACAACTTCCCCATTTTTATAATGGTGCTTGCACCTCTACTAGTCTCAATTGTGAGTTGTTAAAGAACTTCATCTTGCTTGTGAATCTTTGACAAGCATCACGTTTTTCACAAGTTCATGTGCATATTTGAACATTTTAGGCCACTAGAATCCATCCCTATTCACTTTATGAGCCATTGTTTTAGCCATAAAATAGCCTCCACATACTCCATTATGCATTTATTTTAAAATCTTGCTGATTGTTCTTCATCAACACATTTTAGTAATTCACCTTCTATATTCTCCACCATAGCTCTCCTTTGAAAATGACATATTTAATGGCTTGCAATTTCAATGCACTTTTCTAATTATCATTCATCCATGGTGGAGTCTTCATATATTGTAAATAATGGATTATACCCTTGTACCATTCACAAACATCCATAGCACATAAGTTACTGCAATCATCATCAAGCTAGTTTATTTGATTTTCTTGTAAATTGGCATCTTCCATTAGCTTTTAAAGTTCTTTTCCTTTGACCAATTTGGTGATTTGAATGTCTATATTGAATTCTTGGATCCTATTGATCCATCTACATCTTCTTTATGAAACCTTCTAATGAGAGACTATGTCTTTTACTATAGCACTTGGGACAAATGCAATTACAATAGCCCCCATGAGATAGCATCTAAATGTTTTCACAACTTTGACTAATGCATATGCTTGTTTCTCATTTATCTCATATTTCAATTATGTAGCTTGCAAGGATTTGATAAAGAATGCTATAGGGTTCTCAGATCCCTCTTCATTTGTTTGTAAAAGGACTATTGCAAAAATGTGAAATGAAGCAAATGAGAATATGTACATGGGCTCTCAATACTTCGGGGATCCTAAAATAGGGGCATATTTAATTTCTTTCTTTATTTTTTTAAAAGCACTAGTTGGTTCACCATCCCATTTGATCTTAGAACCCTTTTTGAGCATTTTAGAGATAGGTCTACTTTATTCTACAGAGTTAGTAACAAATTTTCACAAAGAGTTAATATGTCCAAAAAAAGGTTGAACTCCCTTTACATTTTTAAGCTTATAAATCTTATAAATGGCTTGTACCCTCTCAGGGTCTATTCTCGCTCCTTTTCCAATAAGATTCCCTCAGATCTTACCTTCAATAACTCAAAAAACACATTTTCTTGGATTCAAGGATATTGATGTAAAGAGCATCAATGGAGAAAAACCAAATGTTGGGATACATGAGTATCCCTTAAAAATTGATGAAATAAATTCCATTTTAAAGACATCTCATGAGGCAAAACAAAACTCTTTCCAACACTGGTTTACAATACTTTACCATTCACATGGTCTGACTACTATACTAAAGTACATTAATCATAACTTTCAATCCTGACATTTTCTTTCAAAACCGTTTGGAGAATTTGTTCTAAATTAGGAATACTACAACATATTCAAAGCTGAGCCAAAAATAATAAATCATTACACATTATAGTCTCTGCATGTAGACCCATTTTCTCTGTCATAAATCAGAAGTAAAACCAGTAACCTTTCCTTGGGGATCTAATAACTTTATCAACATGACTCCAAATACAACCAAACCAATTTTCAATAAACCCTAAATGAGTTTAGTTTTTGAATATATAAGCCATTAAATTTTCCAATTCATAAATTGTTCTACAAGCTCCAATCATTTCCTGTAACTTCAAAACAAATCCTTAAAAACCAGTCTTCATTAAAATGAACATAACTGACACATATCTAAATGAAAATGAATATATCTTTCCAATGAATACAACTAGAGTTTCTATTTCATCCAAATATTCTCGTATCAAACATATAAATTTGATTATAGCTGGGCACCCTCAAATCTACAAATAACCACTTTTAGAAAAACTAGCATAACTTCTTCAAAACTTAACAAAATTGTTCCAAACCAAAAAGAGAAAGAAGATTATTTATCCTAATCTTAAAATGTACGAAAAATACAAGGTTTTTAGGCTTTACATGGTCATATAAGACCTAGAACCAGCACTAAAACAATTAAAACCAATCAAAATGACAAGTTCTTGAAAACCAATTGCTTCAAAATGATCTATTCTTCTTCTCATTCACCCCTCTCTATTTTGAATGACCAATAAAATGATTTTAAAGTGGTTGTGATGGTTTACAACTTCCCAACCACCTTTTTAACTGGCCCAACACATTCTTTTAACCCTTGTACATTTTCCAATGTTTTTTGAAGCACTCCCATTACAATGCAAATGTCCCATTACAATGCAAATGTATTTGTTTCTAGTTTTTAATACATCACAATGCAAAGTTAAGCATTTTAACTATTTCTTCAACATGGCTATAGGAAAATCTAAATGACTTAAATATTAAAATATTATGAAATTCATCATAATTTATGAAGGGTTAAGATGCTCCTGCATCATACTCCTAGGCTTAAAAGATTTCCATGTCCCATGGAAATGTGCAGTGGAGAGTTTTGCAAACAAATTTTTCACTTCCTTGTCTTTATCACTAGGTCCATGCTTCTTCTGCATACTCTATATTTTTCAAATGAATCCCATCAATGGAGTAAAGACTGGCTGCTAGCCATCATGCTTCATGTTGCTTCTTCATACCACCTTATTGTCATCTTACCCAACAACAGACTCGGTCTGGTGATGTACTTCCCACTCTCGCTCAATGGTTGCTCTCAACATCCTACTCCAAATGTATCTCTGAATGAGACAATACCAAGATCCTAGCTTGAGATCTTCACATACACAATTGCAAATGCATCCTTCTTGCAGCTATGATGGATCCACATACCACTAGTTATCTCTACCCACAAAAACACCAGATCTTTCGCTGGCTCTGATACCAATCTGATTTAAATAGCATAACTAAAGTAAACCAAATGTTCAGATACATTAGTATCCCTTAAAAATAAATGAAATAAATTCCATTTTAAATACATCTCATGAGACAAAACAAAACTCTTTTCAACACTAGTTTACAATACTTTACCATTCACATGGTCTAACTACTATACCCGAGTACATTAATCATAACTTTCAATCATGACATTTTCTTTCAAAACCCTTTGGATAATCTTTTCTAAATTAGGAATACTAAAAAATATTCAAATATGACCCAAAAATAATCAATCCATTACACATTATAGTCTTTGCATATAGACTCATTTTCTCTATCATAAATTAGAAGTAAAACCAGTAACCCTTCCTTGGGCATCTAATAACTTTCTCAACACGACTCCAAATAAACCCAAACCAATTTTAAATCAACCCTACATGAGTTCATTTTCTAAATATATAATCCATTAAATTTTCCAATTCATAAATTGTTCTACAAGCTCCAATCATTGCCTGTAACTTCAAAACAAATCCTTAAAAACTAGTCTTCATTAAAATGAACATAACTGACACATATCTCAATGTAAATGACTCAAACCAATTGGAAATCAAATATTGTTCATAAATATTTCCAAGGAATACAACTATAATTTTTATTTCATCTTTCCCATAGCAAACATATAAATCTGACTGTAGCTAGGCCCCCTCAAATCTGCAAATAATCACTTTTAGAAAAACTAGCATAACTTCTTCAAAACTTAACAAAATTGTTCCAAAAAAAAAGAGAGAAAGAATATTATTCATCCTAATCTTCAAAATTATAGAAAATAAAAGGCTTCCAATCTGTACATGGCCATACAAGACTGAGAACTAGGACTAAAATAGTTAAAACCAATCAAAATGACAAGTTCTTGAAAACCAATTGCTTCAAAATGATCTATTCTTCTTCTCATTCACCGCTCTCTATTTGGAATGACCAATACAATGATTTTATAGTATTTTTGGTGGTTTAAAACTTCCCAACCACCTTTTTAACCAACCCAACACATTCTTTTAACCCTTGTACATTTTTCAATGCTTTTTGAAGCACTCCCATTACAATGCAAATGTATTTGTTTCTAGCTTTTAATACATCACAATGAAAAGTTAAGCATTTTAACTATTTATTCAATATGGTTATAGGAAAATATAAATGACTTAAATATTTCAGTATTATAAAATTCATCATAATGTATGATGGGTCAAGATGCTCCCGCATTAGATATACCATAATCCAAGGCTCTAGCAAACACTTTCTCCAAATGCATACAATGATCATCTTCTTTCTTTGAATGTTTTGTAAGATCATCTTGATATACCACTAGGAACTTGTCAAAGGAATATACAAATCCCACATCCATGGCTCTCTAAAAAGTAGCACCAGTATTGGTTAAACCAAATGGCATTCTACTATATACATATGTTCCTTGTGTTGTTGTAAATGTAGTTTTATACTGGTCTAATTTTTTGACAATCACCTGGTTATATCTTGAGAAACTATCCATCATGGACATTAATTCTTATTTAGTAACCCTCTATAGCATGGCCTCTATATTAGGCAAGTCATAGTTGTCCTTTAATGAAGATATGTTCAAATTTCTAAAGTGAACACACAACCTTATGTCTCCATTTTTTTCTTTAACAAGAACTATATTGGATACCCAAGAAGAATTCATTATTGGTTTGATAATTCTAGCATCCCTTAATTTCATTAATTCATCTTGAATTTTTGGTGCCAACGTTGGATTAATGGGCCTTTTCTTCTAATTAAAAGGTTTGGCACCTTCCTTCAGTGGGATTTCATGCTGAAATAAATCATCTCTATAGGCCTTTAAGTCATCATAAGACCAAAAAAATGCATGCCTATACTTTCTTAACAAATTTATTAAAACATTTCTTGCTCCAGGAGATAATCTCTTACCAATGTATACCTTTATTGGTTTATCCTTAGTCCCAAGATTGATCTCCTCTAAATATTTAGCATCATGCTCCTTAGCATTCAACTTAGACCTATCATGATTATCAAAAATAGTTCTAATACCACTAATCCGTTGGGAATATTTTTTTTTAATTGAACCACTTCTTTCCCAAAGATGGTATCCTTACCTTCTATTGTTTCAACCATTGCAACACAATCAATTTCCTGACCCCAAAATTGATCTTCACAATTTAATAATCTCAAGATGTATCTATAATCTTCATAAACTTATTAATTTTTTATGTTTTCAGGGATGGATGGTCTAGTTTGTACCTCTAATTTTGATATATCATCACATGTGATATCATCAGGATTTAGAACAATGTTTACTAATAGATCAACCATCTTGTTGTTAGCTCTCTTTACCCAAGATATTCCAAATGCATCAAAATTTTCTATTATGTCCCATATAACATTTCTATACCTACTTAATCTTTTTATCTTAGAGGCATAGACATATTTCACTTGAGAAATAACCAATTCAAAGTCTTCAATTACATGTAGACATTCAATTCCATGTCTATAGGCTAACCTTAAACATAGAAACAAAGCTTCATAGTCTACAACATTATTAGTGCATGGGAAAATCAAAGTAAAAGAAAATTTATAAGTAACTCTATCACGGGAGATCAAAAGAATAACTACTTTAGATCCATCTTTACAACATGCACCATAAAAATACATAGTCCACAAGTCTCCTTTATATGATTTCAATTCAATTTTTTCTGCAATAATTGATTTAATGGAATCTTTTTTCAGAACTAGGACCTCAGCCCTAAATGAGTTAATATTAGTGTCCACAAAATATGTTATCTCATCATCAACATCTTTCCAATCATATAAATACTCTTTAATTCTTTATTAATTTTAACCAACTTATCATACATTTGAAATGTTTCATTAGATAAATCACATTGAAGATTTCCACCCATTGTTGCTCTCCATTTTCTAGATAGTAGCACACTATATTGGGGTGGAATGTCCACAACTAAGACACTCATTGTCATTTCTTTATCAGGTTAGACAAATAATCTATAAGGTAATGCACTTATTGTCCCTATGACACAAACTTCTCTTTGGTCCATAGCACAACATCTACTTTGAGTAGTACCTACCTTCAATCCCAACTTTTCCATAACCTAAAAAGGCATTATTGTATTTGATGCACTAGAATGTATCATAAAATATTTTTATGTCTTTACATTTATAATAATGCTGAAGAAAAACGGATCAATATATCCCAAGCATTGATTCACTAAATCATCTAAGTACACAGGTGGGATTGAGATACAACAGGCTCCATTTCTATTGGTTCCTTCTTTTCCTTAGAAGATTCATATGAATTAAAGTTTAGGTCAACATTCTCTCTAACATTCCCAACCCATGTTAAGGCTTTATGCTTATATTTTGGGATTCTTAACAATTTTGAGAGTGGAACCTTTACTATAATATGCGATAGCATATAAAACATATAAATAGGAGGGATGGGAGGAGTTTCTATTTGCATGCCTTTTGTCTTCTTTTGTTTCTTAGAGATAGTAGCAGGACCATGATTCTTCTACACTTTATTTTTAGTAGTTGCATTACATCATGTGATGCCTACATCTTTCAAGGACACATATTTCAGCCATGTATTGGTGCATGTTAGTCCAAGTACTAATGCATGTCATTCCAAGTACTAACTCTTCTCAATCACATATTGACGCATTTGCATGTTTGACATAAGCAATTTTGGAGCCAAAATTCATTGACCTTCAAATTGTCTCTTCTTTGATTTATTTTTTCCTAAAAAGATATCTTTTTTTTGGCCATATCTTGGTCATATGAAAGTATTTTTTGACTAATTTATATCATCATAAATCTCTTTCTAAGCTTGTCATGATGGTGTAGGTTATTTGGACTTTTGATATTATTTGGTTTTTTGTTTATGTAGTCAAAACTAGAAGTTATATTTTTCACTCCAAGACACATATCTTCAGCATCTGATATATGATTTTCGAATTCTTTATATCATTGGAAAGGTATTCATGTAATCTTTTTATTGATGCTAGTTGTTTTTCTAGATTCTACTCTAGGAACATTCTTTTTTTTATTTTTTGCACTCATGTGGATATCTTGGTTGTTTCAAGTCCAGGAATTGATTATGTTTCTTCATATGATTCATCATGGCTTGTACTATCTATTGTATTAGCCCTTTGTCTCTTTTAATCTTTTTTGACATCCTTTTGTAGTATTTTTCAAATGAACTAAGATAAAGTACCACTATTTTGCATTTTAGGATCTTGCACATCTTTCTTATTTTTTGTACTAGCACTACATTATAAATTGCCTTAGGGGGTTTCATATTTGCCATATTCATCATCTTCCTTTGTAAAGTGAGTGTTCCTTCCACAATATTAGTCTCATGATGTATCGATGACAAATGCCATTATAGTTGTTTGTACTTCTTTTGCACTCTTGATTTTGCTGATTATTCTTTCTATAGGAGATATTGCATTTAGTTTTAGTGTTCATGTTTTACCTCTCAGCATTATAAGGGGTTATGTTGGTTCTATTTATTTCTTGGTTCAATGGAGTGTGTTATGTATTTAGTGTTTGATCTTATGTACTAGGCCATTGTAATGGTTGGATACCCATGCATTTCATTGAGATGGATCATTTACCATATATACACTCTTTCATTCCTATTTTTGGAGGCTATGAAGATACCTTTCATCTTTGATTGATCATCTCTTCAGCCTTAGTTTGCTCTACCTAGTCATATCTATATTAGTAGTTTGGCCATGTTTGTAGCTTCATGCCTCAATGATGTAATTTGTAAGGCCCCACCAAGGGATCCAAAGAATTAACCTAGAATTTCACTAAGTTTGGTAGCATTTTTTTTTTTTAATCATGAAATAAAAACCATTTACAACTTATACATAATAACAGAAGCAATAGCAATAGTACAAATGAAAGTAAACATAACATACATACATAACAGGTTACATTCTTCATGGATCCCTTAACGTTGAATCACATCTAATTTATCTATTCATCTAACATCACATCCTCATGAAATAATAATGATACATCCAAGGTACTTAAACAATATACAAGTGTCCTTTTAGAATTACATTTCAGATTGCTCAATCATCCACTGTACATGTCACAGGGTATGAAAGGCATAAAAGAATATACGTCCATGTAATTAAAGTACATCATCATCCTAATTCTAATCCATGATGCAATAACATAAATGAAACCATACATCATACATGATACATCATCATAAAAGATAACCATAAATCATCAAACATAATTAACTAAGTGCATAGTTCCTCCCAACCATAAATAGCATCATTAGACCATCATGCATCCTAGCCATCCCTCCATGTGTAACATTCCAAATCATCGAAGAGATCATTGGTATTAACATAGTAGGAATGTCACTCCTAATCATACTACATCATATGCAAAAAGTAATCTAACATGCAAAGTAAAGCATAAGATAACATCATCTAACATATGCAAATCATCACTATAAGGATACATATGCATCATCATAAGAATGCATCAGCTACAGTGTCTCAAATGGATCTCAAATGATAAGAGTGATAAGCACTACCACCCGATCGCATGGAACCTAAGTGGTCCACTCCCACTGCACTGAGGAGATAATCTCAAGTCCTAAATAGGTTATCAAAATCACATAGCATAAATACTCTCTAAGTCAAGGAATCCTAAAAGTATACTAACTCAAAGGGTCCAATCACAAAATCAACATCTAATCCCAGAGGCACACAAAGACATGTAGGAAATCTACTATGCAAGCGAGAAAGTGTCATTGTACGGATCATGCTAGAGTTACCCTGGTAGTCTCCCAATAGACCTCAGCCCCCTAGCGATCCCTGTGCGGCCACTAGTATCCTCTCATATAGATGAGGCATACTAAAAAATGTAAGGTCACAACCAAGCATTCTCTCTACTCCCATCCTAGTCTGTGCAAGCACTTGAGGCATGGGCGAGAACCAAACAATTATCTTTTTAGGTTCATTAAGTCAGTATTAGGTTTGTATGTTTTCACTTATTAAACAACTTACAATGAGTTACCCTGGTAGCCTCTTAGGGCCCCAACCCCCATTGCAAGCCACTTCCCAACACTACAAGTAGATAACCTACCCTAAGCTCATGGAATCATAAATCTCAAAATCACAAAAGATAATCCACAATATAAACATCAAATCTCCATGAGTCAACTAAAAAGCATCATAGATAATCATGACCACAATAGTTCTCTATTGGCAACTAAAGGTATCCCTGATAATCACCATAATCATTGGTTCTTAATAAGTAACCAAAAATATCTCAAAGTAATACTGATCGAATGACTCCAAAATGGTTGAGTCAAAACATGTCACAACATGACATCATCAAAATCAAATAACAATTTTAATTCCATCATATGACTGGAAAGTAATCCAAAGATAATTTATCGATGACTCAAAATGGTTAAGTCAAATGTCTCATACATATGAATCTCAGCTTCACACAAGAAGACTGAAAAGCAATAACAATCAATAAATACATACATCTCATAGAGCATACCATCACATAACCATGGTTGGGTATATAAAGATTAGAATCAAAAGACATCATCATGACATCACAATCATAACCCTCGAGCCTCTGGTAGACATCCTATAACTGGTCAGCACTAGTCAACCCAAAACCCAAAATAGATAGCATAGAGAAAAGCACAATGCAAGCACATGTTTTGGTTTGTTTAAAATTACATAGTTGAATAATGTGTGAGGGTCTAAGTTTTCATTTTTAGATTTAGATATAGAATGGAGAAACACTTTGTATGTATTCCTAACCCATGTATTGTTTTGATGGTTTTAAACTTTTCCCTCTAACTCTTAAAATTTAATTTCCTGAATGTTCTAGGAATTATATGTTATTCTTATTTTGATAATGAATTATTGTTTTTCAAAAACTCTATTTACAATTTTGAGAAGAATTAAAATATTAAATAACTTAAATATTATAACTTTCAATTAACCTTAATTAGATCAAATTCTAATTAAGAAAATTGATTAATTTTAAAACTATATTATTTATTTAGAATCTTAAATATTTAAAATTTCATTAACATTATATATATAAAGTAACAACATCTAACAATATCGATAATGTTTTAAAACATCATTAAGAAAAATCAAATGTAAAGTTTTTGATACAAAACTCCTTTTTTTTTAAAATGTTGCAACATATATATAAAACCCGTGGCACGCACGTAGGTACCCTACTGTTGCAAGGCCTGTGGCGGCAGCAGGTATATTGTACCTACTGATGTCGCAGTTCCTGCGACTGCAGGTACCCTGCAATATATAGAGCGCGTGGGCATAGGAATACCGTCCCTCCACTGCACATTAAAATATATATATTTTTTAAATGTGTTTCAAATAACATTTTAAAAATTTATTCTCTCAAATGTGATTTACAACTATTGACTGTGATTTAACAGTGATTATATATATATATATATATATATATATATATATATATATATATATATATATATATATATATATATATATATATATATATATATATATATATATATATATATATATATATATATTATATATACATATATGTATGCAGATTTGCATAATTTTAAAAGAGAACAAATACATAATTTTTAAAATAAAAAGGGCTTTCTAAATCTAAGAATTTCTCTTTTAAAATAATTTCTTTCTAAATTTCTCCATTAATCCTCTAATAGATTTGACTATAAATTTTAACCCTAGTTCCATAATTTCATTAGATCTACGCATGAGGGGTTTTCTCACATAAGAATTAAATATCCATGACAAGATTAAAATAATTGGAACATTCACACATAGAATCTTCAAAAAGTATTCAGAAGACACGAAGAAGACACAAAGAAGACACGAAGTACAAGAAGTGGAAATAACATGGGCAAAATCACAAGAGTCTACCCGGATACTGATGCTAATTCACTTCTCCTCAGAAACTGCAGAGCAAGCTCCTTCCTTCTCCCACATTCCCGGGTCCTCCAAACACACTCTGCCCATGCTCCCCCTAAGCTTCTAGGAGTGCCTAAATATAAAGAACTCTCAGGAAGCACCTAGAATGTCTCTAGAAACAATCAGAAGGTGTTGACAACTAAGCATGAGCTCTTTCCAACCTTCTAGATGAGTCATACGGTTGTAGACACCATGTGCTTAATTGGTGCACTAACTCCTGTGTTGTTGACATATGTGCAATCAAGAGGTGCATTTACTCTTAGGCAAGCTTATAACTTTTATTCTAATTCTCTTATAACTTTTATTATTATTATTTATTTATTACTTTATTATTATTTTTTATTATTTTAATTTTAATTTCTAATTTCTTTTATTTAATTCTTTTCTCAATTAATTCTCATTTAATTATTTATAATCAAAATATCAAAGATCATGATATTATATTATTTTTTTCCAAATAATTAATATATTAATTAAATCTATTTATTAAGACTTCATTAATAGAAAATTCACCATAGACCTCCAAGATAAAATATGAAAACCCATCATAGAACAATCCATACAAAATCAGTCTAAAGGGTTTAAAATCACGAATTAAGTCATCTGACACATTCAAAAGGTAAAATATCTAGATACTTGACCTACCTCACTAGGACAAATGGTTTAGGGGTTTAAGATTTGGACTTGAGAATTTATCTCCCCTCTCTTACCATTGAGATAGTGTGATAGGGTACGCTCATCCTGGCAATTCAGGGAAGTTGATACCCGGTACCTACAACCTGTATAAAAACCACACATGTACATACAATATATATAATTCTAAGCTAAACAGACAATGGAAAGAAGTGGTGCATCATGTAGATCCTGACTAGCAGGTGACTACGACTCCCTTCCTTAACCACATCAGAAATGCCATACATAAAAACAAACACGCACACCATACACATGCAAGTATGGGGTAAGTATCCATAATAAAACACATGTGATAATAAACCATCTAACTAATCATCATCAATAACTGAAAGCAATGTAATAATCATCATGTATACTTGAAATGTAGAGTCTAAATAATCTCATCATACATTAACTGAATCCATAACATAATGTTTGATAGTCTCGAAACAATGCTACTAATCCATCAACATAAAACTAGTCTAATATAGTCCAATAATAATAGCAAAAATGTGTCCAAAAGAATGTGAATGAGAGCAGGCACTACATAATTCATTATCATCTTTTGTTCCTATCTTCTGGAGCATTCCCTAGTTTGGAGGCTTCATCAGTCCTTCACTACTTCTTTTAGCATTATTTTCATCTCTTTTTGGAGTAGGGTTTTTCCCATGTGGTTTTCTCTATTTCTCATCTTTTTAGAGATTTGGTTGTGCTTTGGTACCTCATCGAGTTTTTTTTCAAGTCTCAAATTTCCTCTCAGTAGTAGTTTGAAGGTTTTTAGCTACTTCCTAAGTTTATCTTAAGGGGGGGTGTTATAGTAACAAATTAATTTCTTATTAATTTAATCATATTAATTTAATTATTAAGTCACTTATTATCTCTAGTTTACTAATGCTAAATTTTGGGCATATAACAATTAATTCTTTTATTAATTACTATCATGCAACCTAGGTTTTACCTATTAGGGGTTTGATCTCCTTTCATAATGATTAATCTCTTTGTAATATATTCATTCACTTTGATAATAGAAATTTCTATTTTTATTCATCAAGAATGTCTCATCTATAGATTTGGGAATTCCAACCTCCATATCTTTTGGTTCTCTCTTTCTATGATAGATGTTTGCATTCAAGTGATTCTTGAGAGTTGTGGGAATGATCTTTCATCAACTTTGCATTTGAAGTTGATGAAAGATCATTCCCACGGCTCCCAAGAATCACCTGAATGCAAACACCTATCATGAAAAGAGAGAAGAAGACTCTATGGAGGCTAGAATTACTAAATCCACAAAGGAGACATTATTGATGTTGAATTTGATGAAAGATCAACCCTACAACTCCCAAGAATTATATGCATGCAAACACCTATCATAAAAAGAGAGAAGCAAAATTGATGGAGGCTAGAATTCCTAGATCTAGAGATGAGACATTTTTTATGAGAAAAAAGATAAATTGCTATTTTCAAAAGTGAATGAATATTTTACAAAGAGATATCAACCATTATAAATGGATCAATCATTATAAAGGAGATCAAAAACCTAAGAGAAAACCACATTGAAACTAAATGCAATCAAGAACATAGAGAGTACAAAAGAAGTACAAACACCTATCATGGAAGATGTCACTGACACATCATGAGGATAATGTTGTGGAAGGAATACTCACTTGACAAGGGAAGATGGAAAATATGGCCAACGTGAAACCCCTTAAGGTACTTTATAAAAAAACAAAAAGATGTGCAAGATCTTGAAATACAATAGAGTGGCACTTTATCTCAGTGTGTTTACAAAAATACAACAAAAGGATGTCAACAAATAACAAAAGAGACATAAGACTAATACAACAGATAGTACAACCCATGAAAAATTATCCGAACCAACAAAATTGATCCCTAGACCTAAAATAACCAAGATATCCAACATATTGAAAAAATAAAAAAAGATAAATAGAATGTGCTTGGAGCTAAATCTGGGAACACAAATAGCATTAATGAAAAGAGTACATAAAGACCTTTCCAACAATATAAAGAGTTCTAAAATCAAAGATTGGATGCTCAAGATACGTCTCCCAAAGTGCACAATAGAACTCTTAACTTTGATAGCACAAATAACCATTAAAAAAAACATCAAAACTAAAAATCACTAGAACCAATGGAATGGGCTCAGAACCATATTTTCATAGATGTCTTGTTTGCAAATAATAGAGTCTAGATGAGCAAGTTATGACCAAAAAACTACAAGTGGGTTAAAATAGATCTAAAAGGGCAAGCGAAGGTGAAGTGCCTCAATTTTTGTGCCAACATGCCTCAATTTCCATACCAAAATACCTAAGCTTCCATGCTAAACTACATTATTTTCTATGCCAATGTGTCTCAATTTCCATACAAATGTGCCTCAATTTTTGTGACAATATGCATAGGTTGCCTAGAATTCTATGCCAAAAATCTTGATTCCCATGCTGAAAAATCTTGATTTCCATGCAAAAAAATCTTTATTTTTTGTGCCAAAAAATCTCAATATTCAAGCAATAAATCTCAATTGACATGCCCAAAAAACTCAATTTTTTGTGTCAAAATATCATAAAATCATAGCATCAAGAACCATATCTAATCTCTTAGCAATTTTTTTTGCCTTAGATTCTAACTATGTCCAAATTGGACAAATTTTATATAAAAATAGGGGTTTTTAGGCACTTGGATCTCAATGATGAGGTCTATTTGGGCTCAAAATACATCAAAAAAAAGGTGAACCCCCAGAAACAATATAAACAACTCTGAAAAATGAAACCCTATGAAAGAAACAACACAAATTTGAAAGCCAAGACAAACCTTGTATAAATAGAGCAATGGCATTAGGATATGGAGCTTTGATACCATGTTGAAGTTGATGAGAGATCAACACCACAACTCCCAAGAAAACTTGCATGCAAACACCTACCACAGAAAGAGAGAAGCAAAAGCTATGATGGTTGGAATTCATAGATTCATATATGAGACATTCTTGATGAGGAAAACGAGAAATTGCTATTATCAAAAGTGAATGAATAAATTACAAAGAGAAATCAATCCTTATAAAGGATATCAAAACCCTAATAGGAATCTAACCTAGGTTACATGATAATAATTAATAAAAGAATTAATTATTAGATTCCAAAAGTTTGCTTAATAAAACTATAGATAATAAGTGACTTAATAATTAAACCAATATGATTTAATTAATAAGAAAATACTTTATTACTCTAATAGTTGCATTAGATAATTTTTCTTCTCCCTTATGCCCACCTTATTTTGAGCCTTGGGAATCTTGGAAGCATCTCCTTTCTTGGATTCCCATTTCTTTCTCACATTCTTGATCTAGATATAACAACCATCTTTAGTTTTATTTGTCTTATGCTCTTTGATATTTGTTTTCTTAACAAAAATATCGGTTGATTTACAACCATAATTTCTAGATAACATACCTCTTGTCCACACTTGTGCATTGATATCTCATTGATAGAACACAACTTGGGGGAAGAGCTAGGAAAATAGATATGAAAAGAGGTTACATTAAGGATGATATTAGACATTCTATAATGCTCCTAAGAAGGATCATGGGATTATCAACAATAGGACACTTAAACATATGGATGGTACACTTCATCAAAACTATCAGAATGACAAAGATGCCAATTGGTTGGGCCACAATTATCAATGAGAATTTAGATGAATAGCTAGTGGCAGTAAAAAATAATCTAAGGTTTTATATGAAACCTTTTTTGGTGTACCTATTAGCAGCAAGGACTACAAACTACCTATGGTTATTTAAGAGGGGCAACTTGCAAGATGTTGATGGATGGCCTTATGTGGTATAACCCTGAGCTGGTGAAGAAAAAGCCCTCAAATTAAAGCAAATAATACATAAGAGTGAATGATGCTTTCATTTTTGCAATCATCCAGTTCATTGAGGGAGACTATGCAAAAAGGATGTTAGAAGAGGCAACAACATGAATTGTAGAAATAGGTGCCTACTACATCCAATTCAAGACATTCACCTACCTAAGGGTAGTAGGTATGACTATAAATCCTAAGAAGCTCCCTAGGTATCCATGTGATAGAATCATTTTGTTGGAGATTTCACAACAACTCTCGTCTACATATGATAAAGTAAATAGCTTAACAAGACATAGGTATGGCCCATCATCGTAGGTCTTTTTGGTCTCAAGAAAAAGCAATATATCATGACTTTTGAATTAGAATGGGATGAGTATCCCTTGGAGGATTATAACTCCCCTTGTCCATGTTTTGATAATATTAGTAGAGTTCAATACTTGGTGGAAAAATAATTTAAACATGAAGATTCCATAGAGGATAATTGGATGAATGTAGTAGATGACTACGATATCTAGATAAGGGATCATTGTAGGATGGCTCTTCATTTAGCAAGTAGTGCCTTGAAAATAAAGGTCCCATTGAAGGTTGTTCAACAAGAAACTTCGGTTGTCTTGGATCCCCTATAGAATTTATACAAGATATTTGATCAATCAATCATGAATGTAGAGATTAATAGGGAGGAGAATGCAGATATCAATTATAGGGTGAGACATATTATTCAATTTACCAAAGATTGGATCAAGAAGCCCTTCAAACTAGACCTGGTTCAGCAAGCATTATTTTTCCAAGCTACAGCCCACCTAGTGAAAGGTAGAGAGGCAAAGGTTATAGTACCAATGTTCACAATCCAATCTCTAATTAGACTAGAGAAAGTGTATCAGCATGATAGAGAAGTTGGATACTTCAAGGCATAGAAAGGCAAGAATAAAAGGAAAAGAGTTTCTCTACAACAAGCTAAGCCTGAAGTTGAAGGGACTCAATCTCAAGAGGCAATTCAAACCCAAGAAGCCACTCAAGCTCGAGATAATCCTTAAATACCACCACTAGAATAGGAAAAAAGACCTGAAAAGGAAGCACAAGAGGTGTCCCCCTAGGTTCAAGAAGAAGAATCCTCTCCATCAGCTCCTAAGATATAAAAAAAAGGCTAAGACTCCAATTAAAAGAACTAAAAGTTAGAACATGCAAAGTATGGTTATTCTTATTCCTTTAGTCTTAGAAACCATTCTTGAAGAAGATGAAGAGGATAACCTTCCCTTGAGTCAAAGAACTCGTCTAGCTAGAGCTACTAAGGTAGAATGAAGGAGTTCCACTATAATACCACCATCCATTCCTACACAAGCTATTCATGTTACTATTTCGAAGGATGAGCTACCACAATAGATTTAAGAGCAAGAGAATCAAGGAAATGATGAATTTAATATGTTATATTTTGACTTCATGCCTATAGGCACTAAACTTGTTGGTGATAAGATACAGGATACACCAAAAAATTAGCCTTTGTAAGGGGGTTAGATTCAATCACCACCTCAACTACAAGGAATTCAAGATGCTGCACCATCACCAAGTTAAGATTTATCATTCTTGGATAAAAGCTTAGCCACTCATGCCCCTTTGATCAATGAAGAATAGGTGCAACTAGTGCAAGAAGAAGAGCCACAACAAAGACTCATCAATGAAGTACCATAGGAGGGGAAAATATATGAAGAACCATAGAAAAATTCTCAAGATATAGAGGTAAGGACTATGGGCTCAATAGACATAGGGATGATTGATGTAGATCCTTCATAGAAAGAAAGGACTTTGGAGAGGAGTGTAAAGGGAAAGGGTTTACCAGAACAAACCCCTTCTTCATCTAAGTCTTTGATGGAAACTACTCCAAGATGGTTGAGAAAAGAGGTGATGGTTAGGCATAAAAGGAAACTATATTGTAGTGAGGAAAGGGAATGAGAATATTATTTAAAGCCCTCAAGAAGCCTCAATTACCTAAGGGGATGCACATACATCGGCTTTTATTATGAGGAACCAAAATCAAGACTTGTTCACTCACTTTTTTATCCCTCCTCTACAAGTAGATACTAAAGATCTAACCAAAAATTCTTATCAGATTAAAGAACATTTATTGGGAAAGCCAACTATTGACATAGATAAATTGATGGTCACCACAGGAATTAAAGAAGTATTTAACCACTTAGATAAAGATGAAGCTGAATTCATCAAGTTGAGAAAGAAGAATGAAATCATGAGGGGATTTTTTCATGAGTTAGTCAGTCCTATTGACCCAGATAATCTGGAGGCCACCCTTGATGCATCTCTAGAGAGGAAAGATAAAGAGAAGGTAGTTATATAGGTGGATCCATTTTTGAAGGCTTGTCAGTTATGGCAAGAATGTTTTGAGGAAAAGGGTGTGCAGATAATACAGGGGAACCTTAAGTTATTGCACCATATGTAAAATAATATAGAGAAACTAATTGCTATTTTGAACTAGGATTTTGGATTGATGGACGCGGTACATACCTTGGGAAAAGACCTTCGAGCATTGCAATCAATAAAAGGTCAGAGGTATCATATGTTGATGGATGTATATACAAGAGATGAGTTAGATAAAATATATGATTGGATTGAGAATATTGTGGCTAGTAATAAAGTAATAGAGACATTACATGTGGATATTCATAGGCTCAAGGATCAAACCCAAGAGAAAATTTTGGAAGTAGAGGAGTATTATAATGATGTGTGCCTTGAAATTTTTGAAGATGAGTCAAGAGATAAACTCCTATTGGTGTAAATAGTCATCGAATAGATTTGAAAGGTCTTTGATGAAGCTTCAATTAATGAAGACATTAGAAAAGTGTTTAAGATAGAGGAGGCATTGCTAGAGTTGGATGTAAAGTTTGAAGACTTTGCAAAGACTCACATGGAAGTGGGAAACTACCAAAAAATAGTGAAGGATAAATATGATGCTTTGGACTTACCAAATTTAGCTCAAGCGATAGAGATAAAAGAGAAATTCAAGAAAAAATATCCATACATAGCTCTTTTATAAAGGGGAATAAAATCGAGAAGCTAGAACTTCAATTTTGGCACTTGGGAAAAATTTTCATTTTTTGGACCTATCACCAAGGTGTGCAAAGTATGCAAGGTAAACTTCTACTAAGGTGTGCAAGGTGTAGAAAGTACACAAGGTGTTCCTTTCCAAAGGTATGTCAATTTTTTTTGAATAAATCAGAGGTGCACTGATAGTTAATTGCCAATTCCAAATTTAGAGCTTTCCATGCACCAAAAACACATTCTAATGGTAATTCAACTCCTAAAAACATCCAGAGAAGGTTAAGCTTTTATTTCTGGCATCTCCAGAGACTCCTACATCATTTTATAGCTTCCTTCTTCTTATCTACTTCTTCTTTCTTTGTTTTAAGATATGTAAAGGCTCATGCACCCATGAAATGATATAAACAAGGGTGGAGTCCTACTTAGCACCTCTTAGAGAATTAGTTTGTATATATTTAGATTTGTTTCATTAGTTTTAAGCATACATTTGCATGAAGGAATCTTTCACTCTCAACACAAATTGAGGATAATATTGCCTATAAATTGAGGAGTTAAATATATATTGCAAGTAATTATTTTGATGCAATAATAT
The DNA here is from genome assembly GCA_028749045.1 of Cupressus sempervirens. NCBI lineage: Eukaryota > Viridiplantae > Streptophyta > Pinopsida > Cupressales > Cupressaceae > Cupressus > Cupressus sempervirens. The sequence goes on from CM053784.1 coordinate 414,228,388, forward strand.
ATAATTTTGGTGCTCTCATTCTAAGTGCAGTTGTTCTTGCCTGAGTGTGTTATATCTTGTGAATGTATGTTCATGGAGTGTAATGGAGCCAATTATTTTATTGTGTTATTTTAATTGAGCGATCTTTTATTTCTAGTGTTTGCGACATGTTTACAAATTCCACTAACATACTTAGTTGGAGAAGAGATCACCTTATTTTTCCTGCATAGCTTTCTATCTTGCATGAGCACACTTTTCATGGCCTTGTGATCTGATGAGAAGTGAAACATATTATAGTTACTAAATTCCCACTGATGATCATATCAATAGAATTAAGGAAGTGTTTCTCCTATTTTCATTGTTTACCTACCAATCTTTTACCAATCTTTTCAAAGGCTTAACTCACAGACATGTTGTTTCTATGGCTTATGTCCATTAGGGATTTACTTTTCAAGTCATTTACTTAAACTTCTTGTTACCCTATGTTTTTTATTTTCTTTTAGAGATACTTGGTTAATTTATAAATTCATCTAGTTGCATAGTTAAAACTACATTCATTATAAATAGGAGAAAAAAAAAAAAATTGTTAGCTTACATTTTTGAGATAGCAAACAGCTTCAACATCTTATCCAAAATTGGTCAGAACCAACAAATGCCTCCTCATGAACACTCACATTTATCTTCTACTAAGCAGATTTTAGTAGGTCACAAGATCACCTAAAACCTTGGAGTTAATCCTAGATTATATTTTCAAGAGATAACTTCAAAAGTATTCATGTCCTTAAGAATCATGCAAAATAATAGTTCAACATTGTGCCCTTATAATCTCTGCATCTCAGTATTGTGCTCTTTTGATCTCTTTATGTCTATATATGTATGTACACACACACACACACACACACACACATATGTGTGTTTCTATGTATGTATGTATGTATATCAACAAAGAGATCTTGGCACAATGGAAAACAATAAAACTCACTCAACACATAACATGGCTAAAAATATGATGGTAATGCCTATTGGTAAGTATATTCCTCTTTTTCTCTCTCATTTTTCATGTGTTTATTTCACCTGAACTATTATTTCTTAGGGGTCATTTTGTAATATTAGATCCATTTTATGTAGGAGGCTATGAGGACATTCATGGATGTACCCATGTTGGATGGATGAGAATCAATTAAGAATTGTTATGAATTTCTTGTGAGAAATGAAGATAGACTTTCCCTAAGAGTAGAAGGAGGCAATGAGGACATTCCAAGTACTTTAAAGATTGATCCTTTCTTTAAAAATTTAGATGTTAACAAGGAATTTATATGTTGGGGGGTGGGGCAAAATGAGCTTCCACCTTCACCTAGTTGGCGCTAATTAATAGAGAATATCAAACTATTCTAAAAAACAAGTGAAGCTCAACATTAACCTTATATGATTGCATAAAAAATGTGTGAATCTCTTGGTTTAAGGCAATGCAAAAAGAGGTCATAGTTCTATATACAATCTCAATTCATATGCATACAACATCAGGTGCAGTTGAAAAATACATCAGGTTTGCATTTTTTGTTAGAGGTCCTTAATTAGGTATTTTAAGTTATATATCATCATGAACATTATTTTGGCCATAGAAGCTAGAATTCTAATGTTCATGATGGTCTATAGTTTTAAAAATTAGTAGACCTATTGAATAAATGTAATTGTGTTGCATTTTTTCAGTTGTGCTTGTGTAGTTCCACACGCATTTAGAATACATTTTCACTCATATTCTTGATTCAAAGTAGTAGATTCTTATTTTGGATGTGACAAAACAATGACATGCACCAAAAGATGGGAAAATGATGTCACTTTTTTAGGTCTGGAACCTATTTTGTACTTTAAAGATTGATCATTTCTTAAATACTTTACATTTTAATGGGGAATTTAGATGATGGGGGGGTGAATGAGCTTTCACCTTCATGTGGTTGGCCATGATTAGTAGAGAATATTAAACTATTCTTGAAACCAAGTGAAGCTAAACATTAACCTATGATTGTATGATAACTAACTATGTGAATCTATTGGTTTCAGGCAATGTAGAAGGATGAGATAGTTCAATATGCAATCTCAATTCATATGCATATGACATCAAGTGGAGCAGAAAAAACCCCACAAGATTGCATTTTTTTTGGAGGTTTTCATAGATCTATTAAATAAATGTAAACATGGTGGGGTTTTTCAACTCCTTCTATTGTCCATGCATATAGAACATAGTTGCACATGAATTCTTGATTCAAAGTGGCAAAATCTTATTTTGAATGCAATGGAAAAATGACACACACCAGAAGATGGGAAAATGATGTCACTTTTACAGGTCTAGAACCTTTTTCTATACTTTAAAGATTGATCATTTCTTAAATATTTTATATGTTAATGAGAAATTTAGATGTTATGGGGGGCGGGGCCAAATGAGCTTTCACCTTCACATGGTTGGCACTAATTAGTAGAGAATATTAAACTATTCTTGAAACCAATTGAAGTGCAATATTAAACTATGGTTACATGACAAGTAATTAATGATAATAAAATTAACAATGTCTTAGAGAGATGCATATTCTAGATTTGATTGTGCCATATTTTTGCATCAACATTTTAAATCACACTTAGTGATTTATCTCCTCTAGATCTTCACATCCTAATGATGGACCACACTTGATGCAAAAATATGGTACACAATCCAATCCAAAATATGCATCTCTCTACAATGACTGATTATGAAAATTTGTTTATATTAATATTGTATCAATTTTTATTTTTTTTGGGAGTGTCATAATCAAAAATAGATGTTGATCGTGTTGGATTGTGTCAAGATGGATTAAATTATCAAGAAATCATCAAAATTTATCTCATTTACAAAAAGGAGAGTTTACCCATAACCAGGCATGCTTAAGGTTTGATGTGATGGTTTAAGAAAATAATTGAACTGAAATAGTGTAGGCCTATTAGCTTGAATTTCCCTAGCCTTTTCCAGAAACATTTAAAAAGGGATCTTAACTCATGCAATTGGTTGTTGCCTAGCATGTGGATGAAACTAAAAAGTGAATCAATGTGGAAAAATAGCAATAGGATTCATTTTCCACCAATTTTTTCTTATTAATTTAGTAAGTCATTGCAATTGTGATGGCTTATGTTGATAAATAGAAATCACACTAACAATAGTGTTTTTAGATCCCCATCACAATTGTGATGTACTATTCCAATAGATAATTGTCACTTCTACAACATGCCTATCACAAAATTGTCACAATTGTGTCAGAAAACTCTGACGGATAACCATTGTTCCAATAGTAGACTAGAAGCTTATACAATCACAATTATGATAGTATACTGTCATAAGTGGGATAGAAAGAAGATGATCTCTTGCCCATGCATGTTCCAAGTTACAACACTTTTTTTAGTGGTAGATGTGATGGACACCCTTGTTGTCACAATTTATGACAACTAAATTTTGATGTTCGCTCGAGGGGAGCCAATTTGTGGTACTTTCACTTCAGCAATGGGTTGCCATCACAATTGCGACAACCTTCCATTGCAATTTAGGCCCAAATGTGGTAGTTCCCTAAATGATCCTATCATTCCATGGGATCATTTACTTAACTCTTTGAATTAAAAGAAACTCTAAAATGACATACAACCTGTTAACTTGCATTTGAATAAAATAAAACTTGTTCATTCATTATAAAAATCACACAAGCGTGAAATAGGAGACAAAATTATGAGACATAGATACCCTACAATGTTTTCTTAGATTAACTTCTTTGAAAATAATACATAGTTCTAATATGATATTTGATGATAGAAATATAAGACTAAAAATAGAGTTGTGTTAATTTCAAACTTCTATAGAAAATAAGTTGAATACATCAACACTTAACACAAAACCTAGGACCAACTCAAAATGACATGTATCAAAAAATAAGGATTCAAGCCCTTCTTCCAAGATTTGGGAATCCTTTTATAGAAGAAGGATTGCAACAAGCTTTAGGATGGAAAGGGTATACAAATGTCAAATTACAACTTGTGACAATGTTGTTTCACAACAAATACAATGACAACAAGAGAAAAATCTAAAGATAGCCAAAATTAGGATAGCTATCATTGTAGATGTTCATGATCAACTTCTTTATTTGCAATAGGATAATACTCACAATAAGTGAATCACAAAGATAAGGTATCTCATTGAAGTAGTTTTTCTTCCTCTATTTGCTAGTGCAACTTCTTTTAGTTGTTCAATCACTATCTCCAGATGGCAATGTCTTGATAATAGTTATAACTTCATATATAGTAATGTTAATCTCTATGTCTATCTAGGTGGCTCCTCTAGTAGTGTTAAGCTCATGTAGACATTTGTTCCATTTTGAATCTATTATAGCTTTAACCTTTGATACTATTTTATTCATATCCATCTTAATCTTGTATAGGATGTCAACCATATCATATACTCTTGCTACATTAGTTTCTCTTTTGCTTCAGAATACCCTCAAAAGAGGTGAACCACTCTTTCCATTCTTTTAAGTTTCTATCATCATCAACAATTTTTGGTACAAAGCTAGGTGTATCTTCAGCAATGGTTTTCATCTTATTTTGGATTATTTGGATCTTTCCAAGAAGAAACCATCCAATTCCTTAACATTATTTATCAATTTCCTAGTTGGAATAATAACTTATTTTAGTAATTCTTTTTTTTGTGTTAGCATTGGAACAAGTTTATTAGAGAATTTCATGTAGGTATCCCATTTAGTAAATAGAGGGGAAAACAAAGATAGGGCCTTTGAACACTGATACTGAGAACCTTGTACTAAAATGTAAATGTTGTGGATATTTTGTGAGATTTTTTTAGGACACCTATCTTGAAGACAGGCATATTTTCCATTGTCCTTGTCTCTACTCTCTTATCTGTTTCTCCTTCATCTACATCTATGTCCATTGGCTAACTTTTCATTACACCCATGTCTTGAACATCTCCTTTTGTTTGTATCTCTTTATTATTTACCTTTGTAATGGGTATGGTAATAGTCTTTAGTGTTTTTACCTCATTTTCGAATTTAGCATTTGTTTTCTCTAATACATAGGTCTTCTTCATTTCCTCCTCATATTTCTTTCTAGTCCTTATGTATTTGGCATAGGCCTGATATAGTTGCTCTTCTAGTAAATCCATTTTACTCTTTTCCATGAGTGACACTATATTCATCATATTAAAAAATTGATCTCCAGAAGTCAAACTAACATTCCAAAAAATCACATTTCCTTGTGGTGAATCTATAATTTTGATCAATGTTTGTTTATCTAATTTTGGAGCAATAATCCATATTTCCATTGTTTGGACATCAATATAAAAAACCAAAACCCTTTAAATCTCTAATTGGAATGACATCTTCAAAGGATATAAATCTTTCTTGTCTCCTTATCTGGTCAAGCATGAAAGAAGATCTCATTTCCTAGCCAAGGAAAAATATCATTCCACTTCTACTCACTAGCTCCATGGCTTCTTCTATAGTGAGTGGTTCACTATTAATATCATATTCTTATATTTTTCCTACTAGTTTAGCCACCTTTTCTTTTGAATCTCCTAGCTTAACTTGTAAAGTCAATTCATTTTTCTTTAATTTGAAAAGGAAGCTTTTGAATTCTTTAGTTGAGATGAAATCATCACCACACATAAATTCCTTAGGTTGTATGATCTTTTCATCAATCACCGTAGCCTCAAGCTCAATCTTATTAGTGATTTTCTCATTTTTAGTGGTTTGTCTCATCAACAATCTATGCATTAAATCATCAAAGTATTGACTCCTTGGAATTATTTGGAGATCCTTTTCCCTAACCTTACTTGGCATCTCAATTTTTTCTTATTTTTTCCTCCTTGGGCCCATGCTAAAATTTTTGGTTGCTCATCTTCCTCATCAACCTCAGGTACAATATCTTGTTCAAGAGAGTCAAGTTCCAATCTACTTCTAACTTCCAAAGGCACTTGAGATATTATTTCTTGAAAATTTTGGATGCATTTATTATACCTATCCAAATATCTTTCCTCATGATAAAAACCCTTAAATGAAGGGTCAATCCTCTTCATCTCTTCTTTGATGACCATTATTTCTCTCCATTTTAGATTTTGGTCTTTGCATTCCACTGTTTCCAAAAAATCAGTGATGCCATCTTCCTCCTGTGTCTACTTGCTTAGGGAAAAATTGTATCCCCTCATCTATCTTAAGTTTTTCCAAATAGGGTAAGTGCACCAAGATGTGGTGCCAAAAGGGGGGTATAAGTGGACATCATTTTTCTCAAATCAGCAATTTCTGAACTTCAACAATAATTTGAAGATAGTTATGCTCAAATTTTAAGATATGACAAAAACAAAAGTAGTAGTCCTTTGAATCTAGTTTCTAAACTACTAAATTTTTTTCAAAATGGTTTAGTTTTAGGTCCTCAAAAAAGGGGGCCACAAAAAAGTGGTACTATTTATTTAGAAAAAACATAACATAGTACAAAGTGTGGCCCTCCTAAATTAACTTTTTTTTTTAAATTCCTTAATCGCTCTAGTCAAAAGCTACCTAACACTATGTAGTTTATTCCAAATTTTTTGAGTAATTTTATAATGTGTAATTTTTTAATAAATTTTTTAATTGGGCACATCCCAAAAACATGAAATATCTATGTGCTCCCCCTATAAATGATTGAAAACTAATCTAAAATGAAAACTTCTTTTTTTCAAAGTGTGTAGAATGGAGTCTAGTTTCTAAAACATTAAGTTGTTGCAAAATTCAATGAACAAGCTAAAATCTACAGCCCAATTAGTTCATGTTTGTTTCTAAAAAAAAATTGACATACATTCAAAATAAATTATAGTTGAAAGGCTTGAAATAGTTTAAATAAAAAATAAATTATATGGTTAAATAGCTAACACAGAGACCTACACTATCATGTAACCTGATTTTATTGATGCTCAACCATAAGGAAACTTGAAGAAGAGCACACAAGAAAAATCAATCATTTTTTGTATGTTTGTAGCAAAACACATCTTAGACTAAATTAGAGACTCCAAACCTTTAAGTTGGATCCCTAAGGAAAAACCAAGCCTTAGGCTTGGTAGAATGCAAAGCTTTACATAGCATGTGTGCACTATATGTTTTAAAATGTTGGTATTAATAGCGTGTGCACACTTTAGTGCATATGCACTATTAAGACCTAAATTTGGAAGGAGAGAGGTAGAGCAAGACTGAGAGAAAGAGGAGAGGAGGGATGGGAATGTGTGTGTGTGTGTGAGAGAGAGAGAGAGAGAGAGGGATGGGAGAGGGGAGAGAGAGTAGGGGATGGGAGAGAGGAAGTGTGAGAGAAAGAGTAGGGGGTGGTAGAGAGAGTATGGGATGGGAGAGAGTAGAGAGAGAAAGAAAGAGAGAGAGAGAGAGAGAGAGAGAGAGAGAGAGTAGGTCATGGGAGAGGGAGTGCAAGAGGGGGAGAGAGAGAGAGAGAGGGGGGGGGGGAAGATGGGTGTGTGTGTGTGTGTGTGTGTGTGTGAGAGAGAGAGAGAGAGAGAGAAAGGGGGGGCGGGAGAGAGTGTGTATGAAAGAGAGAGAGAGTATGAGATGGGAGAGGTGAGAGAGAGTAGGGGATGGGAGAGAAAGTAGGTAGTGGAAGAGAGAGGGTGATGGGAGTGTGTGTAAGAGAGAGTGTGAGAGTGTGAGAGAGAGAGTAGGGGTGGCAGAGAGAGAGAATGGGTTGGGAGAGAGAGAGAGAGAGAGAGAGAGTAGGGGATGGGAGAGAGTGTGTATGTAAGAGAGAGAGAGAGAGTAGGGGATGGGAAAGGGGAGAGAGAGAGAGAGTATACTAAGATAGAGAGAGTAGGGGAGGTGATGGGAGAGAGAGTGGGAGAGGGGGAGAGAGAGAGAGAGAGAGAGAGAGAGAGAGAGATAAGGGGGATGGGACTGTGTGTAATAGAGAGTAGGGGATGAGAGAGAGTGTGAGAGAGAGTAGGAGTGGTAGAGAGTAGGGGATAGGAGAGGGAGAGAGAGTGTGAGAGAGAGAAAGTAGGTAGTGGGAGAGGGAGAGAAAAAGAGGCAAGGATGGAGTGTGTGTGAGAGATCTAGAGAGTAGGGGATGGGAGAGGAGAGAAAGGGGAGGATGGGAGTGTCTATCTATGAAAGAGAGAGAGTAGCCTGAGAGAAAGAGAGAGTAGGGGATGGGAGAGAGAGTGTGTGTGTGTGAGAGAGTAGGTGGTGGGAGGAGTGGGAGAGGGAGAGAGAGGGGGGGATGAGAGAGTGTGTGAGAGATTTAGAGAGTAGGGGATGGGAGAGGAGAGAGGGGGGGAATGGGAGTGTGTGTCTGTGAAAGAGAGAGTAGGGCATGGGAGAGAGAGTGAGAGAGAGAGAGAGTAGGTGGTGGGAGAGGGAATGGGAGAGGTAGAGAGAGAGAACGGAGATGAGAGTGTGTATAAGAGAGAGAATAGGGGATGGGAGATAGTGTGAGACTATGAGAGAGAATAAGGGGTGGAAGAGAGAGAGTATTGGATGGGAGAGAGAGTGTAGGTGGTGGGAGAGGGAGTGGGGGAGAGAGAGAGAGAGAGAGAGGAGGATGAGAGTGTGTGAGTGAGAGAGAGTAGGGGATGGGAGAGAGAGAGTGAGAGAGAGAGAGTAGGTGGTGGGAGAGGGAGTGTAAAAGGGAGAGAGAATAGCAGATAAGAGAGAGTAGGGGGTGGCAGAGAGAGTATAAAATGGGAGAGAGAGAGTGAAAGAGAGTATGTGGTGAGAGAGGGAGTGGAAGAGGGAGAGGGAGAGAAAGAGAGAGAGGAGGATGAGAGTGTGTGAGTGAGAGAGAGAGAGTAGGAATTGGGATAGGGGAGAGAGAGAGTAGGGGATGGGGGAGAGAGAGTAGGCAGTGGGAGAGGGAGTGGGAGAGGGAGAGAGGGGGGGATGGGAGTGTGTGTAAGAGAGAGAGAGAGAGAGTAGGGGATGGGAGAGAGTGTGAGAGTGTGAGAGAGAGTAGGGGGTGGTAAAGAGAGAGAGAGTACAAGATGGGAGAGAGAGAGTGAGTAGAGGATGGAAGAGAGAGAGAGTAGAGAGGGAGGGAGAGTGAGAGAGAGAGTAGGGGATGGGAGAGAGAGTGAGAAAGAGTAGATAGTGGGAGAGGGAGTAGGAGAGGGAGAGTGAGAGAGAGAGAGAGAGAGAGAGTAGGCAATGAGAGAGGGAGTGGGAGAGGGAGAGAAAGAGAGAGAGTAGAGGGTGGGAGAGAGAGAGAGTGAGAGAGAGAGAGAGTAGGCAATGGGAGAGGGAGAGGGAGAGGGAGAGTGAGAGAGAGAGAGAGTAGGGGATGGAAGAGAGAGTAGGCGATGGGAGAGGGAGTGGGAGAGGGAGATAGATAGAGAGAGTAGCAGTGGGAGAGAGAGAAAGGGATGGGGGAGGGAGAGAGAGAGAGAGAGTAGGTAGTGGGAGAGGGAGTGGGAGAGGGAGAGCAAGAGAGAGGGGATATGGGAGTGTGTGTAAGAGAGAGTAAGAGAAAGATAGTAGGGGGTGAGAGAGAGTGAGAGAGTAGGCAGTGGGAGAGGGAGTGGGAGAGCGAGAGTGAGAGAGAGAAAGAGTATGGAATGGGATAGAGTAGGCAATGGGAGAGGGAGTGGGATAGAGAGAGAGTAATGGTGGGAGAGGCAGTGTGAGAGGGAGAGCAAGAGAGAGAGGGGGGATGAGAGTGTGTGTAAGAGAGAGAGTAGGGGATGGGAGAGAGAGAGTGAGAGAGAGTAGATGGTGGGAGATGAGGTGGGAGAGGTAGATAGATAGAGACAGTAGCTTGGGACAGAGAGAGAGTACAAGATGGGAGAGGAGAGAGAGCTAGAGAGTAGGGGATAGGAGAGGAGAGAGAGAGTGATAGAGAGTAGGGGATAGGAGAGAGAGTGAGAGAGAGTAGGTGGTGGGAGAGGGAGATAGATAGAGAGAGTAAGGGATGGGAGAGGAGACAGAGAGTGTGAGAGAGAGTAAGGGATGGGAGAGGAGAGAGAGTGAGAGAGAGTAGGGGATGGGAGAGGAGAGAGAGTGAGAGAGAGAGTATTGCATGGGAGAGAGTATTGCATGGGAGAGGGAGTTGGAGAGGGAGATAGATAGAGAGAGTAGTAGTGAGAGAGGGAGTGTGAGAGGGAGAGCAAGAGAGAGGGGGGGATGGGAGTGTGTGTGTGTGTGTGTGTGTGTGTGTGTGTGTGTGTGTGAGAGAGAGAGAAAGAGAGATAGAGAGAGAGAGAGAGAGAGAGAGAGAGAGAGAGAGAGAGAGAAAGAGAAAGAGTAGGGGATGGGAGAGAGATAGTAAGAGAGAGTAGATGGTGGGAGATGGAGTGGAAGAGGGAGATAGAGAGAGATAAAGTAGCTTGAGAGAGAGAATAGGGGATGGGAGAGGAGACTGAGAGTGAGAGAGAGTAGGGGATGGGAGAGGAGAGAGAGAGTGAGAGAGAGTAGGGGATGGGAGATGAGAGAGAGAGAGTGAGAGAGAGTAGGGGATGGGAGAGAGAGTGAGAGAGAGTAGGGGATGGGAGAGAGAGATTGAGAGAGAGAGTAGGTGATGGGAGAGGGAGATAGATAGAGAGAGTAGGGGATGGGAGAGGAGACAGAGAATAGGGGATGGGAGAGAGAGTAGGAGAGAGAGTAGGTGGTGGGAGAAGGAGATAGATTGAGAGAGAGAAGGGGATGGGAGAGGAGAGAGAGAGTAAGGGATGGGAGAGGAGAGAGTAGGGAATGGGAGAGGATTCAGAGAGTGAGAGAGAATAGGGAGGGAGAGATTAGGGGATGGGGCATGGTGTGATAGGGAGAGATTATTCTTCACATAGTATAAATAGTGTGTACATGCTTTATAGGGTTTACACACTATAGTGTGTATGCACTATATGAGAACACCAAAAAATGGTCATAATGCAAGTTTAGGTCCCTACTGATCCATATTCTACTTTTTGTTTGTTGTGCATTCTATAGTTCCAATAGAAAAAATAGGTTTCAAGCTTTTGGAAGTTAGCAAATACTATTTGAAGGCTTTTTGAATATTATTTCTATAGAAAAGGTGAGTGCGGTCCTTTTTAAATATTCTTTTTTGTTATATAGACACAAATTTGATTGTAATTTGACATGTTGTTTAATATATAGTGAATTCATTGAATTTGGTATGTTTGAATGAATTGTTATTTGGAAATGGTTAGAAATTTGAAAAGTTATTTAATATATATTGTGTATTCATTGAAATAATTTTAATTTGTATATGTATTTGAATGATTTGTAATTTACAAATTGTAAGTAATTCAAATATTTGAATAATTTGACATATAGAAATCATCATCATGCCAAGGAAGAAACCAAAAACTCAAACAATAGAAGACAGAGAGAGAGAGAGAGATTTGGTAATTAAAAGAGATAAAATGAAACTACTATGTGAACGAAGAAAATTGCATAGCAATAATGAAGATTTGACTTTTGAAGAGGAACAAGAATCACTGATACAAAGAAACAAAGAGGAAGAATTGGAAAGACAAAGGGAACAAATGAGACTATTATGCTCAAGAAGACAATTGAATTGTGAAGCTACACCATCTTCCAATGTTGGAGTCATATCATCATCTCATGTTGAAGAGATGCTAATGTGTAGATCTGACAATGTACACACTCCATCATGTCATGTTGAAGGCACAACATCAACATATCAAGTAGGTGATATTCCATTTTTTGCATCTTATTACCAAGGTACATCATCTTTGGTTCAAGGTACGCAAAGCACTCAACCTTATGTTGATGTTCAAAATGTTGAAGGAATGGAAGAGATTATAACACCTTCTAGAATCCATTTTAGAAGACCAAAATATTTGATTGATATTGATACTAACATTTTGAAATCAATGCCTGACAAGATTAGCAAGCATACTTGTCAAAGAAAAGTTAATCAGATGTAGAGATTATTCTTTGAAGAATTAAATACTACAAGTCAATAAAAATTATTTGTTGAAATGATGAAGAATTTGAAATTTAGGCCTATCATGAAGATTCTTGGGCTAAGAGCGATGGATGATATAAATGAAAAAAGAATAGTAAAGAATCTAATGAGTTCTTATGACAAAGTGGGTTCTAAATGACACACCAAAGATAGTAATATCACAAGATGAGTACTTACATAGACAATAGTAAGTACCCAAATGAAGAAAGCTTGACTCATGAGAAAGACAAGTAAAACATTAAAAATTGGTAGAGGTGCTCTAAGGAGAGCCATGCTAAGGCATGAGAGATTGGAAGATCCAACAAAAAATGAGTTATGGGCATTTAGTGGTAGACTACCACGAAAGGATAAAGAAATTAGTGAAGCTTTGAAATTATTGATTGAAGATTTTTGGAAAAATAACACATATGTTTCCCCTAATCAAAGAGATGTTGTAAGAAGGAGGATTGGTAGCTAAAATTGTGAACCACATGTGAAACATTTTTTGGACTCAACTCAGACACAATTTTTTGCCAAATTTATTGGTATGTATCCTCAAATTCAAATAAGTCAAAGATTTTTACAGATGGGTAAACCTCTCTATGTGAAATAAATCACACATGCACAACTTCTTGTTGTAGGATACATATTGAACTTTCTAACCATTTTGATGTTTTTAGGCATATGTGTGTGTTTTTGCATTCTAAGTTTGTTTTGTAGGATTGTGACATGAATGAGCCACCAAGATCTTCAAGAGAATTCATATCCAACATTTTATGTGAAATAAGACATTGCCAAAAATTTTACAAGACATCATGCTTGAATGGTAAATTCTTATTTTGTGGTTCTTTGCAACTTTTATCAACTTGTGAACATATGTATGGTACACATGCAATTGGAAATGAAATAGTAGATTACAAAAAATATAAGATAGTGACATATGCTCTAAAAGATGAGAAACAAGGTAAAAGATTTGATCTAGTCATTCAAAATATTCTAGTGTATGAGTTCGTGAAGATTTTTCATGAAAAGATTATTTACGAGTATGCAAGGCATACACATAGAGCTCGATAATTGGATTTGCAATTCAAGTTGTGTAAGGATACATTTCTACTGCATACCATTGTTTTGATTATAGGCTTCACAAAAAACTACACACTACAACTACAAATTGAGGTACAAGAAAAGTATTATACTTCTCATCAAGTTTACATATTTTTTCACATAAAGTTCATGCATCCACCTACAAGTACAAAGGATGACCGAAAGATTTTGAGGGAGTACCATTTTTACATCAACGATGATCGCTCACATTCTACAAAGTTTGTACATGGTTTTTTTCAACTATTTTATGGATATTTGACTAACATGGCCATACCATATTGTTGGCACATTATTTGGTCAAATAATTGTGCATTTCAATTCAAGAATGCACAGATGTTCTTTTGGTTGAGCAGGATGCATAGGTTGTCTAGAATTCAATATATGTAGAATTTCACAAAGGCTGGTCATGGAAAGGGAGAGCATGATGGTGTAGGCACATGTATCAAAAGAGCCTTAGCTCATGAAGAACCAAAGTATAATGATGGAGCAATATTGACAAATGCAAAATCCATTGACTAGTGGTGTAATGCTACAATGGGTCTAGGTAAGGAAGGTGAGTCTATGGTTCATAGATTTTTTTGGTTGATAGATAATACTAACATTGCACCATATGAGGATTGTTGCACACTAATAGGATCAAGTGAGTTGCACTCTTTTAGAAGCTCTGATGCAGGTTCATGGAGTATCCACACACAAAAAATGGCATGCTATTTTCAATCATGTGCAGAGGAAAATTGGGATGACTGTGAGTTGACTGAATGGGTAGACAAATGGGATATATGAGTTTTGGAACTAATTGACACCTATCATCCCCCACAAGCACTCGAAATGGTAGAGATGGATTCATCCATTGACTTTGATCACTTTTCTAATCTAGTGCCACCTAGTTTTATATATATATATATATAAATTTTAAGGACAATGAAGAAGGGTGAGATTATTATTTTTGTCATTATGTCCAAGCCAAACAAAAATTGGATCACTCAGTTATAGATGGTGAAGGTTTAGAGTACCATATTGGTGCAGTGGTTGTAACTGGCACATGGCTTAGATGATATTCTATGAAGAACCCTAACTTGTGGTTATTCAAGGATCGGTAAACAAAGAGGAAGATTATTCATTATTCGAACCTTGTTTTTGCATCAAATGTCCACTTGATAAAATATGGAAAAAAACCACATAATAAGACTCTTTGGAAAGTTTGCAAGTCAGACCATGAGGCAATACTTGAGACATTAAAATGTAGAGCAGATCTAGTTGGTTCATTAGATTGAATAGGGAGGGAGCGAGAGAGAGAGAGAGAGAGAGAGAGAGAGAGAGAGAGAGAGAGAGAGAGAGAGAGAGGGGGGGGGGGGGGGGAGAGGTATGGACTAGTATGCATGTTGGGACATGTTCCAGTGACCCTAGGAGTTAGAGGGGTGAGTTAACTTTCATTTGCATTTGGTTTCATGTTTTGATCCTTTGTAGTTTGCAAGTTATTCAAGTTTTCTTGAAGGTGCCTAGAAATCAGCATTAAACCAAAAGTTTCACCTAGGGCCTTGTTTTTTTGGCACTTTCCACCATGGGAATTTGATTCCGCTTAGTGGAATGCAAGCCTTGTCAATTTACTTCATGATTTTGCAAGTTTTATAGATGGCCAAGCAAGGAATGAATTTTACCACCATACCGTAGGTGTATGGCTCTATACTTGCACCATTCAACATTTCATCAGGGTCACTATAACTTTTTCTCCAGAGTGATCCAAGTTATATAACTAAAGTTATTGGTATTTATTGAAAAAATTATTGGTATTTATTTGGACTTGATTCACATGCCCCTGGATGTTCCAATAATTGTTTTGCATATTGGCACGTATGAAAGGGTACCTATAGTGTAACTATAGCCTAATTAGGCCTATCAACACTTTCCAAATGTTGTTATAGTAGTATCTTCTAGTCTCTTCTAGTTTGTGAGGTTTACATATGTTTGATATGTCCTAAAATGGTGTTTGAATCTCACTTTAAACTATGTCTTCATGTGAAGTTTTTTCCATATTATGTTTAATTTACAGTTTGAAGGGCTACTAGCCTTTTCAATGGCAAACTATTGTAATTGTATATCAGTGTTCTTTGGACACAACATAATCACTTTATCAGCTGTATACAAACCTTAATAGGTCTAAGATGTGTTTGTATTCCATTCCATGGTCATTGTTCTCTTTTCATTCATGTTTGGGGGTATGTTCCTAGTGCAGAGCAACAAGGCACTTGGTTTATATTTTTGTTTTCACATCTTTTTTAATCTACTTAGGCTAGAATAAACAAACCTTGGATGAGAATTCCATGGTTGTCAAAGAAAGACACCATTTTGTAAGCTTAAAGCACTTTATGCAATTTATAAGCAAAAGTTTCTCATTAGAAAAATTTAGGATTTTTAATATTTTTGGTCAAGAAATCCTAGGATTAGTTGTTTTTTAGTTGGTTTTAGTTAATTTGGAACCTTGTCCAAGTCATAGAAGTGGAATCAAGTGAAAAATGTAAAAATTGCATATTTTGTGCAAAGTTGTATTGTTGAAAGTTGTAAAAGTTGCTCAAATTTCCAACATAGTGGGAAAAGGGTTATAACTATTAAAATATTAGTTGTAACCATTAAAATATATATATATATATATATATATATATATATATATATATATATACTGCATTTGTGAGGTCTGGAGGGCATTAATGTACAGATTGGAAGAAGTTGCAAAGAAAGAAATTCAATTTTGGAGTCATTTTTACTATTGTTTGCACACTGCATGAACTATGCAGACTTTCAAACTAGATGTGATGGATATTTGAGATACATATTTGAATAAGATTTCTTTTTCTTCTATTCTCATTGTTATACATGTTTTCTAACTCAAGTTATTGTATTTTTAGTGAAACTAGGTTTTTAGGACAATAGTTTGGTGCACACAGCAAAAATGGGCCTCTAACTGCAATTTCCTTGGTTGAAATTTTATGGCCACTTGGGAAATGGTATTTAGTAGGGTCCATTTGAAGATTCTATGGTTTTAAGACTAGAGGATGTGTTTTTTGATTTTTCCAACCAAGCCCTAGGTCAAGTACCATGAAGGATTTAACGTCTTATAGCATGTTGATTTGTGAATGGCAGGAGTTTGGGAATTGGTGAAGGGCTGAGCATTTGAAAATAATTTATTTTAGTGTTTCCAAACAATTTTGAGCATTGAGTTCATTTCCATGACACCATTTTCTACTAGTTTCTTTGTAAACCAAGCCTAACTTGATCACTTAGGTCTATGTTGCTTTGTGAAGGAAATGGAATGTTGGAGTGGGGCTAGAACTTGATGCTTTGGGGTTTGAAGTAACTTTGAAAAGGGTATTCAAAAACCTCTTTTTTTTTTGGTCATTTTTGAAACTTTTTGAATTTAGATCCCAGAAACCATTTCAGGGGGGCTAAAAGGGGCTCAGATGGCTACTAGGCCAAATTGGGGTTTGAAGCTTTTTTCAAGTGTATGATTCAAATTAGTGGTGTAGTCTATGGTAAATAGGTTCTCTAAGATCATTTAACCTCTTAGAATCCTTGGGACAAACTTATATGGTGTTTTCCTAGTATTAACCTAGTTGTAGGAGATTGGTGCAAAACCCATAAAGTGGGCAAGTTTGGTTCTTTGTCCTTGGATTCTTGGTGAAGTTGGAGAGTTTGTTTCTTTGATCCATTGGAGGATTAGAGTGTGCTAAAACCTTGTAATAAGGTTAAAGATTTGATAGCCAGTTGGCTGATTTCAAGAGTAGGAAGCCCATTTGAAGCTTCTTAGTTGTGCTCTCTGCATCAATTCCCTTATTAGACTTTTGGAGAATCCTTATGTTTTGGTGCTTTTGAACTTAGGAAAACCTAGTGATTAGGTTCCCTACCTTTTTTGGGTTGTGATAACATGTGATAAGTTCATTATTGATGCTTGTGATAAGTGTCACAGCATCAAACCCTCTTTTTGGGAAATTTGAAGGATTCCAACCTTGTCTAATTGCCCAATGGCTTCCCTTTTAGAATCATCCACCTTGAATTTTTGCATCACAACCTATCCTAAGTGAACTATCTAGGATCCTTAGGTGCCTTCTTTGATGAGTCTAGAATGGGTGCTCCTACACTAGTCATCTACTTGACTGGGACATGTTTGGGAACTGACAATCTCCATTTAAAGGTGGCAATGAGCTTTTTGTTATTCTATTAAGATCATTAATACATTTCAATGAGAACTTTGAGTGATCATGCTTAGCTTGAGTATCCTGGCTTCCCAAGTCTTGTAAATGTAAGGCCGTTGATGAATATGCATTTCTAATTGCAACATCTGTGGTGCTAGAATGAAGTGGGTGACCAGATTCTTTACCTATTAATGAGCCAATTTGAGGCTTCACTTTATATTTCTCTATGGACAATTCTATAGCACTTGTTGCTTCTCTATCTAAAAATGTTATAGCTAGTAGCCATGCTTATTCATTGCCTTTCAATAATCATGGGAAACTAAGGTATTTGGTTACCTTATAGGTCCTAGTAGTCTTAACTAGGGTCTTAGAATAGTCCTAGATGGACCCATTTCACCTAAATATGTAAAGAGCAAAAATTGCTCAAAAGTTGCAATGTTGCTCAAAAAGTTTCTTAAGCAACTTTTCCAATTTTTGCAAAAAAGTTACAAATGGAAGTTTGGAAAGTTGTAACTATCCATGCTTGGTTATACCAGCATGGGAGACATTTTTTTGAAGGTTAGAAGGTTTCCAAATAGATTTTCATTTTTAAGCAAATTTTACAACTTTTGCAATTTTGCACAAAAAGTGAAACTTTTGCAAAATTCACTAGGTTTCACTTCTAGGACTTGAAAGAGGTTCCAAACTATTAAAAAACAACTAAAAACACCTAATCCTAGCCTTTCTTGACCAAAAACTCAAAAAGACCCAATGTTTCCTAATTAGCAACTTTTTCTCATATCTTGCACAAAGTGGCCTAGGCATACAAATCCTGTTCATATCTCTCTCACCATTCATTGTGGGATCAAACTATCTATTCTATTAGCTCTGAGTGGCTAGGTAAACCCTAGCTCCAAGCTCATCTTATCATGTTGAGCACTCGAACATTCTCAGGCACACTGAACCAAAATGTCTCTAAGAGTCACTAAATGCCATAGGGTAGCGATCTTTGATAGGGCATATCTCAAAGCTTGTGCAAGGTATGGATGTGATTCTAGGTCCTATAGGACCATATTGTAGAGACCTACAATAACCTCTCTCACTTTTTGGAGATCTTACTCTATTTTTATTTTGCGGCACCATCTCGGGTGATGTTGAAACTTGTAGTGTTGGCCAGTACAAAGTTTCTAACTATCAAATCTCCTTCATCATTTTTCATGGGATCAAACTATCAATTTTGTTAGCTCTAGGTGATTAGGTAAAACCTAGCCCCAGGTTCCTCCCATCCCATTGAGTGCTTGAATGTTCTCGGGCATGCCAAACCAAAAAATCCCTAAGAGTCACTAAATGTCATATGACAGCAATCTTAGGATGGGGCATATCTTGCAGCTTGTGCAAGGTATGGATACCATTCTAGGTGCTATAGGACCATGTTGTAGAGACCTATAATAACCTCTCTCACTTTTTGGAGATCTTACTCTATTTTGATTTTGTAGCACCATCTCAAGTGATGCTAAAACTTATAGTGTTGGCCAGTACAAAGTTGCCAACTACCAAATCTCCCTCATTGTTCGTCATGGGATCAAACTATATATTATTTTAGCTCTATGTGTCTAGGTAAACCTATCCCTAAGCTTGTCCCATCCCATTACGCTCAAACATTCTCGAGAATGCTGAACCGAAATGTCCCTAAGAGTCACTAAATGCCATAGGGTAGTGATCTTTGACAAGGAATATCTTTGAGCCCATACCAAGTATGGATGTGATTCTAGATGCTATAGGACCGTGTTACAAAGACCTACAATAATCTCTCTCACTTTTTGGAGATCTTACTCCATTTTGATTTTGCGACGCCATCTCAAGTGATGCTAAAACTTATAGTGTTGGCCAGTACAAAGTTGCTAACTACCAAATCTCTCACCGTTCATCGTGAGATCAAACTATCTAATCTATTAGCTTTGGGTGGCTAGGTAAACCATAGCCCTCAGGTCATCCCATCTCATTGAGTGCTCAAACATTCTCAAGCACACGAAACTAAAATATCCTTAAGAGTCACTAAATGCCATAGGGTAGCAATATTTAATGGGGCATATCTCAAAGCTCATGTGAGGTATGGATGCAATTATGGGTACTCTAGGACTATGTTATAGAGACCTATAATAACCTCTCTCACTTTTTGGAGATCTTACTCCATTTTGATTTTGCAACTCCATCTTGAGTGATGTTGAAACTTGTAGTGTTGGCCAATACAAAGTTGCCAACTTCCAAATCTCCCTCATTGTTTGTTGTGGGATCAAACTGACTATTTTATTAGCTCTAGGTGGCTAGGTAAATCCTAGCCCCAAGCTCATCCTACCCCATTGAGCACTTTTCTCGGGCATGCCAAACCAAAATGTCCCTAAGAGTCACTAAATGCCATAGGGCAGTCATCTTTGACAGAGCATATCTCAAAGCTCGTGTAAGGTATGGATGTGATTCTAGGTGCTATAGGACCATGTTGTGGAGACCTACAATTATTTCTCTTTATTTTTGGATATTTTACTCTATTTTAATTTTATGACACCATCTCGTGTGATGCTAAAACTTGTAGTGTTCGCCAGTACAAAGTTGTCAACTACCAAATCTCTCACACTGTTTGTTGTGGCATCAAATTTTCTATTTTTTTAGCTCTGAGTGGCTAGGTAAACCCTAGCCCTAAGCTCCTCCCATCTCATTGAGCACTTGAATGTTCTTGGGCACACTGAACTTAAACATCCCTAAGAATCACTAACTGCCATAGGGTAGTGATCTTTGATGGGTCATATCTTAGAGGTCATGCAAGGTATGGACATGATTCTAATTGCTATAGGACTATGTGTTAGGGACCTACAATAACCTTTCTCACTTTTTTTAGATCTTACTTTGTTTTGATTTTTTGCTACCATCTCAGGTGATGCTAAAACTTTTAATGTTGGCTAGTACAAAGTTGCCAACTACCAAATCTCCCTCACCATTTGTCATGGGATCAAACTGTCTATTTTGTTAGCTTTGAGTGGCTACATAAACCCTAGCCCCAAGGTCATCCTATCCTGTTGAGAACTTAAACATTCTCGAGCACATCAAACTAAAACATCCCTAAGAGTCACTAAATGTCATAGGGTAGTGATCTTTGATAGGGCATATCTTGAAGCTCGTGTGATGTATGGATGTGATTCTAGGTGCTATAGGACTATGTTGCAGAGACCTACAATAACCTCTCTCTCTTTTTGGAGATATTACTTTGTTTTGATTTTATAGTGCCATCTTAGGTGATGCTAAAACTTGTAATGTTGGCTAGTACAAAGTTACCAACTGCCAAATCTCTCTCACTCTTCATTGTGGAATCAAACTATTTATTCCTTTAGCTTTGAGTGGCTGAGTAAATCTCAGCCCCAAGCTTGTCCTATCCCATTGAGCACTCAAATGTTCTCAAGCATGCCAAACCAAACATCACTAATATTTACTAAATGTCATAGGGTAGCGATCTTTGATGAGGCATATCTCAGAGCTCATACGAGGTATGGATGTGATTCTAGGTGCTATAGGACCATGTTGTGGAGACCTAAAATAACCTCTCTGTTTTTGGATATCTTATTCTATTATGATTTAGCAGCACCACCTTGGTGATGCTAAAACTTGTAGTGTTGGCTAGTACAAAATTGCCAACTGCCAAATCTCTCTCACCTTTCATCATGGGATCAAACTATCTATTTTGATAGCTTCTAGTGGATGGGTAAACACTAGCCCCAAGCTCATCCTATCTTGTTGAGTGCTCGAAGGTTATTAGGCACACCAAAGTAAAACATCCCTAAGAGTTACTAAATGCCATAGGTCAATGATCTTTGATGGGGCATATCTCAAAGCTCGTACAAGGTATGGATGTGATTCTAGGTGCTATAAGACCATGTTGTGGATACCTACAATAACCTCTCTCAATTTTTGGAGATCTTATTCTATTTTGATTTTGCAATTCCATCTCAAGTGATGTTGAAACTTGTAGTGTTGACCAATACAAAGTTGCCAACTGCCAAATCTCTGTCACCTTTCATCGTGGGATCAAACTATTTGTTCTATTAGCTCTAGGTGGCTGGGTAAACACTAGCCCCAAGATCCTCCCATCTTGTTGAGCACTTGAACATTCTCAGGCATGTTGAACCAAATCATCCCTAAGAGTCACTAAATACCATAGGGCAATTGGATATGTCACTTCATCCAATGATGGAGACTCATGATAGAAGGTAAAGGGGTGATCATACACATCATTTTGAACATATTTTTTATGGTAATAAGGTAATCCTTGTTTGTAAGGTCAAGGAACTTGAGGTCACCTATAAACCCAAGTTTCCTTAGTCCTAACATTTTTTCTTTTTTTGTTGTTTTTTTTAATAAGTTGACTCAATAAGTGTTTTGAGAGTTATTACACCTTATATAGCTACATTTTATCACTAAATGGAGTTAGTGGAAGATTTTAAAGATATTCTTGTTTTTCTTAATAGTCATTTCATGGGTTTGAAACATAATCACTTCCCTTTGTGAAGAGTTGTCTGAAAATCAGCAAATTACATGTTGCAAAGAAAATATAGTCATAGGATGTTGGAAGATTGTTTTCACTCATAGGATGTTGAAGAATCTCTTAGAAGGATGGAATATATGATAGACTAAAGTTTGTGAGATAGTTATTACGTGTTCATTGAAGTGTCTAAGATGTTATTTTGAAGCAAGAAGTTGATTATGATCCATTTCTCAAATTTGCTCATTTTTCCCTTATTGTTTCCCAAGTCTTGAATAGGGAAAGTGACCAAGTAGTTTTGTGAAGTTGGGTAGAATTTTTTTCAATGTTTTAACCAAGTTGGAAAGAGTCTTTGAAGACACTTACAAAGGTGGGAAAGTTAGTTTTCCTTAAAACTGTTCTTGTTGGGAATCCACTAGCTTTTGGTGTGAGCACTCTGCATCATTTTGGATGTAATTTAAATTAAAATGAAATACATGAAATGTACTTAAAACTTAAAAAATAAAAAAAAGATATATATTATGATAACCAATAATGTCATACATGGAAAAACATATAATATATTATTATAACCAATAATGTCATACATAAAGGAACATATAATATATTATGATAACTAATAATGTCATACATGAAAAAACATATAATATAAAATGATAATCAATAATGGCATACAAGAAAAAACAAATAATATATTATGATAACCAATAATGTCATACATGAACAAACATATCATATATTAACCAATAATGTCATGCATCAAATATATGTCATACATCAAATATAAAATATCATATATACATCAAATGTATATTGAATATGTCCACTGACATAAAATCCAACATATATATCCACTAATGCCTATGCATGTGTGTCTATTAACTATATCTTCTCCTTCCCATGAGTGGAAGGAAACAAATCTCTAGAGGTCTTCAGTCGTCATGTAGAGGGAGATGATGGGGATGATGGGGTCTTCCTCACATGCTTCCTTGTCCTCTTGTTTAGGCTCTTCTCTAACTCGAGATGATAAGAATAAAGTAGATATGAATCAATAATTATTATATATTGAAATTAAATATATGTACACACAAAATTAATTATTTTCTTACCGCCATCAAATAGTCACTTTGTACATCCACCTCAAAGGCTCGCGAATGATCAAGTGTAACAAGGCCCTACAACAATTCAATCAATATAATCACTTATAAATAAGATTCAAAATTTTGAGACTAACTATTATAAACAACAACTAAAACCAAGAAAATTCTTTCATACCTCGATCAATGGCTCTAAACTAGCCATCGCTACAGCAACTCCATCATTGATGGACTAGCAAAAATGAGGAGGAGTCTTAGATGTCAACAACTACATGTCATATAATACAATTTACATGTAACATGAAACATGAAACAAATGTACCTCTATGAAGCTCGTATCATGCCTAGGCTTGAAGTCTCTTATGAATGCCAATGATCCAGTAGAGAACTGATGAACATGCATAAATTTTTGTGGTCAATCCTTCATATGATTACTTAACAAATATATATATTAATTTAAATGACTAAATCGATACATTCCTCTCAACTTGTTGACGAGACAAAAAATGGGGTTGGGGGATCTATACTAGGGCTAGAAATGCTCTTACCCTAAATTTTGAACAATATCAATACATGCTAATTAATTAGTCATTCACTATACATACAAAATGTGATCAAATTAGTTTATTATAATTGTAATTTAGCTATGTGTCAATGCAAAATGTCTGATTTAGGAACTGATAAGTGACTAGCCCATTATCCATACTATCTCCAACATGAATACCAAATCTGCATAAGGATCCACATGTGTGCACATGTGACCACGATGCATAGAAGGTTCCTCCTCAACTAATGGACTCATGTAATGAATGAGGGTCTACATCAAAGCATTAATAGTCCCTAGAGTGTTGGTCTCTACATGTTTGTTCCTTCACAACTAAAGGAATGATCACATACTCACCTTGTGGCTTGACAATAGGTGCCCTAACTACATTAGGGTCACGACGTGCCCCCAACCTCTTAAATGATGACCCCCCACCTCTACCCTAAGATTATAATATACCAAAATAGTTGGTGATCTCCCTAATGACAATTTCACAACTCAATTTCTTTAAGAAATACATTTAAACCTCATGATTATTGCAAGAAGGGGCATCAAAGACCATCCACCATCTATCCCAAAAGTTATTTATAATACCATCATGTATGCACCAATGGATGGGGAACCTTTTAGTTGTATGTGTTGGAAATTTGATTGAAAATGAATACTATCAAAGAGGGACATTGTTGCAAGAAGGAAGATTGTTGTTAAAGAATGTTTTCAATCATTGTTTTGTCATTGATGTCAAACTTGTTATTTGTTGGAATGACAATTGCTTATCAAATCTAAGTACTATCACTTAGTTGATTGATGAAGAGGATTTAATCAACAAGATGTAACAAAAGCACCTAAGAGAAAGGTTGAGTTATGGTTTTGTAATGAAGTTCAAGGATCAGTTAAGATAATGGTTAAATGATGTATTGATAACATACTTGAAGATACAAAGGTTGGTCACACTTAGAAACACTACAAAAATAAGTTGCAACAAGGTTATCTGCAAAGCTTAACTAAGTTCACTAGTGAGTGTCAAGCAAGCTAGTTTAAGCCTAGCAGATTTTTAGTTAGTGCCAAGCAAAGTAACAAGTTTCAAGCATCAAAAAAACTTAGATGATGTCAAGTGAATCCATAATAGGTGCCAAGCATCAGTAAAATGTAGTTGATGCCAAGTAACATAGTATGTGCCAAGTACCAGAATTTCAATAGTGCCAAGTTGTTGCATTATTGGAAAAGTCAAATATTTGCCAAATCTAAGCTAACAAGCACATAATTTTATGTAAACCATTTTTTGAGAAAATTCAAGAGGATTCATCATGATATTTCTAGAAGGAGCAAGATATGGTTAGATTCAATGAATCCTATCTAATCCATTTGAACTACAATTAAAAGAGGCAAGAATCAAGTGGGAAAAGAAATTATAGACTTCTATTTAAGGAGTTATAGGCCAAGAAGCAAGAGTTTTTGGTGCCAAATTGTGAAGTGGTTGAAGGGTGTCAAGGAGAAGACATCAAGAGGAGAAGAAAGAATAGAGCATAGAGACTCTGCTTCAATTAGTGGTTAGAAAGAAGATTTCATTGGTACATTGAGCATAAAGACTCAAGGAGACAATTCTTGAAAGGAGGACAAGTTGTTAGAGCTATAGAGACTGAAACTTAGAAAAATTGAGAAGAGCTGAACAGAGATCTGAAATCTACAAGATAAGTTGTGAATTGTAATCAAGTCAAAAGCCCTTGTTGTTACTCTCTAACAATTGTGCAAGCTAGGGAAAAATCTTATGGAATTAGGTTGGTTTAACAGCCATTTGTAAATCCTTTAATAGGGTGGCATTCCAAGTGAATGTTCTAAAGTCCTCTAACTAGGCCCACTTCAAATAGAGTGGATAAATCCTTTAACTAGTCACATTTAATAGTGTTTTGTAGCCTTTAATAGGGTATGTCTTTCATAGGGCATCACTTCAGAAGAGTGAAAATTGAGTAGCATGTTATTGGTGGTTTTTTCCAAATTGGGTTTCAACATAAATCACTGTGTTATGTGTTGATCTTTCATGTGTTATGCTTGCATGTTGATTTATAGCAACTTGATAAGTAGGAAAGTTTAAGCTTGGATGTATGAACAGTTTAATAGGCTCACTTTACTTGATGAAAAAAATTTAATTGGACATTTGGACCTTGAATAACTAATTCACCCCCCTCTTAGTTATTCTAAAGCACTTCTAACAATTGGTATCAAAGCCATCTGCTGATTTAGTTTCAAGGTACTAGAAGCAAGAAGATCAAGATGTCCAAGAGAAAGTTCCCAAGCTCAACAAAGATAACTTTGTTGTATGGAAAAGCCTAATGAAACTACACCTTGTATTAATAGGTGTTTATGCAAAACCCTCAATTGGAGTGGAACATGTAGATCCAGCTAGACCCCTTTCTGTAAATGATTTGAACAAAAGGAAGGAGCACAATTAGGCAATGCTAGAGATTTCCTCTACACTCAACTATGTTGAATTTGATGGAATCAAAAGATGTGATTCTACATTCAAGATGTGGAATGTCCTATCAGATATCTATGGAGGAGATTAGAGTGTTCAAAGATCAAAAAGAGAAAGCCTAAGAGGAAATTTTGATAACATGAAAATGGAGGAAGGTGAGAATGCTGCTCAATATGCCTCTAGAGTGAAAGAAGTGGTAAGTGCAATAAGAAGTTTTGGTGGTCATTGGAAGATGACAATGTCAATAGAAAATAGTTAAGAACTTTGCTCCCCATCTATGCTATTAGAGTTTCAGCCATCCAAAAGCTAAGGTGTGTCCCATAAAATTAGCTAACCTTTGAAAGAATAGTGGGAAGACTTATTGCATTTGAATTGTCCAGCTTTGATAACTACAAACTTAAGAATCTTGAATCTACTTTCAAGGCTAAGCTATCATTGAAAGATACTAAGGAGGTGAAATCAAAGAAGAAGAGTAGAAAAAGAAAACATGTATCTAGTGATAGCAGCACAGATGAGGAAGATGTGGAATAGTTGAAAGAATTATTAGCAAGAAGATTTCACAAAGGCAAAGGTAAATTCAAAGGTAAGCTCCCTATCATTTGTTTTAATTGTAATGAAGTAGGACATATTGTTGCAAGGTGTACATAGAAGAAGAACTACAAAGAAGGAAACAAGTATAAAAATAAAAGAGAAGACAATAGTAGAAATTACAAGGACAAAGGCAAAAGATGCTACATTGTTGAAGAAGATTTTGATGAGAATGATGATGAAGTAGTCTACGTAGCCATGAAGGATGAGTCGGATGAAGATGAAGCAACAGCACTAGTAAACTATGTGAACAAAAATGACAAGTGGATCATAGAAAATGGATGCTCACATCACAGATAGGAGATAAAAGTAAGTTTATTACCTCTACCCAGTATGATGGAAATAGTGTTGGATTTGGAAATGATGCTCCATGCCAAATCAAAGGAAAAGGTTATATTAAACTTACAGAGAAAATTTCATGTGATAATGTATAATATGTTGAAAGATTGAACTACAATTTGATGAGTGTATCATAGTTAGGCAATATAGGTTTCAAAGTAGAATTTGGAAACAAAATTGTGAAAATCTATGATACTGATAGAAATCTAATAGGAAAAGGTGAACAAACTAGGAGTAATTTGTTTTACCTAGATATAGAAGATGCAACCTATCTTATTGATAGACTTGATGATGTCTGGTTATGACATAAAAGGATGTGTCATGTTAACTTTGAGAATCAAATTAGCATCAGTAAAAAGAAGAAAGTTAGAGGTTTGCCTAAGCTGAAGAAGCCTAAAAATACAATGTACAAACAATGTCAACTAGGAAAGATGACCAAGTCAAGTTTGAATTTTCCAACTTTGATAACTACAAACTTGAGAATCTTGAATCTTCTTTCAAGGCTATGCTATCATTGAAAGATATTGAGGAGGCAAAATCAATGAAGAAGAGTAGAAAAAGAAAACATGCATCTAGTGATAGCAGCATATATGAGGAAGATGTGGAACAATTGGAAGCATTATTGGCAAGAAGATTCCACAAAGGAAAAGGTAAATTCAAAGGTAAGCTCCCTATCATTTTTTTTAATTGTAATGAAGTGGGACATATTGTTGCAAGGTGTACATAGAAGAAGAACTACAAAGAAGGAAACAAGTATAAGAGCAAAAGAGAAGACAATAGCAGAGATTACAAGGACAAAGGTAAAAGATGCTACATTGTTGAAGAAGATTCTAATGAGAATGATGATGAAGTAGTCTACGTAGCCATGAAGGATGAATTAGATGAAGATGAAGCAATAGCACTGGTAACCTATGTGAACAAAAATGACAAGTGGATCATAGACAGTAGATGCTCATATCACATGACAGGAGACAAAAGTAAGTTTATTACCTCTACCTAGTATGATGGAAATAGTGTTGGATTTGGAAATGATGCTCCATGCCAAATCAAAGGAAAAGGTTCTATTAAACTTATAGAGAAAATTTCATGTGATAATGCATACAATGTTGAAGGATTGAACTATAATTTGATGAGTGCATCATAGTTAGACAATATAGGTTGCAAAGTAGAATTTGGAAACAAAATTGCAAAAAATCTATGATACTGATGGAAATCTAATAGGAAAAGGTGAAAAAACTAGGAGTAATCTATTTTACCTAGATATGAAAGATGCAACCTATCTTATTGATAGACTTGATGATGCCTAGTTATGGCATAAAAGGATGTGTCATATTAACTTTGACAATCAGATTAGCATTAGTAAAAAGAAGAAAGTTGGAGGTTTGCCTAAGCTAAAGAAGCCTAAAAATACAATGTGCAAACAATTTCAACTAGGAAAGATGACCAAGTCAAGTTTCAAAAGCAAAGACTACACTTCCAAAGAAGTACTAGAGTTAGTGCATACTAACTTATGTGGCCCAATAGAAGTACTTATAAAACTACCAAGGAGATAGATACATAATGTTATTTGTGGATGACTACTCTAGGATGATGACTGCCATGTTCTTAAAGCAAAAATTTGATGCATTTCAAATGTTTAAGTGGTATTTGGCCAGGGTTGAGAAGGAAATAGGAAAATTTTTGAAGTGCTTGAGATCAAGTAAAGGAGGAGAGTTTACATCGAAAGAATTTGAGATATTTTGTAATGACAAAGGAATTAAACGAAAAACATCAGCACCTAGAACTCCACCATAGAATGGGATTGTAGAAAGAAGGAATAGATCAATAATAGCCTGTGCCAAAACATTATTGATGGAGAAAAATATTTCTCTAAAGTATTGGAGAGAAGTCATGAGTACTATTGTTTACACCCTAAATCGAGTACAAGTCAAGAAAGGAACAAATGCAACACCTTTTGAATTATGGTATGGTCACTCACGTAATGTAAAATATTTCAAAGTATTTGGTTGTAAATGCTATATTCTTAAGGATACTAGGAATGGAAATTTTTATGCAAAGAGTGATGAAGGGATATTCCTTGGATACTCCACTAGAAGTAATGAATATAAGTGTTTAAATACTAACACTAATAAGATTGTGGAGAGTGCAAATGTAAATTGTGATGAACATGTAGAAGTTCAATTTGATGAATCCAAGAAACTAGAAGATTATAGATCTTCCACATACTTCTATGAAAAAATGTCGACTGAAGATGATGCAACCAATCAAGTTGGGAATCAGCAAAAAATTTTAGTATCAACCAAGTCATAGCCAGTGAATGTCAAGCTACATTCAAAATTCAAGTTGTAGAATGAAGAAAATGCACATTCTAATTCTAAAATTAGTACACATGGAAGAGATAATGAAATACTAGACAGTGATGTGCGAAGTAACTATTAAGCTGAAGAACCAAACATGGAAAGAAGGATAGAACCAAGACTATCCAGGTATGTGAAAAGACATCAACTTGTAGAAAAAATAATTCGAGACAAGGAAGTTGGACCAATGACAAGGAACAGACTAAGGAATGAATGATGTCTACTGAGCAAGATTGAGCCCAAAATAGTGAAAGATGCACTACAAGATGATAATTGGCATAAAATCTATGGAAGAAGAGATAGATCAGATTGAGAAGAACAAAACTTGGATCCTAATTCCTAGATCAGCTGATAAGAATATAATTGGTACTAAATGGGTCTTTAGAAACAAACTTGATGAGAAAGGTGAGATAACAAGAAACAAGGCCAAACTAGTTTGCAAAGTTTATGCAGAAGAAGAAGGATTGGACTATTGGGAAACATTTACCATTGCTACAAGAATGGAAGGAGTAAGAACATTACTTGCATATGTTGCTTATAAAGGTTTCAAAGTTTATTAGATGGATGTAAAGTCTCCTTTTCTAAATGGAATACTGGAAGAGGAAGACTACGTAGAACAACTAGACGGATTTTTTGATGATAGCAACAAGGATATGGTTTGCAAACTGCATAAAGCACTCTATGGTTTGAAGCAAGCACCTAGAGAATGGTATGAGAGACTACATAAATACCTTGTGAATATAGAATTTGAGAGAACAAATGACAACAACAACCTGTACATCAAGGTAGGAAAAGGTAAAGACATTTTGATATCTGAAGTCTTTATTGATGATATAATTTGGAGGAAAAGATGTCCTATGCAAAGATTTTGCTAATCAAATGACACCTGAGTTTGAGATATCAATGTTTAGAGAAATCAAATTATTTTTTGGATTACAAGTACATCGAATAAATCATACCATATTTGTGACCCAAGAAAAATATATCAAGGAGATACTCAAGACATTTGGATTAGAAGACTCAAAACTAGTTAGTACACCAATGATAATAGGACATAAGTTATCAAAGAATGATGAGTCAACTGAAGTAAGTCAGACAATGTATAGATCAATGATTGGAAAGCTACAGTATGTTTTACATAGTAGACCAAACATTACATTAGCTATTGGAATAGTGGCAAGATTTTTTGCAAATCCAAGAGAAAATCATCTGATGGCAATGAAGAGAATACTGAGGTACTTAAAAGGAACTGATGACTTTGGTTTGTACTACAAGAGGAGTGAAAAGTTTGAGTTGAAATCCTACACTAAAGTAGAGTGGGGAGGTAATATTGATGACAGAAAAAGCACCAATGGAGGAGCACTTTTCTTAGGTAAAAGATTGATTACTTGGACTAGCAAAAAGCAAAGTTGTACCTCACAGTCTATAGTAGAAGTTGAGTATGTTGATGCTACTATCAACTGCACTAATATTGTATGGATTAAATATATATTGCAAGGTATGAAAGAAGAGGTGATTGAACCTATAATAATCTATTGTGATAACACAAGTGCCATCAACATATCAAAGAATCTTGTGATGCATGCCAAAACAAAGCATATTGCAATCAAGTATCACTATGTTAGAGAATTGGTGGAAGACAAGCAAGTGAAAATGGAATATGTTAGTTCAAAGGAACAAATTGCTGACATCTTTACAAAAGCACTACCTAAAGATTCTTTTGATTATCTTAGAGGTAAGTTAGGAGTGATACCCCTATCCAAGGCTATCTAAGAAAAAGCAAGACTGGCCTACATCAAATGAGTTGATTTTTGGCATATTACATATTGATGTAGAGAATATTTACTTTAGGATCATGCCTAAAGTAATCAAGGTACTAAAGTTCCAAATTAGTTATAAAGAAAGGTGACAAAGGGAGAAATTGGAGTACCTACAAATTTTACACTTACATGTTAAGATGTTGAAGCAATATGTCTTTGGCGTTGTTGTCAAAGAGGGAGAAGTAACAACAAACTAATCAACAACATTCAATTAGATAGAAGAAGAAGTAGCTAATACCAAAATAACAAAACATGATCAATGCATACATAGGGAGAAATAATGTAAGAGGGAGTCAAGAGCACAAGATATCAAAGTGAATAGTGGTAAGCCATAGAAAAGAGGGAGAAAAAGGATGTTCAGGAAGATATAGTAGAAAGGAAAGAAATAGGATACAACAGCTAAGAGGGAGAAGCAAAAACAAAGAAATCAGGATAATAGATCAGAGAGGAAGTTTAGAAAACTAATGGTAACACATCTATCATTTTGGAATATGATTTACTATCCTAACCTAGTTAGCATTTTGATAACATGGTTGATCAGTTTGGTTTGCCATCAATGCCAAAGAGGGAGATTGTTGGAAATCTAATTGAAAATGAATACTATCAAAGAGGGAGATTGTTGCAAAGAAGGAAGATTGTTGTTAAAAAATGTTTTCAATCATTGTTTTTTCATTGATTTCAAACCTTCTATTTTATAGATTGACAATTGCTTATAAGATCCAAGTAGTATCACTTAGTTGATTGATGAAGAGGATTTAATCAACAAGATGTAACAAAAGCACCTAAGGAAAAGGTTGAGTTATGGTTTTGTAATGAAGTGCAAGGATCGGTTAAGACAATGGTTAAATGATGTATTGATAACATACTTGAAGATACAAAGATTGGTCACACTTAGAAATACTACAGGAATAAGTTGCAACAAGGTTGTCTGCAAAGCTTAACTAAGTTCATTAGTGAGTGTCGAGCAAGCTAGTTCAAGATGAGTAGATTTTAAGTTAGTGCCAAGAAAAGTAACAGGTGTTGAGCACCAAAAAAACTTAGTGAATGCTGAGTGAATCCATAGTAGGTGTCAAGCATCAATAAAATGTAGTTGATGCCAAGTAACAC
The DNA here is from genome assembly GCA_028749045.1 of Cupressus sempervirens. Lineage (NCBI taxonomy): Eukaryota > Viridiplantae > Streptophyta > Pinopsida > Cupressales > Cupressaceae > Cupressus > Cupressus sempervirens. The sequence goes on from CM053784.1 coordinate 414,260,445, forward strand.
AATATGTGTTGAGCACCAAAATTTCAATAGTGTCAAGTTGTTGCATTATTGGAAAAGTCAAAGATTCACCAAATCTAAGCTGACAAGTTTGTTACCTTGAATTTTGTGAACTAGTTGGAGGATAACGATGATGAGCTGGTGGCATGAAATTTTATGTAAACTATTTTTGAGTGAATTCAAAAGGATTCATCATGATGTTTCTAGAAGGATAAAGATATGGGTTAGATTTAATGAATCCTACTTGATCCATTCAAACTACAATTAAAGGAGGGAAGAATCGAGTGGGAAAAGTAATTCTAGATTTCTATTTAACAAGTCATAGGCCAAGAAGCAAGAGTTGTTGGTGCCAAATTGTGAAGTGGTTGAAGGGTGTTAAGGAGAAGACATCGAGAGGAGAAGAATGAATAGAGCATAGAGACTTTACTTCGATTAGTGGTCAGAAAGAAGATTGCACTGGTACATTGAGCATGAAGACTCAAGGAGACAATGCTTGAAAGAAGGACAAGATGTCAGAGCCAACAAGACTAAAAGCCAGGCAAATTGAGAAGAGCTAAACAGAGATCTAAAATCCGTAAGATAAGTTGTGAATTGTGATTAGGTCAAAAGCCCTTATATTTACTCTCTAAAAATTTTGCAAGCTAGGGTAAAATTGTATGGACTTAGGTCGGTTTAATAGCCATTTGTAAATCCTTTAACAGGGTGGCATTCCAAGTCAATGTTCTAAAGTCCTCTAACTAGGCCCATTTCTAATAGGCTGGATAAACTCTTTAACCAAGTCACATTTAATAGTGTGTTGTAGCCTTTAAAAGGGTAGGCCTTTCATAGGTCATCACTTCAAAAGAGTGAACATTGAGTAGCATGTTACTGGTGGTTTTTTCCAAATTGGGTTTCCACGTAAATCATTGTGTTATGTGTTGATCTTTCATGTGTTGTGCTTGCATATTGATTTACAACAACTTGCTAAGTAGGAAAGTTTAATCTTGGATGTATGAACAGTTTAATAGGCTCACTTTACTTGATGAAAAAGATTGAATTGGGAATTTGGACCTTGAAAAACTGATTCACCTGCCCTCTCAATTATTCTAAAGCATTTCTAACAATATGTCTAATAGTATTTTGTTCACTAGGCTTTTTAAACAATGCACAAATGTTACCTTTTGGTATTTCTTTTTTTTATACATCTTGATATGATAATTTTTTTGCATAATATCTTCTTTTTGCATCCCTCTTAACATGCCAAATATCCAACTGATCACTAACAGAAGCTACATGGGTCATAATTGACTTGAGGGAGGATGCCAATTATGCTCTGATCATATTGGTTTGTCCACAAGCTTTCAACCTACCAATGAGTACTTCTAATTCATTTTTCCCTCTCTCTATTTCAATCATAATTTTTTCTTGGGTGCCAAGAGGAGGTCATCCAATCAGTGTAGGTTGCAAAATTTCTTGCTCTTGTTGTGGAGGGTTTTGATTTTCATCTTGTGGAGGGTTTTAATTTTGATTTTGTTGATCCAACTAGGGATTTGATGGTTGATTATTTACATTTCCTAATAAGAAATCAATTTTAATCTAAATAAATAAATAAAATTAAAGAAAAATTGAAAAAACTTACAAAACAATTTAAAGACTTACAAAAAATGCAAAAACATATAAAACAATGCAAAAAAAAGAGTGGAAAGCATACTACGCAATCTTGATCTTGAACTTTGGTGACAAGGAGGCATTTTGAGGAGGTGGATGACAAAATTCTTCAACTTCTTCAATCTACATGCATGTTTTTTGGGAGAAATGCAAAAACCAAATGAAATGATAAATTAGGCTGCAAATTTGGAGCCCATTTTTAAAATTTTTTGATTTTCAAAGCACATACACACTTTAGTGTGTATGCACTTTGGCTTGTGGAGCACAAGCCAAAGAGCATGCGTGCTTTATAAAATCAAAAAAAAAACTTAAGGTGTCATGTTTTTGGCACCACAACTTGGTGCACATACCCAACAACATCATTTGAATCTTATGTCCTTGCAAGCCTAGCTAGCCGCTTAAACTCCCTAATCAATGCATCAAGCTCTTCAACTTCACCTTTTCCTATATTAAAATCTCCTACCTTGAAATTTCTACAAACAAAGATCCCCTTTTGGATAGTGGGCCCTAAATATTCCCTATTCATCAAAATTAGTTGCGAGAAAAACTCAATAGAACCAATCTTTTAGGGATATATTTGGGTAGAGCATAAGGTAGTTGTTGACACCCATAAACCATTATTATAGAATAATTTTCAAATAGAAAAATGCTTCCCCAATCATGTCCTAGTTTCCTAACCTCATCAAAACACCTAGATGGTTTAAGCAATTTTCTTACAGCCCTTGGGACCCTCTTAGTCACATCACCTGGTATGTTTAAAATAGGATATATAAAATCATTGTAAAAAGAAAGAGAATTTACATACAGGTAATTTTTTTCCATACCATTTTCCAACAAAGCATAGGTATATTTTCTCTCATCTCCTCTATTTCTTCAATGAAACTTGGGTTTATATGCCCCACATTCTTATACAAGAACACATGCATCAACAAAAAATATTATGGAAACTTAAAATTATTTAAGTCTCATTGTGGATGAAATTTAGTATATGTTGGTCCTATATATCCTATTGTGGTCTCACAATGCATGCCCCATTTCTCCTAGAAATGGGGATCCCCTAGTAAAATTTAATCTTGCAGACACCTAGTCTGATGCTTGGGACATTTTTGGACTCCCCCAGGAGTTTGAGTCAAGCTGCAATCTCTAACTGGGAAAGTCTGGGGTGTCAAAATAGGAGGAAAAGTGAAACTTTTTTGTTTTTAGTGCAAAAGTGTGCACATGCGCACCTTATAGAGCTGCACAGGTGCACTAAGTGCACAAGTGTGCACTTATCTCTCTCTAGAGATACACATTTGTGCATGTGCACACTTTTGGAGCATGTGCACCTATGGGGGTGTGCACCACCCGAGGCCCGAGGTCTATATAAACCCTAAACCCCCCTTACTTGTTCATTCTTCTCTACAATTCCTTGGTTACTACACCTTCACACATCTTCACCTACTCCTACTTCACAAACCTACACACAAACACTAAACAAAGGTTAGAAATGAGAGGTGCACATATGTGCACTTTCTTTTACCATGAAGCCTAGACCTAAACAAATGACCTAGAAGAACTAAGTCATATGGAGGATGTGCACATACCTCCTCAAGGTGCACATGTGTACACCTTCCATCAAACAAAATAAGCAACTTAAATGTTAAAAAATTCCCAAGGTAGAAGGTGCACACATGCACACCTTTTTTGTGTGCTTTCATAGACATAAAAGACATATTAAGGTGTGCACATGTGCACCCCATCAAGGTGTGCATCTGTGCACCCTTTGTGTACAAAACATTCAAAAACTAAGTATTCCCCTCATTAAAAACACTTTCCACTATGCATGTACAAAATTGCACATATGTGCATGTGTGCACCCTATCAAGGTGTGTGCATGCACATGTGTGTAACTATACCTAAGTAGTCAATTAGGGACCATTAAGCACACCTAACACACCTATGAGGGTGTGTTAGGTGCACTAATCTGCATAACAAAACTTATAAGGGGAATTAACTAGTTTTTTATTGTTATGGGTAGATTTGTGCTAGGTTTTGATCAATTAGGGTTTGTCTTTTGGTCTAACTTTTAGCTTTTTGGACTAATGTCTCCTTTTTTGTGCAAATAAGATGGCGTCATCATCCTCCTCAATGGAAAAAAAAAAGGTTCTTCCAAACCCATTATCCTCAAATACCAAGGTGCACCAAGAAAATCTCATTTTCAAGACACACATGCTGAGATCAAAGATATCGAACTTGGCCACATTGACTGGAAAGCATCCCTTGTCATTTGCAACAAGTCAAAGAAAAGGTCCACTATGATTGTTAGTTGTGTGTAGAGTCGCCTTTTCTCTTTCCAAGGACTTCCTTCAAACCCCCTTACCTATCTTTGTTCGAAGTCCTTTCCTCAGCATTTATGTGTTCACCGCTCCTTGAAGTAGTTGGTCGAAGTCGCAGGCTTTCGCAGTCGTGGTCCCCTTCCTTTGAACCACTTTGAACCACTTTGAACCTTGGTTCAAAGTAGTTCAAAGTAGTTCAACCGAAGATTTTCATACTAGTGCTTTTTTTTCTTTGGTAGGAAATTTTTTTATGTGGTGGCTTTCATTGAAGTACTTCGAACCACTTTGAATATCAGTTCAAAGCGGTTCAAAGTGGTTCTTGATCAGAACGATTGGCAATAATTTATTTCTAAAATACGGCGCACCACCTTTTCACATTCAATTGAGGCTCATGTTAGATATCAAAAATTAGAAGATTTTGCTCTTTTTCCAAGGAAGAGGTCATCATCATTAGAAGTGGGAGAAAAGATCTTAGACTTGAGGAATGATCAAATATTGTACGAAATCAGTCATTGTTAATTTATGTGAAAAGAGAAATCATTAAATGAAAAGCTCATGCAGTGATGCTTCGAACGTGCCAAGGTTGATGTGAGGTGATATGTCATCATGCCTATTAATTATCCAATACTTTCGCATGTAAACCTTTCCTTTAATAAAAACATTCAGTAGCTTTGTAAATTACTTTGCAAAATGCTAATTTCAAAGAGAAGGAGCTGTTAAGGAAGATAGAAGAAGTTGTTTGGTTTTCAACAAAAAGTAGGTGAGAATTTAGAAATCTTTGTTTTGTTCTGCAAATCTATTATTTTCAAAGGATTGTCTGCCAAAGGTTTTGCTTGTTTGGTTGAAAATGAAGTCAGTCTTGCACTTTTTCGGTAATGCTTCCAGCCTTGAATGTAAGAGACTAGTGATCTGTGATACAAACTTAGAAGGGGTGAATGTAGAAAAGCTACAAATGAATTTTCTTGAGAACACCAAAAGAGGTTAAGGGATGCATGGAAGTGTTAACAAGTGGGTTAATTGAAGCCGTTGCCTTTCCTCCTGCTTTTGTGAGCCTTGAGCTTCTGCAACTTTGCATTGACCATTACAATGTAAGGAGTAGAAGCATAATAAGTGAGAATGACAACACAATAATTTCCATCTCAAGGGAAACCATTTCATCTGTTTTACAATCAATAGCAAATACCTTTGCCGCATTTTCGCCCACTCAAGCTTTGGCCGAATACCAGGAAACCCCTAGCATTTTTTGAAACACCCTTGCCAAGAAATGGATCAAAGTTAACTATGGAGGTTTGTCTAGGCTGCCCAAAGTCATTATGAAGGATCACATGAAACCTCATATACATGACCTGGTTGTATTATTGCATAGGGTGAAGGGTTCAGCTGATGTATATTTTTTTGAAGAATGGATGTATAGATATATTGAGATTATCTTGAAGGGTGAGCAGTGGATGGATTGGGCGGAGATCATTGCCAATTCCTTGAGGAACCAACTCAAAAGGGCCAAAGAATCTCGCGAGGATTTCTATATGGTCTCATATTTGACTTATTGTATTGCCTGTACATGTGATCTCACTACCCTTCCACATGGGGTATGGAACGAAGAGATAACCGTCTTCTAGTATTGTCCTTTGTTGTAGAAAGATAGAGTTTTAGAGGATTTCTGTAAGGTGCATGATGTATTGCATGGAAGCATTTATTTGACTCTAAAGGGTGTTTAGCTGCCACGACTTTCTTCTGAGTCATAGAAACTATTTCAACAGTATGGGAGTCACTTCATTCAATTTCCTAGGTTTACATACTTAAGAGTTGGAGGGTTTGAAGATGAACCTCTGAAGTTACCCCGATATGCCCTCGATTGTTTCATTTTAGCCGAATTATGCAAATAGCTTTTCTTGGTCATCAAAGATAATCTTCCTCAGGAGAATTAGGAAATGGCTTTCCCTATCACATTAGGCTCCTTAGTCTGTACTAATATGAATAATGCTTCCATCATCAGAAAAAATTTGCTGGGATTCAATCTTGGTTTCTACCACAGCAGGAGAAATTTTGATAGTAAGGAATATGCAACTCTAACCCTTGGCCTTGAAGTAAATCCTTCAGATGCTCCTCATCTAGAAGATCTATGGAGAGATTGTGGAGATGAAGAAGAAGTCTTGAGGAAAGACCATTCTAGATTAACCTTACAGCAAATCAATTCTTTCAGATTGAAGTTCAAAATACAGGGAATTATTGAAGATAGTTCATACCTAACCCAGCCTGGTTGGGAAGAGTCAAATGAGGCAAAGTTCCTAGTGGTAGACTGGAGCAAAGAGGAGGAAGATGATGTTAATTTGAGAGCTAGATCTATATTAACCTATACAGATGACTAGTTACAGAGGAAAAGGAGAGGAAATATCAATGAGTCTTCTCCTAAGGTAATTTCTTCCCCAAGACCACTTCAATCTAATATTCCATTTTCTCATATTGCAAGTGACACACTGATTCCAGATAAGAAACTGAGATCCCCTCCCCATTCTCAAGCTATGGCTCCTAGGACAAGATCCCAGTCCAAGTCCAAAGCCTCAAAGTAGCCTAGTATTTAGAAACAGAAAATGACATCTCAGGGGCAGGATTCAAACGATAAATTTGTTTCCCCTAACGAAGCAGACAGTGAGGTTCAATTCATTGAAGCCCCGAGAGTAGATCAACCTAAATTCTTAACTCCAAGTAGAGACACTCAGGTAATTTCAACCACTCCTACTTTTCCTTCATGGTTGTCGAATTCAATCAAAAAGAAGCGAAGTCTACAGCCAGTATCCACACCAGTAAAGAACATAGTCACTAGATACACGGCCAAAGGTTCTAAGACAAAGAAAGTAAAAATAGATGCTTGTCTCACTAAAGACCCGGTAATAGGAAAAATCACAGAAGAGGTGGCTACTTATAAACAAAAGAAAGAATCTGGGGAGATCAATGATGAAGGGTTCAAAGTTACTTCTTTTGAACTAGGTGCTATAAATAGGAATACTGGCAACAATTTCTTTAAGTTCTCTACTGACCACATGCTCACACATATCAGAGAAAGATTCCAGGGAGAAGAAAGAACTAAAAGCAATGGTGGTGACAATGGCCACATACATCAATTCATTGATCAACCTAGGGGCTGCTCCCATAATCTAGGTATCACAGCCTTTTGACCCAAACTTTGTTGAGAGCCAGCAATTGATGAAATAGATGTAGAGGGGAAAATTGCTAACCGATGCCATGACTAACTGGATGAATAACATAGTAAACCAGGGAAATAAATTTATCTCTGAAGTTGCTAGCATCTACTCCAAAGGTGAAATGCTTCTAGGGGAGATTCAAACCTTGATCCTAGTATGGGAAATAGAATTAGCATGTTGCCAAGCTGTGGTTCTCTAGGTCTCAGAGGTTGGAAATTTTGAGGTCCTCAAATTCCTGAATGAAAATCCTATAAAGGACGTGGACCCCTACATACTTTTTATTCTGAAAAAAAATATGAATTGGAAGGATTCCATTTACAAAGAAACCATCAAAGAAATACAGGGCATCGAAAGTAAGATCACAGGAATGCACGAGGAACTGGTAAAGGACATGAAGATTGTCAACCCTATAGGCATCTTACAATTCGAGGAAGGAAATATGGACACTGAAGCATTAATCAGGAGTTTCACCGGAGTAGTAGAACAGATCAGAGATAAAGAATTATCGAAGGCTGATGATTTCACCTCCTTGGCAAGCATCGAATCCATGTTGTGCCTTAATGAGAACCTGATGCCACGTTAGAACCTGAAGGTGAAGGAGTATAGGTGGCAAAAAGATGCATGCAGAGCTCAGGTGATGAGCTTGAAAAATCCATACTCCCAAGCCATGCAGGGATTCATATTCACATTTCAGAGTTGGAAGCTAGTGCGTCAAACTATTGAAGAGGAGGAGAAAATTGACGTAGATACTGGGAACTGAACGGTCGTCTGCTGGTGCCCTTTCTTTTTGATAACTACTTTCTAGTTTAATAATAGTTTCTTGTATTAATCCGATAGGGCTGGGTTTTAATGGAGGCCCTTCGGATTTGAAAAACTATAAATGTTGGGGCATTGAACTGTGTGAGAAAATAGGAGATAGAAGATAGAGGTTAGATAGCAGTATTTCACTATAGATTTGATTTTGATAACAATATTTGGGAATAGTATATGAATTTTTTGGCTTTCAACGACTTGGTGCATTAAAGTTTGAATATACATATATGAAGAATTTCGGATTATGCTTTGAAACTTTGTGTTCAGAGTGTTGAATTATTATTACTTTGTGAATGTGATTTGGCAATTCGAAAGTCCCAATTTGTTGTTACTTGATTGTAAGTTCTTTTAAATCTTCATTCTTTGTTGGTGATACATGTTGAGATTTTAATAGAAATTCATTCTTTGAAGTGGGTTTTCTTTTTCGTATCAGTTGAATCTGTTCATCTTTAAGTAGCCTTTGATAATCACCTCACTACCTAGGAGTAGTTGAGAGACCCTTATGCACTTTTGGAAAAAGTGTGAAAATGGTTTCAAATTTATTGTAAATTTAATAAAGGAGCTATACCTTTAGAAAATTCAGAGAGGAAGTGTAAAGTAAAATAAAAGTGCTTCCTCAACTGCAGTGAGCGATTCTATTCTTTGTGATATTTGGGTATAGAGTAAATTTGATAAATTATTTAAAAGGACAAATCTGTTCACTAACAATGGTATTCGTACTTATGCATTCAGAATTAGTCAACATAGCCTCACACACAACTTTAGTACAATTCTCAAAGTTGATTATGATCTTGGTAGAACATTATGTGTCTAAAGGAAAGGTCATCAGAATACCACAAGGGACATAGTCTTGGAGATTTGACCTAGGAATATTGAGAAAGTGTTCCATCTCCCAAGAGCCAATAAATATGTGAAGATAACCTATGACTAGATAGAAAGATAGTATCGAGAGAATGAAAAGGAGTCCAAAGAAAAAATTTAATCTTCCTTCCTAATAAATAGAACACCAGTAGGCCATAGAGTTGGAAAAGTGGATATGACATAAGGGTACATGAAGGATGATAGTGGCTATGCAATTGTACTTTTGAGTAGAGAAATGAGACTCCCTATGGTTGGACACATTTACACATGGATGGTCCATTTTATTGATACCATCAGGACAACAAAAATGTCAATAGACTAGGCTAGTATCCTTATTGATAATTTGTAGGAGTAGCTCATGGCCATGAAAGACAATCCAAGATTCTATATGACATCATACATAGTGTACTCACTAGTGGAAAGGACCATGGACTACCCAAGACTTTACAAAAAGGGGAGCTTGCAAGATTCTAATGTCTGGCCCTATGTGGTGTATCCACAACTAGTGAAGAAGAAACTCTTAAAGCAGAGTGTAGATTACAAGGTGGTGAATGACCATTTCATATTTGCAATCATCTGATTCATAGAGGGTGATTATGGAAAAAGTATTTTAGTGGAAGCAATGACCAAAATCACAAAGGTTGGTGCATACTACATCCAGTTAAAAAATTCACTTACCTAAGGGTAGCTAGTATGATAAAAACCCAAAGAGGCTCCCAAGATATCCATCAGATAGGCTCATTTTGTTGGAGATTGCATGAAACCTTACAATACAATAGAGTAAGAAGACATGGGTCTGGCCCATGAAAATTGGTACTTTCAAGGTCAAATAGAAGCAGGATATAACAAAATTCAATTTAGGATGGGATCAATATCCCCTAGAAGAGTAAAACTCCCCTCGCTCTTACTTCAACAACATAGGGATGGTGAAACATCTGGAAGGGAAGCAATTTGTACATGAAGATGCATTGGAAGACCATTGGATGAATGCAATAGATGACTATGATATCTGCATAAGGGATCATTGTAGGATGACTTTATATTTGGAGGAAAAGGTACTCAAGATGAAGATCCCATTAAAGGCTACCAAGAAAGACACAAAAGACATCTTGGATCCTTTATACAATAGGGACAAGATTTATGATAGGCCTATTATGAATGTAGAGATAGGAAGAGATGAAAATGCAAAGATTAATCATAGATCTAAGTACATAATTAAATTAATGATGGACTAGATCAAGAAACCTTTCAAGCTTGATCCAATTCCTCAGGTTGTTCCTCTTCAAGCCATGACATGCCCAGTGAAGGGTAAAGGTGTAAAATTTATAGTACTAACCTTCCCAACTAAATCTCCAGTGAGGCTTAAAATGGTAAATCAACATGAAAGGGAGGTTGAGTACTTTAGTGTGAATAAGGGAAAGAACAAAAGGAAGAGAGTGTCTACCAAGGAACAAGAGCCTCAAACTCATCTTGAAGCTCAAGAGCCTAAACAAGAGCTCAACCAAGAACAAAAGTGCCCCCATAGGAAGAAAAAGTGCAAGGTGAATAGGTAGAAGAAGGGAAGCTATAAGAATAGATGGTACCTCTAGCGGTTGCATCAAATGAAGAAGCCTCCCCTGTCACTCCCAAAAGAGAAATGATTGAATCGACTATGGTGGGGACATGAAGGAGAAGACTGAAGAAGAAGAAAACTCCACACCCACAAGTCCCATAAAAAATCCCAAAAGTTGAAGCTAAAGAAGAAGAGGGTGAAAAATAAAATATGTCCCCCTTAAGTCAGCGGACTCAGTTAGCATAGAAAACAAAAAAAGAAAGGAGAAGAAGCTCAACCTTGACCCCTCAATCTGCTCAAAACAAGCCTATTCACATTTCAACATTAGAGGATGAATAGAAGAAAATGATTGATGATATGGAAGGGCAAGAAATGGATATCCTTGATTTCTTTGATTTGACTTCATACCAATAGGTACTGAGATGGTGGGAGAAAAGTCAAGAGGTACCCCTAGGAATGAATCCTTAGGAGAGGACTAGAGTCAAATGTTGCCTCTACCTCAAGGACCTCTAGGAATACCACCACCACCATCTCAAGATTTATCATTCCTAGATAAAATCTTAGCAACACCTCTTCCTCTCAATACAGAAATAGAAAAACAAGAAGTGAAGGAAGTAGAGCCCCAATAACTACAAGTCGATGAAGTATTAGAGGAAGCACAAATACCTGAAGAGCCTCAGAAAAATCCTTATGATACAAAGGGTAGGACCTTAGCCCAAGCAAATAAAAATAATCCAATTTTTGATCTTTCACAAAGGGAGAAGAGTCTAGAGAGGACTAATAAGGGGAAGGGGCCTACATCAATCAAATATATGTCTCCAATGGACACCACACTGGCATGGCTAAAGAGGGAGGTTATGTTTTGGAAAAAGAACAAGTTGGATTTAACTATTAATGAGGGAATGAGAAAGATTATTAAAGCCATCAAGAAACTTGAGCCCCCTATGAGTGATGCATGGGAACTAGCCTTCATTATGAAGAACCAAGATTAGAACATGCGTGTGCATATAGCTATACCTCCTCTACACACTGACAGTGAGAAACTAACTCCTAAGGATTACTAGATCAAGGAGGTCATGTTACAAAGGCCCATGGTAGATATCACAAAATTGATTATCACTACGAGCACGAAAGAGGTGTTCAGACATATGGACCAAGATGAGTCTAAGTTACTTATGCTAGGGAAACAAAATGAGATTTTGAGAGGCTATTTGCATGGATTTGTAGTAGCAATAGACCTAGATCATCTAGAGATCACTCTTGTTGTAGTGCTAGAGAGAAAACAGAAGGGGATTGTATAATTAGACCCATTTTAGGAGGCATGTCAGCAATGGCATGACAATTTTGAGGAGAAAGGTGTTCAACTAATACTAGGGAACTTGAACATCTTATACCATTTTCAGTCTAGTGTGGATAAGCTAGTGTCCATAGTGAACCAAGATTTTGGGTTGATGGATGAGGTACATACCTGGGCAAAAAAACTTACAAGCCTTGACATCAATCAAAATTCAAAGATCTCGTACCCTCATGGAAGTATACACTATTGAGGATCTTGATAAGCTCAATGATTGGATTGAGAAGATATCCAATGATAATAAAGTCATGCAAGGACTACATGAGGATATTCAAAGATTAAGGGACCAAACTCAAGAGAAAATTTTGGAAGCAGAAAGGTACTATAATGTTGCTTGCCTTGAGATTTCTAAAGTTGAGTCAAAAACCAAACTCAGCATGGTGCAATTAGTGATCCAAAAATTATAAGGAACCTTTGAAGATGCTTCGTTAGATGAAGATATTAGGCAATCATTCAAGACTAAGGAGGTATTGTTGGAGATGGACACCAACCTTGGGATTTTGAAGCAACCTAGATAAAACTCAGTAATTACCAATAATTAGTAAAGGATAAGTATGGAGCTTTAGGTTTACTAGAGGCTACCCAAGTAATGGAGATAATCAAGAAGTTCAAGGGGAAACATCCAAACATCATTTTGGTGTAAAGGGGAAGAAAACTAAGATGTTGGAAATTTAATTTTGACACTTGGGAAAATGTTTCACTTTTGGAACCTATCATCAAGGTGCATAGGTATGGAGGTGCGTTATTCATAGAGGTGCGCTATTCTTAGAGCTACACTAGAAATTATGAAGAAGTAGTAGTGCATCGATAGTTAACTGCTAGTTTTTATTTTAAGACCATTCCATGCACCAAAAATGCATTTTGACGGTAGTTCAACTCCCAAAAACATTCAAAGAAGGCCAAGCTTCCATTTTTAAAGCTTCCAGTGACTTGCAGATCCTCTTGCATCTTCCTTCTTCTTATCTACTTCTTCTTTCATTATTGTAAGTCATGTAAAGGCTCATGCATCCATTAGTTGATATGAACAAGGATGGAGACCTACATAGAACAATTTAGAGAGTTAGTTTGTATATAATTTTTTTTAAAAAATTATTTTTTAACATGAGTTGCATTTTAAGAACACTCTCTCCTAGCACAAAGGGAGGATATGATTTCTTATAAATACATGGATGTAATATGTACTTGTGGGCTATTATTTTGATGTAGTAATATATGTTATTAGTGCTCTAATTCTAAGTGTAGTTATTCTTGCTGAAGTGTGTTATTTTTGTAAATGCATATTCATGAATAATAATGGAGCCAATGGATTGTGTGACATTATAGTTTTGGTGTTTTCCTTGTGTTAATGAATTTTTTTGACATACTGAGTTGGATAAAAGATCACCCTTTGTTCTTGCATAGCTTCTTGTCTCAAATGAGTGCACTTTTTATAACCTTGTAATTTGATGAGAAGTGAAACATCATTTGGTTATTATTGAGTTCCTATCAATGATTGTATGAGTGGAATGAAGGAAGTGCTACTCCTACTTACATTAGTTTCCTACCAAATCTTTTTGACAATTTAACTTGCAGACATATTGTTACCATGTTTTATGTCCACTAGAAATTTTCCTTTCAAGCTATTTTCTTTAATCTCTCATTACCTTTTCTTTTCTTTTCTTTTCTAACACTTGGCTTAAATAGGAATTCATATAGCTACATTGATAAATTATATTCATCATAAAACAAAACAAAAATATGTATATCTTTTATGGTTACTTTTCAAAACAATAAATCAAATATATTATCTAAAATTGGTTCAAACTAGCAAAGACCTCCTCATGAGCATACACATTTATCTTCAATTGAGTGGATTCATGTAGGTCGCAAGATCATGTAGAACCTTGGAGTTGATCCTAGATTAGCTTTTCAAGAGAGGAGTTCAAAAGGATTCTTGTAGTTAAGCATTGTGCAAAATGATAGCCCAACATATTCAATGTCATTATATATAGAGAATCAAGAGCATTCATGGTCCCATGTAGTCCCATTGTTTTGTTCAACCTAAAGACAATGTATTGGAAATATCTTCTCAATTATTCATGGGGCATGAGATCCCCTACCTTCTTGGAATCTCCCCCTTCTCCTTCTTGGACATGGTCATATGTTTCCTAAATACCCTTCTAATGAGAAAACTCTTATGATTCTTGAAGGTTTCTTCGAGTTTCTCCAACTATATAATGTGAGTCATGGGTCCTCCCAAATCAAAAACTTCTATGAAGGTCTCCCCATCCAATGTACACAATATACTTCTATCTTTCTTATGCAATGTGTGGTTTACTAGATTATATTATTTAATCAAAGCTTTTAGTAGGTCTACACCAAAAAAAAACCCTGGCACAATTAGGTTACCCAAATTCATGTTCCAAGGATTTGAAATTAGAGGTTTTCATATTATGTTGTTGTAGAAGAACTTGAATAATTCATTCCCATTTGTTTCTAGCACTATTGCGTATTTACAAAAACAATATGGGTCCTTCAAGACATGTGAATTTTCAGATTGTGCATTCAAGGAAACCAGCAAGAAATATACCCATTAATTTGTAAATGGACTAGGAATTTTTGTCTTTCATTATGTAGTACTAACAAGAAACTCTTCAACATCTACCTAAGAAATCAACTTTCCCTCTTCTTGTGTCATCTTCTGAAATTCAAATATTTTGTCAAACTTTCTACAATTTGAATACTCTAACAAGTTCTTCGCACAATTCTCTTCTCTGCAATATCACTTTACTAAGATCGGTGACAATAATTTTTTTATGTCAACCTTTTAATGGCTTATGTGAGTTAATAGTAGCATTAATGGAATTTAAGGAAACATGCATGAAACCTTTCAAATTCCCAGAAAACTTTTGCATTTAAATTTTATAGTGCTCATACTACTAGTCATCATTTTGTTAGCACCTAGAAAATTACCTTTTTTCATAAAGTACCCACTCTTTTAAGAACAATGATGTAGCAATGGCTAGTTTTCTTTCCTATCTCTACTTCTTGTCAGTTATCAACAACTTAATATTTTAAGCCACAATAGTGCAAAGATTCGGTAGCCTAGGCATTTCGTAGCATCATGAGTCTTTTATGGAAATATATTTTTCCTACTATGATGTTGCATAAAAACCTTATCTCTATCTCATGACCCATGTTTTCCTTTAGACCTTCAACTTTTCTAAACAATGAAAGCCATGTTATTCTCCTTTATCCCTAGGTCACAATAGTTACAATAATGAAATCACTAAAGTGAAGATCTAGCATCAAATTTATCTTTACAATTGATCACCACATTGTAACACTCTACTTTATGCATTTGGAACATCTGACAAAGTGGTGAATAGTGCTTTATTCCCCTTTTTTCTACTTCACAACCCTCTTATAACCTTATGCCATTGACTGCAAGATCTAGCATGAACCAAGCCTTTTCACCTTATAGCCTTCTCTCTACATTGTAAATGTCAGCTTGGATTGTGCTCTTAACTGTGAGATCTTGCAAACATGGTCAATCTCCCCATATCCACTCAACATTAGCATTAAGAATCTTAACCCACGAAGGAGCATTGTAGTTTAATTTTCCATTGATCATTTGTTCAGCACCTTGAAACTTGTTATGTCAAAGGACCTTTCTAGATCACTCCACGTGGCATATTTATGAACTTTCATAACCCTAGAGATCTTGCATCAATAAGTCTTTTGTAGCATTGCTGGCCAAGCTGACCCATACTCACAAACTACAGAGACACATCACAACCTCAAAATAGTTAAGGATCACTAGACTAGAGGTATAGTACCTAAGAAGGAATTGTGGCGTCACTTAAAATAAAATCAACTTTCTTCAAATGTGAAAAGGTGCACATAAAAAATTAACTTAAGGGTTTAAAACATGGAAGGAAAATAAATAAAGGGAAAGTCATTCATGACAAAAATAGGGCTTTTCTAGAGAAAAAAAACTTTACAATAAAGAGATGTAAGCCCTAATTTTTCATACTTGGCTTGAATTCTCATAGTAATGTTTCAAAATTATAAGATGGTGAAAATATAGGCCATCAGGAGGAATGACTTTCTTCTCTTATTTCCATGTGTGTTCTCCATAAACTCTTTGTGTGAAAATGATGTAGCGAGTATCTGAGGGTAGCCCAACTAGAGATAATTTTGATCCCTACAAATAACCACACAGTGGAAACACAACAACAATATAAGGTTTGATACCAAATCACAACTCTTTATTTATAAAAAAATTGATTACATGCAATATGCCTAGATGTAAGGCCTTCTGAGTTAGGAACAAATACAATAGCAATTACAATAAATTTTTTGCAAGATCCAATCCAAACACTAATCCTAGCCAGTCCACATCTGCACTCTAGAAGAAAACCCCAAGGAAATCTTAACTTATGCTCGCAAGCCGACTAAGCGATCTCCTAGTTTACCAAGCCTTAGCTACTAGCCCTTCAAAGTCACATTCTCTTCTCCAAGATGGATCAATAATAATTACTAAAGACTCCACAAGACTCCTCATTTATACCCAACTAAGCCACAGGTCAGTCCATTTCATTATAAATTAAAATTAAAATCCTTATATTAAATATATGTTGAGCCACAAGTTGGTTACAACAAAAATTAAATACCCATACATAAATTAAATGTCAAAAGTTGGCTCATTGAGAACTCGACACCTACATGAACCAAGACCAAATTGGGTGTCAAAGAAACCAAGTTGAGCCTTAGCCAAACCACAAGCATTTGCAAGCTCCCAGTGCATACCAAGCACAATGAATATCGAGCAAGAATATCTATCAAGTTCTTTTAATGACCAATCCCCTTTCAATGATTGAACTCCTTAGCCAAAATTATACCCATCAGTGACTAAGCACCACTTTTTAGTGACCAAGTTCACAACTCCTAGCCAAAATACCTCCAACATGTAGGATTGCAAGCAAGCCCAAGATTCTCTTGCATCAGACACCCCAGATTAAAAAAGATGTTCTTAATAGTTGGAAGAACATCTTCTAGGATTTAACACATAAATCCCAAAATGATTCTTCAAATACATATCCTCCAAGTCCTCAACTTGTACATTCTTTCCCTTATTCTTCTTTTTCTCCTTCACATCCATCCTTAGTGTTCTATAGTTCTATTTTCCATGTTGATCTCCAACCATTTCAAAATCCTTCAACTCAACTTGGCTTCCAATACTTAGGTTCCTTCTACTGAGCTCTTCATTCTACAAAGGAATCAGAGAATGCTTCCTACTACCTTTTACAATTGTAAACATATACATGACACAATCATGCATAGCCCTATAATAATATTGCCAAGATCTACCAAGAAACATGTGACAACTATTCATGTCCATAATATCTCACAACTCTTGATCCTTATACTACCCAATCTAGACATTAACAAGGCATTTCTCCCTCACTACCAAAGTACACTCACCTTGCAACTAGTCAATCCTATAAGGATAAGGATGTCTCACTCTCTTCAACCCAAGTTTTTGAACCATCTACTTAGCAACAAAGTTATCAGTACTACCACCATCCACAATTACCTTGGAGACTTTACCACCAGACTTATAAGAAATCCTAAACAAACTAGTCCTCTGCTGAGAATCTAGTGTCCTCTAACCAACTAGTACTCATTGAGCATGTAAAATCTCTCCTTGCTCAAGCTAACTATCTTGGACTTCAACCTCATTTATAAAAATAGTAGCTCTCCTACCATAAGGATATTTAAAAGATCTATGCCCTTCTTCACCACATTTGAAGCAATTACCTCTAAACTCACCTTTTCCTATCCTTTTCTGATCAACAAGTTTTTGTTCCTCCACTGCACTCAGTTTATCCTTTATTAAGCTATCCTACTTCTCCTTTCCTATAGCATTACCTTGACTTTTCCTCTTCAATTTATCTTCTTTCTTCAGGTTATACTAATAAGAATCCTCAAATGAATCAGTGTTTGACATACCAACCTCATCTTGGATATTGAATCTCAAACCATTAATGTACGAAGGTACCTTCTCCTTTGACAATTCTCTATGCCCAGACCAAATATTCAACTTGTAGAACTCCTCAGTATAATCTTTCATAGTCATATCCTTTTACTTTTGATTTTTCAACCTCTTAAACAATTCAAGTTCATAATCAACAGGAAGGAACTTATCCTTCAACTTAGTTACCATCAATCTCCATCTAGTCATATTCATTTCACCTCCTCTTCTCTATCTCTTTGTAGTTATTTCCACCAAAGAGTAGCATTTCCTTTCAACTTAGTTCATGCCAACCTTACTTTGAGTGGATATTTAATATCCTCAAGCTCAAATTAGTCTTATAATTCACAAATCCAATCAATTAGGTCTTTAGGAGACAAAGTACTTGAGAAATTAGAAACCTCCATCTTATGCTTTAGCCTCAACTGAGATCTAGGTCTAGTAAACTAACCCACTCTAGTTATAATCAGTCTCTCCACATGATCAATTTTTTCCTCACCAATGGATCCATTAATTTCAAAGTTTTCAGCAACTTCCTCATAACCATCTTTAGTCCACATGCCTAGGTACACCACCTAAAGCACTCACAATTTCAGCAATAATATCACTCTTCATCAGTGTCATCTTAGAATTGAAATTGGATTTAACCTCCTCCATCTTGGATCTAAAATTTTCTTTAACCTCCTCTGAGATCCTTTCTTCTACAACATCACTAAGATCATCAATTTCCCTAGGGTCCAATCTTCTTGGAGGCATCTTCCAAGATTTTTGTAAATCCAAAGTAATAGATCCACAAATCCAAAAGATCAATCAACTCCACTAGATCAACCTTATACCCAAGTCCTAGTGCAAACTGCCTCAACTTTGGTGATCTATCTGCACACTCAAGAAAACCTTCACTCTGATACCATTTGATGTAGTGAGAATCCAAGGGTACCCTAGCTGGAGGTAATCTAGATCCTTGCAAATAACCACACAATGGAAACACAACAATAATGCAAGATATGATACCAAATCACAACTCTTTATTCATAAAATAACTGATTACATGCAATATTTATAGTTGTAAGGCCTTCTGAGTTAGGTCCAAATACAACAACAATTACAATAACATTTCTACAAGATCCCTCAAGATCTAATCCAAACACTAATCCCAACTAGTCTAGATCTGTACTCTGGAAGAAAACCCCAAGAAAATGTTAATGTGTGCTCACAAGCCCACCAAGAAGTCTCCTATTTTACCAAGTCTTAGCTACTGGCCCTTCAAAGTTTGTTCTTCCTCTTCTCAAAGATGGCTCAATAATTATTACTAAATAATCCACAAGACCCCCTATTTATACCCAACTAAGCCACAGGTCATCCCAATTCACTACAAATCAAAATTAAAATCCTTACATTAAATATACGTTAAGCTACAAGTGAGGACTACTATGAAGCAAGTAATACTTCAAAATGGTACCAATAATACCAACATCCTTAGGTAGCAAAAGACAAACACCAATCAAAGTGGCCAGGGAAATCATTGTACACATCTAAGGAACTAACAATTTACTCAAGAAAGCACTAATTGACATTAGAAACATTGAAAGGAAGGGATTGACATTTAATCTTTTTTAGAGTGAATACCTTAGATGGATTATGTCTCCAACCAATATCCATCTTTTAAATATTCAAAAGAATGCAAAGTTATCCATATATGGTTCTGCAAAAAAATGAGGAAACAAGATTGGAAAATATGTTTCTGGGAAATGTATGAGGATAATGCATAATGTTTTTGCTATTGTCATGAGATCAAAAGGTTCTATTTAATTATGGGTATATGAAAAACTAGAATATTTCCCTACTTTTCTCTGATAAGTCAACATTATGTTAACACCATATCCTAGGTGAAAATGTTTAAAGTAAGTTAACATTAATTTAAGATGATAAACCTATTTCCCCTCACTCTCATGACATTAATTTAAAAATACAACAATCTCAATTGCAAAAATGAGCTCCCTCTCTAGAGGAGTAGTTTTCACTTGGACTTTTCCCACCCATTTTTCGAATTTCTATGTTGTTGAACTTCCAAACCAATTGAGGGCATACACTTTCATAATGCTTAAGGACCTAGAAACTAAGATTGAATGCATTCCTAATAGTTGCATGGATAATTATGGCCACAATATCTACTCTAGTAACCCCTCATTTGATAGAATCTAGAATTAGATTATTTCCCACCAATTGTCATGAAAACAAGCCCAAATTCTCTCTCTCTCTCTCTCTCTCTCTCTCTCTCTCTCTCTCTCTCTCTCTCTCTCTCTCTCTCTCTATAAAAAGGTTGATAAATTTCTAGAATGATTGATCACACTAACTATCAGTTGCACCCTTGCATCTATTCTTAATGTAAGTGCTAATTTCATAATAAAATAGTTTTTGATGAAACATCCAAATATGGTAGAAGGAAACATGGTTTCTGTTGGAAATATAAGAGGATTACTTGAGAGGGGAGGGATGAATCAGTTAATATTAAAATAAATCACAAATCTCTTAGATGTCAGTACAAAAATCCAAACTAAAAACTGAATACTGTTGAAGCTCAGTAAACACATACAGAATGATGTAACTCGGTAATAACTGAATGAGCTTAGTAAAAGGTTAACATGTAAAATTTAAATGTTATCTATGATTACCATTACTTTAGCTTAGTTGAAAACACATAAAATAAAATAGCATGGATAGATTTGACACTAGGACTTAACGTGGAAACCCAATTTGGAAAAAACCACCAATTGCAACTAGTTACTATTTTCACTCTTTTGAAGTGAGCCCTATTAGGAACCAACCCTGTTAAAGGTTACAAAACACAGTGTTAGGTGTGACCCTACTAGAGGATTTAATCACCCTATTAGGAGTGGCCTTATTAGAGGTCTTTAGACAATTTGATAGAACTACCACCTTGTTAGAGGATTTGCAAATAGTTGTTAAGCCAACTCTGTAAAGAGATTTAAATCACTGCTACAATGGTTAGAGAGTAACAATGAGATGACCTGGTTTGAATGCAGCTTAATTGCTAATTATAAATCTCTATTTTGGCTTGTACTTGATCCTTCCTAATCGAATATAGCTTTTTTGCTCCATAAGGATATTCTACTTATCCTTCAAATTTTCTTCCTCTCCTCATCATTAAATCTTCAATAACATCTTCATACTTGCACATCCACATGCACTTTAAAATCACAACTTGACCTTATACTTATATCTTTCACTTTGTCAAGTTGGCTCAAATATAACTTAGAATAATTACTATTCATCACCTTAGTAAGCTAGAATCAATAGATAAATCAATTAAGCTTAATATGCCAAAATAAGAAAAATCATTTGTTAGCTAACTCAGCTTGGCAGAAACTAAATCAAAAATAATTTCCTATGTTAACCAA
Source organism: Cupressus sempervirens (assembly GCA_028749045.1). NCBI lineage: Eukaryota > Viridiplantae > Streptophyta > Pinopsida > Cupressales > Cupressaceae > Cupressus > Cupressus sempervirens. The sequence continues at coordinate 414,281,622 of CM053784.1, forward strand.
TAGAAGCTCAATTAACACTACAAACGTATAAAAATCCTTTGGCAATTGAGTGAGCTTGGTTAGCACTAGTTCCATCCAACTTCCTTCATTAACCAAGTGAGCTCGGTTAACACTCACTTTTTTGCATATTTTCCTTTGATGTTTGAGTGAACTTAGTAGACACTACCTTCTAAACTAGGCAATCATAGGAATGCTTGGTAGACACAAAAAACTATCTTCACTATCTGAGTGAGCTTAGCATAAACTGATTGATAATGATATGACATTTTTGTAACATCAAAGACAATACACAGTTAATTAGTTGTATCCAACAATCTCCCTCTTTGGCATTGATGGCAACACAACATGTCATAGCACAATAAAATTTTGGATTCATTATTGAGAACTCCCTCTGTCAGTATGAGCTCTTTTTTTCACCGGATTCTCTTTCTATTTGCAACAACTTTTACCAAGTTCATTCATAGAAATTTCTCCCTCTTACATAAAACTTCTCCCTCTTTTTTTTCCTTACTTTATTTTGGTTCCAAAAATTTCTCAAAGATATGACAATAAACTTCTCCCTCTTTTACAACATATGCCAAAGACAACAATTTTGTTAATACCAATATACCTTAAGTATTGATTCATTTGCAATATGCCCTTGCCAATTCTACACCAATTGATTGATCTTCAATAGGTTCTAGTTGATGCATCACTAAACTTCATTTAGTGAGCTTTAGATATGGGAATGACCCCTAGCTTACCTCTTAGATATAGAAATGCATCCTTAGGTAATGGCTTGGTGAATATGTCTACAATATGTTCTCTTGTATTAACATATTCCAATTTGACATCTTTCTCTTGTACTAACTCTCTTAAGAAGTTATATTTTATAGCAATGTGTTTTTTTATAGTATGCATCACTGGATTCTTTGATATATTGATTACACTGGTATTATCACAATATATGACTATTGGATCCTTGATCTCTATCTTCATTCCTTCCAATAATTTTTTAAGCCAAAAAATGCTAGAACAATTCATTGTTGTTGCCACATATTCTGCCTCTGCTGTGGATTGAGATCTACAATTTTTCTTCTTGCTTATCCAAGACACTAGTCTTTTACCAAGAAAGAATGCTCCACCACTAGTGTTTTTTCTATCATTAATAATTCCTACCTAATCAACATCAATAAATAATTTCAAGTCCAAATTGCCTCAAATTTTATACCATAAGCCATAGTCTTCAGTACCTTTCAGATATCTCATGATTCTCTTGATTTCCATCATGTGATTATCCTTAGGATTTGCTAAGAATCTTGACACTATTCCAACTGCTAGAGTAGTATCAAGCCTTGTATGTACTAAATACTACAATTTTCCAATCAATGATCTATATGTGGTTTGATCTACTTCTTTGGAATCATCATTTTTGGAATGCTTATGTCCACTAGACATAGGGGTTCCAAATGGTCTTGAATCTTAGATTGATTGATGTAGATAACATTTTTATTCTATTGTATTTGCAATCCAACAAAGAATTTTATCTCACCAAACATGTACATCTCAAATTCTTTGCTCGTTTCTTCTAAAAATTCTTTGCAAAAGTCATCATTTCTTATAAATAGAGTATCATCAACAAATATTTATGCCAACACAATTATCTAGTCCTTTGTTGATATACAGACTACTATTATCATTTGTCCTTTGAAAGCCAATTTGTACCAAGTAATTATGAAGTCTTTCATACCAAGCTCTGAGAGCTTCTTTGAGACCATATAAAGCTTTGTGTAACTTGAAAACCATGTCTCTTTTGCTAGGATCTACAAAACCTTCTGGTTGTTCAATGTAGACTTCCTCATCAAGAATTTCATTCCAGAATGCAAATTTAACATCCATTTGATATACTTTAAATTGTTTATGTGTTGTATATGCTAGTAAATTTCTAACACTTTCTAGTCTTGCTACAGGAGCAAAAGTCTCACCACAATCAATACCTTCTTCTTTAGAATAGCCTTTGCACACCAGTCTTGCTTTGCTTCTTGAAAATTTTCCATCTTTATTTAGCTTATTTCTGAATACCCACTTTTTACCAATTACATTTTTATCCTTGGTTCTAGGAACAAGAGTCCAATTTTTTCCAACTTTTATTTTCTAGAGAATCTTTAACAGTTCTAGGTTCAAATTCAACAAGTAGACATGTACCTTTTAAATTTTTTCTTGTCATTGTTCCATTTTAGTTGTCTCTAATGATCTAATTAGGTGCATGATGCCTTCTAACATATCTTGCCAACATAGGCTCTTTGGGTTTTGAATGAGTTCCATTGTCTTCATCTTGAATTTTAGTTTCAAGCTTGGGTCCTTTTATCTGTGACTTGAGTCCATCAAGCTCAATTTGAACTAGCTCAGTAGCCTCTGATTATGACTTGGGTCCTTCAGACTGTAACTTGGGTTGCATTATCTACAACTCAATAACTATTGGAGATTTTGGGGACTCAGGAGATGAAGCTTCCTTTCTTTTATATAGATTTGGTAGGGCATTAGGTTCATTGTAAAAAAATCCTCTATAATCGTATGGCTCCTTGTTGCTTTCTTCTTTACTCTTTTCTGCAAACTCATCAATTCTAACATGTGCACTTTCTATAATTTTATGAGTAGACAAATTCAAATGTGTGTATGCTTTACTTCTATAGGAGTATCTTAGAAATATTTCTTCATCACTTTTTACATCAAGTTTTCCTTTTCTAGATTCTTTTAGGAAATAACATTTGTTTCCAAACACTTTCAAGTAACTTACATTAGGTTTGTAGTCATACCATAGTTGATAAGGAGTTTTGCTTGAGTATTTCTTCAACTATACTCTATTCAAGGTATGAACTGCAGTGCTGATAACTTCCTTCCAATGTTTGAGAGCAACATTCTTTTCAATCATCAAGGTTCTTGCACAATCCATGATAGATCTGTTTCTTCTTTTAGCTATACCATTCTCATGTGGTGTACTAGGAGCTGATACTTGTCTTTTAATTACTCTTTCAATGCAAAAATTATTGAATTCATTGGAGATGGATTCACCACCTCTATCTAAACTTAAGCATTTCAACCTTTTTCCAGTTACTTTTTCTACTCTTGCTAGATACTACTTGAATTTTTGAAAGGCTTCTAATTTTTCTTTTAGATACATTACTGTCATCATTCTAGAATAGTCATCAACGAAAAAAATGAAAAAAAATTCTCCACTATAACTCTCTATTACAATAGGTCCACATAAGTCCGTATGAAAAATTTCCAAGACTTCTTATAACTAATAGTTTTTGCTTTTGAAACTAGTCTTTCCCATCTTACCAATTTTACAATTCTTCCATAGACCCATATCAAGCTTCTTCAAACTAGGAATACCTCTTACTCTTTTATGTTTACTTATCTTAAATAGATTATCAAAGTTTACATGACATAGCCTTTTGTGCCATAACTAGCTTTCTTCTACTTGAGCAATAAAACATGAACAATCACTGAGATCAAAATAAAATAGATTATCTTTTGTTTGCTTGCCAGATCCAACTAGATTTCCTTTTCCATCCAGTAGTTTAGCCTATCCATTCATGAATTCTACCTTGAATCCAATGTTATTCAACTATGCCACACTTAGTAGATTATGCTTTAGTCCTTCAACCCAATAAGCATTGTAACATACAAGTTCTTTAGTCAATGAAATACATCTTTTTCCTTTTATGTTACAAGGTTCATTATTTCCAAGTCTCACACTACCTCCATCATAATATTCCATGTGCTTAAATTTTGTTATGTCTCTAGTCATATGATGTGAACAACCACTTTCAATAATCCATATATCATTTTTTCTAACATGAAAGATAAGTTTCATCTTATCTCCTTCATCATCAGATTCATCTTTGATAGCAATATATATCATTTCATCTTCACTATTATCAAAATCTTTAGCTATAAAATAAGATTTCTTACCTTTTTTCCTTCTAGTTCTTGTAGTTCTTGGAATGCTTCTTGCCTTTGTGCTTATTTATTTTCTTTTCATTTTTTATTTCCTTATTTGGACACCTAGCAACAACGTGACCAACTTCTTCATAAGAAAAGTACATTAGAGGAACTTTACCTTTGTACTTTCCTCTTCCTTTGGAATATTTCCTTGCAAGTAGGGCTTCAACAACTTCAAGATCATTGTCTAAACATTTTTTCTAATGTTCCTTCTTCTTCACTTCGTGATTGACTATACTTTTATTTCTTACCTTTTTCTTTGAGTGAGAGTTTAGCTTTAAAAGCAGATTCAATAACCTTTGAACTAGGAACATAGTTATCTAAGTTATCTAACTCAAAAGTTGTCAATCTTCCAACTAGAACATCCAAAGATATTTTATTATTGGGACCACATTTCATCTCTTAAATAGTAGATACTCTAATTGCATAAATAGGAAGAAGAGTTCTAAGTACCTTGCTTACAACTATTTTCTCTTCAATGTCTCCTCCAGATGCTTTAATTGCACTTACACTTGCTTTGATCCTTTCCACATACTTTGCAATGTTCTCATCTTCTCTCATTTTCATCTAATCAAAATGACTTCTAAGAAATTCAACCTTATCCCTTCTTACATTGTCATCTCCTCCATATATATCTTTTAGCTTGATCCATATTTCATGAGTTATCTTGCAATCTTTGACTTCATCAAATTCAACATAACTAAGAGCAGATGCAATATCAATCTTCATGATGTTATGATTCTTCTTTTCAGCAATATCTTCAACTAATAATGATCTAGTGGGAGTCTTGTATTTAGTATCAAGATATTTACATCCTGAGTCACTAATGGTGATTAGGTGTAACCTCATAAGTCCTTGCCATGCTACAAAATTGTCTCTATTCAGCTTAGGGATCTCTCTCCTGTAAGACATCCTGATATTTACCTTAGGTCCTTGAAAAGATCTAATACCAATTGTTGGAGATATAAAAGGAGTAACTGAGAGAGGAGGGGTGAATTAGTTACTACTAAAATAAATCTTAGATCCCTTAGATGTTAGTACAAAAATGGAAACTAAAAATTGAATACTGTTGAAGCTTGGTAAACACATATAGAATGTTGTAACTCGGTAATAATTGAATGAGCTTGGTAAAAGCTTAACATATAAAATTTAGATGTTATCTCTAATTATCATTACTTTAACTTAGTTTTAAACACATTAAAAAAATAGCATGAACACATTTGACACCAAGATTTAACGTGGAAACCCAATTTGGGAAAAACCACCAATTGTAACTAGTTACTATTTTCACTCTTCTAAAGTAAGCCCTTTTAGGAGCCAACCCTGTTAAAGGTCACAAAACACATTTTTAGGTGCGACTTTGTTAGAGGATTTAATCATCCTATTAGGAGTGGCCTTGTTAGAGGTCTTTAGACAATTCAACATAACTACCACCTTGTTAAAGGATTTGCAAATAGTCGTTAAGCCAACTTTGTTAAGAGATTTAGATCACTGCTACAATGGGTAGAGAGTAACAATGATATGATCTGGTTTGAATGCGACTTAATTGTTGATTATAGATCTCTGTTCTAGCTTGCACTTGATCCTTCCTGATCGAATCTAGCTTTTCTGCTCCACAAGAATATTTTTCTTATCCTTCAAATTCATTTCCTCTCCTCATCATTAAATCTTCAATAATATCTTCATACTTGCACACTCCACACACACTTTGAAATCACAACTTGACCTTATGCTTATATCTTTCACTTTGTCAAGTCAGCTCAAATATAACTTAGAATAATTACTATTCATCACCTTATTCAGATGGAATCAATAGATAAATAAATTAAGCTTAATATGCCAAAATAAGAAAATCCTTCATTAGATGACCTAGCTTGGTCGTAACTAACTCAGAAATGATTTCTTGTGTTAACCAACAAAAGCTCAGTTAACACTACAAAATTTTGAAAATCCTTTGGCAACTGAGTGAGCTTGGTTAGCACCGGTTCCATCCAACTTCCTTCATTAATTGAGTGAGCTCAGTTAACACTCACTTTTTTACATACTTTACTTCGATGCCCAAGTGAACTTGGTAGACATTACCTTTGGAATTAAGCAATCACAGGAATACTCGGTAGACACAGAAAATTATCTTCACTACCTGATTGAGCTTGACATAAAATGACTAATAATGATATGACATTTGTGTACCATCAAAGATAATACACAATTAATCAATTGCATACAACAGATTTCATTGAAGTACTTAGCTACATTTCAAAATGAAATAAAAATAGTTGTTGGAAAGTTATAGTGAAAAATGTATTCATTTGGAACTTGTGGAAATGGAGATACTGGACGAATATAAAAATATTGTAGATGTTCTATCAAACCAAGCTCATTACCTAGAAATAAACTTTAATATTATGAAGAATTTGTGGGAAGAATCATGAACAATGATAATCAACTAAAATGGCTCCAACTAAATAGTTTTTGTTTAGTAAAAAATTCATTGAAGAATAAACATAAGTTTTGGATAACATAAACATGTTTTATAAGAACCTTGAAACTCAAAAGTAGCTACAAACTAAGGTTGATAATAAGCAGTAAAGCCTAGCTAGATAAAACAAGTCTAAAGGCTGATAATAGGCACGAGGCCCAACCAACAACAAAGGCCAACAAAAAGGCCAAAACAAACAGTCTTTAGCAAAATTAAGAAAAAGCCAATAGAAGAACAAAAACACAAAAGACAGAACCAAAGGACTACTCTTCATTCTTCTTCTCGAAATCTTGCATGGTCTAGGTAGCCTCATAAATCTTCTGGTGCTCCTCAGCCTTCTACTCCTAGACTTTCTTTGTTTCCTTGTCCAAACTGGTAAAGGTGATGTTAGCAGCCATATCATCATCAGACCTGGCTCTTTCTCTATCATTTCCTTCCTCACCTACTAGCAGGCCTCTGTGTTTGATCACACCAATTAAAGAGAGCATATTGTCATTGATCAAATTGAGGAGAGAGATCATCTAACTAGCTAGATTATGATTGTATTTTTCAAGATTCTTAATTCTCCTCTCAACTAGACTAGCTCTATCACTCTGATCCTCCTGGTTCTCATTTTTAGTCTTCCTATTGTTGCCCTCCAATTGACACACCTTCTTTCTAACCTCTTCCAGCTCATGGTATAGCCACTTGATTGATTTAAAATTATCAATTATGTTGTTATGAGTGTCATTTAGAAGGTTCATTCCTATCTCCCTTGCATTATTAGAGATGACCACAATAGCTCAATCAATGAGCTCTTCAAGCCTGGGCTCTTCCTGATTCTCCACTAGAATCTAAGGATTCATAGCTTCTCTATAAATTCCCAATGTCACAATCCTAACATTGAAATTCCTCCAAGATTTTCTCATATTTTTGACAAGCACTTCCCCTCTTTAGCACCAACATTATCCTTTTCCTTCTCCTTGGAATGAGATTAAGGGTGGGGATGAATAGGGGAAAGGGGGAGAATCAAAAAATTTGGTTCCTGATTCGAAGCCCTTGCTATATTTGCATTATCCCTCTTCCATTTTTTCCTGGCATGGTCCTCTTTAATCTCCTCTTCCATCTCCTTGTCTTCATCCTTAGAGTCTATGTCCTCCTCATCCTCATTGTAATCCATATCCTCTTTGCTAGAGGTTTGGTCATGGTCCCTAGGGCTCTTTCTTCTAGGGATTAAATTAGAGGACTACTTTACATGACCCTTAATTTTCTTTCCAGAAGAAACATTCCCCTCCTCCGAACTTATGCTCTAAATTTCATCAGAGTCAGAAGAATAGCTGGAGCTACCATTTTCCTTGTCCACATCCAAGAAAGGATTGTTACTAATCATCTGAGCTTTGAAGTACTCATCAATTAGTAGCAACAATCCCTCATGCAAAGCAGGGTTGACAATGGGTTTCTTCTTAAAGCTAGTGATAGCCTTGCTCATGGAATTAAGTAGAAAGGGAAAGAAATTTTCTTATCATGGCGGAAATGATTAAGAAGAACAAAATGGTGAGTTCTTACTCGATCAAACCTAGGGTCTAGAGTTATATATTCAATGATAGTATGCAACACATACCTCCAGAGCTTTTTGATGGATTCTGTCACATAAAATGTCTTGCTCTTAATCAATTCATTCATTTCCTCGGTGCTTTTCACAACTTCCTTCATAGCATTGGTAGAGAGTTTTTTGTCCCTGTAAAACTTGAAACCCTCCATAGGAATCTATGTGACCATAGTGACAACCTCCTCAGTGATCAAAAAGGAGAAACCATTCACTTTCACCTTGCCATCTTTCCATGAATTCACCATACTGTTGGTGACCTCAGGATTGAAACCATGAAGTTTAGCAATGTAACTAGCAACCCCTCCCTTTTTCCAAATTTTCCAAACTTTTCCCCATTTCCTCCATTTCTCCGACTCCCCCACTGGCTCCTTTCTATAGCATTCTCCCAACATCTCTTCAATATTTACTCCAACAATTCTCATAAATTCTAGTCTCTGCAAATCCTTCACAGACAAGATTTTGGCATAGTTTCTCTAATACATGCCAAGATAATTCCCCTTACTTAAACACAAGTAGTAAATTACAATTTTGACCCACAAAATGTGTCAAAAAGACAAAAATCATCAACTACTTGCGTAAACCAGAAAGGCCTTTATGACTCATACTCATATCCCATATACCTTTAATATTCATTATTACCATTAGATCTCCACTGTACACCCTTGGATTTTTTTTGGGTTGATAAGGGTCTTGGCTTTTTCTAGAATATCTATTCCTAATTGCCATGTAATCAACTTGTTAGATCGCACACCTTAATTAGCAAACCAATCTGCAACAGGATTTGCTTCTCTGAATGCATGTGTCATGTGGACAGTCTTAAATTTAGCAAGGGTGTCACATGTCTCTTCAATTAGATTGGCAATCGGCCAGGAAGGATGAGATTTTCTATTAATACAATTAATTATGTTATTTGAATCCCCTTCTAACCAAAGCTTAGTTATTCCAACTTCAAAAGCCAGATTAACCACTCGGCACGCTACTCTGGCTTTCGCAAAATGATTAGTTTGGATTTGCAATGGAAGAGAAAAAGCTGCGACTCCCTCTCCAAAATTATTTCTTATTATTCCACCACTTCCCAAGGGACCTAGATTTCCTTTTGAGGCACCATCAAAATTGGTTTTATGCCATCCCTCTAGGGGAAGAAGCCATTTGGCTTCCTGTCTTTTAATCTTCCTATCTTTTTCCTCATCTATCTTGCTACTACCAACTTCAAAATATCCTCCCTTCTTAACTTGATAGTTTTCCTTAATGTTTTTATTAATCTTCCTACAAAGAACAAGATTCGGCTCCTCTCTATCCCTAAAATTTTTGATATTCCTTTCCTTCCAAATACTCTAGCAGAAGTGAGGCAAAATCCAGGTGCTAAATTCTTACAAAACAAAAGATTTAAACAGACTTTTCCATTGACTGAAAAAATCTAGAAGATTATCCGGCATACACCAACTAATCTCAAAATCCTAGGTTAGGAACTCCCAAACCTCCCTACAGTAAACACAATGAATAAAAAGATGGTTTCCTATCTCTAGCTAGTTTTTAGAAAGAGGACATCTATTAGGCATTACATGCCCTCTCTTTTTAAGATTATCTTGAGTAAGGATTTTATTTTGAAGGACCAACCAATAGAAGATGTTGATCTTGGGAATGAGGCCAGGAAGCCAGGCATTTTCCCAAGGGGGTTTCTCCCTCAAACACCAAAGAGAGTTATAGCCTGAAGCCACTAAATAACTTCCATTAGGATTATCCCCCCAAATCATATCATCTCTCTAATTACTAAGAACCATAGAGTTTAATATAGTCATAATTGAATTCAAATCTTCAGATATGAGGGAAAGATCTCTCCATCCCTGGCCATTCCTATAATTGCTAACTTTATACCCAACTTGTCACGTACATTCATTCACCCAAACTTCATATGTAGGATTGTTAATAAGGAGACCTTGGAATAGCCAACTATTAGACCAAAATTGAATATCCTCTCCATTTTCCAGTATCCAAGAAACCTTGGCCCTTGCTAGGATCCTAGCCTTCAAAATACCATTCCAGATAACCGACCCTTTTGGAATATCCTCATTGTTTAAAATAAAATGAAGATAAGTCCTTCTGATATATTTATTAACTAGGATATCCCTCCATTCACTAGTGTTGTTGAATATATGCCATATTTGCTTCGCCAGCAGAACCTTATCGAGATGTGTTAACTTTCTTATGCCAAGGCTGCCATACCTCTTTGAAAGACACACATTCTCCCAAGAAACTAGAGGATACCTTTTTATTCCTTCAAGACCAGTCCATAGAAAGTATCTCTGAATTTTTTCCATCTTTTTTGCAAATCTCCCAGGAATTCCATACAAGCTCAAAGCATACATTGGCAAGTTCTATAGAGTTGATTTGACCAACTTACATTTGCTTGTCTAGCTAAGCGAAGCACATTTCCACCCAACTAGCTTTCTATTGAATTTGTCCAAAATCCCATTCCAAAAGGAGTCTAGGGGAGAAGATCCCAAAGGGAGACCAAGATAAGTAGAGGGAAGCTTTCCCACTCTATAGCCAAGGATCCTTGCAATTTTTCTCTATCAGACTTTAGGGGTGTTAACAAAGAAAATAGAGCTCTTTTCCCAATTGATCAGCTGACCAGACCCTCTAGTGTATATTTCAAGGATCTCCTTCATAGCTTTAGCCTCCCTAATGGAGGCCTCCCCCCCCCCATTATTGTGTCATCCACAAATTGCTGGTGGGAGAAAGGTTCACATTTTGATGAAGGCTTGATCCCCTTGAGACTTCCATCTTTCTTTTTGTGCTCAATAAGCCTACCAATACATTTAGCCAAAATAATGAAAAGAATAAGCGAGAGGGGGTCTCCTTGTCTAAGACTTCTAGTAGGTTTAAAGAAATCTGAGGGAGCTTCATTGACAAAAATAGCAAGAGAGGAGGTAGAAACAAGCTGAGAGATAATCTTACAGACTTTTTGATCAAAACCAAAGGCCTAAAGGACTAACCCAAGAAAAGACTAGTCAACCCGATCATAAGCTTTAGAGAGATACAATTTAATCAACATACCTTCATGTTTACTAGCTTCCAAAGAATGAATAACTTCATGAACCATCATAATTGAATCTAAAATCTGTCTTCTAGGGACAAAGCCAGTTTGTTGGGGAGAAATGATCAGAGGGAGAATTTTGAGCATTCTTGAAGTAAGCAGCTTCAAGATGATCTTATAAAAGGAGTTGCATAAATTGATAGGTCTAAACTTGTCCAAAGAGTTAGCCCCCAGAGATTTAGGAATGAGGACCAAGAAAGTGGAATTAATCTCCTTGAGAATACTTCTTGCTCCAAAGAACTCCTGAAATGCCTTCGCCACATCTTCCATAGTCACCTGCCAATACATTTGAAAAAAGAAGGTAGGGAACCCATCCAGACCTGGAGATTTATCAGTAGGCAAGGAAAAAAGAGCTTCTTTCACCTCTAATGCATTAGGAATAGCTTGAAGCATTTTATTGTGGTGGGGTTGGATCATTTGAGGGATACTAGAAATAATGTCCTCCTAATCCACCCTTGATAACTAGGGGTACCAAGATAGAAGAGAAGAGAAGAAAGACACCGCCTCAGTAGAGATATCATTATCTTTGGTTAGCAAAACTTGCCCCCTCTTGATTCTAGAAATTATGTTATTAGCTCTATGCTTAAGAGTGGAGACGTGAAAAAACTTCGTGTTGAGATCTCCATCCTTAAACTAGTTTATCCTTGATCTCTGTCTCCAAAAAATTTCCTCCTTATTGATGATATTGTGCAAGTCTGAAAGGATAGTTAGCTCAACCTCCCTATTAGTCTCATGGTAACCTTCCTATTGGATATTGTCTTGAATTGAAGAAATTTTATCTGATAGATCCTCCTTATCATGAAAGATGTGACCAAAGTCTGTCTTGTTCCATACTTTAATCATCCTCTTCACATTGCTCAATTTCCTAGCAACTCTAAACATAGCAGTACCTTCCACCTCGATCCCCTAGTAGAGTTTCACATTATCTAGTAGCTCTAGGTGGGAAGTCCACATTTTCTCAAACTTAAAAGGGAAGTTCCTTCTAGGTTCAATAGGAACAACCAACAGTGAAATAGGAGAGTGATTAGAGCCAACTCTAGGAAGCAGAGATAACTTACATGAGAAAGATTACAACCAATTAGGGGATATTAAGGCTCTATCTAGCCTAACCTAAATACACTCCTGACCAACTCTTTTGTTAGACCAAGTAAAACCACCTCCCGAGAGATCCAAATCCAAAAAAGCCAAACCATTAATAAAGCTTGAGAGGTCCTGCTTACTCTCCCAATCTGGTGCCAAGCCTCCCATCTTCTCCTCATCCACAAATGGAGTATTGAAATCTCCCATTATTATGCCCTTCCTTAATTTATTGGACTACACCAGCTCTCCAACTTTAGACCAATAATTATTTCTTTCTCTTTTATTGTTGGGAGCATAAAGATTCAACAAAAACCAGCTTTCATCAGAATGCATATGATAGACTCAAAAAAAGAGAATGCTACCTTCATTATATTCTAGTTCAAATTTAAAATGCTTGTTATTGTATAAAATTAGCAATCCCCTCGATGCACCCTCTGAGTCAAAAACAAAACTACTCATGATATTGCTAAATTTAATGTTCCCCAAACTTTCCTTTCTCATCTTAGTTTCCTGAACTAAGAAGACATCAGGCCTTTGGTCCCTGATCATATTCCTTACAATCTCTTGTTTTTGGCTATCATTGAGACCACAGATGTTCCAAGATAGGATCTTCATGCTTTGACTAATGAACAAGATTCTTGGATGGTATGTTGCATTCCATCCATTAAATTTCTTCTCATTTCCTCCTTTCTTAGTTGGTTCTTGCTTTTCCTACCTAACTGACTGGAGATAAGGCCAAGATCATCTTTTACTCTGCTCCTTGTTGTAGCTGGAGATGCAGGAGAATGATCATGACGGTTCTTCTTCTTTCTATATCTAACCATAGACCAGGGAGCATCATCAACATCCTTGCAATCATCAAAAAAAGCCTCCAGTTTGGCCAGATGTCCTGGTGAGGTGGCTAAGAGAGGATCAATGATTCTGTTCATAGTCTTAGGGGTTATCCTCTTGACTGGGCTTGTGTTGGATTCTTGGGATAGAGGAGGATCGACAACCGTTGGCTCCTCCAGAGAGTCTAAGATAAAGGATAACTCTGGTTCCATATTGGTATAATTCATCACCTCTTGTACCTTCTGAGGCCCCTAAGTCACCCCCTTACCAACCTCTTCTAGTATGACAGTAGTTGTCTTCAAGTGAGGGAGGAAAATCGTGCCATCAAGTTTTTCCTTCATATCTTTATCTAAGTTTGCACCCACCTCTTGGAGGGCTAAGACCTTAGCTTAAGGATCTGTTACCAAATTAGTATTAGCTTTCCCCACTAACTCCCCTGCTTTCTTGTCTGAAGTATCTTTCTTCTTCCATTCCTTTTTGGGAGCATTGGTAGTATTCTTGTCAGCTTTGGTTTGGCCCTTCCCCTCCTTACCTTTGCCTTTTACTAATGGGTACGTGTCTGCTTTGTGGCCTACCTTTTTGTAGTGAAAACACGCAAAATAGACACTCTCATAGTCAATTTTGGAATCTACTTCCCAAATGGGACTGAAGTTCGATGACTTGGGGCATGTCTTGGCCTTCTGCCATGCCAACACAAATCCTTGTATAAGTAAGCCTCTTCTTAGCTGTTGTGATAGGATCAATGGAAAGGAGTTCTCCAAATGATTACACAATACCATCAAAAACATCCTTGTACCAATATTCAAGAGGAAGTTCTAGCAATCTGATCCAAACTGGGGTCTCGGAAAGGAAGTAATTGTTGAGATCCAAATTAGAGGTCCATTTCTGCAGGATTAGAGTAGATCTCCCTAGAGACCAATTTCCCACACACAAGATTTTAGCATAGTCCTCCAAGCAAGAAAACCCAAATGACATGAACCCTTTGTCCATAGCAATCACCTCAACATGCCCCTTCAGCTCCCATTTATTCCTTGTGAAGACCCTCACTAGGTCAATGTTGGGATGTGGAATAATGAATTTTTCCACTAGAGTACATGCCATACTAAGGATATTATGACTTATGATTTCTTTGGGGACTTCCAAAGTGAAAGTTCCCTTCTCCTTATCATATTTATCAATAACTTTAGGAAAGGTCGACTTACCTATCAGTTTGACCCCAAAAAGATTTGATCACTGACCCCTGGCCCTAGAAGACCCTCCAGCCAGAGGGGGAGGAAGAATCTTCTCACCTGGATGTGGATGCAATTCCCATGGGTCCCTTTCCTTGGATGCATCGGCATCTTGCCCCCCCTTTTCCTGCTCAGCACCAGCGGGATGGTCCCCGATGCCCGTGATCTCCAAGTTCTTGCCTAAAGCCCCATTTAAATTTTTGCTTCTCCCTACTTCACTCTCCATTCTCTAAAAACATAAGTTATTAATAGGGTAATGATTGAAAAAATTGTTGGATATGCATGGACTATTTTTCTAGCTCGTGATAAGGGGAAGTTATTTTCAAGAATGTGAATAAAGCAAGAGTAATGAATTAGTTGAAACAATACAATTTTCACGAAGTGAATAAATTCATAAATAAAAATTTCATGAGGAATTATTCTTGTTGAAGACAAAATTAAAGAAAAGATATTGGGAGGTGACAATAAGTAATTTTGAATTGTTTTGGTTAAATTTTTATCAAAAAGGTTGTGTGAAAATGATGTAAAAATGCAACATTATTATTATTTGAGGAATATGTTTAATTAAGGATTTTTTTAGAGGCAATAATGTAAATGTGACAATCACTTGAGTGTGAAATATTAATTGTAAAAATGCTTGTTGATAAAATGATTAATTATTTCAATTTTTTACCATAAAAGAAATGAATTTTGTAACCTAAAGTCTTGGTGGTGTCAACTGCTCCCTTATTATTGTAAAAGGTAAATTGGGACCAAAAAATAGGGGACTTCACATTGTAATACATTTTTATTAATTTTAACAATTTCTTTTGAAAGCAATAATAAATGAATACTTTTTTTGAAATTGGTGTTGTGGAAGGATATTTTGTTCTAGATCATTTCTTTATGGTTTCATTTCAACCAAGAAATGGCTATCTTAAACTTTCTTATGAAAAACTATTTAATGTGATAGTAATTTGATAAAAAAGATTCATTGGATACTTTCATATCCTTATGATTCTTGTATTAATGGTATTTTTAAGTAAAATTTAAACTTAGACTAATTATCGTAGAAAGTGGTAGTAGAGTAATATTAAAATGTTAGTTTAGCTGATAGATTCATCCAAGTGGTGAGTTTTAAAAAAATCCACAAGGTTATATGTAGGTTACAAAAAGGAGATTGATTTTACATCTCAAGGGAGAAGAAGGCATTGGTTCAATTCATAAAACACATTCAAGAACATAATCAATTTTACAGTAGGAGCAATAGAGGATACATCGAAGCAAGGCAAGTTAGATATCAAGCCAGTTCTAAGAGTAAGATAGTAATAGTCATAGAGATAGTTTCAATTATAAATAGGAGATAAAGAAGTTAAGATTAGGAATAAAGTAGAAGAGGAAAAAGTCAATTTCAATTCATATGAAAATTTAAATTGATTAAACAAGAAGTAATAAAAATAAAATCTACCCTTACATTGTAAATATAAAGTATTAAGCAATCAGGTGCACCTACTTGATGACACTGAGGAAGAAGCATATGGAAATTGGATCATATTTAAAATTCCTATCCATTGGTTAGAATTCATTATCAAACCTAAGTATAAGATATAGTGTACCTTTAGGGTTTGAAAATCTTATATTTTTGAAACTAACATGATGACCATAAGATTCTTGTACTAGAGAATTCGGTCATCCCCGCTACTATAAACATTAAGATCTTGAATGAAATAGTGTACCCAAAAAGTCTCATTGTGTGTGTACTAGCATACTTACTTAGCTCATAAAACTTGTGTTCATATTGGTCTATTGACGTAGACCCCTAATGAAAATGGTGAAATTCATCGACATGTGTTTAATGGTATTAATAAATAGTAAAACATGCATGAAACCACTCCTAAAATATTTTTCATGAAATATTAGTGATATCCTATTACAAAGTATTCTCCTCTAGATGCACCACCAAGTAGACATAAAATTCCCAAGGTGAATAATGGATCACTAATCTCTAGATTTTCTCACATGTGGGTGCATAGATAAGTAATTTCTAAGATCTAAGAGCTAAATCTTTGCCTCACTGCCACTACATGATCCATCAAAGTGGATAGATGTTGCCTCATCAAGTTTCTCATATGTCATGTATGGATAAAATTCCCATACATCACTATCATCTCTCCTATTATCTAAATATATTTAGGGTATGTTCATATTCATGCTCTCTTCTATCCTCTAATTAACCATTATTAGATAAATAAGGCTCCCCATGGGGAGGTGCCTCATAATAAGATCCCAACTAAATAATAATCTCATAGAGAAACCAAGATAACTAGGATTTCTTGATATTACCATTATGAGCACCTCTTTGATCCTCATGGTGATTCTCTTGTAAATATTTTTAATATTCCTCTTCTTCATGCACTTTATTGCAAGGTTACTCCTCATGGTTTTCTTGATGGGGATTTCATCGACCATATTAGTTCCTAGGAGGCATCATTCAAAGAAAAAGAATTTAGGGATTAGATCCAACATAAAACATGTTTACAATACATATTAAGGCAATGAGGGATTAATTTTCTAACATTATATATGGAAACAATCACATATTATTCATGCCAAAAATAATGATATGTATATACCAAACCTCACAGTGTATGAATATTGGATCCGATACCAAATCTAATTCCCTAACATGGAACCCTCAAAATAAAAGGTAATGCATGCACTAATAGTTTTTTCTATAAATATAAAAATCAATTACATAAGTTCATTAATGTAGATAACATTTCATAACTAATAAAGAACAAGATGATGACAATCATGTGATCATGTACTAGCAAAATTCTTCAAGCACTTGTAAGGGTTCCATGTCAATCTTAAATGTTCCACAAAAATAGATACACACATTTCCCCATGAAGTCTCACTAGATATTTGAAAAACCAAAAATCTATACAAGACCAATTTTAATGATAGTTACTGGCTTACAATTTAGAAGATTGGATTAGTTCTTAGATGTGGACCATAAAATGTTCATTTTAGACACCAAATAAAATATGAATATAGCAAGATCATTTAATGACATTGTATACATACAAACCACCACAAGAGTAAAGAGCATACAAACTAAAGTTGAATTGTACCCAAACTCATGGCATCATAAAATAGTCATTCATATATAAGACTATAAGTATAAATATGTAGAAATACTACATTAATGCACAACAATATTACATAGATATGTAGAAGGATTGGGTGAATGCAAAGAAGTACAATAAATATGTACAGGAACATAGAAAATGAGAAAATTGCTAAAAATGGGAATCTTAAACTAATGTGTACATCTAAATTAATCTTGCCTTTATGCTAGATAGTACAAAATACATAAAATTAAAATCAAATTCACTTGACATGATCTTGATATAAAAAGAATCAAACTATTCTATGAACCATGGTAAAATAAAACTATAACCACTAAAAGTAAACTCATAGGGATAGACAAGAGAACATCATAATTGATATTATACTAATGAAACTATTATTCCCTAAAGGTTAACAGGGGAGTATCTTGGGTTTAGAGAAATCTTGCATCAACCAAAAATATTATGTCTATGCTTTGTTTAATTTGTCAGCATGTATAATTTGTATGATTGTATCAGTGATCATTTATCTATTTGAGTTTTAAAAAATTATGATCAAACCATAATAAAGAATTATCTTGGATATGTTCCTAGATTCACAACTCATTTGGATAATTTTTTCTTGAGTTATGATCTTTCTCTCTTAGGTAGCACATTCTTACCTATTCTTGAATAGGTTTTCATGGAATTGATCTTGAAATGGAAATGTACTATTGGAAATATTGGTGGTACATATCTCTATGCTCTTAGATCATTTGTGGACCAAATCTCAAACCATAAGTTCTCAAATAACTTATAAAAAGTATTCCTTGCGATTTGGGACCATACCTATATATTATAATATATTTCTTATTCTTGGGGAATGTAATCTATTTCTGAGGTAGACTTGCATGTTGCAATGACTATATATTATAATGAAAAGTATTCCATTACAAAGGCTGGATAATAGTGATCATAATATTAAGGATATATATCCTTATAATTGGATCCAAGGTCTCTTACTAAAGATTATAATCAAGAAGGCCTATTATAGTTTGGAATGTATGAAGGTATGTATGTTGCCAACTAATTGTAATGTGATTTTCAATTAAATCACATTTAATCTCAACCATTCTCTCAATTTTCTTATTATTTTCCATTGTGTTTACTCTTATTGTATAATTGGACAAATCTCTTTGAGGTCCCTCCATCTTTGACTGCACCAAGTAATATCAAAGAGAGGTTGTGTTTCTTTGTGGAGTTGACTATTAAATATATTATTGTGAATTCCTAAGTTGATTTGGTTGTATGGTGGAAGAATTGAGATCTATCCTATATTGTAGAGGGTTGAAAAAAGGGTTCAAGGTAGGAGAGAAGAATATACATGTATTATGGACATGTTGAGATAGATAGTAGGTAGATTGGAAGTTGTGGAGACTACCCAAAGATGAGGTAGACTAAATGAATTATAAGTGATGATGAATTGAAGAAGAAATTATAGGATTGAAGAAACTTTACCTGAGAAAGGAGATGAAATATTCTTGAGATCATAAATTAGGGTTAATAAAAAACCATATTTTACTTCACTTAATTATGATGGTAAGCTAGATTAAGATTAAGTTCTTGATTAGACTACTAAGATGGAAAATTATGAGACTATGAGAGTACAAATGTAGACAAGAAGGTGGAAATTTATAGTACTAATTTGAAAGGAAATACATCTTTATGGGTGGAAAATGTATAGATAGATACACAAAGAATGAGAAAGGATAAGATCAAGTCATGGGATAAGATGGTGAAAAAATTGAAGGGAAACTTCAATGATTACCAAGCAAGCTTATTGAGGAAAATTTAGAGCCTAAAGAAGAAGAAGTCTAATGTGGAGAAATATTCCATAGAGTTCTATAGGTTGGATATCAAAGCATGATATATGGGTGATGAGGTTGAAAGTATTGAAAGATACCTATATGGTTTGTGTAAATCTATTTAGGATGAAATCAGTTGGGTCAATATGGATAGCATTGAGGAAGCATACCAATTTTATCTAGGGTGGAAAAAAAGTTAAACAAAAGGCATGGACATAGAAAAAAATTGAGATGTGAGATTTTAGAGAGCTAGAGGTAGATCATTTCTAGGAGGTAAATCTTACTTTTATCTGAATAGAGGAAAATCAAAAAGAAAAAATAAATATGATACCGAGGAAGAGGAAATGAATACCTAAAGGTAATGGTTACAAATGAGAGGATATAAATTACTTTAAAGGGACTTGTTTGAAATGTGGGGAAGAAGGTCACAAAGCATTTGAGTGCACTCATTGGAATTCAATTTGGAAGATAAGTATTAGTAGGAAATATATATTTGTGAGAGAAGAGTCACTTAAATCAATAAATAAATATAAATAAGAGAAGCCCTAATGGTCACAAGATCCTTGTCTATAATGAACCTAATCAAGAACAAGTGATGAGAAATATTTTTTTCAATACTAGATTCAAATTTTTAGGGAATTCTAACAAAGTTATCATTGATAGTGGAAGTTGAGATAATCTAGCATCAAAGGAATTGTGTGTCAACTTGTAGTTTCCCATAATTAAGAACTCAAAGCCATATAAGATTAAATGGATCAAGGATGATGTTATTATTATGGAATCTAATTAATCTCCTAGTTGGAGATTATTATTTTGTGGAGCCTAATTAGAATCATAGGTTAATTTTTTTCCTTTTCCATCAACATGATCCCTTCCTCTAGATTTTTCTATGGGGTTTGTGGGAAAATTGGTGGGCAAAGTGCCCTTGTGATAGGGTCAAGGGGAAACATGTTGGGACTTATTTTTTCTATTAGATGACATAATATAACCTAATTTTGTAACAAAAAAAATCTTGTATAAAATGGATTAGGGTTAGGGATTTTTTTACATGATGATTTAGTATCTTTCTTGCAACAATATTCAGTTTCAAGGTATAACAAATTGTAATCTAAAACTCCAACTTCCAGGTCCTTGTAAAACCTGGGTTAGTACTTTATTTAAATTATGGTTTTAAGTCCTTGTAAAAACTTGGTTTTTTGATTCTTTGTTGTGAACTTTAGGTTTCAGGTCCTTGTAGAACCTAGTGATACTTCCTGTATATCTTATGTTTTTGTAAAAGGTTTTAGGTCCCCTCAAAACCTATTTTTGCATTAATCTAAAACAAATTGTAATCAAGTTGAATTATTGGATAAGAATATTGGACTCTATGTTTGGTGGATCTAGCCCAAGATTGGGTGAAACATGTTAAATATTCATGTCTTCTATTCTATTTCTATGTTCTTTATTCCTTTTAATTATTGGTTATATTTGCATGTAATTGTTATATTTTTGTCTAATAATCCTAATAGATGATCACAAGGTTTTAGTAAGCTAACAATGTGTTGTGAAATTGAATATTGGTTCATATCATGGTGAATTCCTTTTGATATTATGTGAATGGATTGTTTTCACATCTTGTTAGGTAGATCATGACATAATGGTAGACAAGAAATGCATGATAGTAGATTGAATAAATATACTATTGTGGTTAATGAGTTAAAGAAAGTATTGTTTCCTTTTATAAAAGATTCTAAGAGTGTAAATTATACTAGACTAAAGGTTTTTTAGTTTAAGTAAGAAAATTCCTAGATTACTTTAAGAAGGAGAGTATGTGTGTTTATTTGATTCCTAATAAATCAAATTTGGGAGCAATGGATGAGAAACTAGTAGAACTCAAGGAATTATTGACATACTTTGAATAAACCATTTCAAAAAATGTCCTTGATGGATTACCTAACATTATGAGTATTAATTATTGTAAGGATCTAATTCTAGGAGAAATGTTACTAAATAATGTACTACATAGAAATAGCTACAAAGAATGAAGAATTGAATAAACACATGTAAATATTACTGTAGAAAAGATTGAAGATACAGAGTTTGAGTCCTTGTTGAGTACCTATAGTATTGGAACCTAAGAGGAATAGAAAATGGAGAATATGTATTGATTCTAGAGCCATAAGAAAAATCAAAGTTAAGTATAGATTTTGTTTACCTAGTACGGGTGACATAATGGCTTGTTTAATTGGTGCAAGTTATTTTACCAAAGTTGATTTGAAGAGCGATTATCACCAGATTAACTTAGAGAAGGAGATGAATGGAAGACTAATTTTTCAAAACTAATGAGGGTTTGTATGTGTGGTTGGTCATGTCTTTTAGTTTGACTAGTGGGGCTGACACTTTTACAAGGCTAATGAATGAGGTATTAATGGAATTATTAAGCAAAATTATGATTTACTATTTAGATGATATTATTATTTTTAGTAAGAGTATGGAAGAACATTTGATGCATTTGAGATAAGTAATATAGATATCAAATGAAGAGAAGTTGTCAATCAATATCAAGCAATGTACTTTCATGAAGGAGGAGTTAGAGTATCTTGGATTTGTGATTTTGGCTAAAGGATTGAAGATGGACCTGAGGAGGTTACATAAATTATTGAATGACCCAAACCTAATAATGTTGGAGAAGTTAGATCTTTCATGGCTTGGCTAGTTTTTACCAAAAGTTTATTAAGAATTTCAATTTAGTTTGCAATCCTATGATAGAAACTATGAGAGTGATAATAAATATTTTAAGTGGATACATTAAGAAGAAAAGAGTTTTGAATTATTAAAGGAAAAAACTTTAGCAGAAAACTAGTGTTGGGTTTACCTAATTTCACTAATATTTTTCAAGTGGAATGTGATCAAGTGGAAATGTAATTAGAAAAATTTTGAGTTAGGAATGTAGACATGTTTTTTTAATAGTGAGAAGTTTGATGATGTCAAGAGAAGTTACTTAGTTTGTGACTAGGAATTTAGTGTCATAGTTAAAGCTTTAAAGAAGTGGAGACATTATTTATTATTGAAGGCATCTTTGGTGTACACTAACCATAAAGAAATAAAATATTTGAGTACTCAAGGTAAGTTGAATCAAGACACATGTATTGAGTTGAGTTCTTGAAGAGTTATACTTTTGTTTTCAAATATATGAGTAGATAGACAAATACGGTATCTGATTCATAAAGTATGAGAATGAATTTCTTGATAGAGATGAGAGTGGAAGTTCTAGAGTTTGATAAATTGAAGAATTTGTACAAGGATAATCATGATTTTGAATAACTATGTAAAACTTGTAACAAACCTATGGTAGTTGATAAAAGTAAATTGTTGGATTACTTCATTTAGGATGATGATTTATTCAAAGGATTTTAGTTATGCATACCTAAAGGATCAATAAGGGATACTTGATCAAGGAAAAATGTAATGGAGGACTTGCAAGACATTTTTTTATTGATAAGACATTGAGTTTGGTAAGTGAAATATTTTATTGGCTATAGATTCATACAAATTTTCCAAGATATGTACAATGTTGAAAAATATTTTAATTTGTCAAAGGTATTAGCCAAAATGTGGGATTGTATACACCGTTAGTTATACCTAGAAAATGTTGGGAGGACACTAACATGGTTTTTTTTTTTTTTTGTGGGATTAACTAAAACACAAAGAAGAAATGATTCTATGTCCATGGTGGTAGATAGGTTATCTAAAATGACACATTTCGTTCATTGTAAGAAGACTTCAAATGTAGTATATGTAGAATATTGTTCTTTAGGGAGATTGTAATATTGCATGGATTACCAAGGAATATAGTTTCAAATAGGGATAGTAAGTTTGTGGGGTTTTTTTGGAGTACACTTTAGAGGAAAATGAATACTAATTTGACGTTTGGTTATAATTTTCATCCGCAAACCAATGAAAAAATAGAGGTGGTGAATATGAGATTAGGTAATTTATTGAGATGTTTGGTTGGAGATAAAATTAAAAAAAACACAATAAACTATATTAGTATCAAACACTAAGAGTAAGGGTCACTTAGACCTAGATGTAGGAATATGGATAAACTATATGCCTAGGTGTAGTCTCAAACAAAAAACATCCACATCTTGCATGTGAGTTCAATCAAAAGCATGAAAGGTGCCTAAATATAGGAAAACACAACAAGGAGGATATATCATCTCTAAAACACTCAAGGAAAACAACCGAGTGAAAACCATAAAAAGATGCAACAACACATAGCTTAATCAACCACTTTTCAAAGAGCATAGATTCTCATAGATTTCATCAATAATCTCATTATAATATGAGGAAGGCATAGGATATGTAAAAAATAACCAAATACTCAAGTTCTAGAAAAACCCTACAATGGGAAAAAATTAACAAATTAACATGGGAGGACCACTTTTGGATTGAATTACAAAAACATCTAGAATGTCCTCTAATCATTTTGATTCCATGATCCTACTCTTTGTATTATAGAATACTAATTCATAACTCAAATCAAGCCAAATATGGTGACTGACATGTTCCAAGTGGCACACAAAATAAGGTGATGACAAAAATATCCAACATTGCACATTTCAAATGAAATCTTGGATCCGGGCACTTCACATGAATTTGATAGCATAACAGAAATTAAAAGCTTTAAACCCCACATGGGCAAACAAAAGGCACTCACACTCATCATACCTGGTAGAGGAAACAATTGAGAATGTGAGGAAATATTAGTTCTTAGTCCACAAACTAATACAAAATCACCTCATTCAAAAAGATGAAATGAATCAAAATATATGAAGATCTCTACCTTGTATGAATGATAAAAATAAAGAAATGGATAAAATAAATAAAGACTCCACCAAATCAAATGAAATATTTGGTGAAGATGAATAAACCTAACATGAATCTAATGAGATGATCCATGTGCAAATTTGACAACAAGATCAAACATACTGAGAAAAATAAAATTCTCCAATGTATTTTGGAGTAAAATCCTTGTTCTTCAAAACATGAAATGTGGTTTTTTTTTCATTACATAAATTCACTTTCCCAAAATGACTTTGAAATAGATAATTTAAATAATTAGATAAACTATTTGACCTTTCTCTAAATAAGATAAACCAATTGC
The DNA here is from genome assembly GCA_028749045.1 of Cupressus sempervirens. Taxonomy (NCBI): domain Eukaryota; kingdom Viridiplantae; phylum Streptophyta; class Pinopsida; order Cupressales; family Cupressaceae; genus Cupressus; species Cupressus sempervirens. The sequence continues at coordinate 414,306,014 of CM053784.1, forward strand.
AAGTGACTAGAATTCAACTACAACATATTAGCTAGTATTTAAAATTAAATTAATTAAAAATCCCCAAACACATTAAATTGGTATTTCAGTAAAATCCTCCTATAAAAACTATGAGAACTCTAATGCACAAACATTCACTAGTCTATTATGAATACATTATGGATTTGGATTTACCAATCATGTGTTGAAAGGATAATAATACCACAAGTAGATATATCATCCATATAGTTCAAATTTACCATATTTTGTTTCCAATACTAGGGATACATATACACACTCAATTTTTACAACTCACAATGAATGTCATTGGTACCTATTCAGTAAACATGCAAACAGAGGGTGCAAATGCTCAATATAAAAATAGTTAAAGTGCATATATCATAGATAATCAAAATGAAGGAGAATGAGACACCATTTAGATCTCACAAGCAAGTGACTATGACTCTATCTCACTTTATACCAATACCAATGGGCAAAATACATAGCAATGGTATAGTACCAAAATAAAAATATATATAATCATATAATGTTGCATTAAATTAAAGCATCTAAATAATCACTGTAAGACTATCTTGAGCATATATGAGCTTAACGTAAAAGATAGATAACCATAACACATGAGCATAATAATCATGATTCAAATAAATATCATTCATATTCATATTCCATAATCCAAAATCGAATACAACATAACTAGGCATCCTCATAAAGAAACATAGTCTAACATATAACCATCACTATTTTAGGAACTACAATAAGGTGCAATAGTCAAACACATCACACAATGCAACCACCAATCACATCAAAAGAGTACTCATAGCACATGCCTCAACTTGAAACCATCAAGTCACATCAAATCCTCCTAAGAAAAATAAAAGGCATAATTAAAGTTGTAATCATAAAATGAGCACAAGAGTAAATTGAAATGGGTGCACCTTACAATGCCAACATAACTGCATAACATAGGGACTATCACCACATCAAAAAAATAGCTAATCCAATCACATAGGAAAAGAAGTACACACAGAGAACCAAAAAAAGGTATATCAAATTAGGTATAAAACTAGCCAACATAGGTCACAGAACAAAATATAATACATAAATAGTCTGCTAATGAAACAACATAAATCAAATCACCCCAAAGGTAACAATCTCTCATGATTCCAACATGATCACATAATAAGCATGGATGCCAAAGTCACATCCATAAGGATGACATGTAGAATGCAAATGGGAGAGGCACTACAAGAGATGCTATCATTCTTGAGAAGGTAGTGTAGTGCATCAACAAAAAAAGGGGTGTCAAAGATTAGCTTTTCCACATGGATCATTCAAGTTTGAATTTATCAAACTTCTCTCTATTGATTTAAACTTGAGCATCTGCATCCCTTAATAAGAATTGGACTCATTTACAAAAGCTAGGGGAATCTAAAAGTCTAGATCATGATAGTCAAGAATGACAATTTAATTCAGTTATAAGCCTTCTTAAAGTTTAATAAGAACATTTATAGACCTCTTGGTTGTATTTCTTGACCAAATGCATTTCTTTCCATCCACTAATGAAGTCCTCTAAGATAAATCCACCTTTGATGAACTTTGTCTGAGTGTTATTTCATTTTTCTTTTCTTTAAAATATGTTCAAAATTGATTCAATAACATAACAAAATATAGGGCATTGTCTAGATGAACACCTCATAATTTATAAACTAGTTATGGCACTTTGGTTCATATTTAAATCTATAGGTCTAGTTTGACCTTCAAAAATCAATGACTCATAAAAAGAAAATTGTTAGGAAATCAATAATTATAGCAAGTTTGTATTGACTTTTTCTACCCATGTTCGAAATGAGGCTATGTCTATAGATACTACTTGAGAACATATTAAGGATTTATTATTATTTGGCCACACACTTGGACAAACCAATTCAATAGAATTGGACTATTGATTGAATATAGTAACGAACATTTAGGGATGCCTAAGATGATGCATGTAGTAATAAATATTACTATAGTCATATTTGAATATTTTATGACATTTCTTTTTTAATTATTCTATAATAATGTGCAAATGTATTAGGACCAACATTTTAGAATACAAACTAACCAAAAAAAGTGTTAGTTTGACTTTGCACGAATTAATAAAGTTAAATCAAACAACATTTTATTTAAGTTGTTTATTTTAAAAGTTTAAGATTTAAATCCCCACATATAAAAGTGACTTTATAATTAAATACATAAGTATGGAATTGATTATCCTCAATAATTCATCTTCTCTCACTTTTTTTTGCAATTAATGGATGATTGTCAACCCCTGTAAAATTAGATTGTGTAATTAATTATGTCTTTCCTTTATATTCTAAGGTTGTTTAGTTTAATTAATTGAACCATAACCAACACAATGAGTCCCAATAATAAAAATATATCTTAGATCATCATTAGCCTTTTCTCTTTTAAATATCCTACCAACCATATATACAATGTCATTGTGTGACATGGGTTATCCCTCTTTAAGTATGCAAGCATGGACAATTAAATAATTCTCCACCCCATCCCTTTTCAATTTAATGGAAACAAAGGGTTCCCTTAGGTTGACCAAGCATGGGGTAATTTTTCTCTTTCAATAAATCCCACTTTCTTGGGGTAGAAAAAAATCAATTCACATGTCTTTTAAGAAGCTTATCAAAATATCGCATTTCTTCCATCACTTTCAATAAAATCCTATCATAGCACACATCCATTTCCTCAAGTTGTCATTTATTATGAACACGTGATCATTTAGTTTCTCTCAACCATCCATTTCTCACACCATGAATATATAAATAAAACTTTTCCCCCTTTATTAGCATAAAGTGATTTGTAGCTAAGTACATGCTAGCATGTTTTTTCATTAAAAACCTCTACCACACTTATACAATGTTGTTTTTGCTATTAAATAATCCAAGCAAATATTTGAGAAAGAAAAACAAGTGGAGGAAGATTCACTCAACTTTATCTCTATTTGAGGTGCACATTAATTTAAGGTGAAATACATCGAGTTGACAAGTAATATCCATCTTTCTATTAGTAGCCTTATTTCATTTTTCTTGACTTCAAATGATGTTAGAAATTGATTTACCAACATGATAGAAAATAGGGCCTTGTCCAAATGAGTGTCTCATAATCTACAAATCATTTATGCTTTATTATGTTTCATATCTATATTTATTGATCTAATTTGACTTGCGAAAATCAATGACCCACAAAAGTAAATTGATAGAGTGCCTTGATTTGTAATACTAATGTTTGAAGTGGGGTGATGTTTATAAGCATTGTTGGAGAACTTGTTATGGACTTGTTGTCCTTTGGCCACACCTCTAAACAAGCTAATTCAATAACTTAAGAATAATGATCAAATACACGTTGGCCCACAATTCCCAAAATAATGCACATGATGATAAATGCTACTATGGTTGTCTTTGATTGCTTTATGTTGCTACCTTTTTATTAATGTGCAAATGTATTAGGATGTCCTAAAAGACAATACCATAGGATATAAATTAAGACAAGCATGAGTTAGTTTGCCTTAAAGGATTAATAAATTAGCTTAAACAAGGTTAACTTATCAAATAAATTAAGCATTAAGATTTAAATGCCAACATATAAAAGTGACAATATCTATGGGGGAAGCATGATGCACCATTGACCAAGTTTTTAATTAATTAAAAAATTAAAAATTATCATATTTTTCATTTTTTTATTTTTTTAAATCAATTAATAATTGTGAACGTTGCATAAACAAAAGTATTAAAAATGAAAAATATTACTATTTTTTATTTTTAGCTAATCAAGCATATTGACATTGTCCATAAAATGACTTGAACCAATTTTAAGTGCTAAAATAATAATAATAAAAATTGCAAACAAAAGCTTAAAAATAAATTACAATAAGAATATAGAGAATAACATCATAAATTGATTTTCATGTAAAATATAAATATATAAATTATTTAAAATGTTCCATGTAAAATATAAAACATAAAAAAATAAAAAAATAAAAAAATTAGATATTTCTTCAATTTAAATAAATAAATAACTACCACAAAAGAATTCACCAACAAATAATAATATATACTAAATGTTTAATGGTGAGAACCAAACCCATAGTCTTATGGTAATAACGTGCCAGACTAACTATCCAGTTCAGGCCTCAGACTATGGGTTTGGTTTCCACCATTGCTCGGATTGAGAAGCAGAGTTCTTTCAACATTCTCTAACCATCAAAAAGTTTGAATAGTTTTACTAAAATTATCAAACCTTTTTATCAGGGACCAAAGAAGAAAACTTCAGTCAACCATTGTAGAAGACGACAATAACTTTTGCCCATGTCCGAGTGTTTTCACAGGTGAAGTCCCAAGCAAACATGGGAAAATGCACAAAGTTGTCCTTCCCTGAAACACCATGTTGGGCGAAAGAAAAGGGAAAAAGCCCATGAATCCTGTTTCAGGCACGTGCACCAATCCTTCATTAAAGTGACGGGGAGAAATTAACTGGAAATAACCAGCTTGGCAATCGATCAATTCGAATTTTTCCATTTGACCTCTAAACGCCCTCTCTGATCAGTGCATTGCTTTCATGGGCCCAAGAAAGATGGATCTGCCATATAGGAACAAGGCTTCCCTTCTTTCTTAGCAGCCTTAAAGGTCTGACTTATTCATTCATTTCAGGCAAAGTGAGAGAGAACACACACAGAGCAATAAGAGATGCAGGATCAGTCAAGGAACGTACCCTTTATTGGAAGGTTGGAGCCTAGGCCGATTCCCGCCATCGCCCTAGAGTTTCGTGGAAAGCATCGCAAGCTTGCAGAGCTGAAGCGCGTAGAACAAGAGATCATGCTTTTGACGGTATGTAACCCTCCCTCGTGTAATCTTGCCTGTTAATTGCTCCCATCTAAATTGTCAGCCCAATTCTGGACCATTCTTTTAAGTCATTAGAAGATCCATTCCCTAATGCCCAACCCAATGCCCTACTTTGGCAGCAGAATTAGTCTCGCGGTTCATGGCAGGGACCATAATGGATTCATGATTCTTTTGAAAATTTCCTCAAACCTAATAGGTCCAGGAGCTGGGGCTATACGGCCTGCTGTTCGTTTCAAATTGAGGCTTGAAATCATATAATGGGCAGGAGAAAGTAAGACATCACTGTGCAATCCTTCGTCTCCATGCCCATTCTTGGTACTTCTAAATTCAAACCAGCTTGACTCGGCACTCTAGCATTAAAAATGTAAATTAACATGGCAAGGAGTTGAAATTTTGTCATTCGCCTTGATGTAAAGCTGATGATGTGTTTGAGAATCGGCAATAGCTAGTCAAAGAGATAAGTTTGTCTGGAAGCCAAGCAATCCTTCCCTGAGCATCAACCTCTTTATGGGAGGCTTTGCCAAGGGATCCCACAGAGAGGATTTCCAGTCTACGTGTATTCCCAACTTTCAGACTGCCCCTGAGGCAGCCGCTGGAAGTTTCCCTTCTAAAGAGTAGTCAATGTAATTTTAGGGTAAGATTCTCGATTTTGTTCCATTTCATGGAATATCTACATTGATGCGATCAACTGTAGTATAAAAAATAAAAACTTGAATGGATGGTACCTTCTATGGGATCTAATTCTGATCTCAACAAAGACACACCTCTTTCCTGGTATTGGATGTGCAGTTATTTGATTTTTTTTGATATCCTGAGTTCACGGAGATCATTGAGATGTTATTAGAGTTTGAAGTTCATTGATTTGTACCAAGGTCCTGTCATGTAGGGTTATTTTGTGTTTTGTTAAAAAGGAAAAAAAATGGCAATTATTGAAACATTTGAGAGGCAGTAAGCCTCAACAGTAGTGTTCAAATAATGGTAGCAGTTGGGGAATGCATCAGTCAAATTAGAATTTTGCTAGGAACAGAACCTTTGACTAATGAATAGCATCATAGTTAAGGATCTTCATTAAGATTTCTGATTTTTGTTATTTTTTTTATTACATATCAGTTTGTAGAATCAAGCTTAGTTCAATGCATAATCAGTTTGAAACTTTGATACAATACTGATTAACAGTAAACTGTTCAAGTCGGATATTTATCTACATGTTTAAAGCCCACATTTTCTGTTATGCATCTAAACAATTAGTATTTATTATTATTACAAACATATTGCAATTCTGAACCTGAAAACAATATATTACATCTGCAAACTTTATCATTTTTCTTGTTTTGAAGAATCATCATTATGACTCAAATTTTTAAGATTTACTATAAATATAAAATTCTGTTAAAAAACAAATTGATGTACCCAAGTACTTCCATCCCCTATTTTGAAAATAGTCGTATCCATACTTGTAACCAAAGTATTATTATTACAAACATATTACAAATTTGAAACAGAAAACAATATATTACATCTGCAAACTTTATATGTTTTCTTATTTTGAAGAACCTTTGTTATGACTCAATTTTTTCAAAATTATTACAAATATAAAATAAAATTAAAAAATAATTTGATGTACCCAAATACCTCTGTCCTCTATTTTGAAAAATAGTAGTAACCCATACCGTACCCATACCCAAAGTGTCCAAATGCCCCATCCCCATGCAACCTTGGATAAATCTTGTCAAGTCAAAACTCATTCGGAAACCACACCTGGCTGAACCTTGTCTTTGACCCCATTATAATTTGTGGGCTTCTGCTATGCAGGGTCTAGCTTGGCAGGGTTCATGTTGGAACCAGCGATGGATAATTGCTCTGCCTTTAGGCTACCTTAATTTATTTACTATCTTTATCTTTAGTAGTTGTTGAATGCTATTGCATTTTTTTGAAAGGTACACTGAATTTATGCAGCAAACCTAAACAGTAGCGCTCAACTTATGGAGGCAGTTCAGGAGTGCACTAGTCAAACATGGATTTTGCTCGGAAAAGCATCCTAGACAAAAGGGCCATCTTGTCTCTCAAGATTCACCCGGTGACTGCACCCTGACCATGCCTCCTTGTTGACCCCATTATAATTTCTGAGCTGCAGTGATGCAAGGAACGAGTAAGCTCGGCAAGGTTCAGCTCCAAACCAGCATTGTGGTAATTTCCATGTCTTTAGTATATGCCCATGGGACTTATGCATACGGCTCTGGCTAGCAATTTCCCCAAGTTATGTATTTCCTTTGTTTAGTGGAGTTGTTGAATATTATGTTATATTTTTAGTGCACACATGGCCTTTCACAAGTAGATGTTGAAATGAAGGTCGACTTCTAGGCCAAGCCATCTACCTAGTACTTGAGACATTTGAAAATGACCAAACAGGATACTGTAATAACATTTTGAAAGTGCAATCATGCAAGACATGAAGAAAGTGGCCACAATAACATCCTTTAGTATAGACCAGATGACTACAAGGTGAAAACATACGCCTTCCTTATGTCCAACCAACCAACCATATTTCTCTTAGCGATTTTTTTCTTTATGTTCTAATGCTAAAGACATTTAAGATTTATATATTTCCCCTAGATCAGATAACTAGCAATTATAGTAGAGAGAATCAACACAAAATCAGTTTCTCTTTCAATACCATCACACCCTGTATCTTAGGTCCCCCTTGATGGCATTGGGAAAATGGGGAGTTCAGTAGTTAGATTACATTGATATTTTCGCAACTCACTAGTAGCTTATTTCTCTATGGGAGGATCATTGGCTCAAGTTATCAGTCTGAGCTAGTGGAGGTTATAATAAGAGAATTCTTACAATCCAATATATTCTGTTATCTTTGCAAATTTCTGAAAGTGGAGTGCTGGAAACTACTGAACTGTTTGGAACTGATTCAGAGAGGAGAGACTTGGTAAAATTCAATGTGAAGTGGACTTCGAACTTCCAGCATATTTACTACATGTACTCTGAACATATGTGGACAAGAAAGAGCAGGAAATTAACTCTCAACTGGACAGAGCTAAGTTATTAGCATAGATACAAGACAGAAAATGCAACACACAATAAAATGCTGGCCGAACTCCTTCCTTTTATTGCATGAGCAAAAGGTAGCTGATTTTAAAGTCTCTTATTTATGTTCCATTGAGCCAGACTGTAGGAATTGATGTAATCTCAGTCTCAAAATATAAATTGGGATCATTTGCAGATAACTAAATTTCCTCTTAAAACGTCATGCAATCACATCATAACCCAATGATCCAGTTTTTGTTACAAAATTCAAAATAGCTTATTGTTGAGGATGATGCTGTGTTACACCATCTAGGGGAGAGGATCCAATATTTGAGCATGTTCCAAAGGTTGTGATAGGAGTTGTTAACTTAATACCCATAGTTGCTGATTTATTATCCAACATTTTTGACAAGATTGTATTAATAGTTGTGACTTTAAAAATTTTCTTCTTGCTAATGATGACAGCCCATGATTGAATGAAAAGTGTCCCTTTTCCAAAAAAAACAATCAATAGTGTGATGCCACATCAGCTGCACAAGTATGGAGGTCTCCAATGCACTATGATTGGTCTCACTTTTTTTGGGGTCTGTTTTGGACACCTTGGGAAAAAGCATGCTGATGTGGCATCATATTTGATGATGTGGCTCTGAAACTTTTGTTATAAGTAGGGGACTTGCCAAGTAAGCTACTATCAAATAAGAGGAGTGATTTGAAATTTCTACATAAGATTTTAAAAAGTGCAAAGTTAGACTGCTCAACTACTAAATCGTCTTTCATACTAATGTTCAAATCTTACGAAATTTAATTGAAAGAGACTAGCAGCTTAACAAAAAGAGGCATAACTATGCAATCGGAACAAAATAGCTAATTGGAAATTCTGTTACATTGATTTTTCCGATCAAAGTTTCATTGAAACTAGTCCTATTGCTTCTCACTTTGGAAATCTATAATGGTATTCGTTACATGGTTCCAACTTCCAAAGCACCATTAACACGCAATCATAACGTTTTCCTTGGAAACTCTTGACGTTTGTATGCAGAAAGAATTGGATGAACTGGAATGTATACCGAAAGCATCATCAGCTTGCATGGAGTACGCCGTTCATTTCTTTAAGGCTGCATTAATTCTTTTATTAAAAATAGCTTTTTTACTGTTAGTCAGATTCTGATATGAACTTCTTTCACAGTGTACTTGCTAGTATTGAGAGGAAACAAGATCCCCTTCTTCCTAGGTAAGGAATGCATTGGCATAAAGTTCATGTCCTCATCAAAACCACTGTTTGAAGAATGATGAAGGCCATTTTGCTAATCATAATTTTTAATCTGCAGCACTGCGGGTCCAGAAAACCCTCAATGGAGTCGCTGGCTCGACAGAGATACAGTCTCTCAAAGTTGCTGTTTTGGCATATGATGATTATCAATGCTTAGTCTGGCTGGAGAAATCAAATTCTTTAGTTGAGTGTTTTGTATAATTCAGAAAGCGAAGAAGTATGCTTTTTTTGTATTCCTACAAATGATTTCGTGCACGTTTCTAATCTGCGATAAATTAAACTGTTGTCTATCTCTGCATACTAACTCCAGATTAAATATTCCTTCATTTTTGTACTCATTTTTGCTCCAATTTTATATATACTTTCATTTTTGTACTCTATTTATGTGTCGAGGACTGGATAAAGCAGAAAACGAAGGCAAGGTTTAAATAACCTGCCATGGTATCAGTGGGCTTCTATAGTGTTGTACTTTGTGTATTTAATGGAAGCCAAAATTGAATTTTTTTTAACAATGTGAACAAATTTTTATTGTTCAATTTTTTTCCTCTCTTGTAATTAAAAAGACAATTTTTGTATTATAGATACAATATTTTATGTTTTTAATAAAATAGATAAATTTTGTTATATAGATATTAGCATCTATCTTCATAGTTCAAGTCCCACAGCTTGGAGGTTGTTTCCATGTTTCATAAGGTTGTCCTTAGCTAAGACTTTGGACAAGGGTGTAAGCTTTTGTGACAACAATTTTTGGCATGCCCGATGGAATGATCATATATTTTAATATCTCAAAGTTCACTGGTCGGGAAATATTCCTTGTTCATATTGAAGAAATAGTATCACCTTCAGTATAAAGCCTTAAAGAGGCTCATTGTTCAAAAGTACTTGGCGACTCTAAGCTTCAAAACGCATCTGATTTCCAAACCAAAGTTGTTGTGATCCATGCCCAAGAGACACACAAGGGCATCTTCCAGAGGTAAGTTCCAGTATCAAGAGCTTTCTCTTTCTAACACAAGAAGGAAAGTTAGAGTATCCTTATCACCAGTTAGGAGTGTGACAATAGCACATACCCTTCCAAGATCTATCTCCACTCCTCTTGTTGTTAGGTCTCAGCTTAGAATACCATCTACTCATATCAATAGAACACTTGCTTCTATGGCTAGAGCTCATACTTTCGCCACCTTTAATGGTGGGAGCCCCCTCCTATTAGCCCAAAGGCATGGCATACCAATATCATCTCTCAAGAGTGTACCTAAGTTTACTGGTGAAACCTCCACATTCCCTATTGAACATGTCTAATGTTTGTAATATCCACAGTGTCCTCGAAGATGATGTAACAATCAAACTTCTAGCTTCATCCTTGAAAGGAAAGGCATTACAATGGTATAGAGGTTTGCCTCACAACTCTATTACTAATTGGGACGGGTTAGGAGCAGCCCTATGTAAGCATTTTGAGGACAAAAGTGACCACCTGTCGCTTTTAGAGTAGCTGACAACTATCAAGAGGGCCCCCCATGAATGTATTACTGATTTCAATTATAGATTTCAGAAAACATGGGATAGAATACCTACTACAGTGAAGCCCTCTCTCAGTAATGCATTTTTGTACTACCTCAGAGCCTTCAACAGTGATATCACTACCACCTTGCAATCTATGGGGGGAGACACTTTACTCGATGCTTATGAGGTTGCCATAAGAGCTAAAAATATTCTGATACAGGGAGGGAAGTTAGCTCCAAGGCCCCCAATTCCTTTCTTCCCTGACATGCCTAACCATCAGCCACTGCAGCCCCTATTCATGTCCCCTATATAAGTCAACCTCTTGTTGTGCTTCTAATAGCCTCCACATACTCTAGTGGAGTTGATAGGATTGAGGCTATGATGTAGACATTAATGTAGAATATAGATAGAAGGATGTTGGTCAAGAAAGGAAGATGGAAGAGAATAGTGCAATAGTGTAGAAAATGGGAAATGAGTTGGTGACTATGAAGAGGCAACAAGCTCAAAATAATAAGCCTCTCCAACTCTAGAGTCAAGGTCCTATTCATGGTAGACCTCCAAACCAAAGTCATACCCCCTATAATCAAAATAGACCTATCAACCACTCTCACAATTAGAATAAGCCTATCCATCAACTCCAGTCTTCGAACACCAACCTAAATAAGGCCGTAGTCCCTCATAACAGCCTTGCCCAAGATCAAGATTTTTTCCCCTCTTGTAACTACTCCTATGTATACTACATGTGGCAAAAGGCAAAATCTTGCTTGGCATTAACTATATCAGAGCGAACGATTGCCTAGTGACACAACACTAATCAACCTATTGATACCTTTCAATGGGATAATTGTTCTTTTATGAACCACCTACTTGAAGAGCATGGTAATGTAAACTAGGATTCTTGTGCTTACAATACCAGGAGCAAGAAAAGGGTTGTGGAGGAGATGGCAACTCAACCTCCTAATCAACCTTCCACATCAAGTGCAATGACACATGTACAAGTAGTCACCCAGCAACACAATGTGAATCAGCCTGTTGATGTTTCTCTATAGCAGAGACGAGATGAAAGCAGAGATAATGTGAACAACCCACAGACTATCTCATCTCAGACTTCTACTTCCAAGGCTCCCACCAAAACATCTAATGCTCCTTTTAGTATGGTAGAAAAAATTAAAAGGACTAATGTGAACATTTCTATGTGGGATGTTGTAACTATTGTACCATCACAAAGGAGGTTACTGCAGTAGGAGTTGGAAAGCATTGAACTTAGAGATCAACCACCTAGCACAGAGAATGCTATAAGCTTGGTGCAATCATCAATGGAGGTAGAAACAAGCAAAAAGGTTAGACCTCCTCCATTGTATGTTTCTCTGCTTATAGGAGATAAGCTAGTTCATAATTGCATGATTGACTCGGGGGCCAATAGTTCAGTAATGCCCAAGTGTGTTGTTGATACCTTAGAAATGAAATATGAACCCATTGTTAAAGATGTGTTGCAACTTGATGGTAGCACCATCAAGACCATGGGAATCCTTAGGAATGTTGAAATGGCCTTACATGCTTGTCTAGGTTGCACTATAGTTTAGGACATATCAATTGTTGAAGTCGAGCTGCATTTTCCATTTGTTTGTCAAGGGACTTCACTACTCAAATAGGTGGCTACATATCTTCTAATTGGTCATATATGTTTTTTAGAGCTAAATATGGAACCAAGGCTTCAATTAAAGCAAAGCCATTAGCCCTCCATCATATTGAGCACTATACTCCTAACCTCATCAATATGAATTGTACCATCCTAGAAGTAGATGAGAATGACATAGAAAATGAACTTGCCACTTCCTTATCTGATACACCTAATTTCCTCTTGGATGAATGGGCTAATGCTTATTAGTTTGATCCTACATCAAAGACCTTAGAGACTGGCTTGGGCACATATTGTATATTAGAAAAGGGTGCTCTCATCCCTAACTTGATGAAGGCCAAAGAAGATACAAGTGGAATATGGAGCATGTACTTTGACGGATTAAGAAATAAGAATAGGTCAGGGGTTGGTGTAATATTGATTTTCGCCTGCATTAGAAAAGTACTATTTCTCATTTAGGTTGTAGTTCAATTGTACTAATAATGTGGCTGAATATGAGGCTTTGATTCAGGGTCTCTTAATTGCTTAGAAAAGAGAAATCCAAGCATTGAATGTATATGGGGATAGTGAGTCAGTAATCAATCATGTGAGGAATCAAAATATCACTAAGAATAATTTGCTCAAGTCTAATAAATATAGGGTATGGGATTTGCTTGAAGATTTCAGTGCATTCAATATTCAAAGCATTCCTAGAAAAGAGAATTAGACATGTTGACAGACTTACGATAGTGGGTGCATCTCATGATGTCCCAAGAAGTCTCGAAGATGAGAAGAGACAAAGAATTAAGATGGTGGTTAGGCCTGCTATCCCTGATAATGATATCAATTGGCAGGTCTTTGCATCTGATAGACAAATTGTGAGTTTCATGCAAAATGAGGTAGAATTCTCAAATAGAAATTAGGTGAGGTTGTATGACCAATATGGAGATCAAATCATCAACCTTGGCTCCAACAAGTTACCCAAGGGTCTCATTACCTTAGAGAGTATATGCAACTCTGATGATGAAGTCAGGGAAAGAGGCATGAATCTTGCTGCAAATAAAGGAGACCATGCACCAATCACACTTGTTGATGGTAAGATGCTAAACTTCAGAAAGGTATGTTCTGAAATTGAACAAGAAAATTTTGTTCATCTGTGTCAAGAATTCAATGATATATTTGCTTGGACATATGATGATTTGAAAGGATTTGATCCTAGCCTATTTCAACATATTATAGATCTAGTAGATAATGTCAAGCCTGTTAGGAAAAAATAGAGGCCAGTAAACCCCAAGATTGAGCCCTTAATGAGAAATGAGTTGTCCAAATTAATCGAGGCCAATATCATTTTCCCTATCAAGCACTCCTCTTGGGTAGAGAACCTTGTCCCTGTTAGGGAAAAAAATGGAGAGATTAGACTATGTGTAGATTTTAGGGATCTTAACCAAGCCACCCTTAAAGATCATCATCCCCTCCCTTCTATGGAACAAATATTGTCTAAAATCAGTGGTTCAAAGAAATTCTCCTTCTTGGGTGGGTTTTCAGGTTATAATCAAGTGTTGGTCAAAGAGACCGACAGATATAAAATTGCTTTCACTACCAAATGGGGTACCTGTGCCAATAGTAAGATGCCATTTGGACTAACAAATGTAGATGCCACATTTTAAAAAGCGACGGAGATGGCCTTCAAAAATATGATTGAAAGGTTTGTGTTGGTCTACCTTGATGGTATCACCGTATACTCAAAGGATGTAAAAGAGCATTTTGGTCGCCTCAGGTAGGTATTTGTAAGATGTAGAGAGTATGAGGTGTCCCTAAATCCAAGCAAATGTGTCTTTGCCACTAATCAAGGAAAATTATCAAGGCATGGTGTATCTAAGGAGGGTCTGACCATTGATCCAGAAAGAACAAAGGAAATACTTGCCCTCACTCTCCTTAGCCACAAGAAGAGTCTACAAAGTTTCCTTGGTAGGATAAATTTTGTAAGAAGATTTATTCCTAACCTACCTACCATGGTGAAACCTTTTACAGCTATGCTAAAAAAGAATATGGCTTTCTCATGGACCAAGGGAAAGCAAGTTTTGAGGAAATCAAGGCAACCATAGCTTTATCTCCCACTCTTATTAATCCAAATTTTGATAAGGATTCCGTCCTTTATACCTTGGGAGGTGAGTCGAGTATTCCTGCTATTTTGATGCAGCTAAATCAAAAAAATGAAGAGAAGCCTATTGCTTTTTTTAGTGAAGGACTCAAAGAGTATGAGAATAAATGTAGCTATGTGGAAAACTAGTCCCTTGTAGTCATAAGAGGCTTGAAGAAATTCAGACACTTGTTGTCCCATAATGAAGTCTGCTTGTTAGTTCCTCATGCTAATGTAAAGGATTTCCTATTGAGCAAAGACATCAATGAGAAAAGAGCTAGCTGGATCACCAAGGTAATGGAATATGATGTGGATATTCATATCACCAAGCTAATAAAGGGAAGGGGATTGTGTGAGCAGATGATCTCATCTAAAGAGATTGAAGAAGAGGTTGTCTTCATGTTGACTAAACAACAGGAGACAAGAAATGGCAATCCTAAGGGTTGGATGGATAATATTAAGGCCTTCTTGGCTAGGAATGGGTATCCTTAGGGGCTGGATAAAGCTAAGAGAAGACAATTCAAACTACAGTCTATTCCTTATGCTATAAGTGATGGTATTATTTTTAGGAAAGATTTCAATAAAGCCTTGCCAAGATGTGTTGATACAAATCAAATAGAGAGGATAGTCAAAGAACTTCATGATGGTCCTAATGGTGGTCATTTTTTAGCAAGGACTACTACAATGAAAATTATGAGAGTTGGTTATTACTGGCCATCCATGTTCTATGATTGTCACAAACATGTGAGGAGGTGCGAGAAGTGTGCTTTCTTCTTAGGTAAGTAGAGACTTGCAACTCTCCCACTTCACCCAATCAAGGAAGATCAACCTTTTGCCCAGTGGGTATTATATTTTATTGGTCCCATCAATCCCCCTTCCAGCTCTAGTCATAAATGGATTTTAGTCACCACAGACTATTTTACAAGGTGGACAAAGGAAGCGACATTAAGAGATGCCACAGAACCTTCAGTCATTGAATTCATTGATGGGATTATAACCAGTTTTGGTGCCCCCTCAACTATTATTTCAAATAATACTAAATCATTCATATGAGCTTAGATTTGTACAGGGGCACTTGATCATGGTATATACATGAGCACATCCTCTAATTATTACCCTCAAGTCAATGGCTTGGCCGAGTCATCTAATAAGAATTTGATCAGGATCATCAAGAGGACTTGATGAAGACACAAACCACAACTAGAATGAATGCAACAAGGGAAAAGGGGAATATTATAATCAGTAAAATATGCTACTACATTCAGTACATGTAAACAGACCCAAATACATGCCCTATGGGCTTACAATGGTCAGATCCTAGAGAAAAATCTTCCTTATAGTACCTTCTCTCAAACTCCACCAAGAATTGTCTTTACAATGCCATAAATGTTCTCAAATAAACCCCAATTAGGTTTAGGGTTAGGAATACATTCTAGAATATGCTATTTGACATCCACCACCAAATGAATGGTTCTAGAAGTCATGTTAGAAGCCGGTGTAAAATTAGAAGAATCCAAAAATGGTAGTCCAACTTTCAGGAGACATAACTTTTGATCTGGGACTCCAATTGACGAACCATTTACATTTTCGGAAAGCTTTCGAAGCACTCTATAGCCCTATAGACTAGCTTTGCTTATCCCTCATTTTTCGAACCTATACGAGGTCATTTAGTGCCTCAAATCTGACTCAAAAGTGCTCTTAGGAGGTCTCCAAGCAACTTAAAACTACAATAACTTTCAAACTGTAAAGCCTTTTGGCCTGATTCTTTTTTTGGAATGTTTAAATTACAAATATAATCATCCCTCCAACTTACACCCTCTAACTCATCATAATTATGGCGCAATAACAAAATAACCCATTTTCTACATTGACACGTATCCTAAGGTGCTCAAAAACTCTAACTCAGAAAACCAATAATGGAACTATGAGAGTTGGAATCTTTATTTGACCCAAATGGGTATCTAGAAATGAAAACATTTTAACATAAACTAACACTGTGCATTTTTTTGGGTGATACAGGATTGCCCTTACACCACTGGATGCTCCTGCATCAGGACTGTGGAGGATAACCAAAGGTGTTGGCATCAGAAGTTAAGGACTACCCTTTGGACTAACAGAATAACACCCAAGAGAGCCATAGGAAATTCTCCCTTCATGTTAGTCTATGGTAGAGAAGCTAGGTTTCCTATCTCATTAGAGTTTCCTGCTCTTGAGCTAGCTCATTAGTTGGAATTGATTGAAGATGATGCTATGTCTGTAAGAGTGATAGATCTAATTGAGTTAGAGGAGAAAAGAGGTCAAGCAATCCAAACCTTAGAGATACATCAACAACAAATGAAGAAGGGTTTTGATAAAAAGGCTAAGGCCAAAAATTTCAGGGAAGGTGACCTTGTGTTGAAATGGGATGCAGACAGAGCAAAGGTTGGGAGACAATCAAAGTTTGATGTCTTATTGAGTGGCCCCTATGTAATCGTCAATTGTAAACAATCTAATGCCTTTCAGCTGAGTAGGCCTAATGGCAAAGTCTTTCCCATCCCTATTAATGGGATATATCTTAAACCCTGTTTCTGAGGATATCATTATCTCATGTACATAGTCAGAGTAGTTTCACTTTCCTATTTTTCCCCATTTTCAAAGAAGTGCACAAGCACATATTTTGTTTTGTAGAAGAAGGGTTTGGTTCTACAAGTTGTTTTGCAATTTGCAAAAGAAGAGGACTTGTTATGGCACAGAGTGCAACAATCAAAGACTCTATAACCCGATGGATTTATTTGAATGGTCATTTTTCATATGCTAAGTAGGCTTGCATTCCCCTTGAGTTGCCAAAAATGTTAATCCAAAATTGCCTCTCGCCAAAAGATCAAATTCAAATAATGATCTATTTTAACCATCATCTAGGACACTCATGAAATGTTTTAACGTTAAGTCATTTTCTCTATTTCATATTATCTCCTAAATATTTTAAGTTGTGATCGTGCGATTCACATGGTTGTGGGCAGTTGAGCACTAACTAAGGTTAAAGTAGTGAAGTTGTGTTTTGCTTTGATTTCACTCAATCGCATGGCTATGTTGGCCTACTATGGTTTAAGTTGTGATAGTGTGACAAAGCAGATCTCTGATGTCCAAGACATATCCTTCATTGTTAGATCATTCAGATCTATGGCCAGCGCATGATTGACACAAATTGAGAGATGGTTAAGCCTTGATTTGTGATCAAGTGATTCCCTTCATTTTGCTTGGTCGCAAAGGTCAGACAATGATACTAGTTCAAAGTGGCAAGGCGGCGATGGTTTCAAAAGCAATGACAGTTATTAAGGAAAGGTGGTGGTGAGGATGTGATTGTGGATAATTGAACGAAAGACATAAGGTTTGGACTGTTGATAGGGTGGCGTAGAAGTGAAAAATGCTTGGTCCACATGGCAAGGCTTGATGATTAGCCTTAGTTGACCAAATATCATGATCAAGCTGGATGTCAGTAGTGGTGGGAGAAATTCCTTGAATGATCTTTCTGATCCCCTGCAACCACTTTCATTAATCCCTAGGCTTGATAAGTGCAAAGAAATATTCCACCACCATTTGTTGATCCATTCATTCAGTTAGAGACTAAATGACCATCATTCCTGACCTCTCAGAGATCTATTTGGTGAAGAAGTGATCCTTTCATGCATAGATTTATGCAAAAGTCAGATCTTTTCAGTTTTTGTACTGATTATTCTCTGGAGATTTGATTGTAGTGGTTGATTTTTACCTTGTAATAGAAGTTATCTGAGTTATGCCTGCACTATAAAGGCAAGTTTTGTACTCTTTCTTAGGGTTAGATCTTCTTTGTTTCTTTAGTACTACCTTGGCATGCTAATGTAAATTCCCTATTGCCTCTGAGTTATATGACTTCCTACCTTATCTCTTTCAACTGTCATCATACTACATAAATTTGTTTGCCTCTCTTTGACATACTAAAAATATATGTAATTTGCACTCTTTGTATCTCTTTGACCCATTAATGATAAGAAGTTAAGTATCGTCCTTGTGTCGCTCATATGGTTGTTTGATCTGTGTGTAGTTTATAGATTAAAGTAGGGTTTGAATCCCTATATCTTTGGATTTTTATAATAATAACATTGTGCATGCATGGGCAGAGATCAATCTAGACACCCTATTTTGGTGCATTGCCTCTTTAGATTAGACTAGTAGTTGCTTTCATGTATTCCTTCTCCCTTTTCTTTTCAAGAATAGTTTAAGTGCATCCAAATGGTAGAGGAAGTCGGTCTTCTCTAGAGACTCAACCTCATAGTTCAAGTCCCACAGCTTGGAGGCTATTTACATGTTTCATGAGGCTTTCCTTAGGTGAGACTTTGGACAAGGGTGCAACCTTTTGTGACAACAGGAACCTCCATGTCAGGGAGTACTAGATCCAGATAAACCAAGGAGTGATCACTCGAGATGATAGAAATGAATCTAAAGATCTAGTCATGATAAAATATGGATTGCATCTAAGATCTATCTCATAACATAAAATAACATCAAGAAAAGCAAGTACATAAGAAACATCAAAATGAAGGAAATGTACAATCAAAATATGCATTATCTAAGCATGATACCAAAATATAAATAAGAAAATAAATCACAAGGAAACATACAATGGATAATTGGTGAATACAAATGAAGCATCAAGCTCCAAACCTAAACTAGAAGTAGACCAACTTTGTATACTAGTCCCTAGTAGTGGTATAGGTAGATATTCCTCCCAATCATATGGTACCCATAGTCCAACTTCCATTGTGTTGATGGAGATAGTGATCCAACCACAAATACAAAGTACAGGCATCCAAGGCTAACACTCACACTTAGCATAACATTAAACCAAAACCATGATCATGTGATAATGTAGCACAAGTCACTAGTTAGGCACTCTATGGGATAAATATGTAGGGATTCTAGTGGAGTGACATTACTTTCCTTCAGTAATGCAAGTAACTTGAGCCTTTTATATGACTCCTATAGGAGGTTAGACTCAAGATGTATCTTCATTCCAACTCCCTTAAGAGGCCAAATATTTTTTCTTTATCTCAACTCCTACAAGAGGCCAAACACACACCTTCATTCCTACTCCCTTGGGTGGCCATGTGTTCATAGATAATTTCTTTCATTAAGTTTAATTGCCTCATTATATATTTTAGTTATCACTTATTAAACCTCTTCATGTTACCCTATTGGACACTTTTGGGATAGGGAGAAGAAGATTTCTGAAATGAGATAAAGATGAGAAATAAGACTATACCTTAAATAAGAGATCAAAGTCCAAGGGGGAGAAATTTTGAAGGAATTGCCAACTAAAGATACTCACCGAGTCCCAGTTTGAAGAACTAGAACTGCTAAGATGTGTTGTTGTTAATGCATACATTTTATTATCTTATTTAATGTTTTGTAATGTAAAATCTTATGTTATGTGTTGTCAAGAATGTCGAAGTGGGAGATTATTAGCCCCAACTAATAATGTAATTACTAATGGGAGATTGTTAGTTGATGCTACTATGAATGTCTATAAAATATTCAAATCAGTTATTATCTTATCATTGATATCAAATTCTTACTTGGCTAGACATAATGCTAACTCAGTAGAGTACCATATCATTATATTGATGAAGAGGATTTGAATAAAGTATCATGAAGAAAGAAGTAATATGTAATGTATTCAATGGGTACTTGAATGAGCTAGAGAATGATAATGTACTTTTGGTTTGATTACTTTACAATAATGTGTTGTTATAATGTATTGGAGAACACAAGCTTAACCATGTTACTAGGTTAATGAAGGGAGACTGTATTCACCAAGTGACTATAGTATTTCACGAGCGATTGGTAAAGGAAAAAGGAAAACATGGTGTTTCCCAAGAAAGTTAGTATTAACCAAGTGTTATGTTTCCTAAGTAAATGCTATGTTTACTGAGTGACAGCTGGCTAGCCAAGTTTGGAAGTGAAATTAGAGGCTAACTTTTGATGGAAATTTTGAAAGTTCAATAAGGTCTAAGGCATAAGTCAAATTTTGTTACAAAATTTTACAATTGAGAAAATTCAAGGAGATTCTAAATTAGGGGATTTTAATGAAGATAAGGATGGATACAAGGTTCAATGCAAGTTATATTTTTTTAGTGTCTAAATTCATTGTATTAAGGAATTATGTTATGAGCCTAAGATCAACGATGTTGATTAAGTGGAAAAAGATGGAAGGATTAGGAATCCTTACAAAACTATTTAAGAAGGAGAATAAAATAGTTTTAGGTTGTCAATTTTGTTATGTTGGTTGAAAGTGAAAAAGGAGAACATAGTGTGAGATGTTGAAGAAGGTGAAAGTAAAGAGTTCAGCCAAGTGAACCAAGGAGAGCAAAGAAAAGATAAGATGAAAAATTAGTATAAGAGTGAATTCACCGAGTGAGAAAAAGATAGAGAAAGAATAGAGATTTGAAAAAGAAAAGGTAGTTTATATTCTCAATAGATCACTATATACTGGTAATATTTAACCATTATACTAGAAAAACTTGGAAACTCTAAGTGGACCTATCAAGTCTATGCAATCATATATGGTAAAATCGATTAGTGGTTTTTATAAGTCCTTTAAATTAGGCCACTCTTCTTAGTCAAGGACAAGGAGTGATAAGGTCTAGATGATCTTTTAGTAAAATCCTCTAATAAGGTCATATTAAAAATGTGTATGTAACCTTTAACAAGGTTGGCTCCTAGCAGAGCTCACTTAAGAAGAGTGAAATTTTTGGGTTGTCGGTCCTAGGTGGTTTGTCCCTTCATAGGGTCTCCACATTACAATTTTGGCATCAAATATGTGAATGTTATTTGTGTTGCAAGTCATTTTACATGTTTTTACAGTTTACCACAACTCACTAATAACTAAGATATCACTAGATAATAACTAGAATTTTACTAGCAGTTGGTAATGCAAGGAACAATTTGTTAACAATTTGTAAGGAAGTGAATGAATGAGTTAAGTATTAAGTTGGATGATTACATTGTGCGATTGAAGTTAATGTTTATAATGTTTAGTTGGCACTGAAATGTTTGAAAGGGACTGTATGATAATTGGAAATAATTGATTCACCCCCACCGTCCTCCACCCTCTCCATTATCTAAAAAAGCCCACTACCGAAACATGCAATTACAATGATATAATATGTACAAAAAAGGAATAGATACAAAAACCTTTTGAAAATTCTAATATCTTCAATATCTAATTTTTCCTTTGTGGCTCACATGACTTCACATATCTAAATCTTTCTTTTATACCAAGTTTTTATGTCTTGTTGACCTTCACATCTTAAAATGTGTCCCAAATCAAAAATTTGGCTTTTGCTAAGTTAGAATGAACATTTAGGATGTCATCCCTAATTGGTCAAGTAATTATTTTTGTAAACCAAAAATAATTCCTTAACACAATTGATCGTTTGCTTGCCTTTTCTCTATTCTTCTTGTATAAGATTGCAATTGGTAAAACATTATTAACTCTATATGTGTAGCTCATGATGGCTTGCACTCCAATATATAGTATCCTTATACCTTGTTCTAGCATCGTTGAAGTTTGCATGTGATAATTATTTATCTATGAAGTTCACAAACCAAAAAGGTGTCTGTTGGAAATAATTGATTAATTATGTATTGTCTTTGATGTTACACAAAATGTCATATCATTGCCAGTCAATGTATGCCAAGATCACTCGGCATTAAAGTGAATATCCTGTGTTTGTCGAGAATTATAGAGTTTGCCTAGTTTATAAAATAATGTCTACCAATTTCACTCAGGTGACAAAGTAAAGTTTACAGAAGTTGAGTGTTAATCGAGCTCACTTAGTTAATGAAGGAAATGTTGGATGGAACCAATGTTAACTAAGCTCACTCGATTACCAAAGAAAATTTGTGAATATGTAGTGTTAACTGAGTTCACTTGGTTAACATAGGAAAATCACTTTGAGCTAGTATCTACCAAGCAGGGTTGGCTAACAAAGGATTTCTTGTTTTGGCATATTGAGTTCAATTGAATTGTTTGTTGATTCTAGCCTATTGAGAAGATAAATATTAATTATGCTAAGTTGTATTCAAGTCGACTTGAAAATGTGTAACATATAAATATAAGGCCAATTTGAGGATTGAATGTGTGGAATATAATTGAAGATTTGATGATGCTTAGAGGAAGCGAATTAGAAGGATAAGAAGAATATCCTTGTTAAAATGCAAAGATACATTCAATCAGAAAGGATCAAGTATACAAGCCAGAATTGAGATCTATAATCAGTAATTCAATTGCATCAAAAATTAGGTCATCTTATTGTTATTCTATAACCATTGTAGTAGTAATCTAAATCACTTAATAGATTTGGCTTAACAGTTATTTGTAAATCCTCTAACAAGGTAGCATTTCTATTGAATTGTCTAAAGACCTCTAACAAGGCCACTCCTAATAAGGTGATTAAATCCTCTAATAGGGTCACACCTAACAATGTGTTTTATAACCTTTAATAGGGTTGGCTCCTAACAAGGCTCATTTTAGAAGAGTGAAAATCAGTAACTAGTTACAATTGGTGGTTTTTTCCAAATTGGATTTCCAAGTTAAAATCTTGGTGTCAATTGTGTTCATGTTATTTCTTTTATGTGTTTTCAACTAAGTTAAAGTAACATCAATCACAAATAATATCTTAAGATTTTCATGTTAAGCATTTACTGAGCTATTTTAGTGATTACTAAGTTACAACATTTTTCCTATGTGTGTTTACCGAGTTACAACAGAGTTCATTTTTTGATTTATATTAACATATAAGGGATCTAAGATTTATTTTTGTCATAACTAATTCACCCCTCCCCTCTTAGTTATTCCTCTTATATTTCCAACAATTGTTATCAGAGCTTTTGGTGCTTGTAGAGAAGGTTTTAAGGACCAAAGCTAAAGATCAATATGTCTTAAAAAAGAGAGATTCCCAAGTTGAACCAAGACAACTTTGCATCATGGCAAGGACTTGTGAGGTTACATTTGGAAACTATCAATGATTCAAGTTGTAAATATCTTGATAGTGAATTCAAGACTCCTACTAGAACATTATTAGTTGAAGATATTGCTGAAAAGAAAAAGCATAACATCATAATGATTGACATTTCTTTTGCTCTTAATTATGAATTTTATGAAGTCAAAAGTTGCACTACAACTTATGATATTTGGATTAAACTAAAAGCCATCTATGGAGGAGATAATAATGTAAAAAGAGCTAAAATCAAAAGTCTCAGAGGATGGTTTGATCAGATGAAGACGAGAGAAGACAAAAATATTGTTGATATCTAATTGAAAAGAGATTGTTAACAAGGAGATTGTTGAAGAAGACTATGTGTTTTAATCATTGTGTTCTCTAATGCCAAACCTACTATTTGTTGGTAAGACAATTTCTTACAAGATTCAAGTACTATATCTAACTTGATTGGTGAGGAGAATTTGATCAATAAGATATAACAACGGCACCTAGAGGAAAGGTTGAGTTATAATTATATAATGAAGTACAAGGATCAGTTAAGATAGTGATGATATGATGTATTATGATCTACTTAAGATTACAAAATGGTTGGCTACACTTAGAAAGTTTAAAAGAATAAGTCAAGTACAATTTGTCTACCAAGCTTGATTAAGTGGATAGTAAGTGTTGAGTAAAACTAGTGCAAGTTAAGCAGAAAGTCACTTGGAGCCGAGTGAAAGAAAATTCTAGCAGATGTTGAGCTAGACAGTTGATGTCAAGTAAATTTTAGTTGATGCTGAGCACCAGTAAAATCTAGTTGATGCCAAGTAATGTAGTATGTGTTGAGCATCAGAAGATTGATAATGCCAAGCTATTGCATTATGATAAAGATCGAAGATTCACCAAATATAAGCTGACAAGTTTTTTTTCTTGAAACGTATGAACCGTGAGGAAGATAAGATTGATGAGCTGGTGGCATAGAATTTGATGTAAACCATTTTTAGGAAAATTCAAATGGATTCTAGGAGAAGTTTCTAGAATAGACAAGATATGGAGTAGATACATTGTATCCTACCTAATCCATCCAAAACCCTAATTTAGATGATGGATAATGAATGAGAAAATATTCTAATTTCTTTTATAAAGAAATCTCTGGTCATGAAGCAAAATAGTTAGAGAGGTTGGTGTCATGTGCTAGAACCGAAGGAGGAGAAGGAATTAAGGGTTTTGCTTCATCAAGTGACCCAAGAGAAGAGTATACAATGGCATACCAAGCAAGAAGGCTTAGGGAGATGAATTCTTGAAGGGTGAACAAGTTGTTAGAGTTGTAAAGTATGAAAGCCAAGCAAAATTGAGGATTGAATAGAGATCTATAAGCTGCAAGTGAAGTTGTAAGTTGTATCAGATCAAAGCTCTACTATTACTCTCTAACAATTGTATCAATCTAAGGTAAATCTTTTGGATTAAGGTTAACCTAATAGTCATTGGAAAATTCTTTAACAGGGTGGAATTCCAAGTGAATGGCCTAAAGTCCTCTAACAAGGCTCACTTTTAATAGGGTGATTGAAATCCCTTAACATGGTCACATTTAATAGTGTGTATTGTATCTTTTAACAAGGTTGGCCTTTCACAGGACATCACTTCAGAAGAGTGAAAAGAGGTAGCATGTTACTAGTGGTTTTTCCCAAATTGGGTTTTCACACAAATCATTGTTTCAAGTGTGTTGATGAATGTTTTGTGTTTCATGTTTTACATTTCTACAAGTTGATTTGATAGTAACATATAAGTTTTAGTAAATAAACAATGAATGCATGCATGGGTATGAATGTTTTATAGGTTTAATGAATTGTGAAAAAGTTTTATTTTGTACAGCTGGACCTTGAATAACTGATTCACCCCACAGTTATTCTAAAACAATTCCACAATTGGTATCAAAGTCATTTGCTTAAGAGAACTAGTTTTAAGGTACTAGAAGCACAAAGATCAAGATGTCTAAAAGAGAAGTACCCAAACTCAATAGAGATAACTTTCTTGCATGGAAAAGTTTGAAGAAGCTACACCTTGGAGGACTTGGAGATCATGCACAATCTACAATTACGGTAGAACATGTTGATCCAGCATGAGCCCTAACTGTTGAAGATATAAAGAAGAAAAAGGAACACAATTAGGTAATTTTGGAGATTACCTTTGCTCTAAGCTATGCCGAATTTGATTATATCAAAGGTTGTGACACTGCAAAGAAAATTTGGGATGCCCTGACCACCATTTATGGAGGAGACAAAAATGTTCAAAGAGCCAAGTCTGAGAGCCTCAAAGGTAAGTTTGATGACATGAGAATGGAAGAAGGTGAGAATATTGTTGAATATGTTTCTAGGATAAAAGAAGTTGTTAGTGCAATAAGAGGTGCTACTAGTCATATAGATGATGATATTGTGTTAAGTAAAGTCTTAAGAACATTACTACCTATCTAATCTATTAGAGTTTCTGCAATCCAAGAGTTGATATGTATTCTAGGAAATAATTTAACCCTTGAAGGTTTGGTAGATAGACTCACTTCTTTTGAGCTATCTAACTTTGACAACTACAAGCCAGAGAGTCTTGATTCTACTTTCAAAGCTAAGTTTTTATTAAAGGATTATGAGGAGGTAAAGTAGAAGAAGAAGAAAAGAGAGATAAAATATGCATCCAGTAACAATAATACAGATGAGGAATACATTGAACAATTAGAAGCACTATTGGCAAGGAGATTTCACAGAGGTAAAGGCAAGTTCAAAGGTAAGTTACCCATCATTTATTTCAATTGAAATAAATTTGGTCATATTGCTACAAGATGTACACAGAAGAAGAACTATAGAGAAGGAAACAATACAAAAATAGAAGAGAAGATGACAATAGAGATTACAAAGACAAAGGCAAGAAGGCATGTTACATTGCTAATGAAAATGACTCTGATGAACATGATGATGAAGTGGTATACGTTGCAATGAAGGACAAATATGATGAGGATGAGACAACTACACTTGTGACTTGTGTGAACAAGAATGATAGATGGATCATTGATAGTGGATGCTCACATCACATGACTGAAGACAAAAGTGAGTTCATTACCTTAACTTGTTATAATAGAAATAGTGTAATATTTGGTAATGATGCACCATGTTTGATAAAAGAAAAGGGGTCTATCAAACTCACAGAAAAGATTTCATGTGATAATGCTTACTATGTTGAAGGATTAAATTATAACTTGTTAAGTGTGTCACAACTAAATAATCTGGGATACAAAGTTAAATTTGAAAAAAAAAATTCTAAGATATATGACACAAATGGGAAATTGATTGGAAAAGGTGATCAAACTAGAAGTAATCTATTCTATCTAGATATAGAGGATGCTACTTGTCTTATTGCAAAACTTGATGATGTATGACTTTGGCACAAGAGATTATGTCATGTTAATTTTGATAATTTGGTTAGTATCAGGAACATGAAAAGAGTTAGAGGATTTCCTAAATTGAAAAAACTTGATAATATAGTATGCAAATAAATGTTAGCTAGGCAAAATGTTAAAGTCAAGCTTTACAAGTAAAGCTTATACCTCTAAAGAAATAGTAGAGATTGTTTATACTAAATTGTGTGGACTAATTGAAGTGCAAAGCTATAGAAGAGATAAGTACATAATGCTATTTGTTGATGATTACTCTAGGATGATGACAGTCATGTTTCTAGAATATAAATTTGATGCTTTTCAAATGTTTAAGTGGTACTTGGAAAGAGTTGAAAAAGAAATAGGTAAGAGTCTAAAATGTCTGAGATTAGACAAAGGAGGAGAATTTACTTCAAATGAGTTTGACATGTTCTGTAATGATAAAAGAATCAAAAGACAAACATTTGCACCAAGGACCCCTCCACAAAATGAAATTGTTGAAAGAAGAAATAGGTCTATAATGGACTGTGCCAGAACACTTATGATGGAGAAGAATGTTGCTTTGAAATATTGGATAGAAGCTATAAGTACTACTGTATATAGTTTGAACCATGTGCAAGTCAAGAAAAGTACTCATTCAACACCTTTTGAACTATGGTATGGATATCCATCTAATGTGAAATACTTTAAGGTATTTGAAAATAAGTGTTATATTCTTAAAAATGTTAGGAATAAAAGTTTGATGCAAAAAGTGAAGAAGGTATGTTCTTTGGATACTCCACAAGAAGCAAAGCCTATAAGTGTTTAAATACTAACACTAACAAAACTATGGAAAGTGCAAATGTGAATTTTGATGAATTTATAGAAGTATATTGTATGCCTAAAATGTGAGCACACTTCTATGAGTCATTATATTCAAGATTACTCAAAAATGAGGTCTCAAATGGCGACTCATAGCTCTCTATTCATGGAGTGCAAGGGTTTGTAATGGAGGCTCTCAGCTTGACCTAGTTTGTGCCCATGCAAGTACACCATGAAACAAGAGATTCAATGATAAAAAAATATGCATGCAAATGAAAATGCAAACTAACCTAAATGATAACAATGCAAATCAATGCAAGAAGAGAAATCTAATAACAATGCAATACTAATCTATGAAAATAAATATGACTCTAAGATAATATGCAAATGCAAGGATGAAACCTCATGGTGGAAGCCATGGACGCATGAGAGAATAAGACAAGAAGATAGAAGTTCTCAACAAAAAGCTTTGATGCTCAAACTCCTCCTTCAAAAATTGCTCTCCAAACCTGTAGCATAACAATAGCGTAATTGTGGATGATTTGTGGTTGTCCAAAATGAGGAGAGGGCTCTCCCTTATAAAGAAAAATATGGAGGTGAGAGGCTTCCCACAACCAATATGGGATAATAGAGTTTGATCCATGTGAGACAAAATTCCACCAATGAGAAAAGAGGAGTGGTTGAGAAGAAAGTGGAAAGATAAGTCCCACTTAGAAATATGTGTATTTAAGTGTAGAGAAAATAAATAAAATATTTATTTAATCTTTATTTAATTTATTTCTTTTTTTCAAGTGGGTTTAATTTATTTAATTAATGTTAGTGTAGTTTTTTATTTTTCCTATTTTGCTAGGTTTTTCCTACACTTTTAATAATCTCGCTTAGGTTAATAAAGCATGTCTTATTAGGTGAATGGTTGTGAGGTGTCACCTTCCTACATGTGAGCATCCATTAGCTATCTTGGGAAGATACTTTGTTATCTTTAGTCCGATAGATAGTTGCTCCTCATTGGTTGGTGTTGCCACCTCCTCCCTCTTCCTAGCCTATATAAGCATGCTACTTGGCTTGTATTTGCATCTCTTGTTTTTCCGTCCTCTTAATGCTATTTTGCTTCCAGCATTTGCATTACTCTCTTGGAGACTAACTCTATGATGCTATTTTGATTTTGTATCATTTGCACTCATAGTTTAGATATTTACTCTTTGCACTAGTTTTTTGGGTTATTAATCTTATCAGATTCTAACAATTAAAAGGGAGCAAGTTCTTTCAATTAAATAGGAAATATTTAATTAAATTAAAAGAGGGGTTTTTCTCTTAATTAATTAAATGTGGATGAATTATTTAATTAAAAGAGAGGTTTTTTTTAATTAAATGAGGACTTATTTTATTTAATTAAAAAGGGGGATTTTTGTTTAATTAAATAAGACTTAGGATAAAATGATCAACATTAGAAATCAAATAATCGAATTTGATCAAGGAAATTGATTTAAATTGATTTAATAAAATATTGTAAACCATTGATTCAAGAAATTTGATAAATTGATAAATTGAATAATGGGGGCCCATAGTCTAGGCGACCATTTTAGGGTGCATACATATATGAGGTTGAACCTATGAAAGAACTAGAAGGATACAAATCATTTGTATACTTCTATGAACGAATGCCTATTGAAGAAGATGCTAAAAATCAAGTTACAAATCAACAGCAAGTCTCAGTAACTATCAAGTTGCATTTAGATGCTGAGTTGTAGAATGAAGAAAATGCACATTCTAATTATGAGATCAATACACATGAAAGAGATGCTAAGATACCTGAAAGAGATGTACACAGTGACACTAAAGTTGAAAGACAAAATGCATAAACAAGAGCTAAGCCAGGACTATTTAAATATGTCAAAAGACATCATCCTATTGATCAAATCATTGGAAACAAAGATGCAAGGCCAATGACAAGAAATAGATTGAGAAGTGAATCATGTTTGTTAAGTATAAAGGAACCCAAAACAGTGAATGATGCATTAGAAGATCATGATTGGTACAAGGCCATGGAAGAAGAGATTCAGTAGATAGAGAAGAACAAAACATGGAGTCTAGTTCTTAAACTAGAAGACAAGAATGTGATTGGCACCAAGTGGGTATTCAAAAATAAGCTAGATGAGAATGGTGAAGTGACAAGAAACAAAGCAAGATTAGTTTGTAAAGAATATGCACAAGAAGAAGGAATTGACTATGGTGAGACATTTACCCCTATTTGCAATAATGGAAGGAGTAAGAAGTCTACTTGCTTATACCACATACAAAGGTTTCAAAGTTTATCAGATGGATGTCAAATCTACATTTCTAAATGACATACTAGAAGAGAAAGTCTACATAGAATAGCCAAAAAGATTTATTGATGATAACAAAAAGAAAATGGTATGTAGATTGCACAAAGCCCTATATGGATTGAAGCAAGCACCAAGAGCATGGTATGAGAGACTTCATACTTATCTTGTGAAGATTGGATTTGAAAGGATTGATGACAACAGTAATATGTACATAAAGGAAGAAAAAGAAAAAGGTATTTGGCTATCTAAAATATTTGTTGATGATATCATATTTGAAGGACAAGATGCTTTATGTAAATATTTTGCAAATCAGATGAATCAAGAATTTGAAATTTCTATGTTTGGAGAAATCAATTTTTTTGTGGGATTGCAACTATATCTGATGAAGTATGGAATATACATCACTCAGTCAAAGTATGTCAAAGAGATATTAAAGACATTTAGATTAGAGGATTCGAAACTAGTAAGTACACCTATGATGACAAGATACAAGCTATCAAAGAATGATGATTCTGCTAAGGTAAATCAGACACTGTATAGGTCTATGATTGGAAAATTTCAATATTTATTACATAGTAGACCTGATATTACATTAGTTGTGGGGATAGTTACAAGATTCTCTGCTAATCTCAAACAGAGTCTCTTGATGGTTGTAAAAATAATAATGAGATACTTAAAAGAAACAAAAGAGTTTAGTTTATATTATAAGAAGAATGAAAGGTTTGACCTAAGAGCCTACATTGATGTTGATTGGGTTGGAAACATTGATGATAGAAAGAGCACTAGTGGAGGAGCATTTTTCTTAGGTAAGAGACTGGTTACATGGACAAGTAAGAAACAAAGTTGTATTTTCCAATCTACTATTGAAGCAGAATATGTTGTTGTTGTTGTAAATTGCACAAACATTGTATGGATCAAACAACTACTCAAAGGACTGAAGGAAGAAATCAATAAACCAATGATACTTTATTGTGATAATACAAGTGCTATCAATATATCAAAGAATCCAGTGATGCACACAAAGAAAAAACACATTGAAATCAAGTATCACTATGTAAGAGAGTTCAAGACAAAGAGTTGAAGATGGAATATGTTAACTCAAAGGAGAAAATTGCTGATATCTTCACAAAACCATTACCTAAGGATACTCATGAGTATCTAAGAGGTAAACTAGGAGTGATACCCCTATCTAAGGATATGTAAGAAATAGAAGTAGTGCCCTACATCAAACAAGCTAATGTTCATATAATATAAATTGATGCGATGGATCTTATTTTAGGAATTGCCTAAAGTAATCATAGAGCTGAAACTTCAAATTACTCACAAGCAAGGTGACAGAGGGAGAAAATGAGGAAACTATAAATCTTATATCTTCATATTTTAAGGATGTCAACTTTTTTTAAGTCTTTGGCATTGTTGTCAAAGATAGAGAAAGTACATTAAACTAATCATCATCACAAAAAGAGTTTTACTAATCAAGTGCAAGAGAAAAGTGGAGAAAGTATATCATTAGAAGATTAAGAGAAAAGTGGAAGAAAGTCCTAAAATAATTTGTTGATTAGAGAGGGAGAAAAATATCAAGGATTAAGTCAGAATAGAGAGGGAGACATCAATCAGAGAGCTAGAAAGAAAGAGGGAGAAATCTTAATCTAACTAGTAAGAGGGAGATACAAGAAGGAACTCAGAGGGAGTTTTAAGGAAGATATTTTGTAACCTAATCTGAATATTGAAGTTGTTGAAAGAGGAAAACACATTCTTTTTTTTGGTATTGATTACTATCTTAACCTAGTCAGTTTGGTTGAACAAGATGTTCATCATTTGATGATATAGGTTGATTAGTTTGGTTTGTCATCAACGTCAAAGAGGGAGATTGTTTGTATCTAATTGAAAATATCGTTTGAAAATATATTGTTAAGGAGATCGTTGAAGAAGATTATGTGTTTCAGTCATTATTTTGTCACTGATGTCAAATCTACTATTTGCTGGTAAGACAATTGCTTACAAGATTCAAGTACTATCACTTAATTGATTAATGAGGAGGATTTGATCAATAAGATATAATAAAAGCACCTAGAGGAAAGGTTGTGTTATGATTATGTAATGAAGTATAAGGATCAATTAAGACAATAATGACATGATGTATTGATGATCTACTTAAGGTTAGAAAATGGTTGGCTACACTTAGAAAGTTTAGAAGAATAAGTCAAATACAGATTGTCTGCCAAGCTTGACTGAGTGGATAGTAGGTGCCAAGAAAAGTTAGTGCAAGCTAAGAAAAAAGTCAGTTGGAGCCAAGTGAAAACAAATTCTAGTAGATGCTGAGCTAGGCAATTGATGCCAAGTAAAATTTGAAGGATGTTAAGGAGAAGGTATTAAGAAGGAAGAACAGAGCACAAAGACTCTACTTTGATAAGTGGTCATATACGAGATTGAACTAGTACATCGAGCTTGAAGACTGAAGAAGATGAAGCTTGAAAGGAGAACATGTCAGAGCTATAGAGGCTAAAAGCCAGGTAAATTGTGAAGAGCTAAACAGAGATCTAAAATTTGCAAGTCAACTTGTGAGTTGTATTAGGTCAAAAACCCTTGTTTTTACTCTCTAACAATTATGTCAGCTAGGGTAAAATCCTATGGACTTAGTTTGGTCTAACACCCATTTGTAAATCCTTTAATAGGGTGGCATTCCAAGTGAATTTTCTAAAGTCCTCTAACCAAGCCCACTTCTAATAGGGTGGTTAAATCCTTTAACCAGGTCACATTTAATAGTGTGTTGTAGCCTTTAACAGGGCAGACCTTTCATAGGGCATCACTTTAGAAGAGTGAAAATTGAGTAGCATGTTATTGGTGGTTTTTCCCAAATTGGGTTTCCATGTAAATTACTATGCTATGTGTTGATCTTTCATGTGTTATGCTTGCATGTTGATTTACAGTAACTTGCTAAGTATAAAATTTTAAGCTTCAATGAATGAATAGTTTGATGGGCTCACTTTACTTGATGAAAAAGTTTTATTACAACATTTGGACCTTGAATAACTGATTCACACCCTGCCCCCCCTGCCAGTTATTCTAAAGAATTTCTAACAATTGGTATTAGAGTTGTGTGTTGATTTAGTTTAAAAGCTACTAGAAGTAGGAAGATCAAGATGTTGAAGAGAGAAGTTCCCAAGCTTAATAGAGACAACTTCACTGCACAGAAAAAGTTGATGAAGCTACACTTTGGATTGATAAGTGACCATGCAAAAACCTCAATTGAAGTAGAACATGTTGATCCAATTGTACCCACTATAGAAGATATGAAGAAAAAGGAGCACAATCATGCAATGTTGGAGATTTCCTCTGCTCTCAACTATGCTGAGTTTGATGACATCAAGGGATGTAACTCTACATTCAAGATGTGGAAAGCCTTGACTAATATCTATGGAGGATATTAGAATGTTCACAGAGCAAAAAGAGAAAGCCTTAGAGGAAAGTTTGATGACATGAAAATGGAGGAAGGTGAGAATGTTGTTCAATATGTCTCTAGAATGAAAGAAGTGGTAAATGCAATAAGAATTTTGGGTGGTCATTTGGAAGATGACACTGTTAATAGAAAATACTTAAGAACCTTGCTCCTAGTTTCATCCATCCAAGAGTTAAGGTGTGTACCAGGAAACCAACTAACCTTTGAAGGAATAGTAGGAAGACTCACTGCATTTGAGTTGTCAAACTTTGATAACTACAGACCTGAGAACCTTGAATCTACTTTCAAGGCCAAACTATCATTAAAAGACACTAAGGAGATGAAACCAAAGAAGAAGAAGAAGAAGGAAAAATTTTCATCTAGTGATAGTAGCACAGATAAAGAAGATGTGGAACAATTGGAAGCATTGTTGGCCAAAAGATTTTACAGAGGCAAAGGTAAATTCAAAGGTAAGCTTCCTATCATTTGTTTTAATTGCAATGAAGTAGGACATATTGTAGCAAGATGTACACAGAAGAAGAATTATAGAGAAGGAAACAAGAGCAAGAATAGAAGAGAAGATGATGGCAGAGATTACAAAGAGAAAGGAAAAAAGTGTTACATTTTTGAAGAAGAGGATTCTGATGAAAATGATGATGAGGTAGTCTATGTAGCCATGGAGGATGAATCAAATGAAGATGAAGCAACAACATTGGTAACCTATGTAAAAAAAAATGACAAGTGGATCATAGACAATGGATGTCTACATCACATGGCAGGAGACAAAAGTAAGTTTATTACCTTTACTCAGTATGATAGAAATAGTGTTAGATTTGAAAATGATGCTCCGTGCCAAATCAAAGGAAAAGGTTCTATTAAGCTCATAGAAAAAAATTCATGTGATAATGCATACTGTGTTGAAGGATTGAACTAAAATCTACTGAGTGTGTCACAATTAGGTAATATAGGTTGCAAAGTAGAATTTGGAAACAAAACCACCAAAATCTATGACACTGATGGAAAACTGATAGGAAAAGGTGAACAATCTAGGAGTAATCTGTTTTACCTAGATATGGAAGATGCAATCTATCTTATTATTAGACTTGATGATGTGTGGCTATGGCACAAAAGGTTATGTCATGTTAACTTTGACAATCTGATTAGCATCAACAAAAAGAAGAAAGTTAGAGGTTTGCCTAAGTTAAAGAAGCCTAAAAATACAATGTGCAAACAATGTCAACTATGAAAGAGGACCAAGTCTAGTTTCAAAAGAAAAACCTAACTTCCAAAGAAGTATTAGAGCTAGTCCATACAGACTTATGTTGCCTAGTAGAAATACAAAGCTACCAAGGAGACAAATACATAATGCTATTTGTGGATGATTACTCTAGGATGATGACTGGCATGTTCTTAAAGAAAAAATTTGATATATTTCAAATGTTTAAGTGGTATTTGGCCAGGGTTGAGAAAGAAACAGGAAAGAGTCTGAAGTGCCTAAGATCAAACAGAGGAGGAGAGTTTACATCAAAAGTATTTGAGATATTTTGCAATGATAAAGGAATCAAAAGATAAACATCAGCTCTAAGAACTCCACCTCAGAATGGCATTTCATAAAGAAGGAATAGATCAGTAATGGACTATGCTAGAACATTAATGATGGAGAAAAATATTTCTCTAAAGTACTGAGAGAAGCTATGAGTACTATTGTGTACACCTTGAATCAAGTACGAGTCAAGAAAGGTACAAATGCAACACCTTTTGAACTATGGTATGGTCACTCACCCAATGTAAAACATTTTAAAGTATTTGGTTGTAAATGTTATATTCTTAAAGACTCTATGAATGACAAGTTTGATTCAAAGAGTGATGAAGGCATATTCTTTGGATACTCCACTAGAAGAAAAGCATATAAGTGTTTGAATACTAACAATAACAAGATTATGGAGAGTGCAAATGTAAATTTTGATGAGCATGTAGAAGTCTAAGTTGATGAATCCAAGAAACTAGAAGATTATAGATCTTTTGTATACTTCTATGAAGGAATGCCTACTAAAGATGAAGATGCCAACCAAGTTGAGAATCAGTAACAAATTTCAATATCAGCTAAGTCACAGCCAGTGAATGTCAAGCTGCATTCATAAGCCGAGTTGCAGAATGAAGATAATGCACATTCTAATTCTAAAATTAGTATACATGGAAGAGATAATGAAATACCAAATAGAGATGTGTAAATTAACTCTAAAGCTGAAGGACCAAACATGGAAAGAAGGACAAAACCAAGACTATCTAGATATGTGAGAAGACATCACCCTGCAGAACAAATCATTGGAGACAAGGAAGCTAGACCAATGACAAGGAATAGACTGCCTGTTAAGCAAGATTGAACCCAAAATAGTGAAAGATGCACTGCAAGATGATAATTGGCACAAAGCTATGGAAGAAGACATAGATCAAATTGAGAAGAAAAAAACCTAGACCCTAGTTCCTAGACTAGCTGATAAGAATATAATTGGTACCAAATGGGTATTTAGGAACAAAATTGATGAGAATGGTGAGATAACAAGAAATAAGGCTAGACTAGTCTATAAAGGTTATGCACAAGAAGAAGGACTAGATTATGGGGAAACATTTGCCCCTATTGCAAGAATGGAAAGAGTGAGAACACTACTTGCATATGCTACTTATAAAGGTTTTAAAGTCTATCAAATGGATGTAAAGTCTACTTTTCTGAATGGTATACTAGAAGAGGAAGTCTACATAGAACAACTAGAGGGATTTTTTGATGACAACAACAAGGATATGGTCTAAAAACTACATAAAGCACTCTATGGTTTGAAGTAAGCATGTAGAGCATGGTATGAGAGACTTCACAATTATCTTGTGAAGATAGGATTTGAGAGAATAGATGACAATAGCAACCTTTATATCAAGGCAAAAAAAGGTAAAGATATTCTAATATCTAAAATCTTTGTTGACGATATATGATTTGGAGGAAAAGATGTCCTATGCAAAGATTTTGCTAACCAAACGAAATATGAATTTGATATGTCAATGTTTAGAGAAATCAAATTCTTTGTTGGATTGCAAGTATATCAATTGAAGCATGGCATATTTGTGACCCAATCAAAATACATCAAGGAGATACTCAAGAAATTTGGCCAAGAAGATTCAAAACCAATTAGCACACCAATGGAAATAGGACATAAGTTGTCCAAGAATGATGAGTCAACTGAAGTGAATTAGACAGTGTATAGATCAATGATTGAAAAGTTGTAGTATATTGTACATAGTAGACCAAATATTGCATTAGCTATTCCAATAGTGGCAATATTTTTTGCAAACCCAAGAGAAAATCATTTGATGGCAGTAAAGAGAATACTGAGGTACCTAAAGGTAACATACAACTTTGGCTTATACTATAATAGTGAAAAATTCTAGTTGAAAGCCTACACTAATACAAACTGGGGAGGTAATATTGATGACAGAAAAAGCACAAGTGGAGCAGTACTTTTCTTAAGCAAAAGATTGGTTACTTGAACTAGAAAAAAGAAAAGTTGTACCTCATAGTCCACAGCAGAAGCTAAGTATGTTGTTGCTGCTATCAATTGCACCAATATTATATGGATCAAACATTTGCTACAAGGTATGAAAGAAGAAGTAACTAAACCTGTGATACTCTATTGTGATAACACAAGTGCCATTAACATATCAAAGAATCCTATGATGCATGCCAAAACAAAGCATATTGCAATTGAGTATCACTATGTAAGAGAATTGGTGGAAGACAAGCAAGCGAGGATGGAATATGTTAGCTCAAAGGAACAAATTGTTGAAATCTTCACAAAAGCACTAGCTAAAGATGTTTTTGATTATCTTAGAGGTAAGTTAGGGGTGATACCCCTATCCAAGGCTATTTGAAGCAAAAGAAAGACTACCCTACATCAAATGAGTTGATTGTTGAAATATTACACATTGATGTAGAGGATGCTTACTTCAAGATTTTGCCTGAAGTAAGTAAAGTACTAAAAATCCAAATCAGTCACAAGCAAGGTGACAAAAGGAGAAATTGGAGTACCTACAAATTCTACACTTACATGATTAAGATGTTGAGATAATGTATCTTTGGAATTGTTGTCAAAGAGAGAGAAATAGCAGAAACTGATCAAATCTACAAGATCAATGCATGCAAAGGGAGAAATAATGTAAGAGGGAGTTAGGAGTAGCACAAGATCAAAGTGAAAAGTGGTAGGCCACAAAAAAGAGAGAGAGAAAGAATGTTCAGATATTTAAAGGGAGAATAGCAAAAGATAAACAAAATGGAAATAGCAGCTCAGAGGGAGAAAATAGTGCAGACAAGAATTTAGAGGGAGTGATAAGCTAGTAGTTTTCTTTTTGGCATTTGATTTACTATTTTAACCTAGTTAGCATTTTGATAACTTGGTTGATTAGTTTGGTTTTCCATCAATGCCAAAGAGGGAGATTGTTAGAAATTTGATTGAAAAAGAGTACTATCAAAGAGGGAGATTATTGCAAAGAAGGAAGATGGTTGATAAAGAATGTTTTCAAGCATTATTTTGTCACTGATGTCAAACCTGCTATTTTTTGGAATGATAACTACTTGCAAGATCCAAAGTACTATCACTTAGTTGATTGATGAAGAGGATTTAATCAACAAGATGTAACAAAAGCACCTAAGGGAAAGGTTGAGTTATGGTTTTGTAATAAAGTGCAAGGATCAATTAAGACAATGGTAAAATGATGTATTGATAATATACTTGAAGATATAGAGGTTGGCCACACTTAGAAACACTAGAAGAATAAGTTGTAACAAGGTTATCTATAAAGCTTAACTAAGTTCATTAGTGAGTGTCAAGCAAGCTAGTTCGAGCCAAGCAAATTTTTACTTAGTGTTGAGAAAATGCAAAATCTAGTGTGTGCCATGTGATATAGAAGGAGCTGAGAAAACTTCGAGTGCCAAGCATCAAAAAGACTTAGTGGATGCTAAATGAGTCCACAATAGGTGCCAAGCATCAATAAAATGTAGTTGGTGTTGAGTAACATAGTTTGAGTTGAGCACTAGAATTTCAATAGTGTCGAGCTCCTGCATTGTTTGAAAAGTCAAAGATTCACCAAAACTAAGCTGACAAGTTTGTTATCTTGAATTTTGTGAACTAGATGGAGGATAAGGATGATGAGCTAGAGGCACAAAATTTTAGGTAAATCATTTTTGAGAAAATTCAAGAGGATTCTTCATGATGTTTCTAGAAGAAACAAGATATGAGTTAGATTCATTGAATCCTACCTAATCCATTCAAACTAAAACAAAAAGAAGGAAGAATCGAGCAAAAAAAGAATTTTCCAAACTTCTATTTAAGGAGTCACAGGCCAAGAAGTTAGAGTTGTTGGGGTGCCAAATTGTGAAGTTGTTGAAGGATGTCAAGGATAAGGTATTAAGAAGGAAGAAGAGAGCACAAAGACTTTTCTTTGATAAGTGGTCATATAGGAGATTGCACTAGTACATTGAGCATGAAGACTCAAAGAGACAAAGCTTGAAATGAGAACAAGCTATTAGAGCTACAAAGACTAAAAGTCAAGAAAATTGTGAAGAGCTGAATAAAGATTTGAAATTTGCAGGTCAAGTTGTGAGTTGTATCAGGTCAAAAACCATTTTTGTTACTCTCTATCAATTATGTCAGCTAGGGTAAAATCCTATGGACTTAGGTTGGTTTAACAGCCATTTGTAAATCTTTAATAGGGTGGCATTCTAAGTGAATGTTCGAAAGTCTTCTAATAAGGCCCACTTCTAATAGGGTGATTAAATCCTTAACCAGGTCAAATGTAACAATTTTTTATAGCCTTTAACAAGGTGGGCCTTTCACAAGGCATCACTTCAAAAGAGTGAAAATTGAGTAGCATGTTATTGGTGGTTTTTCCCAAATTGGGTTTCCACGAAAACCACTATGTTATGTGTTGATCTTTCATGTGTTATTCTTGCATGTTGATTTACAGGAACTTGCTAAGTAGAAAAGTTTAAGCTTGGATGAATGAATAGTTTCATGGGCTCACTTTACTTGATGAAAAAAAATTATTAGGACATTTGGACCTTGAATAATTGATTCACCTCCCCCCCTTAATTATTCTAAAACATTTCTAACATTTGGACTGTAGTTAAACTTGCTTGCAATTTGGAGCTCATTGAAACAAGTTATGAAGGAAATAAGAGTTACTATAATAATATTGAAAGTTTACTCTGTGACAAAAGATAAAATCTATGTTTCTATAGTAAATTTCATGAAGAAAAGTTGTTTGGAGCATTGTCATGATGAAAGGAAGCTATGGTGAACCTCAAATAGCATTCAAAGATCAAACAATTGATCTTGAGTAGATATTAGATTACAAAGTGAAATAAATAGCTTTTTCAATTTATTGAAGTATGCAATTAATGCAAGTTCCAGCTAAATAAATAGAGTACAAATTTGAATATTTCTACATTGCAATCATCTCAAAAGCTAAGAGCACCCAAAAGCAATTTGGAAAAAGTGATTTTGAGCAAAACCTTACTCTAAAAAAGGTATTTATCATTCTTTGCACAAAAATCCTTCGATAAATTTTTATTTGATTTAATCATGGATATATCAATTGTTTTGAATGTAGAAAATATGGAGAGATCCAAATTAAAGGTTGTTCCTATGAAACCCCTAGAGGAAAACCCTAATTTGGCTTTATCAATTACTCTGAACAAAGTAGTTTTCTTGGAAGATGTAGGAAGCTACCTATGTAGTAAGTTTGATACCAATGGAAGTGAGTTTATGAACAAAGATATGGAAATTTTTTTCAATCATGATATGACTATTAAGCCTGGATATGAGCATCTAAAAGACTTAGACTTAGTCAGATATCTTTTTTACCACAAACTTGATACAAAAAAATGGACACAGATCATATTGAGTAGAATTTGTAATGGAAAGATTTGGATGGGAGACAATGTAATCAACATCTCTACTGACCTTATTCACGAAGTCATTGGTCATAGCAAACAAGGCAATGTACCTATTGGATAGAAATTAGTTAAGAAAAAGGTTGAAAGTTATACTAAGGCAGTTTACAATGGTAAAGCAATGGTGATCAACATTGTTGGTGTTTTAAACTACCAAGTTAAAAAATACCTTATACCAAGATGATGAAGACAAAATTAGTCTAAGGATTAGCTATTTCCTATGTTTCGTTAAGAAGTCTTCAGATCTAGAACCAACTTCAACAAAATCATAAAGATTTTCTACTCTTTAGGCTCTACAAACCAAAGTAGGTGCACTTGAGGGATAAAAAATTCAAAACTTAATACTATCTTCATATTTCATTCATTCAATGAAATTCCATTATAATACTCATCCCCTATAGCAAGTGTTTGGTCATAATTCTTCTCAGATTTACATTTAATTCTAGGTAATAGTAGGTAACTAAAACATAGAGATTAAATGCAATCAAGTATTGACCAGCTATGATACTCTTCATACATTTAAAGTAAAATTGATTTTGATTTTAAGATTTTTTCTTGATGCCTATCCATGATCTATTCATATGCAAATTGAAATAATTGATCAGTGCCTCATCCATTGGGATTCAAAGTCAACCCAACTATTTTGACCTAACTGATTGCATTACAATCAATATTATCAATAATTTTCCCTTAAACTCATTCTTATACATATCCTTCTTATTGCCTAGAAATCCTATCATATCACTGAAGCACTTACTTAATTCATTGAACTAAAAAAAATATTGAATTGATATACAAAATATCCTAGTACATTAAATTGAAAAAGCTTTTCCCATACAACCTCAAGATAACCAATCAAAAGAATGGAGACAAGACTCGAAGAAAATAGAAATGGTGGTGGTTCATCTTTGTATTAATTTTCATTGAAAATCATATAAAATTTGGCATAAAACTCTGCACAAATCAAGACAAGACACTCTAATCCTTCAAAGTTAATGTATCTTCAAATTTGCAAAGAAAATACATCACAAAATTGATATTAAGGAAACTGGACAGAATGTAAACTTAGCAAAAACCTAAAATTACATAACAGTTTGGACCCCCTTTCTAGCCTAGTGATCTCATTTATATAACATGAGATGCAATGAGCTTCAGGCCTAGAGAGAAATGGTAGTTGTTGTTAAGACAAAAAGATATTTAAAAAAGTTACTGTTGCAACAGACAAAATTTGGTGCAACAGAATGATTTACATCATGAATAATATTTTGTGGGACCACTTTTGTTGTAGCTTCTTTGTTGCTAAGGAGTTTATTATTGACTTTGTCACAGCTATCATTCCTCAAAGTATGTGAGCATTAGACTTGCTAGTGATGGACCCAATTCTAATATTTTTAAATTAAGTTGAATTCGAGGTTCTCCATAAATGTCATCTTGTATTGACAAACTGGCAATTACACATGGTTCTCCTACTATCAAGTACCAATTTGAACTTCTATGCTTTTTATTACAATTGATGGTTTATATTTGTCTTCTTCTTCCTTAACTAATGTATCAGTATTTTGTAACCCATCTTGATCCATGTCATCTTCATCAGTTTCATCAAGCTCTAATTGCTTTGAATGTACAATATCTACCATCCACTTGTTAAAAAGTGTGTCATCTGGCCTATTGAAACTCAAAATATCATGTTGCTTCTTCAAAACATATTCTCCTAGTTTATCTATTTCAATAAACTCCTCTTTTAAAGAATCATAAAATATTTGGACTTTAACAACTTCTTCAATTGTGTTTGCTAGCCATGCATGTCCCTTTTTATTTATGACCCTATTTATCCTAAGGCATAACAAATCATCCAATTCTTTGGCATATTCCTCTTTGTCTTTCAATTTGTCCATTTTATTTAGTGCATGAGGGAAAAGTTCAAAGTTTCTACTTATATATTTTGAAAGATAGTTCATGATTCTCCTTTGCAATACAGTTCTTTTATTATCAAATTGGAGATATCATTAGTCAAGTCAAAAGTCTTTTCTATTTGTTCACAAGATAGATTGATGTCTGAGAAACATAAAAGAGTAACATCCTTGTCCCTGTTATTTCATTTATTTACAACTAGTTTCAAAGCATCCTCATTTCCTTTCAGATCATTCCATATGTTCATTACATTTTCCAATTTTTCGTAAAAGGTAGGCCAACCAATCTTATCTACCAAATACATAATTGTTTTTCTCAATTTATTCTCATACTGGATATCTAGTTCCACATGAAATTCCCAAAGCTTTATGTTTTCCTCTTCAAAATCCTTTGTTGTATAATACTGAGGCCTCTATGGGGTATCTAGTAGCTCTATAAGGAGATTTTATTTAAAAAGGCTCAATTGAAGGATGAGGATAAGTAATTTTAGGTCTGCTAGACTATCCTTGGTACCCTGTCATCTTATTCTCAAACTCCATTCTCTTTTTTACTTCTTTATTGTAAGCTCCCAGAATCTAATCATATTTTTCTTGTAGTTCTAATATTTGCAATTTCTCCTTCCTGGTTGTAGCTAGGGTGAGGTTAGTTGTTCCAACATTTAGTTCTGTAGCCTCTTCATTTGGAATATCTTTCACACTCTTAACAATCAAGTTTCCAATCATATATGTATCATTAGGCTATGAGAAATTGTCTCTGGATACTCTTCTCATAGACCAAATCACCAAGACAACATGATCTTCACTTAATTTGGCACCTCTAAGTCCTTTTTTCACCTTTTTATCTACACTTAACTTCTTGGTAACAATGTTATAAATAATTGCATCTACAATATCTTAATTTGGTAGGAGCAAAAACCCTAATGATCTTATCATATTTCTTCCCTCCTCAAGGGTCAAATTTCCAAATTCTTGCATCATTTCCTCTTTTATTTGATCTTGAAGAGCTACCTCTTCCATTTCTAGATGCTCCACCTTCCTCTTATTGCATCTCTCCTCAAATTGTTCAATCTTAGCTCTCCATGCAAATTGGTAGAAAGCTCTTGATTTGACAAAACTATCATCTAAAAGGAATGCATGACTAGCTTACTCTTCCATGGGGTCTAATTCCTTTCCTCTGTAATCAAAAATAGTTAGTTAAAGGCTAAGCATGGGAGGTTCCTAAGGATTTCCTTCCTCTAATTTTGTATCAATAATAAAAACTACCCCTTGGGATCCTAGTTACTCCATTTTCTCCTTAGTGAGCTATTCATCTCTCATATGCAAAGGATATTGAGTAGTTGTGTATTCTTATATTTGGGGTACTTTTTTTTTCTTCTATCTTTTGCCTCCTAGGATTTGGCTTTTCAAGTCTCTCTTCCAAAATAGTACTAGCTAATTCAACTATTTGTTTTCCCTTGTCAGCTACATGCTCTCTATTCTTAATGATGTTGTAGCCAGACCTCCTCTGAATGATCAATTGTCCTAATCCTACTACAAGGGTAAAATATAAACTTTTC
The DNA here is from genome assembly GCA_028749045.1 of Cupressus sempervirens. NCBI lineage: Eukaryota > Viridiplantae > Streptophyta > Pinopsida > Cupressales > Cupressaceae > Cupressus > Cupressus sempervirens. Next base: position 414,349,920 of record CM053784.1, read on the forward strand.
ATTACTTCTCTTCTCTTGTCAGGATAGGAATTGATAAAATGGTCTTCTTTTCATTCATAGCCTCCATAATCTCTAAAAAAGTGATCATAAACTTATTCATCTTATCTACTTCTGTCTTTTCATTTTTCAAAGGCTTATATTCTCCCTAAAAAAAATTAATGAATTATAAGACTCTAGAATAGGCTCTCCATTTTTCTTTTCCAATCTCTTTTTCTTGGAGAGAAATTTTATTTCTTATTACATCTTCAAGGAAATAAGGTTGGTTCTTTTTAGCACTAGTCTTAGCCCTCTATCTAAATCTTTCAAAAAATCTTTCACTATCATTGAAATGACCATGAGAGATAATCATTTTGTATGTTTCTAAAAATTTACACAGAAACAACCAACCACCTTTTGTGATTATGAGCTGATGAGCAACTATACAAGATGGGAAAATAAAGCCCCTAGACCTTCCAATCAATTATGCTTCCTCCAAACCACCTATTCGCCATAACATCTTAGCTATTCCCACCTTAACGAGTACTTGGTAGGGAAGCACATGTGGAGTTCCTTGGAATCCATATACTCTAAACACTAATGACATAGGGTATGGTATGATATCAGCCCAATTATGGGAATCTTTTAAGCCAGTAGGGATATCCATATGCCTAATGAAATCTAGCAATGCCTTAGGTATCCTGGGGTTATCCATTAATAACAAGCTCCTCAATCTAGATGCAAAATATCTATCAAACCTCACAAAACTAGCCTCCTCTACATCCTAGGTTATATCTACACTCCATGGTTGAACTAGAAAAGATTCTCCTTCATATTCTCTTGTCAACACAATTTCCTTTTCAAAGAAAGTAACCCCTTTATATAGAAACATATGCATCAACAAAGAATAAAAAACCAAAGGTTCTTTCAATTTTGGCCTTCAAAATTCCAATTAGACCTATGTGAATTTCTTCTACTAAATAGGATGGAAAATAAATCAAAAATAATATCCACATCAAAAGAAGAGATTTGTATCATCATATACATAAACTTTATTGGCACAAACTCTTGCTCATCTTCACCAAAGACCCTACATAAAGTCATGTAGATGTCTATGGCCCTAGAATTAAAAAATGATTTCTTAAAAGGCTCTTTAGTTGATGTTGTAACCAAATTTAAATTACCAATTGTGACCAAGTGTCCTCTCAATGCCCCTTGCCTAATTTGATCCTTACGAGACAAATAATCCTTCTCTAATCCCTGAAAATCAATGACCTCATGATAATTTGTGGTCGGATCTATTCCAAAGACTTCTTGTATTTCTTCTAAGGTAATTTTCATCAAGTACTCCCCATCTATTCTCCTCACCATTCTAGATACTGAGTCACAGTTTTGGGCTACAGCTATGAGGAGGTCTAAATCCATTAAAACCCCAAGAACAACCAACTTACCTAAGTCAAAATTCCTAATATTTCTATGGGGAGAAAACAATTTCCTCTCTAAAAACCATTTTTAAAATAATGGCAACCCTATTTTGGAAGTTATGGCATCCCTAGTCCAATTCCTCTTGTCAAATAAACCATCTACAATTTGGAGTATAGGGTTTACAGGAACTATTTTCTTTATTTGAAAAAAATCATTGGTAGATTCACTTAATTATTCTAGAAAATCATCATGAATATTTCTACTAGCATATTCTACCTTCCCAGAGAAACCCTTTTTAGGAGGCATTTTGGAATAACAATGAGGAAAAACTAGAATTCCTTTGATTATATGCGAAGGGAGGTACTTACTTGGTTTTCTTGTTTCTTCTCTAAATTTTGTAATGAATTGTTAATATAGAAAAAAATTATGATTCAACTAGGTGGGAAAATAGGTTCTTCAATAGGTTCTGGCTCCAAGAAATTGAAAATATATTTGCATGAAGAAAATCTTGACTATCTACACTATATTCCTTATTTTATTTAGCACGAGGAGGTTTAATTCCTATAAATGGATCACTGAGAAAAAAAAGTAGCATTCCCCTTTAAATTTGAAAATAAGCTATTGATTAAAAAAAATCTTATGACCAAAAAATGAAATGAAATCTGATTCAACTTCAACCTTCCTAATTGGTAGTCAACCTAATCAAATTTTTCCATATGTACCCCCTTTTTTTACTCGTGACCTACACATTATTCATTTATGCCTCTGGACACGTTTTGGGTTCTCGCTATGTCACCAAGAGTAAAATTTGAGAAAATTCCTTTGGCAATAAAGTGATGACCATTGATTAGCCTTGCATCAGACAATAGAACACATAATTATTTTATAAATAATATAGGCTTGCGGTACTTTCTTCATGTTGTTATGTCACTAAGGGTAAAGATCTTGCAACTTCCTTTAGTGACAAAGTGACCACTATCAATCATGAGAAGATCTGATGATGCAAACCAACATTTTATTTCCTTCAAAGTAAATCCCTTGTGGTAGATGAGAATCTAACATCTGGACAACCTTTTGATGATATGCAACCTATGACACTTTCCACATGGTAGGCTACCACTATGTCACTAAGGATAAAAACCATGTAGCTTCATTTGGTGATAAAGTGAGGCCTGTTAATGTTCCATTTGATCTATGATAGAGCCTTTACTCTTGAAACATTGCTCCCTCTTACTAGGTCTCGTGGATAGGTGGCAAGTTGTCAGTATGTCACCAAGAATAAAAGGCTTGCAACTTTAATTGGTGATATAGCGACAACCCTAGATCTTAAGGAGATCAATGGTTATCATTAATTAATCATTTTTTTCTAATAAAATATGTAAACCTCTAGAATATTAGGATAAAATCTTGGGTTAAGACCTTTTACGGGAACTTGGGGAAATACTAGATAATATAAACAAGGTTTAAAAAGTACCTAGGAAAAAGAAGAAAAAGAATTAAAAATATTTTTCCCACGCATCCCCTTTTTTAATAGAAACACCATGCAAACCTAACTCAAAGGTCCTTTGGGGCAATTTTTAATTACTAAAAAAATAATATAATAAAATTAGGGATTTTTCTAAGGTCAACAACAAATCATAAAACCCTAATTTTTTTAAAAATAACTAGAAATTTCATTAAGGATGTATCAGAAAGTTTTATGTGAAAAATTAGGCCAACAAGCACCATCAAACAACATGATGTAAGATTCTTGAGTAGAATTGACACAATGATAGGGATAGGGAAAACTAGTTTCAATGACACACCCAACTCTCCAAACCACCCTGTAAGATTCAACACAATGAAAATCTAACTCATAGAATCAACAACCAAAGGAGGAAGAGAAAACACTTTCATTGATTCTTCAAATATTCAATATACATGCCTAGCTATAAGGCCTTCTAGATTATAGCCAAATACAAAATATATTCATAATCAAAGATCCAACAACAAATTCCCACTTTCCAATTCTGCTCCAATCCGCTCTTAAAAACTGTCCTAGATGTAAGCCTAAACACTCTATTTATACTAAGCCAAAATAGATTACAGATCATTCTAGAACATAGATAAGCCATAAGTTGGCTCTCAGAAAATATTAAATGAAAATAAACCTAACATTAAATTCTTGAAGAGCTACAAGTTGGCCTGCATTAGCAATTAAATGTCCAGAAATTGATGTCTGAGAAAAATTGTCGTATCTCCTAGCTTTGATTGAATTAGAACACATGCTTCAAATTGTGGATATTATTTTAGGTCCTCTACAATCCCTTAAGTATGAAAAGGCTAATTCACTAAGGAAAAATGTGCATCCAACTTGAAAGTCAAGCATATAAAACTATCATTAGAACTGTCATAAATTGATACTCTGGGAGAATTTCCATATCTCCCAAATTATAAGGATTTATAACTTGAGCCTTGGATCATAGATAGTAATCTAGGTCCTCTTTAGTCCTTGAAGTTTTCACCTCTCATTCATTATGGAAAACTAGTTACATAGTCTATAACAGGAACAAAGAAACCAGAAAATACAACTTCAGTAGAACACAGTCTCAGCAGCAAAAAAAAAACTATGAACATACAGGATAGCAGTGCAGCCAAGATGCTCCTGCATTAGACAAATAGGTTTGGAAGAAATGATTCTCCTAAATCATTGAGATGTCGTAACTTGAGTTAAATCCAACTCAGATTGAGAAATCCATGAAGCATCTTCCATAGATTTGTTCTTCCAGTTCACCAGATATTCATAATAATCTTTTCCTCTTCAGCTCTTACCAATTCTTTGATCCAAAATCTATTCAAATTCTTCAATTTTCTTCTTAGAATAATCCATTGATACAATAACTTCATCATCTAACTCCTGATACTTATATAAATTAGCAACATTGAATATAGGAGATATATCCATGTCATTAGGTAACTCAATTTCATAAGTGTTTCCACTGTCAAATTTCTTCAATATCTTACAAGGTCCAAACTTCTTCATCTTTAGCTTACTGTATGTTCCAACAGGAAATCTTCATTTCTATAGATGAACCATCACCTCATCACCAACTTGAAAATCATGATGTCTTCTAGATTAATTAGAATTCTCCTTATACCTTTGATTACTTTGTTCTATCCTCAACTTCACTTCCTTATGCAAAGATTTCATAAATTTAGCAAATTCTTCTCCTGCAGCACTTCTCTTTTCTTCACCAGCAATATTTCTCAAATCTGATGCTCCTCTAGGCTTCATTCTAGTAACAATCTAATACTCCTCTAGGCTTCATTCCAACAACAATCTAATACTCCTCTAGGCTTCATTTCAGAAATTATACTTCTTGATAATCCATGCAATCTCACAATCTCTTTAAAGAAAAGTTCAACAACATGCTCAACATTTGATGTCTTCTTACATTTTATGAAATGAGCCATCTTAGAAAATCTATCCACTACAACAAATATAGAATCACACCCCTTCATTGTTTTAGGCAATCAAAGAACAAAATCCATATTGATGTCAGTCCAAGGTTTCTCAAGAATAGTAATAGGTGTATACAAACTAGTATTTTGACTTACTCCTTTTGCAACTTGACAAACTCCACAACTCTTTACAAATTTCTGAAAATCCTTATACATTTGTGGCTAATAATACTTCTCTTTCACTAAAATTAATGTCTTATCAATTCCAAAATGTCCAGCCAATCTACCACTACGCTTTTCCTTAATCAGATTCAACCTCATAGAACTTCTAGGAACACGCAACTGAATACCTTTGAAAAACATACCTTCTTGAATGGAATACTCAGATCATACTTATGGAATTTGTCAGATTTGGTGCTCTATGCTCTCTCCTTACCTCAGAATAATCTAGATCAGCATCATGCAACTATTGTGTTTCATCAAAACCAAGAACTTCAACCTTTATTTCTGTCAACAAAGAACATCTTCTACTCGATGCATCAGCAACTCTATTAGTAACTCCACTCTTATGCTTAATTACAAATGTAAAATTTTGCAAATACTCAAGCCACTTCATATGTCTCTAATTTAATTTATGTTGACTTCCCAAGTATTGTAAAATTTTATGATCAATATATAGCAAAAACTGATTAGAAATCAAATAATGTCTCCACTTTTTCAATGCTTGGACAATAGCATAAAATTCTTGATCATACACAAAATACTTCCTTTTAGCAGCATTCAATGTTTTGCTAAAGAAAGCAATAGGTTTACCTTCTTGACTTAATATAGGTCCTATTGCATTACCACTTGCATCACATTCAACTTGAAATATGTTATTGAAATTAGGAAAAGCCAATGCATGTAATTCAGAAACCTTTTGTTTCAAAGTCTCAAAACTCTTATTAGTTCCATGTGTCCACTTTAATTCATTTTTATCTTTTCTCATTGTCTCAATCATAGCATTACAAACAACACTAAAATTCTTTATAAACTTTCTGTAAAAAATAGCCAAACCATGAAATGATCTTACCGCACCCACATTCTCAGATGTAGGCCATTACAAAATTTCTTTAACCTTTTTAGGATCCATCTTCAAACCATCAGCTAAAATCACAAATCCCTAATACACAATTTCCTCTTGCATAAAAGAACACATTTTCAAATTAATCAGCAATTTTTCCTCTTTCAACCTCTGCAATACTTGTCTAATATGCTCAAGATGTTCTTCCTTAGTCTGACTAAATATCATAATATCATCAAAATAAACAATTACAAACTTACCTAAGAATCTTTTCAGAACTTCATTCATCAACCTCATGAAAGTACTAGGTGCATTAGTCAAACCAAAAGGCATAACCAACCATTCATACAAACCATCTTTTGTCTTGAAAGTAGTCTTCCATTCATCACCTTCTCTGATTCTAATCCGATGATAGCCACTCTTTAAATCAATCTTCATAAAATACTTTGCTCCACTCAAACAATCCATTATGCCATTCATTCTTAGCATAGAAAACCTATATTTCACTGTGATTTTGTTAATAGCCCTGGAATCAGTATACATTCTCCATTCTCCATTCTTTTTAGGTGCTAATACAGCAAGTACAACACATGGACTCAAACTTTATCTGATCTAACCTTTCTACAACAACTCATGCACTTATCTATTAAGTTCTTCATTCTCTATAGGTGTCAATCTATATAGTGCTTTGTTTGGAAAACTAGCTCTAGGAATTAGATCCATACAATGACTTATACTTCTTACTAAAGATAAACCATTAGGAATATTATCAGCAACAATATCTTTATATTCATTTAACAATTCTATAATTTCTATTGTCACTCTATCATTACCAAATTTTTTTGCTCAGTCATTACTACCAACACTCAGTCCTTTAGGAACTATAGCAAAACAAACTTGATTCTTCTTTACTTCATTTTCAAATTACTTTCCATCAACCATGCAAACTTTTATTGCAGTACAACTGACCTCATCTGGACTTTCAATCAAAGGCAGCAATATTTTTTTATTCCCATTTACCTAAAGAGTATATTGATTCAATCTTCCATCATGTATAGCATATCTATCATATTACCAAGGTCTACCCAATAAAATATGACAATAATCCATGGGCATACTATCACACAAAACTTCATCAAAGTAATGTCCAATTTTTGAACTTACCAATATCTTATGCTCATCTTTGATTCATGAAACATGATAAGGTTTGGGATGTTTCAACCTCTATAGCTGCAACTTTATAACCATCTCTTCTGATGCCAAATTTGTAGAACTTCCACTATCAATGATTACCTTGCAGCATTTTCCATCCATCTTATGTCTGGTCTTGAAAATACTTCTTCTAAGGATAGGTTCCTCATCACTTCCCTTATTACATAAGGTTCTTCTCACCATCAAATTTTCTCCAGCCTTGGGTCCACTTGGTGAAATCTCAATGTCTCCTTGAATCACAACATTTCTATTATTCTACCCACTTTTAGAAGATCTACATTCAAAATATCTATGTCCTTTTTTACCACATCTAAAACAATTACCATGAAAACTACCTCTAGAATAAGAATTACCTCTTCCTCGATAAGGTCCAATACCTCTTTGGTATGAACTACCACTTTTCTATTTAACCTTGTCTTTATCATCATTCTTCCATTTAGATTTTCCTTTATCTTGTACACAACTTTCAAATCTACCACATTCACCATAAGATCTACCTCTGCCTTTCTAGAATCTACCACCTCTACCTCTTTGTCTTTGTTCATGCTTCTTTGTCAAGATCTCCTCAGCTTTCAAGGCATATTGATATGCTTCTTCCACACTTTCCAACTTCACAAAAATTATTTCATCTTGAATTCCAAAACTCAATCCATTTATGTACCTTTCCATTTTCTCAACATCATCATCCACATGTCCAGATCTAACGTCTAATCTATAGAATTCCTCAGTATACTCTTTCACAATCATGTCCTTATGTTTCAAATTTTTCATCTTTCTCAACTAGATAACTTGGTAATCAGTAGGAAGGAATTTTTTCTTTACCTTGTTCACCATCTTTGGCCAATTTTTGATCTTCTCCTTTCCTCTCCTTTTTCCATCAGTTTGCAAATGCTCCCACCATAGTGAAGCATGACCTTTCAACCTAGTGACTACAATCATCACCTTCTTATTATCAGGAGTATTTTCATGCTCAAACAACTTCTCCATATCTAATATCTAATCCAACATAGCATTGGTATCCAATTTTCCATCATAAGAAACAACTTCTACAGTAGGCTTTGAACTTGCCCTAGATAATACTCTCAATAATCTTTCCTCATCTTGGTCTTCTTCAAGTTCTAAATTATGGTTTAGTTTTGCTACTTCATCATCACTTACATCATCAAGATGTGCTCCTCTCCTCTAGGTTGTCTCCACAACATCTAATCAAGTAGTAATTTGTCTCAGTTGATCCAATATAGTATTATCAGCATTTCTTCTACCATGAACCATCTTTATAAATCTAGTTACTACAATATTGTAACCCTCTATAAGTTATAGGTCAAATCCATAGATCTACAACCCTACAAACAAATCTAAAATAGGGTTCTACATGATACAATCACCACAAGGATGAACCTCAATCTCTAATACCACCTACAACAATGCTAGGGATAGGGAAAACTAGGGCCAATGACACATCCAGCTCTCTAAACCACCCTGCAAGAGTTAACATAGTGGAAATCTAACGAATAGAATCAACAACCAAAGGAGGAAGACCAAACACTTTCATTGATTCTTCAAATATTCAATATCATGCCCAACTATAAGGCCTTATGGGTTATGGCTAGATACAAAATACATTCATAATCAAAGATCCAACAACGAATTTGCACTTTCTAGTTCTACTCCAATCCTCTCTTAAAAAATATCCTAGATCTAAGCCCAAACACTCTATTTATGCTAGTTAAAATAGCTTGCAGATCATTCCAGAACATAGAGAAGCTACAAAGTTTCTCTCAAAAAATATTAAATGAAAGTAAATTTAACATTAAATTCTTGAAGAGCCACAATTCGGCCTACATTAGCAATTAAATGTCCAAAAATTGACGTCTGAAAAAAATCACAATATCTCCTAGCCCTGATTGAATTAGAACTTGTGCTTCAAATTATAGATATTATTTTAGGTCCTCTACAACTCCTTATGTTTGCAAAGTCTGATTCACCAAGGAAAAGTGTGCATCCAACTTGAAAGTCAAGTACAAAAAACTATAGCACAGAACTTCCAAAAATCAATACTCTAGGAGAATTGGCATATCTCCCAACTTAGAACGAATTAGAACTTTCTCCTTGGATAATAGATATTACTCTAGGCCCTCTTCAATACCTGAAGTTTTTTTCCTCTCATTCATTATGTAAAATCAGTTACATGGTTTGCAATAGGCATCCAGAAACTAGAAAACATAGTTTCAGCAGAATATAGTTTCAACAACAAGATAAAAACTCAAAACATGTAGGATAGAAGTGAAACCCAAGATGATCCTACATTAAGAATCATTGCATATTATATTTTTGCAAGTTTTAAGAATAATGAGTTGTTATTAGGATTCATTTATGCAACTTATAAGATATGTGTTGAGAAAGAACAAGTGAATTTAAGTGAGATTCTTAGAGTACAACTTCTTGAAAATTTGGAGAAAAATAAGAGAAACAAGAATGGTGTATTCAGATTTTGGTCTCTAATTAATCATATTTTCTTTCATGAACTTAAGATATTTCCTTTTTTATTAGTTACTAATATTATGAGAAATGAAAGATGCACTATGGACAAGATAATAGATGTGTGCAAAAGGCATCTAGCCGAGAAAATTGTGGACAATAGAAATTTGATTATGAAAACATTTCAGAATGAGATGAAACAAAGATTCAGAATTTCCTTTGTAATCATTGATAGATTTAAGAATGATATATGTTTTATGGTGGATATTGACTTAACCTACATTGAAGTAGTAGAACCTTGGGAAACATTTCTTGAGCTCTTAGGTTATGAATTCAGCGATGATATAGCTATCAGTTATATTGATTCAATGGCAAAATCCAATATAGATCAAGCATCATATAGATTTGGAACATATGAGGAGATAACCTAGTTAGCTTTTTAGGCATCATTAGAAAAGGCATCCCATAAGAAGATTGCATCTGTAATGAAGAAAGCACTATTTGAGGCCAGTATGTTAGAAGAAGAATCTCAAGTAGTTAGACAAACTATCTATGGACTAAAGAAAACTAGTGAACAAGGCATAATGTATGTGTCACCTTTGTTAGTTGACCAAGCATCCGGTGTATCTATTATAGAAACTCCTATAGAAAAAAACATTCCATATGTTGTTATATTAGCCAAACAACCAAGTGGATCCAAAAGATAGTTAAAAGAGTTAAGCAACAAGCTACTAGACCAAAGAAGAGAGAGAAGACATCATTGACAATTGAAGACTTCAGTGCTAAAGATGAAGATGAATAAATTTTATGATTTCTATAGTGATATGGAGAAAGAATAGATTGATAACTCCACTATGAGATATATGATTCTAAATAACTTGGAAATTAAGGATATTAAAGGATTTTTCAACCAAAAAGTCTATGATAGACTTATAGAAAACCAGTTTGAGAAGAAGACATGGAGCTTTAGAAATAATTGATAAGAACTATGTGCATGATTGAAGATGAAGAAGAAATAAAAAAATTGATGAGTAAACTAGCATCCTATCTATAGAACAAAATGAGGCCTATTCTATTAATGGGAGGTGATAAGAATACAATAAGAAGTGAAACTATTGCAACTATCAATAAAATATTGATGTAGGTAGAGACAACTCCTACCACTATAGAGAAAACTTTGGAAGTATCAATAAGTAGTGATACTATAAAAAAATTTCAAAAAAGTGTCACAATTAACATTGATGATAATCATTTTGTAATTTATAATCAGCCTAATCCCCTTTTTGAAGATATTCAAGATCAGTTGAGACTGATTGAAGAAGAGAAAAGACAGGTAGAAGAAGAAAATAAGAAGATTGAAGAAGTCAAGCTAAAATTGCTTGAAGATTAAAAGAAGTACAAAGAAGATGAAAAGAGGAAAGAAGAAGAAAAAGAGAAAAAAATTGGAAGGAGAAAAGAAAGAAAAAGAAAAGGAGGAAAGAGAAAAGAAAGAAAGAGAAGAGAAGGAAGAAGAAGAGAGAAAATCAAAGGACGCAGCAGAGAAGAAACAAGTGGAAGATGAGGTGAAAATATCTAGCTCATCCTTCCTATATCTCTTGATAACCTCACAAGTGATGATGATGATCAATCTAACCTAATCTCATCCTTGACAAAATTATTTCAAAAGAACAAAAAGGTCAAAGTCTACAGAGAGCATTAAAAGAGATGATTGATAATAGCAACCTCACAACCAAACACACTGAAGCAAACCCCAAATAGAGAGCACAAGTAGTTGTAAAATTGCTTGATAATGAATTTACAAATTTTTGGAATATTACTTAGTTTAAAGCTCAAATTTCACATGATGCTAATCTTTTTAGCATCATTTCTATAGATATTTGGAATGATTTTCCGAGTCTTTATACTTGTATCAAGGAACTTCAAGATGTCAACAAGTTGTCAAGGTATTGTATGTCAAATGCACTTTATCTCATAAGTTGACCAAATGTTTGGATAGAAATATTTAAGGGAATTTGAGTGAGTTGGAAGCTCTAACTAGTCAAATACAACAACCCTCTTGTAGAGTTTATGAATTAGAAGGACAAGTAATTAATGTTCACATAAAAATCTAGAAACTGGAACTTGAAAAAGAACTAACTTTGAGAATACTATTAAAATTTAGAGAGTCTATTGCTTTGAAGATAGCAGTCATTGAAAGACAGTTGGAAGAATGTGTCAAAGTAAAAGACACTTACGCAAACTTCATCTACTCTAAACTTAATATAGTTGAGATTACATCATATGCCTTATGTGCAATGCTCACTATTGTTGAAGTAGCAAAGGACACATTGAAGAAAGGTATGAATAGTTTTAAGGCAAATTTTGATGATTGTATGAAGATATTAACAACTTGAGGCAGTAAGACATTGTTTTGACAACAGACAAACAACTTTTTTGATAGTTTTTGGATTTTTTTACCTTTTTCATTAATGTTAAAGGGGGAGAAGTTGTAGAAGAAAATTGTGTATTAAGTTATGTATGTATAAATCATATTCAAAGGGGGAGAAATTTAGAAATTGAGAAGTATATGTAATGTAATAGATGATAAGTATTGTAAGTTTTTGTTAAGGTTTTGTCACTTAGCCAATTTTCCTTACTTTGTTTTCATCAATGCCAAAGGGGGAGATTTTTGACAAATGGCTTTATGTAGTGATGTAGTTGTTTTCATTAATGGAACCACATGATGGACTTACTTGAAAAAAACCTCAATAATAAATATAGTTAGATTTTGGTACTCAAAAAATTGTCGGAGTATGAAATTGGTTTACAACAGTACATTGCTTTATATGTAAAATCTTTCTAATGTCATAGTATGACTAGAAAAGATAGATGGAGATAGTATACATGTTGATGATGATGTGTAACCTCAGACATCAATATGGACAGTATAGAAAAGAGATATTCCTGATTTACCAGTGAAATAGAATAGTAGAATTAAAGATAAAGGAATTATTTTGTTTAAAAAATAATGACTTGACCAATTAGGGCAAACATCCTAAATGTTTACTCTAAGTTTGAAAAGTATATTGTGGTATTAGTTAACCTAGCAAAAATTTTTGAAAAGGCATTGTATTTATACAAAGACATCTTGTGAAGTCATTAGCGATGTGAAGTTATGTGCAATTGTAATATAAAAAGTGACATGTGAACTTTTTGTGAAGTGATATATGCAAAGTTTTTGTGAACCTAATTTTGTGATCCAAGATTGATTTGAGGTCAAAGATCAGCCAAGAAAGAAGGTACAACATCTATATACTTGAGGATTAATTACTTGTTTGGGAAGTGAGTTATTCTTGCATCCACTATACTACAACTCCTAATAGGGATTCAAAGTCTCCTAATAGGGACTTTCTATACTAAATTTTCTCATTGACTCCTAACAAGATCCATCTTCTAACAAGGAACATATATAAGTATATTATCTAGTGGGTATCATCCCTAGTGGGGTTTTCCCTTGGCCAAGATTTCTCTAGTTAACAAAATATGGTGTTATGAGTTCTCCTTATGCATGGTTATTATTATTATTCAACATTGTTTGTTTACTTTCTTATGCATCGTTCAAAATAGCTAATAATATCTAGTTGGTTACAAAAGTTTTTAGAATATTGATTCACACCCCCACCCCACCCTTATTACTCTATATTTCTAACAATGTCCTATAGTTAAACCATTATCTTCAGTTTGCAATTGTAGGCTAGACATATTACTAATCTTGGATGCACTATGCCTCATTTATTTGAATCAAAACTACAATGATTGGATGTAGAATCAAAGCATGATGGATGCAAATCAAGGTGTAACTATAAGTATTTGATGGTTCCTTCCATTATTTCATCTGGCTAATGTTAATTAAGAATTTCTTAGGGCATATCAAAAGGTATTATTTACAGAAATATGTTTTGTGTTTCTAGATAAGAAATAATGTCCATGTAAGTATAGTATTAAATAAATGCCAGAAATATGGAAGTTTAAATATTTTGTCACTTGACTTATGATATTTATTTGAGATGGAATTTATGATCTTATAAGTGAGTGTGTACCCTAAATCAGGTACTAACATTGAATGCATTTTACTCTAATCTTTTCTTGCATATATATTTATGCATGTCAATTTTGTCAAATTGAAGTGATTGATTGGTTAGGTAGTGGTAGAAAATTTTCCTAGCAAGGTTTATTTTATATGAGGTTCTAATAAAGATTATGCTACATATTTTACTTCTTGTTCAACTCAATTCTCAACTAGACACTAGATCCTCTTATGGTATGTCTTGCATTCATGGTCCATCATTGGGAAATGGGTAGATCTAGTCTAGAAGCAATACGTTTCATCACCTTTTGATTCATCCAATTTGAATGGTCAACATTTCCCTAAGTGTTATCTCATGTTTAGAATGCTATGAAAAACTTCATAAATTTGAATTTATTGGTTTTGAAATTTTTTGCATCCAACAATATTTGGAGCATGAAGCAATTTAAATTGTGAGAATGATAGATTAAAATATTAGAATGAATGGGAGAAAAATTGCTCTTCCTCTTGCTATTAATCTCATTATGGTTTTGACATAGTACTAAAAAAATAGTTAATCATTATCTAGCATAGTAGGTTGGTCATCACTACAACTGAGCCACTATTTAGGCTGAGTGAATAGTGCATGTAGAGCATAAGAGTTCAAACAATACATTCCGAGTGATATGATAAGATAGTTAGTGCCAAGTATTAGTATGTTCCAAGAAGTCAATGTGTGTTGAGTCACTCAAGTGCTAAGAAATTAGAGTATACTGAGTAGATAGTGGATTTTGAGTGATTTAGGTGCCAAATAGTCAGTGTGAACTAAATGATTTAGAACTCGAGTAAATAGAATAAAAACACAATTAATGCCAAGCATCGAAAGCCTATCGATACTGAGTAACTAGTGAATGACATACAAGTTTGTAAAGGCATAAATTTTTATGTAACCCATTTTTGGCCAACATAGTGTTGAAATTTTGATATGAAGAGATAAGGATCAAGTCATATCATGTATCCCTATGTAACCCATGCAACCAATAAGAAAAAGGGAAGTTTTGAGGTGGAAATAAGAATAAACTAAAACCATTGATTATTACCTAATATCATCTCCAAATGCCTACTTATAGATGTAAACCCTAAGGGGGAGTATAATGAAAAAGAGAGATATGAAGGAGAGTATCTTGTGTGAAAGGAGGCTTGGAGAAGATGCTTAATAGAAGGATCAATATTGTAGAACTAGTTGATGAGAACAGAACCAATTTTGAAGACAAGCAGTGGAAGGTTAGAGAAGAGATATTCAATCAAAAGGATCCAGATACAATTAGGAAAGAAAAGATCTGAGATCTAGCAAAAAGGTGCTAACTAAAGGATCGGGTATTGAATCAATTTGACAAGTGATACAAGGTAAATCTCTTTAAATAGAGTATTCCTAACAATTTTTTGTAAATCTCCTAATAAATTGCTTACTTAATTATGATTTTATATCCTTTAGTCAAAGTGGGACCTAACAATCTTTATAAGGCTTTTAACAGGGTAGACCTTTCATAGGGTAGATCGTAGTTTATGATCAAAAATTTGTAGCCATAATTGGCCACACTTTATTGTTGTAGTAGTGAAGAGATTTGGGTGTCATCCTCACCCTAGTTTTACCTTCTCCTTGGAGAGTATCTGGGTAGCCAAAATCTTCTATCTTATGTGATGATTTACATTATGTTATGGATGTGATGTGTGTTATGTATTTCAGTTTATTTTTTAAGTTATGAGATGGACGTATGGTGAAATGTTTTTATGGCAAAAAATTTAAGTACTAATTTACCCCACAACCCTCTCAAAACTTATCTTCCCATTTATATTTCCATTAATTGGTATTAGAGCTTATTTCTCTGGAAATTAAAATTTGATAGCTTGAGAGGTAAGATCTTGAAGATGGAAGTCTACAAATTGGGAAAGGCTATTGAGAACTAGAATATTAAAATGAAACTTGTCCTACATCAATCGAAGGAGGCAAGAGATGAACTGTAGAAATCATTGAAGAGAAGAAAGGATCTAGCCATCCAACATAATATTAAGAAGAAGACACTACAAGATTATTTGAGGAATAGAGCTCCAAAGAGTTTGATGTAGAAATTGTAAATCTAATGGCAAAGAATGGTGCCCTAAATAAAAAAGTTAGGAATCTAAAAAGGGAACAAAAAACTCAATCAATATTGTTGTGTGAGATATCTGACTAAAAAATAAAGTTGAAGAAGATAAAGTCATGATTGAAGAAAATAAGATTACTGGCAAATAGACTTGAAGAGAAGTCATCAGATGTGCAAAAAATTACCAACACTAAACTAGATCTAATGAATCAACTGATGATTGCAAATCAAGAACTAAACATAAAAGACATTGAAATTGCAACTATGAAATCATAGAATGACCTACTACAAAATGAATTGAAAATAAAGAAGAAATTCACTAAAAGGTTCAATAATCCTAATGAATCCATAAAGTACTTTGAACAACTAATGAACACACCAAGGACAAATGGTGATGCTATTGGATGGGGATATTCTATTACTAAGGAAGGAGAATCATCTAAAAGTGGTGAGAAAAGGATTAGTAAGGGAAAGATCAAAAAACCCACTTATCATCATTGTGGAAAACTAGGTCACATAGCAAAGGTCTATAGAAGCAACACTAGCAATCAAAACCCTAAGCAAAAATACAAGGGACACTACTATAACCACAAGAAACAAGGACATCATGCACATGAATGTAGGACAAAGACCATTAACACTCAAAAATTTTAAGGATATTATTACAACTATTAGAAATATGGACACAAGGAATATGAATACAAATCAAAACCTATGTGGACATCAAAAAAGAAAAAAAAGGAACATCATCATGGTAACTCTTACTATTAGGATTACAATACAAGGTACAGTTGTCACTATTGTGGAGAATATGGTCATATTCCTCAAAGTTGCATAAGGACACACTTCAGAGGTAATTACAAAAAATGGTTGAATGAGATAGTATGCTTTAGTTGTCTTAAGGTTGGTCATGTAAGTAGAAACTGTCCAACTTGGTTACCTGCACTGAGCAATGAATTTGACAAAGGCAAAGGAAAGGTTGATTTTGAGAATGTAAAGATGTAGATGAACAAGACTTGGATAAAGAAGGAATATTGCATCACTTCAAGCCAAGATGAGGTCACTTTATCTGATGGATCAAGTGATCACATCACCCCCAACTATGTAATCAGAGGTATGTGTGGAACTAATATTTGAAATGATATATTTTGCATTACTTCAAAGTATCTAAGGAATGAAAAGGTTTATTAGCATAAATTAAGATGCAATGAAGTGATTATAAGATTGACATATTTTATGGTTATAAGATATTATGTGTTACTACCAAGTATTGGAGAAATTACTATGGTTGCCAAGTTTTCTATGTTGGCTAAGCATATTGAAAGTCATATAGTGACCAAGATTGCAGTGGTATATGCACTAAGCCTTAAATACAAGGTTTCTAAAGTTGTATAGTCAATTTTTAAGTCATTTTCACTTACCAAGCAATAGAAGAGAAAGAAGGCAATTTGTAAAAGAGGATTCTAGTGACTATGAATGAGATTCAATAGTTGTGTGACAATTTCCATCAAATAGTTGAGGGTATTTCACTTGTGCAAAGCTACATTATTTCCAAAATTTCAAACCCTAGCAAGTTAAAATAGTGGAAACCTCTTTAGTGGTAGAGAGGAAAGAAGATAGAGGTTACTCATGTTCAAATGATTAGTAATGATGTATGGGAACCTCCTATATTTTTTGCTATACCTAAAATTGCATACAAAGGTGATCCATTAAGCATATTGTTAATGATCCTACTGAAGGTTTTAATGTTTCATGATGTACAATGTTGCTAGATGTGTAAGGTAGGAGAAGTGGGAGACCTAGAGGTCAGGGAATCATATCAAAAATTGTGTGAGAATGGAATACTAAAGGAAGAAAACAAAATCAAAAAATGAAAAGGGTTAACGCATGCCCTAGATTTCCCCCAGGTATTCAAAATGGAATGGATCAAGATTGTCTTGAGCCAAATTCATGACAACTAGCTATAGTTGAAGGATAGTCCTATCATAATTACCAAATAAATCATTCGTAGGGTAATAGGGTATCCTACCCTAGATAGACAAAAGACCATGAGGGGTGATACAAAAGAAGCTATTGAGAAGAATACAAGAGCAATACGGAATAAGAGGGGAATGTCATTTGATACAATTATAGACCTTATTATTTCATTTTTAGTGTGTGTGATAGAACATAGATTCTACTAGTCTAGCTAAATCAACAGTGTACCATGTGTTTCTATTGACCTAGGTTACAATATTGTTAAACAAGATCACAACTATGACCTAGTTGAGCTATAGCTTAAGTAATTATCAAAAAACATTGAAGCTATCAGGAAAGGAAAGAATTCAAAATGTAAGTTTGGTTCATTACTTTTTTTCATATTCTTCTATGTGAAAAACACATTTCCTACATTTTGTAAAGTCGTTTGGAAGACCAATCAGTCTATTACTTAGCAAATAGGGGAGTACATTGAACAACTAGGCGAGAATCTTGATTCAGTAATGACTAGTTGCTTTGAATATTTTAAGAATTCTATGAATTAGAGATCAAGGATTCATGTATCTCTAGTGGAGCAACATTATAATGATGTTTTTTTCCTAGTATATGTTGACTATGCATATGTTCAAGAAACTTTTCCAAGGGTCAGATAGCTAAAACATTTATCTTATGAAGTGAATGTTGATGAAGCATCTATAGCTATCACTGCATTATTGACATAAGACATAGATAAGGATACAATATCATTTGGAAATTATGAAGAGAAAAGGACAAGAATTACTACCAACTTGCAAACTATCACCATTGATAAGAACAAGAACAAATTGATGAAGAAACTTAAGGAACAATTTGGTGATGAAGAAGAAAAGAAGAAGGTCAAGGACCTTTATATTTAACACAAGTATAAGGTGAGGATCAAGGTTCAAATTATGAAGAGGAAGTTAGGGAAGAACCTAAGGAAACTGGAAAGAAGAGGAAGGCACAGCAAAAGAAAGTGTAGAAGCCCAAGAAGACTACTAAGAAAGAATAGAATCATGTTGCAGCTTTGATAAGGTCAAGAACAAGGATTTCTACTACATAAGCAAAAGAAGCACAATCAACTAAAGGCAAATGAAAGGATAATACTATAGAGTTGAGCTAGCCTGCAAAGAAACTAAGAACTCTCAAACTACAACATAAATTAGATGAAGAGAGGACAATTTCAAATGACTTAAGTCAATTCAAAGTGGTAAGCTACAATCCCTCATCTGACATTGATAATCTATGTGAGAATGTAAAGAATAATGCAGATTTATCAGGAATTCCACATATTGATTTTGATAAGTTAGATAAAGTAGATAAGAACAATATTGAAGAAGTTATTTACAATATGATGGCTACTTCCAAAACCACTCATTTAGAGTGCTAACTATATACCTAAAAGCTTATATGAGAGAGTTAAGAAAAAATGGAAATTCAATATCTAGACTAAAAAGCATATTAGAGAGGCTACTTTAGCTCAAGTTATGCCTTCTTTAGATAATAATATGATCACAAAGGTTGTAGAGAAGTATAAAGGGAGATTTTCTCCTAAATATAGAGATTTTTATATTTTGAGGAATCAAGTTGAGGAGGTGGTAACCTAAAGTACATTACTTTGGCAATCAATGTATAGGTTGACCATAAAGGAAGTAGAAGAGAAGGAAGATACAGTAGAAGATAAGGCAGATATAGTGGAAGAAAAGGAAGATATAGTGCAAGAGGAGGAAGACACAATGCCACACACTAATCTTCTACAATAAGAAAAAGAGAGTCAACTAGACTCTATAACTATTGAAGAAGTTCCTTACAACTTTGATGAGAATTTCAATCCTCTTACTAATCATGACATAAAGAAATTGGAATAAGAATCCACTAATGCACCCATGCCATGTGTAAATATTGTATTGGTAAGGATTGATGAGATTTCTATGATTGGGATTCCATCTACTAAGACACAAAAGAAAGTTACATCCACTATGCCCCTACAATGTTGAAGAATAAAAGGATAAATAGCCACAAGTGCATATAATATATCATCATAGGAGTATGGAGAAGCAAGATGAACTTAACAAAGAACCATCTTCAATGCCTACATTCGACATTGAGATGAAAGAGAAAGACATAGATACACTAGCTATATTACTACCTACTCTATAAAGTTTAGGCATACTAGCAATTGTAATAATTGATAAGGAGAAAAGTGAAGAAAATAAGGGTAAGGAGGATAGTCCTAAGCCCACCTAACCAAATATACTGAAGAACATAAGGAGGATGAACATGCAGAAGAGGATAAGACGACTGCTAAGATAGAGGAACAAGTAGCTATATAGACATTGGTTACCTTACTAGTAACTACATCACCTCTCAATAGCCAGATTCTTCATGTACCAAGTACTCAAGCCACACCATTGCAAATATTAGTATTGAGTACTAGTATGCTAAAGAGTGTTGAAACTACATCACTAGAGGATGTTAGTTTGGATGAAGTGATTATTTTACCCAAATTCAATCCCAGAAAAATCACACTTGAAGAGATGGAAGTTCTTCAAGAAGGTCTACAATGAAAGTAAAAGCAAGATAATCTTAGGAGAGAGTATAAGGAAAAATAGGTTTTTCATGAAATCAAAGATATTTTTGTACATGCTTTTGACATTTTAGATTCATTTTCCAATAAGCCTATCATAGAATAACTTGTACATATAGTTGATAGGATAAAAGAGGAAGATAGAGAAACTAATGTTAAGTTATTGGATTGGTCTGAAAATAAATTTCATATAAAGGTCATGGATAAGATATCTAGTGCTATTGAATTGAGACAAGTTGGTTTGTCAACTAAGATGGAGAGTGTGAAGAAATTTTTGGATAACATTTATTCTCTATATACTAAACTAAGCAATGTTGATTTCTTTATTTAATAAACTCAACAAACAATTGATAGGTTGCAAGGAGATCTTAAGTCTACTAGATCTTCATTGAAGACATCTCCTAGAACCAGTTAGTTACATTTTTAGAGATTATTGCTGACACATATTAGGCTTGTCGAGTTGCAAGCAAAAGAGGTAAACATAAGATCAACTTTTAACAGCATTTAGTCTATGTTGACCCCTCACATGGATGTTTTGTAGAAAGAACTAGCCTTTGAAAAAACTCTAATGAAGAAAGATTCCCATATTTCTACATAAGAAGGTCTATTTTATATGGAAAAAAATTTAGAAATTCAGATCCAATTACTAGATGCAGCGAGAGAGAATTGGGATTCCACATTAGGAATCATTATAAAGATATACTAGCCATTTTTGGATAAATACACTTAAAGAGTACAACCCAAATGACACAAGTGTTTTAAAAAGGGGGATTTTGTGTAAATTTTGAGAATTATCCAAGGCAAATGTCTACTCAGAGGGAGCTACAGAACCAAAATGAAGTAATTACTCAGGGGGAGTCAGAAGGTAATGATAGCATTTTTGTAAATTTTGAGATTTTGAAATTTTGTATAGAGACCGAGTAGAAATTCTATATTTTTTGACTTATGCATGAAGTAAGATTATATATTCCATGTCAAAGGGGCAGATTGTTAATCTCATATTGGTTTTGACATAGTAGTGACAAAACACTTAGTCATTATCTAGCATAGTTGGTTGGTCATCACTATGACTGAACCACTACTTAGACTAAGTGAATAGGTCATTCTAAGCATAAGAGTTTATACAATACATGTTGAATGATATGAAAAGATAGATAGTGTCAAGAATTAGTATGTGTTTAGTAGGCAATGTGTTCTGAGTCACTCAGGTGTCGAGAAAATAGAGTATGTCCAGCAGATAGTGTGTTTGAGTCATTTGGGTGTTAAATGGTCAGTATGTGCCAAGCCATTTAAAAGTCAAGTAAATATCATAAGAGCATAGTTAAGGATGAGCATTAGAAACCTATTGATTTCAAGTAACTATTGAATGACATATAAGTTTGTAAAGGCATAATCATTTATGTAAACCATTTTTGGCTAACATAATCTCAAATTTTTGATATGAAGAGATAAGGATCAAGTCATGTCATTAATTCCTATGCAACCCATGCAACCAATAAGAAAAAGGGAAGTTTTTAGGTGGCAATAAGAATCAACCAAAGCCATTGATTATTACCTAATATCATCTCCAAATGCCTACTTATAGAGGTAAACCTAATGGGGAGTATAATGATGAAGAGAGATATGAAGGAGAGTATCTTGTACGAAAGGAGACATGGATAAAATTATTTATAGAAGGATCATTATTTCAAAAAAAATTGATGAGAATAGAACCAATTTTGAAGATTAGCAGCAAAAGGTTAGAGAACAGATATTTGATTAGAAGGATCAAGAAACAATCATGAAAGAGGATATCTAATATCTAGCAAAAAGGTGCTAACTGAAGGATCAAGTACTAAATAATTTTGACAGGTGATATAAGGTAAATCTCTTTAAATAGAGTAGTCCTAATAGACTTTTGTAAATCTCCTAATAGAGTGCTTACTTAATTGTGATTTTAAATCCTTGAGTCAAGGTGGTACCTAACAGTCTTTGTAAGCCTTTAATAGGGAAGACCTTTCACAGGGTAGATCATAGTTTATGATCAAAACTTTGTAGCCATAATTGGCCACACTTTATTGCTACATTAGTGAAGACTTGTGGGTTTCATCCTTACCCCAACTATACCTTCTCCTTGGAGGGTTTCTAGGTGACTAAAATCTTTTGTGTTATATGATTATTTACATTATGTTATAGATGTGATGCATGTTACATATGTTAGTTTATTTGTTAAGTAATGAGATGGATATATGGTGAAATATTTTTATAGTAAAAGTTTTAAGTATTTATTTGCAACCCCCCACCCCACTCCATGCTCAGAACTTATCTTCCCATTTATATTTCCAACACTTTCTCTTGTCATTGATATTAATTTGTTCTCACTAATTTTCTATCTTTGTCTTCAATTTTATCTTTTGTTCACTTATAGATCTCTCTTTCATTTTTTTTGTGATTTTAGCAATCATCCTAATTACATATTGATATTCCAATTTTCTTTTGTACTCTTGCATTTTTTTATTGAAATGAATTTAGGTTACACCTCTCCACATAATAATTTAAATTCTACCTTACTCAGAGAGATATCAACTCCAAATTTTCAGCATACGCCTTAAAAAGAATTTCAGCATACACCTAGAAAAGGATCAGCAACTAATGCTTGAGACTTGTACCAAAAAACCTTTGATTAC
Source organism: Cupressus sempervirens (assembly GCA_028749045.1). Lineage (NCBI taxonomy): Eukaryota > Viridiplantae > Streptophyta > Pinopsida > Cupressales > Cupressaceae > Cupressus > Cupressus sempervirens. Next base: position 414,372,952 of record CM053784.1, read on the forward strand.
ATATTGAGGATTAAACAAGCATCTTATACCTGTTCAAAAAAAAAAGTGTAATTAGTATATATCAAATCTCAATTGAAGTTTGGTCCACTATAATTTCTATCAGGTAAGAACCTCTAGATTATAGGTTGAATTTTTACCATCTAGAAAATGACATCCCTTGTAGATTTTAGAGACCCATTGACATAATTTCTAAAATTGGTCATTGTTATTCTAATTTTTTGGTTGAATATCAATAGAAGGATGAGGACAGAAAATTGTTGTAGCTGCAATAATAACTCTTGCAACATCTTCTAAATTTTTTGAAAAGAATGATGCACCCCAACTTTGGCAGTCTAGATCTTGGCTCTTTTTCATTAAAAATATTATGGCCTTGTATTATCACACATAAGAAATTTAATTCCTTGCCAAGTCATGGAAGGAATAGTTATAAAATATATGTAACTGCAAAAGTATAATACTAATTCACTAATTAATGTAACTAAACTCATAGGTACAACTTTAGTTTATACTATAAAATTCTCTTAGCTAAACAATATATTTCAAGAAATTTATTTCATATGAATACATAGCAAGGATAGTTCATAAAATTAGACTGGGGTGATCTACTCTATACAAATATTTTTATATATTAATATATAATCTAGATAGAAATAAGTGATAGAAACATTAAAAAATACTCACATTGTTTTAAATAAGTCATTAGCATTGGGATTTGATGATTGAATGAGTTGGATGTGTGAAAAGGATTCACAATTTCAAGAATTGTAGCCAATTGATGTAAAAGTAAAACTCTATAACTATTTCACTTTTTCTCTCAGGCCATATTTGGCTAGAAACCACTAAAGCATGAAAGGAAAATGAATTAGTTTGGACCAAGAAAATATGGTTATGGTTAGTGTATCTTTCATGGGAACCATTATATTAGACTATCATATTGTTATAGTCTCTAGAGTAGAAAATCTTTGACATGAAAAAATTCAAGTTGTTGCAAATTACTCAAACTCAAGGTCTGCTTCTTTTCACTACCATAGTGAATCATGTTCCCATCCACTAGAAGAATAAGTGATAGTAGAAATAGTGAGAGGGGAGAATCAAGACTCTCTTATGTTGAAATGACTAGGAGCATTGTTGAGGTAAATCACAAGGCAATACTAGTGCATCGAGGAATGATTCATTATGAGGTACATCAGGAAACTTCCTTGAATAAGTTGGAATATGCAATTGATGATTATGGATAAGTTATCTTTGATTTGAATGGTGATGAGAAAATTTTGTGAAGCCTTGGGGTCAGAAATTCTATGAACATTTTCATTGGGCTAGATGATTCGCTAATCTATAGAGAGCAGGAAGGAGATGCATTAAAAAATTGCAACAATAGTTTGAGAAATTAACTTATGGCCTACTACAAAGTAAAAATGAAACCCCCTTCAAGTATTTGGTGAACAAAAAGGATAAAATATATTTTTGGGAAATACAAAGACCCTCATTTTTTTCAGTTACTAGCCAAATAATATGAAGCAGATACAAAGATTATATACGTTATGGTCTATGTAATAAGGATAAAACCATGGAAGTGCATTTGTTCAAACTTCAAATTAAAGCATATATAAGGTGTTTTAAATAATTTTTCAAGCATAAATCACAGAGAATACCATAAGCTATGGTAGCCTACAATATAGGCTTGAAATTCTCAAGAATAAGGTAAACAATGTATCAATACGCCCAAAGGATGAAATTTGAAGGGTTTTCCACCATATAAAGCCCCAAATGGCAAAGAGTACATAGAGAAAGATAGACATGATTTTGCAAAATAAATTAGAGTTCATGCAAAATTTATAGAGGAGAAAAAAATAATTTGCATGGTATTATAACAACATAGCTCTATCTTATCTCCGAGATACAAACAAAGAAGCTCGAAGTACCTATAGATGTTAGTATCTTTGGATATCTTCTTTAGAATGAACTATTATATTCAAGGTCTCGAATTGGGGATTTTTTTACAGCTCTGAGGTACAAGAATGGATACCCAGAAATCTAGCTCACTACACTAATTGGTTGGATACCACAGTGACCATCAAAATGGCAAGAAGTGACTGAGGGGATCAAATTTGTTTGTTTTAGAAGTGGTAGACAAAATGGGTGGGTTGTCTTGCTCATTTTTTCTTTTGATTTGCTAATTCTTTTCTTTTCTTTTTAATTCAATACAATTAAAATAATTTAAGGTTAAGTTTAAAAGGTAAAATAATAATTTATTGCACCCAATGTTTTTATTATATATATATATATATATATATATATTTGCATCCAAATTTTTTATTTTTTTAATGCCTATCAAGTGACTAAATACTAATAGGAGAACTATTTATAATTTATTAATTAAATTAAAACTTAAATGGTAATTGATTTGTAATTTAAATTTAATCAAAATTAGAATATAAATAGGAATCCTATTGGATGTATTACTATTTCATCCACCTTCATTATAATTATTAATTATTTAATTAATTAAATAATATATTTTATACAATTTAATCGATTAAGATAAATTTTAAATTAATACACTTCAAATTTTAATTTTGAATTTCAATATAATAGTCAATTAAATAATTAGAATATCCTAATTAAATATTATTTATTGTGAACGATACTATATATAGTCAATAAGACAATCAACTCAAAAAACTACACAGTTGAATCGTGAGAGCTATAGAACAAATGAAAGTTTATGGAGAACTAGTTCTCATTTTTTATTTTTTACTTTTAATTCATTTTTCTTCTTATCATATCTCAATGGTGTTTATTGGTATTAGATTTTAAAATTGCATGAAATCCAGATTTTTTGTGTTAGTGAGGTGTAGATGGATTTCTCATGCAATAATCCTATTAGCGGACAATCATTTCTAGTGAAATGAAACTTCTAATTTATATTTTTTTTATGATTATTTCATCAAGTGTTATTATAAATGAGTAATAATATTGTATTCATTCATATTTGTTTAAGTAATTGATTATTTGTGACTAACTATTCAGTCATTTATTTAGTAGTTTATTTAGTAATTTTTGTTTAGGTTACTAATTATTAGTGACTAGTTTTTCGGTCATCTATTTAGTCATTTATTTTATAGTTTATTTAGTCAACTTATTTAAACACTTATTGTTCTAAATTATAAAGAAATAGTAGAATGTGATCAATTTTGGTTATGTTACTAAATATTTTAGTGGTGTGACTAAAAGTTTAGTCACATAGTTGCCAAATATACTAGTGCACTAACCTCTTAGCCACATTGCCAACATCTGTTTAGGAATTGCTTGGTTTTTAGCTGGTGATATCTATTGCATGGTTTTAGGATGATGTTTCTCATTATTTAAGCCTCTTGGGTCAAAATTTCTAGTGATTTGACCTTTGATAAGACTCATGATACAACATCCTGCTAGCAAGGGCATTCAAATTCAAAATGACTATCACAATGAAGGAAATAGAAACCAAGTAGAAAAAGTACATTTGGATCATCATCTTCTCTAAGATATTACATATTAAATATCATGTTATCCATGAATTGAATGAAAGTGCTCTTGTTAAATGAGAATTCTTACACACCTTCTATGAGGCTACCCTCAAATGTTTCCTAAAAGATTAATGTCAAAAATTGGTACAAGTTGAGATTGGATTGGTGAAAGAGCACCTCATTGAGAGCATTATATTTAGTGGCCGTAATCTTTATCTTAGGCTATGTATCAATCTTGTTTTGGTTATTCAATCCCTTTTGTGGGATCCATAGTTGGGTGAAATTAGTTGAGTTGAGCCAAGTTGAAGGATTCTAAAAGATTTAGAGATCGGTGTGGAAAGAAAACATGTAGTACACCAAGGATGGATGTAAAGAAATAGAGAAAATGGTTGTCTATTGTTGGAATAGATTGGCAAAAGTGGAACAAGTGAAAGAGCGTGCAAGCTAAAGACTTGGAGGATATATATGTGAAGAACTAGTTTGGGATTTATGTGTTGGATCCCAAAAGATGTTCTTCCAGCTTCTAAGTGTAATACCCCTAAATTGGCACATTGGTATTCTAAACCAATTTTGGCTTATCAATCTTACTTAAAGTATTATTGTACTAGGCAATTTTGATTTTGATAATCTCTACTCAAGTGTCAAATGCAGAAAATTATTAATTTGTATTAATCATTTACTTTAATTAATTCCTAAAAGTTAATTGAATCAGCTAAATTAAACCTATTAATTGAATTAATTTAATTATAAGTCCTAAGTACTTTAATTTAATTTAATCAACCTCTTTAGCTAATACACATAAAGAAGGAATTAAAATACTTTGGTTTAATTAAATATATGTCATACTTACTGAAATTATTTATTTATTTGATTAGAATATCTAATTATGACCACATATTTGAATGGATCAATATCCTTTCCTATTTCATCTCATGTGAAAAGGGGAATTAATAATTGTGATATCCCCATTTTGGCACATAAATTAACTAATGAATAAGTATTATACATAAAGAGTATATAAAATTAATAATCGATAGTATTATAATTATATTAAGATATAATTTATAATATTATAATAATCATATATTATATTATATAATTTATAATTATATATTATATAATTATAAATTATAATTATACATATAAATATATCTATGAATATTATTATATATTAGATATTTATATGCCATAGATAATTAGTACATATCTGTATGGCAGTAATATATGATATTATATCTTTGTTATATATTAAAGTAATATTTAATTATGATTCATAAATAACATATAATCATATATTATTAATATTAATATATGTTATTAATATATAATTATATATAACTATTATAATAATATAATATAACTACCTTATTAAATATATTAATATTAATGAATAAGCGCAACCCTATGAAGTGTTGGATATATATATATATATATATATATATATATATATATATATATATATATATATATATATATATATATATATATATATATATATATATATATATGAGAATATCAATGGTAAAAGGGGATGAGATAGGAATTATCATGAAAACATATAGGAAGGAAGAAGCAAATCAAAAAATGTCCCAAAGGGGACATTACAATAATATTTATTGATTCAAATATGTCCTCATAATTGTTGAAACTAATTAATTAATTAATTAGAAAATCTAATTATGAGCACATATTTGAATGGATCATTGTTATTTCCTATTTCCTCTCATTCAACTAAATGGAGGACTCAATCTTTATCGTTGATCAAATTCTAGGATTCTATATAAGAAACCTTCAACCTCTCAATTTAGGAGGATGCACATGAAATAGTATCGAATTAATGCTAATTTGATTACTCAAGTGTCTTGCATTCAAACTTTCTCTTGCTTTCATATGTTCGTTATTTAGATTAAAATGCATTCATCTACTTCTTACTTTTAATTGTTCTTAGATTAGTTTCAATTTCATTTAGATTATTTTTGTATTTTTGCATTTGAAAAACATAAAAAACATAGATTAGATTGCATTTACATGCTTTCAAATATTTCATACTAGTTTGGTCTATGTTGTTACACATATGGACCCAGATTTTAAACTTTCAGTTTCAAGTCTTGAAACTTTCAGTCTCAGGTTTTGAACCTCTTTAAACTACTTCAAACTTGGTTCGAAGTGGTTTAATTTGTTCAAAACAAGGTTCAATGTGACTTATTCCATGTTGAGAAAAGTTCATGTGGTGTGACAAGTTCAAGATAGTTCAAATCAGTTCAATAGTTCAAACTCATTCAAACTCATTTAAACTAGTTCAAAGTAGTTCAAAATGATAGTTTTATATACCTATAAATAGTCACCTTTAACTTTTTACTCGGGCATAATTTTGCAAATCACTTTGGTGGAAAGGAAGAAGATTAGGATTGTGCCAACATATCCAAAAATCAGAAAGATCCAACGGTGGGATAAAATGTTATACCTCCCAAACCCAGACCTAGTCTTGCTATTAGAAATATTAATGACTATATGTAACACCCCGCCAAGGGATCCAAAAGAAATAACCTAAAGTTTTACTAATTTTCCCAACATTTTTTTAAATAAGAAAGATAAACCATACACATCAAACACATAGTAGCAGAAGCAATAACATACAATCAACTAAAAGCATACATAATAGGTTACATTCCTTAAGGATCCCATGACATTGTATTACATTTAAATCTAATTAATACTAAGTCTAACAACTACCACATCCACATGAAAGAATAATAGAAAGTCCAAAATCCATAATATACATTTGTTCTAAATGCCTCTTGGAAAATTAAATTTTGGAATGCTCAATCATCCACTGTACATGTCACAGGGTATGAAAGGCTAAAAGAATATACATATGTAGAAATAAAGATACATCATCCTCCTCGAATCCATGATACAAAGTACAGTAAAAATAAATGAAACCATCCACCATTCATGATACATCCATCCATCATAAAAGATATAAACATCCAACATGAAATACAACTATCCATCATAAAAAACATCTAACTAAGTGTGTGGTTCCTCCCAATTGTCAATAGCATCATAAGACCATCGTGGGCCCTAGCCACCCCCCATGCATAACATCCCAAGCCATGGACCAGATTGTCAATACTATAGTAATAGGGATGTCACTAATAAACATACTACAACATAAGCATAAAGAAATCTATCATGCTAGAATAAAGCATAAGATGATCCCACAAAGTAGATAACATCACCTATCACATGCTAATCATCAATATAAGGAAATGCATCAGTAAATAGCATCCATCATAAGATATGACCAACCATCAATGATATAAGATAGAATGAAAGAATATGCAAACAAGAAAGCTCTAGCCATAGTGACTACATATAGATCTCAATGGTAAGAGTAGCACTACCACTCAACCGCGTGGAACCTAAATGGCCCACTACCACTGCGCTAAGGAGATAGTCTCAAGTCCCAAATAGGATATCAAATCACATAACACAATCACTCTCTAAGTCTAGAAAATCCTAAAAGTATACTAACTCAAAGGTTCCAAAATAGATTGACATCTAGACCCAGAGGCACACAAGACACATAGGAAACCTACTATGTAAGCGGGCCAGTGTCATCGCATGAATCATGCTCGAAGTTACCTGAGCAGTCCCTCGAGACTCCCAAGTCTCTAGTGATCCCACTATGGCCACTAGTATCCTCTCATACTAACAAGGCATACTACAGAATGCAAGGTCGCAACCAAGAATTCTCTCTACTCCCATCCTAGTCTGTACTAGCACTCGAGGCATGGGCAAGAACATACAAGACTCTTATTAGGTTCATTTTACTCTTATTTAGTGTATTTTTTTCATTTATTAAACAACTTACAATGAGTTACCCTGGTAGCCACTTAGGGCCTGGCCCCCATTGCAAGCCACTTCCTGACACTACAAGTAGATAACCTACCCTAGGCTCATAAAAGTACAAATCAATAATCATATAGAAATCACCCCAACCATATACAAGTGACTGGAAAGCATCATAAAGATAATCATAATAATCACATCAATTCTCTACAAGAAACTGGAAAGCATCCCAAGATAAATCACAATACCCATCAGTTCTTAACGAGCAATCAAAAAGTATCCCAATAATACTAATAAACGACTCAAAATGGTTAAGTCAAACATGTCACAACATGACATCTCCAAAAACATAGCAAGCACTTCAGTCCCATAAAGTGACTAAAGAGCAACTCAAATATAATTGATCGAGGACTCAAAAATGGTTAAGTCAAATAGGTTATACATTCACCTCAATGTCACACAAAAACACTAACAAATAATAAATACAAACATGTCATAGAGAATACCATCACATTACCATGGTTGGGTATAAAAGATCGAGATCAAAACATCAGCATGACATCACAAACACATAGCCCCCTCCCGATCCTCTGGTAACAACCTAAGACTAGTCAAGGCTAAGTCAAAACCCAAAAACCCCAAACATAAACATCACATAGAAAACAAGATGCAAATTTCATGTTTTGGTTTGTTTTCAAAATCATATGGTTGGGTTAAATATAAGGTTTCAATTTTCATTTTAGTATAAGTTTTTGAGTAGATAAAATTCACAATTTACCCTTGCAAATAAACACATTCTCATTTTTATAATTAGAAAATCATATCATGACTTAAAAGTCCTAATAATCATTTATTAAAATAATAATAATTAATTATAAAAATAATCCCAATTTCATTAATAATTGAATTTTTAAATAATAAATATAATTACCATTATTAAATAATATTTATCATTAATTCAAATAAGTTTCAACATCCATTTACATTATTAAATTATTAATTATTAATTATTTAATAATTATTAATTAATTAATAACCAACAACTATTAACAAAATTCTTTTATAATTAATATATATATATTATTAATTAATTAATAATTAATAATCAAAACTTTTGAATTAAATCCTTTTAAATAAATACATATACTAATTCAATAATTAATTAATTAATTAATTAATTAATAATAAAATGAATTTATTTAATTTAATTTAAAATAAAACAATTTTTTTTAAAACAACTTACAAATTAAATGCGACTTGGAAATCGCAGTCTCATATTGCATAGTCGTGCGGCCTCCTGTTGACGCAATCTCTGAGCCAACAGATTCTACCGGCAATATTAAAAGAGGGGAGGGTGTGGGGTTTCCCCCACCAGACCCATGTATATATTTTAATATATGTTTTTCTTTAAAACATTCTTTTTTAAATAAAAAAATTTCCATAATTTTATTTTATAAAAGATTTAATATATATATTTTTTAAAATGTATTTTTTTTAATAACATTTACAATATTAGTCTGATAGGAAAAATAAGTTGAACCATTCAAATTTCTAATATAATTTTTTTTTAAATTTCAAACCCTTCCCAAAATTAAATTCTAATTTTAAGTCTATTGAAAGAAGGATTGTATTAATCAATTAAAACATCCATGTACAGAAGAAATAACAAACGTACCATAAACTCTTAACATGATACATTCATCACAAGAATTATTCAAACAACCATTAATAGACATGATGAAGATAGGAAAGATAGAGCGTATTAAATATGCAAAAATCACAAGCATCTACCTAGATACTGATGCTAATCGCTATGTCCCAAAAAACTGTAGAGAAATCCACTCCTCTCAAAACCTTATCTTTTTAATTAATTTCTTATATTTTAATCTCATGAATACATCATGCGATCTTAAAACTTTTAATGAATTATTTATTTTCACTTTTTAATTTATTTTCGTAACTTAATCGAGAAAATATTTACTAACTTAAATAATAATAATATTTAGCATTTATTTAAAAATGAACTCTAAATATATTATTATTAAATTAAATAAATATTGTCACGTTCTAAATTATTCTTATAACTTTTATCTTTATATTTAACTCATTTTATTTAATTAATTTTTCAATTAATTAAATATAATTAATTATTAAAATATCATAATAATTTTCCATTACATTAAATCATTAATTTAATCATTTTAATTAGACTTAATTAATAGAAAATACACCAAAGACTCATAAAACAAAATATGAAAAACCCATCATAGAAAAACACATACAAAATCAACCTAAAGGGTTATAATCACGAATTAATGTCATTCAATGCATTCGGAGGGTACTCAACTCGAATACTTGTCCTAGTCATCTAGGACAAATGGCTTGAAGGTTTGGGATTTGGACTTAAGAATTTATCTCACCTCTCTTACCATTGAGATAATGCGATAGGGTACGCTCATCTTGGCAATTTAGGGAAGTCGATACCTAGTACCTACAACTTGCATAAAATCCACGCATGTACATACATAATATATACTAAGCTAAGCAGAAAATGGCAGGAAGTGGTGCATCGTATAAATCTTGACTAGCAAGTGACTACGACTGCCTTCCTTAACCACATCAGAAATGCCATACATAAAGAAAACAAACATGCACACCATACACATGCAGTATGAGGTAAGCATCCATAAGAAAATGCATATGATAATCCATCTAACTAAACATCATTGATAACTGAGAACACTGTAATAATCATCGTACATACATGAATTATAAAGTACCAAGTAATCTAATCATAAATCAACTAAATCTGAAACAATATCTAATAATCTGAAAGTAATGCTACTAAACATCAAGCATAAAACTGGCCTAAAAGAGTTTGGTAATGATAATAGAAATGTAGGAAGATGTAAACTAGGGTAGGCACTACATGATATTTTTCAATGTGGAATCTTGAACCTCTTTAAACTAAGATGCAAAGTAGTTTGAAGTGGTTCAGGTGGATCAAAGTAGTTCAAAGTGAAAGCTCAAATACATTTGACAATTTAAGGAGTTCAATTGGTTTGACCAAGACAAATAGGTACAAAGGATTCACAGGTTCAACTTGGTTCAAAGTGGTTCAATGAGGCTCATTTGGTTCTAAAGAGTTCATCTCGCAGGTTCCAATGAGTTTGGCAGTTCAAAGAATTCAATTGGTTCGAGATGTTTTAAATGGTACAGCAGGTTCATGGAGGATCAAATGGTTCATAGGCTCAAGGAACTCAAATAGAGACAGGTTCAATGCAAACATTCAATAGTTCAGAGTTCAGGTTTGAAACATGACTTGGCTCAAAGAGGTTCAATAGGTTCGATGGTTTGACATTTTTATCTACCTGCACAAAAGAATCAATAACTTTTAACCTAGGCATAATTTTACCAATCGCTTTGGTGGAAACATAGATGAATATGACATCACCAACATATCTAAAAATGAAGAAGATCCAATAGTGGGATAATTGGTTATGTCTCCCATACTTAAACTTGTTAGTTTTTATAACTGAATAACCACCTTCAAACCTATTAGTTTTTATAACTAAATAACTAATTTTTGGTGGAGGTTACTCGTTGCCTAAAACTATAAATGTTGTAGCATTATTTGGGTCAAGCATTCCATTTTTTCTTTCTTCTAGTGACTGCAAACTGTGTGCTACAGCAGGAAGAGAAAATTTTCAGAATTGTTCCATTTTCTTGTGAGGCTATGAGAAGGCAAAGCTGGTGTTTATCTTATTTCTAAACTTTGTGTTAGAGATAGGACAGGTTTTGATTTGTTTTATGTAATATAAAGGGAGATTTTCAGCTTTTCTTTAGATAGTGACATGGACTGTAAATGTGTATGAGGATTTTTGTTGTCTTTTACATTTTGGAGAAGGGAGATTGAAAGATAATTGCATCAAAACTTTGATTATAAGGCAATTTCTTTCCACTGATCACGATCTTTGTATTGTTTTCAATTTTCTCTTAAATAGATTCTTATGTCACTATTTTTTGATTACATTAACGTTTCAAGATATCTTTGAATAGCTCTAATTTTTCATTTTCTCAAGAGGATGGAAGATATATTCTTTGTTTCCACTTTGTAATGCAACATCCAACAAATAGACTTTGTGTTATTTGTTGTTCTTTTCTTTTTAGTCACTTAGTTGCCGCTTTTTTGATGTGTTTACGAGTAGATGTTTGTAAAACCTTTTGTGCTTTCTGGTTAAAAGCATCCACATATAATTCATTGTATATCTTACACGGGGAGCTATACCCAATAAAATTTAGAGGACGATTATCAATCCAATGATAACCTATCCAGCTATTAGTGTTGATTAGTCTTCTTAGGCATTCAGAGTTATTATTGCATGTATCTTCTTGGAGGACAATCTGCTCACTAATAGTCTAGTTGTCGGTCTCTCAATTCTAAGAGTGAATAGAAAACCCCATCTAGTTAGAAGGCAACAGATCACTTTGTTGGGTCATACCAAATAGACAATACCATGTTCATTTTGGGATGTTTCTAGCATATAATGATCATGTTGAAGTGTGTGTGAATTTAGAGGCCCATAATTAGCACTCACATTTTTGGCCCTTATATAGGTTTGACTTAATTTTCAAAGTACTCCTATTGACATAAAAATTACCCCGTTAGCTAATTTGGCTGCTCTAAACTCATTTTGAGGATCAAACTCAAAATTTGACACACTTATAGAGCTAAAAAACACACTTATAGTTTTCAAACCAATGCGATTAAATGCTTGTGTTGTTTCATTTATCGATACTTTGTGACTTTGTGAATATTTTAAAATCACATATTACTTCAAATTTTTCCAATTTTTTGGAAAAGTCAACTGTAGTCAAATATAATCAGCCATGGTCAACCAGACCTTTAAAATGCTTCAAATCAATTTCTTTCTAATGTGTCATCTTTTGACTTTGCTCCTGAGGGGGTAGGATGATGATTACATTATTGAACATCTGTGAATATTCCAAATATGGGTTCAAATCTAAATAAAATGTCTTATTTTCTAGGGGCATCTCATCACTTGGGGCATATTTGTAACACCAATTTGGCATCATATGTTATTCAACTGATCAATCTTATAATATTCCTTGTCATAGTTTGATAGACAAGTATTAGGGTATTCTAACCCAAACTCCCAAGGATTAAGCCTTGTTCTAGGGATGATTCTATGACTCATGATTAGGTATTGTTAGCTTTTTTATGGACTAGTATTTAGTTGTTCTATCTGGACTCTAGAGGATTAAGCTCTATTCTAGAGATAATTCTAAATTCTTGTCGAGAATTAAGCTTCATTCTAGAGATAATTCTAAATTCTTACGTTCAATCACTATTTAATGGACAGGCATTAGGGCAATCCACCCCTAACTCCTGAGGATTAATCCTCATTCCAGGGATAATTATATGAATCATGATTAATATTGTCATCTTATAATGGACAGGTATCGAGGAAATCTAACCTTGACTCCTGAGAATTAAGTCTCATTCTAGGAATAATTGTGTGAAGTTTGATAATATTTTTTCTTTCATATCAGTATCTAGGTGTTCTATCTAGATTCCCTAAGGCTAAGCTTCATTCTAGAGATAACCTTAAAATTCTCATCAATTGGTCTCTGTGTCATCAATCTCAGAACCAATCTCACTTCTTGGTCTATATTCTCAGACTTTTGATTTCTTTGAATAAACATGTTGCTCACACATTCATCCAAAGAGAGGAAAATTTAATACCCCTAAATTGGCACATTGGTATTGTAAACCAATTTTGGTTTATCAATCTTACTTAAGGTCCTATTGTAGCAGGTAATTCTAATTTTGATAATCTCTACTTGGATTAAGTGTCAAATAGAAAAAATCATTAATCTATATTAATCACTTGCTTTAATTAATTCCTAAATATTAATTGAATTAGTGAAATTAAACCTATCAATTTAATTAATTTAATTATAGGTCCTAAGTATATTAATTAAATTAAATCAACCTGTTTAGCTAATACACATAAAGAAGGAATTAAAATGCTTTGGTTTAATTAAATATATATATAATACTTATTAAAATTTAATTATTTATTTAATTAGGATATCTAATTATGACCAAATGTTTGAATGGATCAATATCCTTTCCTATTTAATCTCACATGAAAAAGGGAATTAATAATATTGATTAATTAAAATATGTCCTCCTAATTGTTGAAACTAATTAATTAATTAATGATAAAATCTAATTATGAGCACATATTTGAGTAGATCATTGTTATCTCCTATTTCCTTTCATTCAACTCCATCAAAAATGGAGGACTCAATCTTATCTTCAATTAGGACCATACACTCAGTTCGATCTTCATCGCTGATCAAATTCCAAGATTTTATATAAGAAACCTTCAACCTCTCATTTTAGGAGGATGCTAATGAATAGTATCAAATTAATGCTAATTTTATTACTCAAGTGTCTTACATGAAAATTTTCTCTTGATTTCATATGCTTATTATTTAGATTATAATGCATTTATCTAGTTCTTACTTTCAATTGTTCTTAGATTAGATTCAATTCCATTTTGATTAATCTTTGTATCTTTGCATTTGCATGCTTCCAAATCCTTTGTACTAGTTTGGTCTAATTTTTTATCTCCTAATTTTGAGAGTGAATAGCAAAACCCCATCCAATAGAAGGAAACAGATTGATTTGTTGGATCATACCGAATGGACAATCCCATGTTGATTTTTGGATGTTTCTAGCATATAATGATCATGTTGAAGTGTGTGTGGATAATTTATAGGCCCATAATTAGCACTCACACTAAGAAAATGTTTTTGCACCTCAAGTGTATAATGTAGGAGCATCCTAAGGTAGTTAGAAATCTTGAATGTGTGATGTAGAAGCATCCTAGGCTTGCTTGCAATCATGCATATTTGGAGGGATTTTGGCTTTAAGTTGTGGAGTTTGTTAGATACTAGTTTAACATACACTATGGAGCTTGGCATGGTATGAGGAGCTTAGCATGCTTTCGGAGCTCAAAATGGTCTATTGGGCTTGACATGCTCTGGGAGCTCAGCAATACTTGGGATTTTTTTGTTGCTCAACTTAGTCTTCCTAAAACTTGGCTTTCTCTTGGTTCTTTTGGTGTTGAGTTGTCTGTGAGCCGACCTTGGAATTTAATTTATGTAGGGGTATTGAATTTGTGTTGTAGCCAACTTGTGGCTCAACCTATATTTAATATGAGAGATTTAATTTAGTTTGTAATAACCAAGCTGACTTGTGGCTTAGTTGGGTATAATTAGGAGGTCTTGTAGAGCCTTTTGGATCATCATTGAGAGGATCCTTCTTTGAGAAGAGGATGCAAATTTTGAAGAGCTAGTAGCTACAGCTTGAGAACTAGAGGATTGTTTGGTGGACTTGAGGCTACAAGTATGGATTCTTCTTGGTATTCTTATCCAATTGTGGATCTAGGCTAGTTGGGATTGAGATTGTAAGTAGGATCTTGTGAGATCTTGTAGAACTAATATTGTAATCACTATTTTTATTTGGCCCTAACCCAGAAGGCCTTAGAGCTATGCATATTGCATGTAATTAGTTATTTATGAATAAAGTTTTTTGATTTGGTATCAGATCTTGAATTTGTATTAAATTATTGTTTTGTTTCCATTATGTGGTTTTTTTTGGGGGCTAGGACATCTCCTTTGGGGACTCTCCTACCTTGCACTACATCTGGTGGTATCAAAGTGAAGGTTGTTCCTAAGTGTGTGGATAGATCACTGAAGTTGAGGTAGTTTACACCAGGATCTTTGCTTGGTCAAAGTTTATCTAGTGGAGTTTATTGATCTTCTAGATTGGTGGATCTATTGCTTAGGGTTTACAAAAAATTTGGAAGACACCTCCAAGAAGATTGGACCCTAGGGAAATTGATGGTCTTAGTGATTTCATCAAAGAAAGGATCTTAGAGAAGATTAGAACAGAATTCATTTCTAAGATTGTATTGATGAAAAGTAACATGATTTTTGAAATAATGAATGCTTTAGGTGGTGTACCTAGGCATGTGGGTACTAAAGGTACTTATGAGGAAGTTGTTGAAGCATTTGAAGTTATTGGATTGAGTGGTGAGGATAGAATTTATCATGTGGAGAGACCTATTAGAACTAGGGTTGGTCAATTTTATAGACCTAGATCTCAGTTACTAATTTCTCATGTACTTTGACTCCAAAAGACCTAATTGATTGGATTGGTGAATTGGGAGACTACTTTGAGCTTAAGGATATTGAGGGTCTTATCAGAGTGAGGTTGGCATAGACTAAGTTGAAAGGACATGCTGCCCTTTGGTGGAAAGAATTGCAAAGAGATAGAGAAGAAGAAGGTGAAATGAAGATCTCTACATGGAGATTAATGGTGACTAAACTAAAGGCTAAGTTCATTCATGTTGATTATAAATTTGATTTATTTAGGAGGTTGTAGAATCTAAAGTAGAAAGATATGATGGTAAAGGATTATATCAAGGAGTTTTACAAGTTGAGTATTCTATCGAGGCATGAAGAATTATCAAAAGAAAAGGTAGCGCAGTACATTAATGGTTTGAGATTCAATATTTAGGATGAGGTTGGTATGCTAAATATTCTTTAGTTGAGGATGCTTAGTGTAGAGACCTAAAAATCTTTTAGAAAATAAAGTATTTTTATTTTCTGAAAAAGTCCTGATGACATCATCATTTATTAATTAATTATTTATTTAATTAATTAATTTATTTTTATGCCATTAAATCCCTTTATCTTAATTAAAAATATTTAATTAAGGAATCCCTCCCAAAAATGTTTAAATCTTATTTAAACATTATTTCCTTATTTATTAATTATTTAATTAATAAATTGACCAAAAATCCCAAAATAAATAATTTATTTATTTTTTTCCCAAAAGTTGGCCAATTTCCTTAAGACCACTAACCTCTTCCAAAATCTTCTAATCCTTCTTTAATTTTGATTAAAGGCTAATCTCATCATTTCCTACCCCTAATCCCAACTCAAAATATTTAATTAAGATTAAATATTAATCCTCATGTTTATTAAAAAAGTTTTAATAAATATCTCCTCAACCCAAACCTTTGAAATAAATAAAACTTTATTTATTTCCTAAAAATCTAATTTATCCCCATCCTAAGAAGTTCTAGACTCATCTAGAAAGTCTTTATCCTCATCCAAAGTCTAGACTCTTCTAGAAGATGTCTTTAAACCTAATCCTAATCCCCTCCTAACCTTGTCACATTCTCTAAACATGGGTTAAAACTTACTAACCCAAGCCAAAATTAACAAATATCTCCTCCTTCACCCACCCTCATTAAATGCCATCCACTTGCCTATCCCTAAGCTAATCCTAAACCATCCTAATCCATCGTCTAATCATTTGCACAAGCCTAAACAGGCTTAAAACCTTCCTAATCAAGTCCAAGTCGAAATTTCTCTCATCACCCTCAAAATATCTCAACCATAAAACTTTATGAAGCCCACTAGGCCATAAATGACTCTTCCAAGCCCTTTTATTGCTCTTACAAGTCATTATGAGGGTCTTTATGAAGATTTTATCCCTTTAGCCTCCTTTGTTGACTCATCCTTCCCCTTTCCTCCATCCTCTCACCATGTGACATGTGTCACTCCTTGATTGGCTATAAGGAAGCACAATCCATGTGCTCTCTTCTCATGCAATCTGAGCCCTCCATGAGCTTTTTCCCATCCTTGCATCTTAGCCCTCAATCCCTCAAGCCTCTTGTCTATAAATTGGATCCTTCCCCTTTGCAAAATAACACAATCCATGAAGTAAAGTTATAATGCTATTTTGAGAGCCAAATCCATACTAAATCCATCTATCCACACCAAAAATCCACAATCATCCATTGAAGCCTTTGGAAGCATATTGAGCATACATCCTATCCATTTAGATAAAGCCACTCAACAAGAGAGCTTCTCATTGAGAGAGCCCATTAATGGCTCATATTTTCAATTGAGAGCTCATCTTAGTCTATCTTGAAGTTTATGAATTTTGTTTAGTTTGTAGAAGCTTTATTTAAATTTGGTTTCTATTAGCATACTAACATTCCTCATATACACTTAGTAGTATGCCCTAAAGGCAGAAGATATGTTGAAGATAAAAAGTTAAGGTAATGCTAGAGGGAAGGAGAAGCAGGATAACTTGGAACAAGCTAAACTAAGTGCTAGAAGGTGAACCAAAACCTGTTAATTAGAAGAGGAGGACAGGTAGAGGTGAGTTCAAATGTAATTGTTTCTAATGTGGGAAAGAATAGCATAGATCTTTTGAATTTCCTCATGGTAGGACAACTACTATTTTGAATGAGAGCGTAGTCCAAGATAGTCAACTTAAGCAAGGAGGGAGTTTGTTGGTTCAGCGAGTACTAGTTGGTTAGAGGACACCGAATTCTTGTTAGAGGACTAGCTTGTTCAATACTTGTTGTAAGTCTAGTGGTAAAGTATACGAGATGATTATGGATGGTGGTAGTACTGATAACCTTGTTGCTAAGGAGATGGTTCAGAAACTTGGTTTGAGAAGAGTGAGACATTCTTATCCTTATAAGATTGGTTAGTTTCAAGTTCAACATTCTTTAGAAGTGAGGGAGAAATGCCTTGTTGATTTCCAAATTGGGAAGTATAAGGATTGAGTATTATGTGATATTATGGACATGAACGGTTGTCATGTGTTGCTTGATAGATCTTGGTAGTATGATTTCAGGGTTGTGCATGATTATGTCAAGAATGTGTTTATTATTGAGAAAGGGGGCAAGAAAGTTTTCCTTGGTTCATTTGTAAAATGAAGAACTCGGTAGGAGGAACTTAAGTATTGGTAGCTAAGTTGAGTTGGTAGATTATGAGAAGGTTGGAGATCAATATGGAAAGTAGACCTGTAGCACACCTAGAATGGATATGAAGAAGCAAAAGAAGAACAATGGCAAGAGTGTACAAGTTGAAGACTTGGAGGATATGTATGTGAAGAACCAATTTGGGATTTATGTGTTGAATCCTAGAAGATGTTCTTTCAACTACTAAGAACATTTTTTTAAACCTAGAGTGTCTAATGCATGAGCATCCTAGGCTTGCTTGCAATCCTACATGTTTTGAGGGATTTTGGCTTAAAGTTGTGGAGTTTGGCATATACTACTATTTGGCATACACTATGGAGCTTGACATGGTCTTAGGAATTTGGCATGGTCTTGGAGGTCGGCATGGTCTTGGAGCTCGGCATGGTCTATGGAGCTTGGGATGCTTTGGGAGCTCAAAAATGCTTGGGAATTTGTTGATGCTTGGCTTAGTCTTCCTAACACTTGGCTTGTTCTTGGTTCCTATTGGTGTCAAGCTATCTGTGAGCTAACCTTAGAATTTAATTTATGTAGGGGTATTTAATTTGTGTTGTAGCCAAGTTGTAGATCAACATATATGTATTATGAGGGATTTTATTTAGTTTGCAATAACTAGGCCAACTTGTGGCTTAGTTGGCTATAAGTAGGAGGTCTTGTAGAGTCTTTTGGATCATCCTTTAGAGGATCTATCTTAAATAAGAGTATGCAAATTTTGAAGAGCTAATAGTTGCAGCTTTAGAAACAAAGGATTGCTTGTTGGACTTGCAAGTACAAGTGTAGATTCTTCTTGGTGTTCTTATCCAGTTGTGGATCTAGACTAGCTGGTATTGAGATTGTAAGTTGAATCTTGTGGGATCTTGCAAAACTAATATTGTAATTATTGTTTGTATTTGGCCCTAACCCAGAAGGCCTTATAGCCAAGTATATTGCACGTAATCATTTATTTATGAATAAAGAGTTGTGATTAGGTATCAGATCTTGCATTTGTATTGCATTGTTGTTTTGTTTTCATTGTGTGGTTATTTGTTGGGGGCTAGGACATCTCCTTGGGGACTCTCCTTCCTTGCACTACATTACTGTGTGAGGGATTTTGGCTTTGGATTTGAGGACTTGGTCACCAAATGAGTGGTGCTCATTTGTTACTAGGTGTAGTGTTGGCTGGGGCACTTGGTCACTGAAGGTTTTCTCAGCATTTTTGTTTCTTGATGTATACTATGTTGCTCAGTATGTAAGAAACTCAATAATTCTTATAGGAGCTTGGTCATGTTTGGTGCTATTTTTTGATGCTTAGTAGTTTAGGCTTGCCGAATGGAGTTCTTCTAGATTTGATCAATCAACTTGGAGCACTTAATGCATGTGACATGAGATCATGACGTGGATCAATCATGGGAATTTGTGTGGACATATTTGGGTCTTAGTTACTTGTCCTAGGTGTATTAAATGGATGTTGTAAGCTTTCGAAGGCATTTGGTATTTAATATATTTTTTAGGCTGACATGTGGATTAAATATGCATTTAATGTAAGGGTTTATTTAATTTGTAACTTTTTAGGCTGACTTGTGGCTTAATTGGGTATAAGTAGAGGGTCTTGTGGAGTCTTGAGTCATTTTCATTCAATGTGGAGAAGGAGCAGATGAGAGGAGTGAAGTGTAGCAAAGCAACTAGCTAAGCATGAGCTTGGGAAACAAGAAGGTTTCTTGGTGGCTTACAAACAAAAGTTTAGATTTTTCTTGGAGTTTCTACCAGATTGTGGTACTAGACTAGCTAGTGGTTGGGTCTTGTGAGGTCTTATAGAATTGCTATTGTAATTTCTTATGTATTTGGTTGTAACCTAGAAGACCTTACAATAGGCATGTTGAATGAAATCTTATGATTATATTATAGAATTAGCATTGTTGTGGATCTTAATCTCTATGTGCATAACATACATGTTGTATTCATGACTATGTTTTTCATTGATGACAACATAGTATGGTTTTTGTGAAGACTAGTAGAGTAGTAGATAGAGATTGTGACCGTATGGATAGAGTTTTTATATTCTGGTGAATACAAAATCTAGAGGTAATGTATTTTAGTTGAATCCTACTAAGATCACATTTTTGGTTATAAAATTGGATAATAGTTGGTTATGGAATAGATGATTTTCTCATATTAACTTTGATAACATTGTAAAGCTTAGTAGCACATTTGCAGTTAGAGATTTTCCTAAGATAATGAAGCCTACTAATGTTTTTTTCAAAGAATGTATCATGGCTAAGAAGAAGAAGGTATCATTTCCCATCAAGCAGTTCACTACTATAGAAAAGCTAGAGATTGTAAATACAAACTTGAGTGGCCTTATTAAGACAAGAGGATTCTATGGAGAAAGATATTTTATCGTTTTTGTTGATGATTTTACTAGAATTATGTGGGTCACATTTATTAAAGAGAAATCTAAAGCATTTGGAAACTAATATTCAAGAATAGAGTTGAGAATGAATCTGGTGTTAAGTGTTTGAGATCAAATAGAGGAGAGTTTACTTCTAGGAAATTTAATATGTTTTGTGAGGAGAATGGAATTAAGAGACAGTTATCATCACCTAAGACCCTTGAGTAGAATGGGATAGAAGAAATGAGAAACATATCAATGTTAGAGGTAGCAAGACCAATGATGTTTGAGAATGAAGTATCAAAGGCATTTTGGAGAGAAGCAGTCAATACAGTAGTATACACTATGAACAAAGTAAATATCAGAAAAGGTATGAATAAAACTCCTTATGAATTATAGTTTTCACATACACCTTCAGTAAAGTATTTCAAAATCTTTGGAAGCAAGTGTTACATAAAGAGGAATGATGATGTTGGTAAGTTTTATCCAAGAAGTGATGAAGGTATGTTTCTTGGTTATTCATTGAAAAGAAAAGCTTACAGATGTTTTAACCATAGGACCAAAATGATACTTGAGTTTAAAAATGTAAAAGTTGATGAAAATTTTGGAATTAAGGAAAAGTTGTTGGATTACAATTATGATGAAGAAGAAGAAAATCCTAGAATGCCTAGAGAAAATATAGAATTTTTGTTTGAGACTAACAATGACTTGCAAAATGATGTGCAAATTGTTTAGAAAAGAGAAAAACAAAGATCTAAACCAAGAGATGAGATAAGAGTTGAGTTAGCAACTCCTACATCTAATAGGAACATGACAAAGAACCACCTTCCAGAATAAATAATTGGAAGCAAAGACAAAGCAGTAATGACAAGAAATAGAGTAAATGAGGAATTATGTCTAATTTCTCAAGTTGAACCTAAGTGTGTAGATGAGGGATGAAATGATGATCATTAGATACAAGAAATAAAGGAAGAATTAGATCATATTATGAAGAATGACACATGGGAATTAATCCTTAGGCCTAAAGACAAGAATGTTAAGGGTATTCAGAAATAAGATGAATGAACAAAGCAAAGTTGTAAGAAACAAAGCTAGATTGGTATGCAAATGATATTCACAGAAAGAAGGAATAGACAATGAGGAAACTTATGCCCCTATATCCAGAATGGAAGTAGTGAGAATGTTCTTGGTCTGTGCAGCAAATAATAACTTCAAAGTGTATCAGATGGATGTCAAATAAACCTTCCTATATGGAGAACTAGAAGAAGAGGTATATATTGAGTAACCTAAAGGTTTCCCTCTAATAGAAGACAAAGATATGGTATCTAGATTTAAGAAAGCTATATATGACCTAAAGCTAGCACCTAGAACCTTGTATGCAAGGTTGGACAAGTATTTGGAAAATCTTGCATTTTCTAAGGTATAGTAGATAGTAACTTGTACTTAAAAGAAATTGAGAATGGTTTGTTGATAGTATTAATATTTTTTGATGACATGATCTTTGGAGGTAATGATGAAGCAAGTGATAAGTTTACTAAACAAATAAAGAATGAGTTTGAAATAAGTATGATAGGAAAGATGAAGTTCTTTCTAGGTTTGCAAATTGTGCAAACTAGTGATGGCATTTTCATTTCACAAGCTAAGTATTTGAAAGATTTGTTGAAAATATTTGGCTTAGAAAATTGTAAGCATGTTAGTACAGCAATGATAACTATCTTGACATTAAGGTCAATTTTTCTATTAGTGACTTAACACTTAGTCAGTTGGTTACATTGCTCTAATGAGCTCTACAATTTCTACTGAGCTTATATTTCATCCAAAAGTGTTAACCAAGTGTTTTAGTTGCTACTGAGCTAAGTAGTTATAGTGTAGTTCATATTGAGCTTCATAGTGTCTATCAAGCATCTCAGGTAGTTTATTATATTTCCTAAGCATAGAAGAGTCTACCAAGCTATCCAGAAGAAGTGATGAAGATCTTAGTATTAACAGATCTTTGTAGTGCTAACCAAGTTCTATAGTGTCTAACGAGCTTGTAGTGTTAATGAAGTGAATCTAGAGTTGACTGATTCATGTAGTGTTAATCAAGTGATTATGTATCTATCAAGTTTCTCACTGTTCACAAAGTAGGCCCATTGTTGTAACTTGAGTTTGGAAGACAAAATTTATGATGTTCTAACACTCAGCAAACACTATCAAATCTTGAAAAACTCTATCACTTAGTTGAGTTAAACTCAGTCCATTCTAATTACTTCAAGTAGCATGAACTCACTCAACAGTATATGACTCAGTGAACACCAAGAAACTTGGTAGATATAGAATAACTTATTTGAGATTGCATGACTCAATCAACATTGGATTCACTTCATTAACAATATGAACTTGGTAGACACTGTAGAACTTGATTAGCACTACTATTAGAGTGGGGTTGTCATTGCACCAAAAAACCAATCTATCAATGCCTAATACAACCACTCAACTTATAGTACTTAAGAGGTGTTTAAGCCCTTGGCACAAATATCGAGAGGAGCATTGAACAAATTTCCAAAAATCTCCCCTTTAGTATTGCTCAAGGGTTTGAGGAGTCAAACCTGTGACCAAGCTTTGATACCTCTTGTTAGAGTGGAGTTTCAGTTGCACCCAAAGACCAATCTATCAATTCCTAATACAACCACTCTACTTATAGTACACAAGAGGTAGTTAATCCCTTATTACGAATCTTGAGGGGAGCGCTAAACAAAATTTCAACAACTATAGAGCTCAGTTAACACTAAGATATTATCACTTCTACTAAATAGCTTGGTAGGCTCTTCTATGCTTGAGCAATACAATAAACTATCTCAGATGCTTGATAGACACTATGAAGCTCAGTATGAACCGCACTTTGACTACTTAGATCAACAGCAACTGAAACACTTAGTTAACACTTTTGGATGAATGATAAGCTTGATAGCAACTATAGAGCTTGGTAGAAATGTAACCAATATACTAAGTGTTAAGCCACTAATATACAAATTGAGCTTCTATCAACAATCTCCCCCTTTTACATTAGTGACAAAAACACTTATCATACCAAAAATATGAGTACTCAAAATTACAATTCAAAAACTTCCTTTATCAATTTTTTTTTTCTTCAACTCAATTTTGACTTACTGTTATTGTAGCTCAGTAAATTACTCTATTTTTCTTATTTTTCAAAATTTCTTTTGTAAACGTTTTCCATTGAATTTTGCTTTTCAATTTCTTTAACACTTATTTGATGTATGACCTATCTTACAAAAATGATTGCAAGTAGGTCTTTTTTTCTTTTAGGCTCCTTACTGAGATGATTCAAATTCATTTGTATATCCTAAACTAGCTTTGCCTTTGTGTCTATATTGAGTTTTCTCATTCAACTAAGTCACGCTTTCATGAGATTACATCATTCTCTCATTGGTTTTCTTTTCAATACTAATATCATTATTTATCCTTAGATTGATTAGCTCTTGATTTGCATCATTGAGTTGTTCAATAAAGTATGTTTGTTGAAGGGATAGTTGTTGAATTTTATTATCCTTTTCTTCTATCTCTTCTTTGGCTTTGTCTTTTTCTTCCATGACTTCACATAATTTGAATGATTGGATTTCTTGCTCTCTTTTTAGCTTTCTAACTTCTTGAAGATAGGAATTCTTCTCAAGTAGGTCTTTGATTATTGCATCAACTTCCTCTAAATTTCTTTCTGGGCATAAGTCTTCAATTATTTCTTCAATGTAGAGATTGTCATCCATTTGTGATGTGAGATCTTTCCTTCTTTGTAATGATTGAGAGAGTTGCTCCTTTTTTTTTCCTTGAGTTGATCAATAGCTAACTCAAGATCCATCTTTTTATTCTCAATAGCCTTTTCTATCCTATATACCCCCATTGCCTATAATCTTATCTCAAGTTGTTAAACTTATGAATGAGAACCACCTACTCTGATACTAATTGTTGGAAATATAAGGTAGGCTAGGTTACTAAGAGGGGAGGGGTGAACTAGGGACCAATAAATCTTAAAATCATTTCACCAAATAATCCTTCAGATATTATTCTAATCTATTTGCATGCAGGAAACAATGAAAGCAATAAAATATTCATAACACTTTAACACAAGATATGGTGACCCAAAAACCTTTGAATTAGGAAGTAAAACTAGGGTGGGGATGATACCCACAAGCTTTAATATTGTATTATAAAGTTGGCCTATTAAAGCTTACAATTGACCACTTCTAGTGATATTGAGAGGGGAGGGCTTAATTAGCCCCTAATAAAGCCTACCTTATATTTCCAACAAAGTGGTCATAAGTTATCTAGCAAGCATGAAACAACTACAATTAAGTAGAAGAATTATGAATCCATGATTGGATGTCTATAGTATCTAACTCACACTAGACTAGATATAGAAAATGTAGTTGGGATTGTACCTAGATTTCAAGATGATCCTAAGGAGTATCATTATGTAGTAGTAAAGAGGATATTCATATATTTGAAAGGGATATTTGATTATGGGATATGGTATGATAGATCAAGTGATTTCACTCTATTTACTTATACTGATGTGGATTGGGTAGGTGGTATGGATGATAGGAAAAGCATCAGTGTGGAGCATTCTTTCTTGGAGGAAGATTGGTTTCTTGGCTAGGAAAGAAACAAGATTGTATTTCTTAAAAAATAGTTGAGGTGGAGTAGTAGCAACAAATAATTATAATTAGGTCATGTGGATGAAGTATATGCTAAAGATATTGGGATGGAATTTTTAGAACCTGTTATCATATATTGTGATAAGACAAGTACAATATGTCTAAGAATCTTGTATTTCATTCTAAGAATAAGCATATATCTATGAAGTATCATGTTTTGAGAGAGAGTGTTGGATACAATTGTTTAATTGTGTGTTGTCTTTGATGTTATATAAATGTCATATCAGTTGTCAGTCAATGCCTACCAAGCTCACTTGGTTAGCAAGACAATTTCCCTTGTTACCAAGCATTCCTAGAGATCACTCTGAGAAGACAATGTCTACCAAGCTCACTTGAGCATTGAAGGAAATTATGGAAGAAAGTAGTGTTAATCAATATTTCATGGTTAATGAAGGAAAGTTGGTTAGAGTCAATGTTCACCGAGTTCACTCAATTGCCAAATGATTTTTTAAGTTCATAGAGTTAACCAAGCTTATGTTGGTTAACACAGGAAATCATTCCAGGATCAGTGTTTACCAAGCAGGATCAGCCAATGAAGGATTTTGTTGATTTGGGGATATGAAGTTTAATTATTTCAAGTATTGATTACAGCCGACTGTGGTAATGTTTATTGGTCATTGTAAGTTGTAATTGAGCTGACTTGATAATTTGTATGGTATAAATATAAGGTCAAGTTGAGATTCTAATGTATGTGGGAGAATGCAAGTGTATTAATTGATTATGAAGGAAAGAGTGTGAGCGAACTTGAAGGATGGTCAGATATCCTTATAGAGTAGCAAAGTAATATTTGATCAATAAGGATCTATCATGAAGTAGAACAAAGATCTATAATCAGCAATTCAATTGCATCTCATTCAGGTCATTTCATTGTTACTTTCTTACCATTGTAGCAGTGATTCCAAAATCTCTTAACAGAGCTAGTTTAACAACCAGTTGTAAATCCTTTAATAAGGTGACAGTTCCATTGAATTTTTTTTAAGACCTCTTGCAAGGCCATTCCTTATAGGGTGATTAAATCCTCTAATAAGGTCACACCTAACAATGTGTTTTGTAACCTTTAACCAAGTTGGCTCCTAACAAGGCTCAATTCAGAAGAGTGAAAATCAATAACTAGTTACATTGGTGGTTTTTCCCATATTGGTTTTCCATGTTAAATCTCGGTGTCTCATGTGTTCATGTTATTTCTTTTATGCTTTCAAGTTAATCATTGTGAATGTTTAAGATCAAAAATAAGTAAATCACACTGCTTTTACTGAGTTACAGCATTTTATGTGTGTTTACCGAATAACAACAACAATCAGTTTTATTGTTAACATCCAAGGGATCTAAAAAAAAATTGTGGTAACTGATTCAGCTCTCCCCTCGTAGTTTCTCCATCTATATTTCCAACAATTGGTATCAGAGCTTTTGGTGCTTGCAGGAAAGGTTTTAAGGACCTAAGCTAAAGATCAGGATGTCTTACAAGAGAGAAATTCCAAGGCTTAATAGAGATAACTTTTCAGCATGGAAGGGACTCATGAGACTTCATCTAGCTTCCATTGGTGATTCAAGATGCAAATATCTTTATGAAGAATACACAAATCCTACTAGTACATTATCTGTTGGTGATATTGCTAAGAAAAAGAACCATAACACCATGATGATAGATATTACATCCACTCTTAGCTATGAAGAATTTGATTATATCAAGGACTACAAAACCACCTTTGAAATGTGGAACAAGTTAAAGGACATCTATCTTGGTGATGAAAATTTAAGGAGAGCCAAAGTATAAAGCCTTAGAGGACAATTTGATTAAATGAGAATGAAAGAGGATGAAACAATTACCAAATATGTTGAAAGAATCAAAGCAAGTGTCAGTGTGATCAAAGCTTCTGGAGGAGATATCAAGGAAGAAATTGTTGTAACTAAAATTCTTAGCACATTGCTTCTTATCTATGCAATTAGAGTATCTACTATTCAAGAAAGGAGGTGTGAAACAAATCATAAGATAACTTTAGACATTTTTGTAGGAAGATTGATAGCTTTTGAGCTAGACAACTATGACAATTATATTCCAACTTCCAAGAATATTGAATCTGCATTTGAGTTCAAGCTTTCACTTAAGGAGAAAGGCAAGAAAATAAAGGACATTCAGTCAGAAAGTGAAGAAGAATCAAAGGAAAGTTCTGATAGCGACCTTGAAGTTGTTGAAGCTCTACTTGCAAGGAAATATTCTAGAGGCAGAGGAAAATATAAAGGTAAAGTTCTCCTAATCTATTTTTCATGTGAAGAAATTGGTCATATTGCTACTAGGTGTCCAGACAAAGAAAGCAAGGATGAGAAGAAAATTCACAAGTGCAATGGAAAGAAGGATTTCAAATATCACAAATCATTCAAAGACAAAGGTAAGAAGACATGTTTTATGGCTAAGGATTCTTATAATAGTAAAGATGAAATAATTTACATTGCTGTAAAAGATGAATCTGATGATGAAGAAGATAACAAGGCACTTATCTCTCATGTTAGTAAAAATGATACATGGATCATAAACAGTGGATGTTCACATCATATGGCTAGAGACAAAACAAAGTTTGAACACTTTGAAGACTATGATGGTAGTAGTGTAAGGTTTGGAAACAATGAACCTTGTTGCATAAAAAAGAAAGGTCAAATTTCATTAACCAAAGAACTTGTATGTGATAATGTATGTTGGGTTGAAGGACTAAAACATAATCTATTGAGTGTGGCACAACTAATCAACATTAGATTTAAGGTGGAATTCATGCATGGCAAGGCAAGATTGCTGGATGAAAAAGGAAAACTGATTGGATTAGGTAAACAAACAAAAGGTAAGCTATTTTATCCTTATCTTAGTGATTGCTCATGTTTTATTGCTCAAGTTGAAGGAAGAAATTTGGTTATGGCATAGAAGGTTATGTCAAGTAAATTTTGATAGCATGGTAAAAATAAGAAATTCTAGGAAAGTAAGAGGCATTCCTAATTTGAAGTAACCAGATGTTGGTTTATGCAAGAATTGTTAGATTCGTAAAATGGGAAAGACTAATTTTAAAAGCAAAAACTATCAATTTGAAGATATCTTGTATATTGTGCATACTAATTTTTGTGGACCTATTGGAATAGAAAGCTATAGTGGAGAAAAATTTTGTATTCTTTTTGTTGATGACTACTCTAGAATGATGACTATTATGTATCTAAGAGAGAAGTCAGAATCATTTGAGAAATTCAAATGGTATTTTTCAAGAGTGGAGAAAAAAATAGGGAAAAGACTAAAATGCTTAAGATCATATAGAGGTGGTGAATTCATCTCCAATGATTTCAATAACTTTTGCATTGAAAGAGGAATCAAAAGACAAATATCAACCCCTGGAACTCTCGAGAAAAATGGAATAGCTAAAAGAAGAAATAGATCTATCATGGATTGTGCAAGGACTCTAATGATTGAAAAGAACATTGCTATCAAACATTGGAAGGAAGCTATCAACATTGTAGTTCATACCTTAAACCAAGTATAGTTGAAGAAGGACTCATATAAAACTCCCTATGAGTTATGGTATGGCTATAAACCCAATGTAAGTTACTTGAAAGTATTTGAAAATAAATTTTATATCTTGAAAGAATCTTGAAAAGGCAAATTTGATGTGAAAGGTGATAAAGGCATATTCCTAGGTTATTCTTGCAAGAGTAAGGCATATAGATGTTTGAATTTGTCTACTCATAAAATCATAGAAAGTGCACATGTGAGAATTGATGAGTTTGTAGAAAGGACTAAAGAAGAAAGCAAAAAGGAACCAGAGGATTACAGGAGATTTGTTTACATCAAACCCGATACATTGCCAAACACATCTGTTAATAAGGAGACTTCTACTCCTGAGTCTTCCTCAGTCACCGAGTTACAAGAAGTTCAAACTGAGTCACAAGGACCCGAGTCACATTCTAAAGCTACTGAGCCAATGCCTACTAAGTCTAAGCAACTAGAATTAGAAGTTTAGGTTCAAGAGGATGACAATGCAATTCATTCAAAAGGCAAGGAACTTGTATTAGCCAAGTACATCAAGAGACATCATGCACCAGATTAGATTATTAGAGATAAATCAAAAGGTACTATAACAAGAAGTAAGCTAAAAGGTACATGTTTACTAGCTGATTTTGAACCTAGAAATATCAAAGATGCATTGTAAAATGAAAGTTGGATTGAGGCTATGAATGAAGAGATAGAGAGAATAGAGAAGAACAAAACCTGGACTCTTGTACCTAGGCCTAAAGATAAAAATGTGATTGGAACAAAATGGGTATTCAAGAATAAGTTGAATGAAGATGGTAAGGTATCAAGAAATAAAGCTAGATTGGTATGTAAAGGCTACTCTCAAGAAGAAGGTATTGATTATGGTGAGATTTTTGCTCTTGTTACAAGATTGGAAGGTGTTAGGACCTTACTTGCATACGTAGCACATAAAGGATTTAAATTATATCAAATGGATGTTAAATCTACATTTCTCAATGGTATTCTTGATGAATAAGTTTACATTGAACAACCAGAAGATTTTGTTGATCCAGACAAAAGGGACATGGTCTGCAAATTAAACAAAGCATTGTATGGTCTAAAACAAGTCCCTAGAGCATGGTATGAAAGATTTCATAACTACCTTATACAGATTGATTTCTAGAGAACTAATGATAATAATAGTTTGTACATAAAGGAAGGACCAAACAACAAGATTGTTTTGGCAAAAATATCTGTGGATGATATTTTATTTACAAGGAATGATTATCTATGCAAAGAATTTTCAGAGAAAATGAACAAAGAGTTTGAAATGTCTATGTTTGGTGAGATTAAGTTATTTTTTGGTCTTCAGATATAGTAGAGCAAGAATGATATCTACATCACTTAGTCTAAATATATCAAAGAGATACTCAAGAAGTTTGGTATGGAAGATTCAAAACTAGTTGGAACCCCCATGTGTACTAGATTAAAGCTTACCAAAGATGATGATTCAAAAGAAGTAGATCAGACCTTATATAGATCAATGATTGGAAAATCATACTATGTAGTTCATACAAGGCCTGATATTGCTCTTGCAATTGGTATAGTAACAAGATTCTCGACAAAACGTAGAGAAAATCATATTATGGCAATCAAAAGAATTTTGAGATATTTGAAAGGTACTAAAGACTATGGCTTATGGTATAAACTTGGAGGAAATTTGGACTTAAAAATATTTATTGATGCTGATTGGGCAGGAAATATTGATGATAGAAAGAGTACAAGTGGTGGAGCATTCTTTCTTGGAAAAAGGTTGGCATCTTGGACAAGTAAAAAGAAAAACTACACATCCCAATCCATAGCAGAAGCAAAATATGTTGCAACAATAGTAAATTGTTCTAATATTGTTTGGTTTAAATAGTTTTTGGAAGGCATGAAGGTTGAGATCAAAGAACCAATTGTCATGTTTTGTGATAATATAAGTGCAATTAGCATATCAAAGAATCCAGTGATGCATTCCAAAACAAAGCATATTGCTATAAAATACCACTTTCTTAAAGAATTGGTGCAGGATAAAGAAATAAAATTGGAGTATGACCATACAAAAGAATAGATTATAGACATATTTACCAAGCCATTACCTAAGGATTCATTCTTGTGTTTAAGAGATAAGTTAGGGGTCATTCCCTTATTTGAAACTCACTAAATAAAGTTTCAAGTGATGCATCAATAAGAAACAAGTTGAAGATCTATTAGTTCATGCAACATAGTCAAGGGAACATTGCATATGAATGAGTACTCAAGGTACATTGATACTCATTAGATATGTGTTATCTTCGGCATGTGTTGTCAAAGAGGGAGAGTTCACTATCATATCTTTCTAAAATTTGTTTTGAAAAAGAAGCTATGTAATTCCTTCACAGAGGGAGATTACTACATAGAAGAAGAAGTTTGTGGTATAAAATCTAAGAGGGAGAAAACTTTCTGTCAAAGTAAGCCTTGTTTTCAAATTTCATTGTGCTATGACATGTTGTGTTTCTATCAATGCCAAAGAGGGAGATTGTTGCATACAATTGTCTAATTGTGTGTTGTCTTTGATGTTACACAAATGTTATATCAGTTGTTAGTTAGTGCTTACTGAGCTCACTTGGTCAACAAGACAATTTTCCTTGTCTATCAAGCATTCCTAGAGATTACTCTAAGAAGACAGTGTCTACTAAGCTCACTCAAGCATTGAAGGAAATTATGGCTGAAAGCAATGTTAACCGAGTTCTCATGGTTAACAAGGGAAAGTTGGTCAGAGTCAGTGTTCACCAAGTTCACTCAATTGCCAAAGGATTTTGCAAGTTCACAGAGTTAACCAAGCTTCTATTGGTTAACATAGAAAATCATTTCAAGGTCAGTGTTTACTGAGCAGGGTCATCCAATGAAGGATTTGGTTAATTTATGGATACGAAGTTTAATTATTTCAAGTATTGATTTTAGCCGACTGTGGTAATGTTTATTGGTCATTGTAAGTTGTAATTGAGCTAACTTGATAATTTGTATGGTATAAATATAAGGTCAAGTTGAGATTCTAATGTATGTGAGGGAATGCAAGTGTATTAATTGATTGAGAAGGAAAGAGTGTGAGCAAACTTGAAGGATGGTCAAATATCCTTGTGGAGTAGCAAAGCAATATTCGATCAGTTAGGATCTAGCATGAAGTAGAATAGAGATCTATAATCAGTAATTCAATTGCATCTCATTCAAGTCATTTCATTGTTACTTTCTTACCATTGTAGCAGTGATTCCAAAATCTCTTAACAGAGTTGGTTTGACAGCCAATTGTAGATCCTCTAACAAGGTGATAGTTTCATTGAATTTTTCAAAAGACCTCTTGCAAGGCCACTCCTTATAGGGTGATTAAATCCTCTAACAAGGTCACACCTAATAGCATATTTTGTAACCTTTAACTAGGTTGGCTCCTAATAGGGCTTACTTTAAAAGAGTGAAAATTAGTAACTAGTTACATTGGTGGTTTTTTCCATATTGGGTTTCCACGTTAAATCTTGGTGTCTCATGTGTTCATGTTATTTCTTTTATGCTTTCACATTAATCATTGTGAATGTTTAAGATTAGAAATAAGTAAATCATACTGCTTTAATCGAGTTACAACATTTTATGAATGTTTATCGAATAACAGTAGCAATTAGTTTTATTGTTAACATCCAAGGAATCTAAAATATTTTTATGGTAACTGATTTACCCCTACCCTCTTAGTTACTCTATCTATATTTCCAAAAAGAAGGTTTTAGATAAAGAGATCATATTGGACTATGTCAATACTAAATATTAGATTATAGATATCTTTACAAATCCCTTTCCTAAAGATACATTTGAGTACTTGAGAGGTATGCTTGAGGTTATGCCCTTGTCTACTTTAGAGTAGATAATCTAGAGATTACATTAGTCTAGTGGTACAAAGTATTATTGTTTTACTGGACTAAATATTGATTCTTCCTATATGGGACTATGATCAGTAGAGTTGCTAAGGAATTTTAGTTATTGGTATTGAACAATATCTTTGGACACTTGAGCTAGTTGAAGACTCAGGGTAGAGAATTGACATAATGAGGTATTTGTCATTGATGTCAATGGGGGAGATGTGTACATTAAAACCATCTTCTAAGTATAGGGGAGAGAAGTGTGACAACTCCTAAATATGAATGGGGAGAGATAGATAAGCATATTTGTATTTGGGAGATTTAGAAAGATTCATGTAAGGGGAAGGAATGTCTCTATGAGGGAGATATATAGCATGAAGAGTTATGATGTATGGGGGAGAAGCTGAGAGTTGTTTAGATTATGAACAACTGATGACAATCCTAAAAGATGTAGAATAGAGAAATGTTCTAGAAAATTTTTAATTTGATTGATGAAGAGGATTTAAAAAGATGAGAATAGCAACAACAACAACAACAAAGTGTTGTTTGGTATTCTTGGAACCTAGATGTTTTTCAAACATCTATGATATCATCAATGCCAAAGGTGGAGATTATTAGCATGAATGATGATGGTATTCCTTTGGGGTAGTATCCTAGGCATTGGTAAGCATGTGGCATAATAGACATATTGCATTCATGACTATGTTTTTCATTCATGACAACATAATATGCTTTCTGTGAAGACTAGCAAAGTAGCAAACATGTATTATGATCATACAAATAGAGTTTTGATGTTTTGGTGATATGCAGTTAAGGACATATTCCACACTATGTCCTAATGATGAGGTTAAGTGCACCTAACATGAATAGAAGAAATATAGAAGCTATATGTGATTTATAGAGAGTAGTGCTGAAATAAAGTACCTAATAAGTAGTTTCTAATGATCAGATTGTATTTACTAATAGAGATATAATTAGGGTGCATGAAGTTATACAATGATAGAGGATAGTCTAATGATGAAGTTAGTGAGTGCACAAGGTCTAGAGTCTCACATATGAGAATTTGTATAGACTGTGAGCCGAAAGTGTTATGTGATTGTGAAATGATTAATTATTTTATTGTGGTCCTATTATAATTAATTAGGAAAGCCAAGGCTGACTCAAGGAATTGTTTTGAGGACTTCGTAGAAAAGAAAGTATTTTCCTTGATTGTAAAGAAAGAGTGTGATGCAAAAGTGATAATGGAAGTGTGAACAAGAGTAGAGTATTTGTTAAATGTGAGTAAGATATCCAAGGGATTACTGGATGCAAAATTAGTGATTGAGTATTGAGATAAAAAGGAGCATAAGTCTGATTGACAAGACAAAGGAAGAGGAGGGAGTAGTATAGTTCATTTCTATTATTTTTCAAGGAATAATACAAAGATAATATGGACAGTGGGTTCATTGGGATTACGCCTTAAGTTGTTTGGACAGTGGGTCAATCTTCCTTCTACAACTCCTAACAAGGTTGGAATCTCCTAATAGGGACTCAAAGTCTCCTAATAGAAACTGATATGTATTGAATGTTTTCATAGACTCCTAACAAGCTCCATCCTCTAACAAGGAATATTTATATTACTACATCATCTTTTGGGTACCATCCCCACTAGGGTTTTCCCTCTGATCAAGCATTTCCCTAGTCAACATATCTCGTATTATTGTACATGAGTATCTTGTTATGGTTTTTGATTACATTGCTTATATGGTTAATATTTGATAAGGTTGATAATTTTGATAATAATTAAATATCTGATTCACCCTCATCCCCCCTCTCTCAGTTATATTGGTGAACTATATATTCTAACATATATTTCATTTTTTGGTTGATTGTTGGGGGCTATGATATCTCCTTTGGAGATTCTCTTGCCTTGTACTAAATTAGGGGGTCCCTCTTGATGGCAAGAAATTGGTGTTGTACGATAATTGGATTGATGAATTTTTAAATTAATCTAGGAACTTACTCTTGAAGTATGCCTAGTTAGTGACAGAATCCAATGATAGATTTATGTACTAGCTAATTGTTGTTTTACCTAAGGTGTAAGGGAATAATTGGATAACCACATCTTCATGCTGAATTTTCTTCCTATTGTAAACTTATTTAAAAACTTTAGCAAAGTCCTTTGTTATTACCATTTATCCATAAAGGAACCTTGGAGAAAATTTATTAGGATTTTTAGGAAGTTTGTGGAGTTTCCCTTGTAGGATGATTGGTGAATCTCAAGCATTGAAAAAGAAAGTTATTAATTGGGGAGGCGGCTTATTTTTTTGTTGATGGGGAGGTGTAGGACATGTAAAAATGGATGGCTATGAAGTGAATTTTGGTAGTATAAAAATTTGGAATCGCTTTATCATTGAGACTTACAAAAATGATCAAGTTCTAGGAACTTGTTCTTGTTTGGTGATGACCTTAGTACTCACCACAAGCGGGATAGTGCATCAGAAGTTTGTAGCTTTCCCAAAGTTTCAAACTATGTTTGGCCCTCCTTCTAGTGCCATTTTTTAAAGCATCATAATTACATAATGAAAATGACAAAAATTCATGAGAATCTCTCTCTTGAAAAGTTGATAAAATACCAACTCTATGGTTCTAAGAGGTATTTTTCAGCTGTCTAGGTAGCTCAATTGAAGATATATTTTTTTAATGTGGAGGCCTTTTTTGGTTATGTAAATTCCAATCTATAATTCTCTGACACTTGGAAAATAATTATAGAAAAACTATAATTTTAACATTTTCTTATTGTTTAGTACATGCAATGTTAATGTGCAACTAATATAAATTTCTAACTTAACCAAGTTTTGTTTGAAAGAAAATTGACAAGAGATAGGGTAACAAGAGGATAAATTAAATTACTAAAAATGAAATCAAAATGGATATAGCCATAGTAGAAATGCATCTTTAAATTAAATCTTCAAAGGGAATGGCAAGAAACCAATGAAATTTAGAACTGCATAGTTGCAATCTCACTTATGCAATCATTGATGGAATTTTGTAAGATTATATGATATTTTACAACTCATCAACAAAAATAGAAGTGAACATATATGAGATAAATTTCTATGAATGTATGTGTAGAATTCCTCATCTCTTATTCATTATTACAAAGGTATTATGCAACTAATCATGAAAAAATCAAAAACATGACAAAATCAAAAACCTAAGATTGCATAAGAATTTAAAATCAATAAGACTATTAGATCCTTCATTGTTCATGAATCATTAATTCACAAAGAGAATGCACATTCCAACAAAAATCACTACACACAAAATGAGAGAACAATAACATACTTTATTGCATAAAATGCCAACCCTAAATACATGTTACATCGTTGTATTTATAGGGAACCCTCTCCATCATATGATTTTTTGAGCTAGGGGTTTTTCCATGAAAAGAGTATGCTAAAAATATTAAAATAAAGCTAATTATATACAAATTAACCCCTAATATGGTGCTAAGTAGGCCTGTACTCTTTTTTATTCATTAAATGGTGCATGGGCCTTTACATGACTCAAAATTGTAAATAGAAGAAGAAGATGAGAGGGGAGACATATCTAAGAAGAAAATAGAGCTTAAAGCTTTCCAAAAATAGGAATTCAACCTTCTCCATGAATATCAATCATTAATCCACTACTAAAATCAAAAAATATAGAATCATAGCATAAAAATGCTAAATTTAGGATCTAGCAGTTAGTTGGTAGTGGACCTAGAAGTTGACATTAATCATCACACTAGTAGAGTTGTAATGTTACAGTGTTGCAAACCTATGCACATATGGAGGTTAAAATTGTGCATACTCCAAAACTGCAAAGGTGAGCACGTGTGGAAGTCCCTAGGTCAAAATTAATTATTTTTGTCTAAGTCAAAATCTCAATTTCAACATCTAGGTTTTGTTGGGTTTCAAATAAGATGATGTTTGGATGAGATAGCTTGAAATTTTCTATACATAATATGATTTACAAAGGGTCTGGCAAGTCTAATGTTTCATATTTTTCCTCACACCTTTATGGAAATCATAGACATCCTTTTACACTTCATCAAACCTCTCTAGCTTTTTATCTAGCTATTTTAGTGTATCCTTTGCTCTGAAAACTCTCCTTATGTCATAATTAAAGGACACTTCTTCAAAAAACACCCAACATTTTTCCATTGCTACCTCAATTAAACATTAATTAGCTCTGGAGCAATCATTAAAAATCTCTAGGCTTGCCACACTTTAATATTTATTGACTTCCAAAATCTTGGCCTAAGCATTGCCCTGCATATACTGGATATCATCGAACATATACATCATAATCTTGTTTCCTACATGTATCCTCTCAATCCAATCATCATATTTATCCATCTCTTTACCCATGAAAATGGCTAGTAGCACTTTATACTTTTTCCTCTTGTCTTCTTAAATGCTTCCAATCATTAGACCATGTTGAGACTTTGCCTACTAAACTGAAATCTCGGTTTACTACGTTGCCTAGCCTTTTCTCATTTCCTTGAATATAGCATAGTAAATGCATATTATCTTAGGTTATATCTACTCCTACCTCTTTGAAATTGTGACACCATCTGTGGTATACATCCAAAAAATGAATCTCTTTGAGGTGGGGTCAAAACTCATTTCTCAAGGGTAGCCTTTAGTGTTATCTCAAGATTACCCAACTCAATGGGACTCATTGCCTCTTTTAAAAATGCCCATTATACCACTTTTTTTCTCAAAACTTGTATCTCCTTCTCACCTTGCTCCAATTGATAGAAAACCTAATATAGAGTGAAGGTGGTCAAAAATTTCCCTGTATCCTTTGTGATCCTTCCCAATACTATCTCTTACATATGGTAATCCTAGGAGTTATACTTTACACATCAACATGTGGTTGGAGAATAGAAAATTGTGCAATGAGATTGTCTTGCCTATCTCCCATGATAAAATTCAATCATTGTGGATCTTCTTGGTGAGGCATTTATGGCTGGAGAGATTTAGTGAGGACTAACATTCCTTTAGCTACATCTATAGTATGTGTCCTCTTATAGGCCTCTACTACCTATATCAACCATTTTGGGTGGTTCCCTATGGGGATATAGACTGACTAGGTAAAGGAGTCAACAAATAAGCTATTCCTTTACCCTTATCCAATCTCCTCTCTAGATTCTTCTCTACTCTTTGTTGTTGTACCACTTGCATGGTCATTTCTTTCTTTGGGGGAGATAGAGGTTGTGATATTATTGGTGGAGCCTACTTTATTGTTGGGCTTCCTACACTCCTTGATATACACCTACCTCTCCATTTGTAATATCCTAAAAAAATTCTTCTATCATTGGAGAAGACATGGCCATTTTATCTTGTGTCCCTTATTTCTCCATCCTCTAAGTGAGTACCCATAGGCATGAAGTCAAAATTATAGAAATCAAACACATCAAAATCATCCCTAGTTGTTCTCTCTATCCAACCTTCGTTCTCTAGGTTAGTATTCTTCTATTTGGATAGGTTGTTCTTAAATGGTTGAAAAATTTTGTATTTTACTTCCCCTTCTCTCATTCACTTTGATATCCTTTGTTGAGTGGGTCCTCCTATTTAAAGGGATGTAGTCCACTAGATCCCCTTCCCCTTCTTTACGATCTTTGAGTCTAGTCTCAAGGATAGCGTGTGACACGGTGCTACTTCTCCTCTTCTTCTTCAACCCAACCCCCTTTTTTCCAATGATAATTGTCCTAGTTCTCTCTTCTTGAGGACTAGTTTCTTAGGGATGATCTCCTCTCCCCATTATTTGGGTTTGACCACTTTTTCTTCTTTGACCACAACCTTCCTTTTCTTTCACATTACTTTTTCCCTCTTGTATGTAGTATGCAACATCCCTATCAAGTTGGTATACTATCTCTAGTTAAATTGGAGAAGCAGACCCTAAGTAGTAGTAACCTTAACTCCTTTCTCCTGCTTTAGTTAGATTGACACCATTAGAGATAGCTTATTTGGTAGGGGATCTAGTGTGAAGGGTTTATAAACTTAATCCTTATTTAGTTTAATAACATGTTGGGCATGATGCATAAGGTGATCATTATGCTCATAGTTCACCTCAACTTTCAAAATTTGTTGATCAAAGATCTTATCTTTATTATACAAGGATTCTAATATATTTGGAGTGTCACTATTATAAAATTTGTTGAATATTCATATCCCCATCACTTTCTCTATCAAACTAATATCCAATTTGTAGTAGTCTCTTAAACAAACTTCGCAATCACCAATATAGTTGATGTTGTGATCTTTGAGAGAGGAGTCTAGCACAAAATTTCTACCAACAACATGCTTAAACACACTAATTTTGTTGAAGTGTAGATGGTATATATGAAAATCATCCAACGGGTTTATTTCCAACTCAAACTCATAGGAACTAATAGTCATCTTCTCCTTTACTTGATAAGGCCAAACGCAAATAGGCCACAACCATATTTTTCATTTTTCCTTTCAAATTTGATCATAAGTCAAGATAATTTTCCTAGTAATTTTCAATAGTATCAACTTGTCTAATGGATATTGGGGCAACTTCTTTGGAGACAAAGCAATGCTAGCTACTTAGATGTAAGTAAATATGTTGAGTTGGATGTATAAGCCCCCACCTTAGTCACCTTTTTCATTATCTCCATAGATATCCTCTTCACATAATTTCTTCCTAAAAACCTAATGATGGAAAAAATGAAGGTTTCATTTACAATCATGTATTCTAGGTTTCTATTTCATAGTTCCTTTTGCACCAACTAAGGGTACACGATATAAGGCCTTGCATTCTTTTCCTTGGGGTTCCCCTTCTTTGTCAACCCTAGGTATTCTTCCTTACTAGAAATTAGCTACATCACATATGAACTTATAAAGAATCTGGGTTTAGGCTTTACCAACTGTAACTGTTAATCCAACGAGTCACTAAGGATAGTGCCTTAATTAATCATATTTTACCTTGTTCTTATCTTCTCAATAAATTGAGCCATCCATGTCTCAATATGATCGGTTGAGAGGAGAATCATAATTCTTCTTAGGAGAATGATACAATATTCAATATTAGCTATCAGATAGCCTCATGTCATGTTGACTCTGTTTGGCTTGTTGTGAAGAGTCTAAGCAACTCTCTCATAGGGAATCTTGTAGTACTAATCTAAGCTATGTAGATGGAATACCCTCTCTTTGTTATCTAGTCTAACATCCAAGAAAATTTCCCCTAAAACACTCTTCACAACTTTCTCATCACAAACATAATTTTTCACCAAGGCCATGATCAACTTTGAGGACTACACTAAAACTAGGTGCAATGTTGTGTTTATCAAACCATTCTAAATTATGGATGAGCATCTCCAATATCTTGTAGGGTTTATTACATTAAATAATAAACTCACTTAAGTCCATATGGCCTAGCTTTGTGTCTATAATCTCATAATGAAGGTCTATGAACCTTGATTTCTTTGGGACCCCCTTAAACTTAAAAGTTTCTAATTTAGGTGAGATCTTTTCTATTACTATTGAAGATGTGGAAGCCATTGTGATCTACATAAAATAAACATTGGCAATGCCTTTGCTAAGAGCTTAAGTAAATACAAGACTCAAGAAGACCCTAAAAAACTAACTAGTGAAGATAAAATACTAACTGAAATCTTAAAAACATGAAAATGGTGGACCTATGCACATTACATAGGTGCATACTTAGTACACATGCACAAGTGTGAAACCACTACAAGGTTTGTGATGCATAGTAAATAGGCCAAACTAGGGGATATGTGTGGGTGGTGCACATGAACAACCAGCACATGGTACATATCAGAGGGGTCCTAAGGCCCTTTACATTTTTCTTGAAGTGCAACATGGGCATTTGCAGATGTGCACAAGTGTGCATACACACTAGATTTTGAAGTATGCACCATAAGTGAGCAGGGTTATGCAAGTTGAAGAGATGAATATGTGTGATGGTGTGTAACTTGGGGCTCAATGGATGCAAATTAAATATTCATAATCCCTACCTCTTATTTATAGGTGACTGAGGATACAAGCATCGACACGCTTGTAAAAGTGTGTAGGTATGATTTGGGAAAAGGGGGGAGATGGGGGATGTGCACACCTAGTGTAGGTGTGCAAGCGCACACTTATGTTGTACTTTATAAAAAATAACCTATATTTTGAAAATTTGACCCTAAAAAACTCTTCCTAACTACCAAACATGAACCCTAGTATCCCAACTATTGAGACCTCTTGGAAGAATCCCTATTCTAAAGGTCAAATTAGTAGAATCATGAAAGACATGAAAAGGGGGTCCCCATTTTTGGACTAAAATTGGGCATGTATTGTAGAACCACAACAAGTTGGAAGAATGGACTAAGGATTTTTTAGGGCTTCATGATATGTAGGATATATTTGAAGAGGTTTCCAAAGATAAATCTCATTGGAGGTATTATGTAATTGTGATACCAAATTATACTCCATCCCAATATTTTGAGGAATATGAAGTGGAAGAGGAAGAAATGGTTGAGAGGGTGAAAGACAAGTAGGTCGAGGATTATTCTTGTGTGATAGGTGTGATACATCACATGATTATCTAAGGCATCACTAGGTTTCCCTTGTATAATTATTTGAGGATAACCTTTAAGGGTGATAAGAGGTTTATTAAGAGGTTGATGAATATGAACCAATGTTAACTTGTTGAAGCTCTTGATTTTTCATTGGATTATCTCTGGAAGAGAGAGTATAAAGGAAATAAGGATTGTGGTCATCCAAAAATACTTCATCTCTACAAGGAGAAAAAATATCTCTAGAAATAAAGAATATTTTAGGAGAATGTTGAAAGGAAAGGACATGAACCATACTATCTTTTTTACAAGGAAAAGAGTAATCAACATTACCATCTAGAGGTTCATCTCAACTAGTGTCATCATGAATTAATAAAGGTTGATTATCTCAAAAAAGATGATCCTCAAAGAAGGAATATATTAAAGCATCATCATATGCATTAAAAGGAATATCAAGAAAATCATTGGAAAGAAAAGATAGCAGCTACTCCATTGAAAGGAAATACAAAAGTAGATCTAAATGTGATAGGTAGATTTAGATGTACCAAAAGAAGGTAAATCCCTAATCCAATGAAGGAAATAAGGGAGATCAAAGGATTTAACTTTGAAATCTATGAGAAAGGGGAAAGTTGTCCTATTTACCAAAAGAAGGTAAACACACAATGTAAACAATCTAACTCCAATAAGAAATGGGCACAAGGTTGGGTGTACAAAAATGTTTAGGGGAAAAATGGAAGCCCTTTAATAGGACATAGGCCTCCAATTTTCACACTAAAGCATTAATATGTGTGTGGGGAGAAGGAATATTTCTAATGACAATCCATTTTGAATTTGAATTAGATTAGTTACACCCAAATAGAGGAATACATGTTAATGCTAATGCTTAATTTGAATTAACAAAAGGAAGAGGATGCAAAGGAATGATTCTTTGATCCATGTGTGAGATGTGTAAAGATAATTTCAAGATTGATTAATTGATTAAATCATATGTGAAATATAAATCTAGATGCTAAATGTAAACAACCCAATTAAGTTATGCAATTATGCTAAAACTATGAATTGAAATAAGATAGATGATGTGCCTTGAAATGTATAGAGGAAGATTCACCAAAACATGTATATCTGGGATGAATTTTGAAATTTTAATTTCATATCCTTGACTAAAATAGATAACCAAGAAAAACATAGAAATCATTTTTCTAGAGGAGCAGAAAATAGGTTGACTTGGTGATAATTATTCCAGAATAAGTCCTACAATGTCACCATATTCCTGGGGCACTATGACAAGGTCAACCTAACTTTTTTTGAAAGGTCATGAGGATTTATTTTCAAATCCACAATAATAATAAAATTAGTAACTTATTCTTGCACACAACAAAGTTGGATTTTTTTGTTTGGGTGAGGGAGGGCTTGCCTTGGTCAAGCCCTAGATTGTGGAATCAACCTTGAAATTACAATATAAATATACATCAATGAAATAAGATGAATGTAAGTATTTGCCTCTTTTTTTAAAACTCTTGTAAATATAGATTTGTGTTCCTTGTGTACTGTAAATGTTGAATTTGACATATAAAATGTAGGATATCTCCACAATCACAATAGATCTACCAAAATTGCATCATGGAGTCATGGATGTAAATATGCATCAATAAAGGAAATAATGAATGCCTCAATGTAGATATACTCCATTGATGGCCAAAAAAATGCTATATCTTGAAGAGGAAATTCTTACAATGGATCCTTGATTGGTTTGAAGAAAACTTTTTTTCTTGCTTTAATGCTTGAACGCCTTTCCTTTCTTTCTTGACATCTTGTGGATCTCTTGATTTCTTATGATGTCATGTGAAAATGATACCCATAAGCCTTCTTTAATACTATTTTTTAGGTGGGATAATAATGTAAACCAATTATCATCCTTTGACATTGGAGCCATAAGGTTTGGTAGAGCTCTGGTAGGCAGGAACCTACTTGGTAGGAGTTTAGCAATGGGGATTGATCCTAGTGGTATAGGGAATTTCAAGCAAGGAGTTCAAAAGGGGGTGTGGGGAAGTTGGATACAAGTTTTAGTGGGCTTCTAGAGTAGGAAGAAGATAATTTTTTACTAGGTTTATGTACTAGAAGATGTGGGGTCTTTGAATATAATCATTATAATCCTCTGACTGAGAGCTTAGTCCAAATAAGGGACACATTGAAGGAGGGGAATATCTCAATGGATTTGGGCAAGAATGCTAAAGGATCATGTGGTGAGGAGTAGAAGGAGGAGGATTTTGAAGTGGGTAAATGAAAGTGGTCTTCTTTATTTGGAAAAAGGCCAAGAGGAAATTCATCTTTTCCACTTGTTACTTCAAAATCCTACTAGGAAAAAGGTGAGTTTCAAATTTTTATCTCAGATTTGATAGTTGATTATTCTATTTCAACTATGGATTTTACCCTAGTTGGGAAATTTCTAGGGGCCTATCCAAATATTGATGCCCTTAGAAAAATGGTTAAAAGGAAATGGGCTACTCCTTCATTTTTACTTGCAAGGAAGATTTAAATATGGTTTTATGTGAAGGTCCTTGCTCTTTTGGTAATAGCACCTTAATGATTAAAAAGTGGGAACCAAATATGGATCTCTCTAATGCTTTCTTCCTCACTACTCTAGTATGGGTTAGACTCCTAGATCTCTTGCTTGAGTTTTGGCATGAAGACATTTTTAAAGGGATGGTTGGTTCTTTTGGATAACTTATAGCTATTGATAATATGATGGCATCTAGATCTAAACTTCAATATGCTAGAATCTATGTAAAAGTTGTTAGAAGTTATAGTTCATCAATATAATTGAGAGGGGGTGGGTGAATCAATTATGTATAAAACTTAAATAATTCTTAATTTATCAACCAAAGTAAACAACAATCATAAAGAAATGTGCATACACACATACACCAAATATGTTGACCAAGGAAACCCTTGATCAAAGGGAAAACCCTTGTGGGAATGATGCCCATGGAATAATGTACTAATCTAAATATTCCTTGTTAGTCAATAGACCCTGTTAGGAGTCTATTACAATGCTTAGTAAAAAGAGTCCCTATTAGGAGATTCCAACCCTTTGAGGAGTTGAAGAAGGCAGTTGAACCCACTATCTAATTGATCTCAGTACTATTCATTTCATAAAGATGTGGAATAATCTCTTTTCTCTTTCTTTATCCAGTACATCAGACTCCTTCACCTTCAGATCATGCAAACAGATCTAGAACTCATTATTAACCCTTAAGGTCACTTACACACATTAGCAGATTACTATGTTCTTCTACTTCATAATTCACAAGTCTTCTCTACTTCTTGATCATAGCTACTATCTCTAGAACTTGGAAAACACCTTTCCTTTATACCATACTCAATTATTAACCTTTAGAGTTGGCTTCATACACTTAACATTCATTTGAGTCAACTACTTATTTAATTAAATGATATACACATTTAATTAAAGCTATCAACTCATAGTTATTTCCAAACTTTCACACATGTAGGCATCCACCGACCAAATAGAAGG
Source organism: Cupressus sempervirens (assembly GCA_028749045.1). Classification (NCBI taxonomy): domain Eukaryota; kingdom Viridiplantae; phylum Streptophyta; class Pinopsida; order Cupressales; family Cupressaceae; genus Cupressus; species Cupressus sempervirens. Next base: position 414,417,796 of record CM053784.1, read on the forward strand.
CTCCAGAAGCTGCGTTAGAAGTCGACGCAAATCTAGAAGAATCCAAAAATGGTAACCGAACTTTCAGGAGGCATAACATTTGAACCGTAGCTCCGATTGACGAACCGTTTACATTTCTAAAAAGCTCTCAAAGTAATCTATAGCCCTATGGACCAGCTTTGCTCGTCCCCCATTTTTTGGCCCTTTTTGAGGTCATTTAATGCCCCTAACCTGACTTTGAAGCATTCTTAGGAGGTCTCCAAAAATCGAAAAACTGTAATAACTTTCAAACCGTGGGGCCTTTTGACCTAATTCTTTTTCTGGAATGCTCTAAATCACAATTACATTCATCTAGCTAATTCACACCTTCTAGTTTACCAAAATGATGGCCCAATTACATACTCCAATTTTTTTAGGATTTACTAGCACACTGATGGTGGAAGTGTGAGAGTTGGAACCTTTATTTAACCCAAATGGGTGTCCAAATATGAAAACACATGAAACAGAAACTAAGTCTAAGTACATTTTTTTGGGTGACATAGGATTTCCCTTATACCTCTAGGTGCTCCTGCATCAGACACCCAGGGTAGATTGAAAAGTGACCCTGTCACTTTATGAATGGTAGAGGAAATCCCAAATGGGAAACCTCAGCTGCTGAAATCCAAGTTGAGTCCTCGATTAGTCAACCTTTCCATTTGACCAAATACTCTTCATACTGCCTGTTTCTGGTACTCCTACCCACACGATGATCTAGAATGTCTTCTATCTCCTCCTTCTTAGAAGCAGGAATCGAACATGGCTCTAACACTAGCTCCTCATCTATACCATCATCATGATACTCTGTTAAATCTACAATGTTGAAAATGGGAGAAATGTGAATACCATCTGGCAGCTCCACCTCATATGCATTTCCTAAGTCATATTTCTTCAAAACTTTGCAAGGGCCAAATTTCTTCATTTTCAGCTTGTTGTAAGTACTGGCTGGAAATCTTTCTTTTCATAAGTGCACCATGACTAGATCCCCTACTTGGAATTCCTTATGTCTTCTCCTTTGATCAACCCTAGCTTTATACTCCTGATTCATCTTGGTAATGTGTGCTTGAACCTCCTCATGTAGACGCTTGATATGTTCAGCAAATTTTTTTGCTTTAGCACTTGTCCTCTCCCCTTGCTCTATCTTCCTCAATTATGGTGCAGTCCTTGGGCTATTCCCATATACAATTTGGAATGGTGATTTTTCAGTACTCCTATTTATAGAGTTATTGTAAGAAAACTTTTCTTGTGGTAGAATCAAATCCCATCTCTTGGGCTTATCCCAAACTAAACATCTCAGCAAATTGCCCAGACTTTTGTTTACCACTTTTGTTTGGCCATCAGTTAGTGGGTGATGCGTGGAACTAAATTTCAAATCGGTTCTTAACTTTTTCCATAATGTCCTCTAGAAATACCCCACAAATTTAGTATCTCTGTCAGAGAACTATGCTCCTTGAAAGACCATGCATTCTTACCACCTCTTTGAAAAAAAAGTCTACAATATGGACAGCATCATCAGTTTTGTGGCATGGAATGAAATGTGCTATTTTGGAGAACCTATCAACCACCACGAATACTAAGTCATTACCCCTTTGTGTCCTTGGCAATCCAAGAACAAAATCCATACTTATGTCCTCCCATGGCCTTGATGGAACAGGCAATGGCTGATATAGACCAGTATTGTGACTAAACCCTTTGGAAACTTGACAAACCTGGCAACTCTGTACAAACTTCTTCACATCCTATGAAATTTGAGGGCAAAAATAATGTTCTCTAAGAATGGCAGTGGTCTTATCTCGACCAAAATGTCCTACCATCCCTCCACTATGTTTCTCCTTAATTAGATTTTCCCTCATGGAACTCCTTGGAATGCATAATTGACTACCTTTGAACAACATGCCATCTTGAAGCAAATAGTCTAACCACTTGGTTCTATCTACAGAAAGAGGTTCTTTACAAGCTTTCCATGCTTCAGCAAAATCAGGATCCTCGAAGTACAAATTCTTGAGTTCATCAAACCCAACTACTTCAACCTGCATTACTATAAGCAACAACTGTCTCCTACTTAGTGCATCTGCAACCCTGTTAGATTTTCCACTTCTATGCTTCAACACAAATGTATAACTCTACAAGAACTCTACCCACTTCATATGCCTCTGATTCAATTTACCTTGGCTATTTAGGTACTGTAATGCCTGATGATCAGTATACAAAACAAATTCCTTTGGCAATAAATAATGCCTCCATTTCTTTAAGGCCTGAACTATTGCATAGAATTCTTGATCATAAATAGAATACTTCTTCTTTGCATCATTTAATTTTTCACTAAAATATGCAATAGGCTTACCTTCTTGGCTTAATACAACCCCAATAGCGTTGCCACTAGCATCAGAATCCACCTGGAAAACCTTTCTAAAATTTGGAAGTGCTAGCACAGGTTGTTCTGTTACCTTCTTCTTTAGCAATTCAAAACTTCTCACAGCTATCGTAGTCCATTTGAACTCTTTTCTATCCCCTCTTATTGTATCAGTTAGGGGTACACATATGCCACTGAAATTCTTAATAAACTTCCTGTAAAAACTAACAAGACCATGAAATGATCTTACCTCAGTAGCAGACCTTGGATTAGGCCATTCCAAGATGGCTTTTACCTTCTCTGGATCCATTTTGAGACCTTCGGGTGATATAACAAATCCCAAATAGACTAACTCCCTTTTTGCAAAGATACACTTCTTCAGATTAATTAACAGTTTCTCTTCCCTTAGCCTTTCAAGGACACTACAAATATGCAATAAATTTTCTTCCAAAGTCTTGCTGAAAATTAAAATATCATCTAAATAGAAAATAACAAATTTTCCCAAGAACTTCTTAAGTACCTCATTCATGAGCCACATGAAGGTGCTTGGGGCGTTCGTCAATCCAAAGGGCATGACTAACCACTCATAAAGACCCTCCTTGGTCTTGAAGGCTATTTTCCACTCATCTCCTTCTTGAATCCATATCTGATGATAGCCACTCTTGAGATCTATCTTTGTGAAGTACTGAGCTCCACTCAAGTAGTCCATAAGATCATCCATCCTTGGCAAAGGAAATTGGTACTTGATGGTTATCCTATTTATAGCTCAAGAATCTATACACATCCTCCACTCTCCATCCTTCTTTGGTGTGAGTACTATAGGTACTGCACATGGACTCAGGCTCTCTTGAATCAATCCCTTCCTCAACAGCTCTTGAACCTATCTATTTAGCTCCTCTGTTTCAGAAGGAGTCATCCTGTGAGCAGCCTTGTTAGGAAAACTAGCTCCTGGAATCAGATCTATCTGATGACTAATTTTCCTTACTAGTGGCAATCCATCTAAAACTTCAAGTGGTATTTCACTACTACCTTCTTTATCTTTCCTAGGAATCAAAGCATAGCACATATGTTGATGTTTCATGCCATCTAAAAACTTCCCTCCATCAACAAGACAAATCCTAGCACTGCTACATACCTTTTCACCTTCCTTTTTCATGGGCTTCAATTTGTGGTGAACTCCATCCTTTGTTAGAGAGTATGTGTTTGCATGCCCATCATGTACTGCATGTCTATCAAATTTCCATGGTCTACCCAACAATAGATGGCAAACATCTATCAGAATAACATCACAGAGAACTTCATCATGGTAACTCCCAATTTTGAATTTCACTAAACATTGTTCACTTACCAGGACCTTATGATCATATTTTACCCAAGCAATTTGATAGGGTTGGGGATGTTTCTCCCTCTTGAGCTTCAGCTTAGAGACCATCTCTTCTGATACCAAGTTATCAGTGCTACCACTATCAATGATCACGTCACAACATTTATCCTCACACTTGCATCTGGTACAGAACAAACTCCTCTGTTGTCCTGGTTCAATCTCACCATTTAGTAGGACTCTTTCATTTACCAAGGTCTCTCCTCTTTCTGTATCCTTTGAATGTGATGATTGTGCATCCACATCCACATGAGCAACCCTAGCTTGGCCCTCAGCTCTCCTATGTGTCCTTCCTTGTTGTTGAGGGCATTCAAAGGCATGATGACCTTCTTCGTTGTAATAGAAATAGGTACCACAAAAGCCGCCTCTTCCTTGTCCACATCCTCTACCTCTTCCTCTTTGATTTCCAAAGTCTTGATCATGGGAGCGTTTGAAACCCTCATTCCTCTGGTTCCTGTTAGTACCCACATCTTTATTTTTCGTTTGGGTTTCATTGCGGTCTCCAAATGATCTACCACTTCCCCTTCCTCCTTGACCGCACCCTCTTTGTCTTCCTTCAAACCTTTTATTCAGCTTCTCTTCAACTTGTAGGGAAAACTGGTATGCCTCTTCAACGTTGGTCATTCTTACTAGACTTAATTCCTCCTGGATGCTAGGTCGCAACCCACTGATATAACGAGCAACCTTCTCCTTATTTTCTTCTACATGCCTTGCTCTAATCAAGAGTCGGTAAAATTCCTCTGTATATTCTTGGACTGATCTTCCTGCTTGCTTTAACCCATGCATCTTCTTAAATCAAGCTCGTAGTCCACAGAAATGAACTACTTCTTCAATTTGTCCACCATGCGATCCCATTTGGTGATTTTCTCCTTTCCTCTTCTATTTCTTTCCAATTGAACCTCTTGCCACTAGATTTTGGCATGGCCTTTCAGTTTGGCCTTTGAAAACTTAACCCTATCTAGGTCCCTGATATCCTCATACTCAAAGTATTCTTCCAATTTATTGATCCAATCGATCAACTCATCTGGTTTTAGATTTCTTGAAAATACACCCACTTCAATTGTAGGTATTTTCCCAAACTTAGTAATGGCCCTAAAAAGCCTTTCCTCTACATGATTCAGAACTTCCCCATCAAATTCCCCTTCTGGTCCTATTTCTTCTTCTTCATTGTCATCCTCACTGTTGTCACCTGTGGCAACATTTGCTCCTCTATGGAGCTCCTCTTGCAATGCCTGTACCTACCTTTGGAGGGCTCTAACCTCCTCAAGATTAATAGCTCTGGCCCTTCCACCACGCTCTCTTCATGGAGGCATCTTCTAACTTGAACCCACAACCACACAGTCCTGGTGCAAACTGCCTCACAGTCGGCGCTCTGTCTACACACTCAGGAAAACCGGCTCTGATACCACTTTATGGAGACACAACCCAAGAACAGAATGGACACAACAGAAAAGGGAAATTGTATTAACTAAAAAATAAGCTATTACATTTAGTACAGAGAAAATAAACTTCAAAACATGCCCTAAGGGCTTACAATAGCATAAATGTGGAGATAATTTCTCCTTTCAATAACTCCTCTCAAACTCCACTCCGAACTGCCTTCTACAATGCCAGGAATCTCCTTAAATAGACCCCGAAGGGTTAAGGACTAGGAATACATTATAGAAATTTCTAGTAGGCATCCATCAACCAAATAGAAGGCTCCAGAAGCTGTGTTAGAAGTCGGCGCAAATCTAGAAGAATCTAGAAATGGTAACCGAACTTCCAGGAGGCATAACTTTTGAACCGTAGCTCCGATTGACGAACCATTTACATTTCTGAAAATATCTCGATGTGCTCTATAGTCATATGGATGATCTTTTCTTGTCCTCCATTTTTTGGCCCTTTTTGAGGTCATTTAATGCCCCTAACTTGACTTTGAAGCATTCTTAAGAGGTCTCCAAAACCCGAAAAATTGCAATAACTTTCAAACCGTGGGGCCTTTTGACCTGATTCTTTTTCTGGAATGCTCTAAATCACAATTACATTCATCTAGCTAATTCACACCTTCTAGTTTACCAAAATGATGGCCCAATTACATACTCCTATTTTTTCAAGATTTACTAGCACACCGATAGTGGAACTGTGAGAGTTGGAACCTTTATTTGACCCAAATGGGTGTCCAAAAGTGAAAACACATGAAACAGAAACTAAGTCTAAGTATTTTTTTTGGGTGACATAGGAATGCCCTTATACCTCTGGATGCTCCTGCATCACAAACACAATGTGCTATATTGATCATACAACAGAAATTGTCTTCCCAATGCTCTGTTTCCCTGCAGATCTATCTAAATCATTAATATCTTCCGTACATTGTCAATTTAGGTTATATGCACTTGATCACATGTCAAATACATGTTGGTGTATATTTTATCAATTTCACATGGGCAGATACACAATGTGATGTCCCCAATACATAGATTTTAGTCTACTACTCTGTCAGTCTTATTATGTTGTCATCAATGACAAACAAAGTCATAACACTGTTCTATAATATTTTCTCATAGCATTAGCATTCATGCTAAAAATCTCCCCCTTTGGCATTGATGGCAACATAGATGAAAAACATCTAGTTCCAAGAATATGAATGAGTTTTCTTTATCAATCAAATATTTCTTCATGTAACACTACTCCCCCATAGTGCAAGTTCTCTTGTTTTCTCATATCACTTTCTCTCCCATTCTAATATTTATATCTCTCTCTCTCTCTTTCTAATGTTTTTCATATCACACTCTCTCCCCCATTGACATCAATGTCAAAGGTAGTACATAACAACCTATTAGCATGATTACAAGTCAATCTGTTGCTTTACAATCTTTGCATATGATTGAATAACACAAGTATCTAAAGATATTGTTATATACTAATTGCCTATTATAAAAAGTCCTCAACTAACTCTGTTCATCATAGATAATCCCCCATTAAGAAAGCATCAGCATTCTATCTAGTCTAACAATGGTGTTGTGTACCCTAGACTGATGCACTTTTGCATCTTCTACTATGAGCTAGATAGGGGCATAACCCCAAGCATACCTCTCAGGTATTCAAATGTGTCCTTGTGTACGGCCTTTGTGAAAATGTCTACAGTTTTTTCCTTAGTGTTGATGTATTCCAATCTAATTTCTTTCTCTACAACCTTTTATTTTAGCACATGATATTTTATAGCAATGTGCTTAGTCTTAGAATGCAAAATAGGATTCTTAGACCTGTGGATTGTACTTGTGTTATCACAGTAAATGATAACAGGTTTTGTGAATGTGATTCCAATATCCTTCATCATCTGCTTCATCTATATGACTTGATTATATTTTTTTGCTACTACAAAATAATCTTCCTCTACAATACTTTGTGAGGTATAATCTTGCTTCTTGCTGAGCTAAAACTAATCTTCCTCCAAGGAAAAATGCTCCTCCACTAGTGCTTTTACTGGCATCCCTGTCTCCTACCCAATTAGCATTTATATAAGTGCAAAGAGAAAAGTCACTATTTCTATCATACCAAATACCATAATCTGATGTTCCTTTCAGATATCTAAATATTCTTTTCACTGTTGCATAGTGATATTCCTTAGGATCAGCTTGAATTCTTGCCACAATTCCAACTCCATTAGCTATATCTAGTCTACTATGAGTCAAATACTGCAATCCTCCAATCATAGATATGTATTTATTTTGTTCAATAATAGGCATCTCATCTTTGCTAGATAATTTATGACCAGTTACTATAGGAGTTCCAACAGGTTTACAACTTTCTAAACCAAATCTTTTCAGTAAATTCTTTAAATACTTGTTTTGAGAAATATAGATACCTTCTTTGTTTAAAACAATCTACAATCCCAAGAAAAATTTCATTTCACCTATCATGCTCATTTCAAACTCATTCTTCATGTCTTCTAATAATTTATTACTGGTTCATCATTTTCACCAAAAATGATGTCATCAACAAATACAATAATTATCAACAAACCATATTCTATTTTCTTTAAGTACAATTTACAATCTATTGTTCCTTTAGAAAATCCAAGCTTTGCTAAGTATTTGTCCAACCTATCATACCAGGTTCTTGGTGCTTGTTTTAATCCATACAATGCTTTCTTTAGTCTGCAGTAAAGGAAAACCCTCTAGTTGCTCAATGTAAACTTCTTCTTCAAGTTCTCCATTTAAGAATGTTGACATAATATCCATCTGATATACCTTAAAATTCTTGTTTGTTGCATATGCTAAGAACATTCTAACTACTTCCATTCTTGCTACAGGTGCATATGGCTCTTCATAATCAACTCCTTCTTGTTGAGAGTAGCCTTTGCACACAACTCTTTCCTTGTTTCTTATCACTTCTCCTTATTCATTCATTTTATTTCTGAATGCCCATTTGGTGCCAATCACATTTTTGTCCTTGGGTCTAGGAACTAATTCCCATGTGTTATTTTTAATTATCTACTGGAGTTCTTCTTTCATTTCTTCTTTCCAATAATTGTCTTTGATTGCTTCATCTGCACTTCTTGGTTCTACTATAGTTTTTGTTCTATAGTTGAAACATCTGTAAGCTTTATTTGTCAATGAATAACCAAGAAACATACCTTCATTGCTCCTTGGATCAAATTTACCAATATCATCATCTCTTCTGATTTAACATTTGCTTCCAAATATCCTAAAGTACTTGACTGATGGTGAGTGACCAAACCATAATTCATAGGGAGTTTTGTCCACACCTGTCCTCATTTACACTCTGTTTAGTGTGTATACTATTGTATTGACTACTTTTCTCCAAAAGGTCTTTGGTACATCATTCTCAAATAACATAGGTCTTATTGCTTTAGCAATTGATTTGTTTCTTCTTTTAGCAATCCCATTTTTCTTAGGTATATGGGGTGAGGAGAGTTGTCTCCTGATACCATGTTCTTCATAATAGATATTGAATTCTCTAGAGGTGAATTCTCCTCCTCTATCTAATCTTAAGCTTTTGATCTTAACTCCAAATTCATTTTCAACTTTGTTCTTAAATATTCTAAATTTCTCAAATCCTTCTAATTTTTCTTTAAGAAAAGCTACCCACATCATTCTATTGAAATCATCAACAAAATCATAAAGTACCTTTCTCCATAGAATCCTCTTGTTCTTGCAGGACCACTTAGAACTATATGTACTAGTTACAGCTTTTGTGTAGCAGAAAACTACTTACTAGGAAATGCGACTCTTTTCTACTTAGCCAAAATGCATTCCTTACAAATAGTTTTAGTGGGCTTAGAGATTTTGGGCAAATCTCTCACAGCAAGTGTATTACTAGCCTTCACAATGTTATCAAAGTTAATGTGACAAAATCTTTTGTGCCATAACCAACTATTGTCAATCTTTGCTACTAAATATGTTATTTCAGTAGAGTTTAATTGAAATACATTACCTCTAGTTTTTTTGCCAGTACCAAGTAGTTTTCCTTCCTTGTTCTTGATAATGCATGTATCATTACCAAATTGTAGTTGATAGCCTATGTCCATAAGTTATCCAACACTCAACAAGTTATACTTAAGTCCATCAACAAATTAAAAATCATCAGTATATCTTTTACCATCAAGTGTTATAGATCTAATTCCTATAATATGACAAGTTGCATTATTCCCTACTCTGACAATTCCTCCATCATAACTTCTGAATTTGACAAACTTGCTCATATCACCAGTCATCTGATGTGAACAACCACTATTAATGATCCAATCTTTCTTTTTAACTTGTAAAATTAGCATACTTTCTCCTCTGATTTCTCTATCAAGATCATTCTCTTTTATACCTACAAATCCTAATTCATCTTCATTTTTTCTTTGATCAAATTCTTCTTCGTCTTCTTCTTCACTAGCATATAAACAATTTCTAGATCTTCTAGATTTCAATCTACCCTTAAACTTGCTTTCTCTTTAAGGACACTTAGATGCATAATGACCATATTCATTACAAGTCCAACATTTAAAGATATTCTTACCATCTTTTTCTCTTTTCATAAGAACAGCCACTCCTTGGATCTTTTCTTCAATGGATTTGCTACTGCTAGCAATGTCACCCTATATTTTTGTGCTCCTTGCTAAACCAGGTTTGATGTTTAATGCTAAAATTGAAACATTACCAAGCTAAAATTGAGGTAATTCAAATATTACCCATACCCACTAAATTAAAAGATATCAGATCTTTTCTGGGACATGTTGGATATTACAGGCATTTTATAAAAGACTTCAGTAAAATAGCCAGTCCCTTGTACAAGTTGCTCACCAAAGAAGCTGAATTCGATTGGACACCTGAGTGTGATAAAGCTTTCTGCAGCTTAAGCAACTTTTGACCACAGCCCCAATTTTACAAGGCCCTGATTGGAACCTACCTTTTCACATATATACATATGCTTTTGATTATGCCATAGGTGCAGTTTTAGCATAGAAACACTCAAATCTTGAAAATGCTATTTATTATATCAATAAGAGTCTTCATGGCCCAGAACTGAATTACACAGTGACTGAAAAAGAATTGTTAGCAGTAGTCTATATTCTAAATAAATTTTGGCATTACATCACAGGTTATCATATCTATGTTCATACTGATCATGTAGCAATCAAATATCTCATGAACCAACCTACTATAACTGGTAGGTTAGCAAGATGGTTACTATTGCTACAAGAATTTGACATAACCATAGTGGATAAACCTGGAAAAACAAATGTTGTAGCTGATTATTTGTCAAGAATCAATCATCATGATATTGATACTACTCTGGTAGATGATTCATTTCCAGATGAACATGTGTCTCATATTGCTGTTAAAGTTCCATGGTATGCAGATATTGCTAACTACATTGTAGCTAATAAGACACCAGCCCATTTTTCTTATAAGGAGAGAAAGCTGCTCATATAGAAAAGCTTCCATTTCTCATGGATAGACAATTTTTTGTTCTATACTGGACCTGATCAAGTTATGCGCAGATGTGTAAGAGAAGATGAGACATGATATTTTGCATGCATGTCATAATGAGCCTTGTAGAGGACATTTTGCAGCCAAAAGAATAGCTTTCAAAATCTTAGCCACTGGTTACTATTGGCCTACCCTTCATAAAGATGCAATCAATTATACAAGGAAGTGTGACAAATGCCAAAGAATGGGTCGCCCAACCAAAACAAATGAAATGCCTCTGAATCCTAAAGTGGTGTTAACACCATTTGACAAATGGGGAATGGACTTCATCGGTCCTATTGATCCTCCATCCAATGGGAAGTCTTATATTTTGGTTTGTACTGACTACCTAACCAAATGGGTTGAGGTTAAGGCTATGAAGCATGCCCGTGATGAAAAAGTTGCCGAATTCCTGTATGAAGAGATTTTTACACACTATGAAGTTCCTAAAGAATTGGTTACTGATCAAAGCACACAGTTTACTTCAAACCTGATTTCAGAGTTGATGAAACAGTATAACATTAGGCATCACAGATCTAGTCTTTATCATCCACAAGCCAATGGACAAGCAGAAGTTACCAACCGTGAGCTGGAAAATATTCTAACTAAAATAGTCCATTTGCATCATCGGGATTGGACTAGCCGGTTACAAGAAGTTGTTTGGACTTATAGAAAAACTTGGAAAACCACTACCGGACTCACACCATTTGAGCTTTTTTATGGGAAAGTGGCAATGCTTCCAATTGAATTTGAACACAAGACTTTAAGAACAGCCTTGACCTTAGATATTGATCTTCCTGTAGCACAAAGAGAATGCCTCCTGCATCTTAATTCTTTGGATGAAATGCGCAAGATCGCTTTAGAACACACTGAACTGGTGCAAAAATAGAGAAAACACTAGCATGATTCTCATATCCTCAACAAATAGTTCAAAGCTAGTGATTGGGTATTATTGTATGATTCCCGCTTTAAGGATATGGCAAGGAAGTTGTAGACACGATGGTTAGGACCATATCAAATCATCCATGTCTTTGACAATGGAACAGTTCAACTAACCACAATTGATGATGTGCCTTTCAAAATGCTGATCAATGGTCATTGACTTAAACTTCACAAACAGCCTCAAACAAAAGTTAAATTCATGCAACAGTTCAAACAACTGGATCCAACAACAACTCAAGTATCTCTTCCTGCAGCTGAAGGTGAACACCTTCTGCCTACTCCTCTTCAACATTAATTCTAATTTGCATGTCCATAATAATAACTTTATGTTCGCATAAAGTCCATTTTCTTTTCATGATATTTCTTTCCTTTCATATCTTAATCTTCCATCCACCCACCCCACTCCATTTATTAATCTTCCATCCACTCACTTTCTACATAATTAAGTTTTTGTGTTTTCAATCAAATCTGCACATGTTGATGGATGTTGTTGTTTATATTATTTCTGCCACCTTTTTTTTTTTGGAGCATGTGACAATCCACTTGGCAGGTATAAATGTTTTCAAACTATTATTCATTTATAAGTTTGCAAATTTTGTTAATTATATATAATATTGCATAGTCTCTATAATTACAGCGTATTCCAGTCTCTCACCCATACTAGTCTGACAAGTGAGGACACTTGTCGTAAAATTAGCAGGGGGCAGGGGAGTGTCATACTATCCAATGACATGCCTGATTAACTGTGATGATTTTCTAAAATCTTGGCACTACCCCTTATTAATGAGAAATTTTTGCCATAAGTATGCCATGTCAAGTGTTTTACTCCCACTTTCTGAATGAATTTTTTTTAATTTTTCGTGCTAAGCCATGATGTGACCCACTTTTAAAATTTTGGCATTTGAACCATGTTTCCAGACAATTTCCACGCAAATTCATGATTTACTTTTACCTAAAGTTTAATTATGTCACATAACAATTGGTTATGGCAATTAATGTTCCCAAAAAGAAGTGGTGAAGCATCTGAGAAATAACGCAGAGTTTTGAAGTTTGCATTCAGAAAGGGAGAGAGAAATGGAGTAGCAAAAAAGAGCCGGTTGAGCACATTTTGTTTCTCTCTGACGTAGAAGTACTAAGAAGATTCAATGCATGTAGGTGGTTAGGTTATTATTTGAATTTAACAACATATGATGAAGAAGCAGCTATAGAATTCACCAGGACATTTAATGAAGGTGAAGCTTCTATGTGGGGTTTGATAGTAATTACAACAAAAGAACAAATTGCAAAAGTAACAGGGTTACCTTCTGTTGGAGAGCATTATCCAAGCTCGCATGACGCTAGGTCAGCAAGGGCCCAGTTCACTACCCCACATGACCCTCAATTGGATGTTACAAAGCAGGGGTGCAAGAGATTGTCTTTGCCACCTTCATACCCTGAGCTAGCAATGCATGTCATCAGGTATTTTACTTGTGAAGGCAGATTTTCTCACTTACATGCACACCATTTTAAGTTGCTTAGTTGTATAAGGCATAATATTGCTATAAATCTTCCAAATTTTTTGTATAATATGCTCTGTATTAGTGCGGAAGAGACTCAAAAAGGGAAAGATAATTCTGTCACTCACCATGCCTTGATTAAGTTGTTAATAGAAAGGTCTCTTAGGGATGTATCCCCTTTGACATGGGATGACTTTTTAAAATTTAAAACCCTACAACCCCAAGTTGACCCTAGTGAACAGCAGGGTGAGGAAAACATAGTTCCCAGTAGTGAGCTTGCAAAACAAAATATTGAGAGAGCTGAAATAGAAAATGCACAAGGGATTGAACCAAAATTTTCTTCCACTCAAGAGAATGTGCCTCCACTTGAACAGGACATCCCTAAACCCACTACTAGTAAAGCTAAAAGGAAACGAAAGTTGCTAGAAGAAACCGCTGCTCAACAAAAATCTAGTCCTACAATTAAGCAATAGAAGAAAACAAAGAAGGTTCCTACAGCAACTAATCATGCAGTAGTGACACCGAAAAAAAAAAGTAGGCAAAAGACAATAGTACAAGAAGAGACTCCTTTGCAGAGAAGCCCTAGAATGAGAGGGCAGATTTTTAAAGATCCTATATTGTCTAAAGCACCTACTCCAGAGTCTCCTGTGCAGATAATTTCTTACCTTCACACTGAGATGACAGAAGCTTCTGGTAATCCTCCTGCAGCATGTGAGCAAGAAATTAACGAAACCTTAATGGATTTACCAGGTGTTTCAAGCCATGAGAATGAAGTAGTTCTTGAATGTCATGATTCGAATACTGTCTTAGTCCCATATAAATCAACATGGATCAATAGTTTGGCGGAACATCTATGGCGGGAACAAAAAAAGAAAAAGGATTATGAAGAGGATAACAGTGCCATCACCTTGCAAAAACTCCTTTTCCAATTATATGGATAGCATTTATTTGCTGAAGCACTATGGAAAGAGGAGAAGAAAAGAATGAGCAAGATCATAACATCACAAAATGAGAAGATTGAAGAATTGAAAGAACAGCTAGAAAGACAGAAACAGCGCATGGAACATGCACTTAAATTAGCTGATCAAGCTCTTGCTTGCAGAACACCTCCTCGAGTATATGCTTTTTGTTTGGAAGAACAATACCTTTTGTTTCAGTTGATGTTAACCCTCAGAAATGTAAATGAAAAATTCAAAATTGCACAAGAGTTTTATGGGTTGTATCAAACCTTACCACGATGGTAGCAAAATCTATTGTGTGAGTTGTATATTCATAATTTTGTCATTCCTGCAGAAACTAAGTGGAATCCTTTGCTCTATATAGGAGATGTGCATTTGAAAGCTTTTATGTCATGGATGTCTAATGAGGCAAATTATGATAGACAACTGATTAATTACAGAGATGAGGAGAAAACAAAACCTTTACCCTTGAGGGCAGAAAGTCAACAACCAGAAGAAATGCTTTGAGACTGGTTTACATTAACCTATGGAAATAGTAATCCAGAAGTTAGAAAGAAGGTATTTGCTGCTAGAGCCAAAGTGTATGCCGAATATGAAAACTTGCCCTACTTTGCATTCCAGAGAGCTATGACTAGAGTAAGAAGTAGATGGGCACGGTTACCTAATTCTCTCAAGAAATTAGAGCCACACAGTCCTATTAATTTGGAAGTAGCACTATATAGAGTTCCAAAATATTTAGAACTGGGAAAGAAACTAAGGCTAGAGCTATGGTGTCCTTTGACCATGAAACCTCCAATGCTTTTATGGCCCCTGTATGATATTGATGCTGACAAACTTGATAAGTTGCAGGAAGACCACAGGCGAGAAGTATGGAAAGGACTAGAGGATTCTATTACACCTTCAAGAGCAGCAGAAAGGGAAAGACAAAAGTTGGGGAGCTCAGATCTTTGACAAAAAAGTGTAATGCTTGAGGACAAGCATTAGTTTAGCAGGGGGTAGATGATGAGTCTAAAAAATGCCTTTATTTTGTTATGTTTAAGATACTTTGTGATACTCTGTTTATCCTTGTTTTAACACTTATAAGCCTATGTTTGATAAACCTTTGATGATTTATGGGATAGAAAAATGATGTCATCTTTTGCCTAAATTATATCTAATATGCAGTATTTCATATAAATATCCAAATGTGCGTTCTTATGCTTGAATTTAGTTTGATGGATGTTTATTTGCAAATATGTCTTATATCATAACTAACCTGATGATAAGGATTAAAGGATGAGCGAAAGAATCCAAAAATTGGTTGCCGACAGAATTCAAGGAGAAACGAGCATCAAGGAACAACCATGAAAAGGAAGTTATAACCACTCCAAGAAACATGGTAGCGAATAAGGAGGAGCTTTTACGAGCCATTGCCTTCTCTACATTTACGTTGTAACAAGCAGATGCTGAGACTTCATTGCTCCCTCCTCAATTCTGTTATCCTTCCTTTTTGCTTTCAGTTGTTCTCCTATATTCTCTCCTGAAGACTTAACTGAGGACAGTTACTTTTCTATTATGTAATAAAGAGTAGATTCCCTATATATGTCAGGATCGACTCCTGTGTGTGAAGTTTTGGTTTTTAATAAATTTTATCAAGTAAGAGAGAACACTGATTCACAGTTTGTTGCAGTTGTGTTTTACAATTCTAAATCATGTAATGACTGATTAATGAAATGAATTAGTTCTCTTTAGCTTCTATCCTGTGTTGGTATATTAGAGAAGCCAACCAAGGGGGCCCACTTGGAAGGTGGATTAGATTAGGATAGAATAGATTCATTTTACTAGCATTAGCAGTATTTTAAGTAAGACGTAGCTAGTTAATCCCTTCCTGTAGCATCACACTTCATGAACGTTCTTGCAGCATCTACAAGAATATTCTAGTGGATGAGTCAAGATGGAATCTTTGTTATCTTGTCATTGTATTATCAACATTCATAGATTCAGTATTTTCCTTTCCACAGCAGTAGTGTAGTTTCCTTCCTTTGCATTTTTACTTTCTTGCAGCACAAGCATAATGACTCATCAAGGTACCTAGTGTAGATACTGTGCCGACCATTTCAAGTATATGTCCTTGGGTTGACAATCTAAATGCACCTCATGGTAGGGGAAAAGTAGTCCTTACCTTGAATAGATTATTCCTAAGCTAGGCCTAGCGCATGACTATGGAACACCTATTGTGAGGCAGTTCACTAGCCTTACTAAAGGAAGACAAAAAAAAATACTAATGAAAAGGATATTTCTAATGAACTGGTCTCTTTTTCTTCTTCCCTGTTGTCTTCTGACCCTAATGTTGATGAGACTTAATAGTTTGAGTTGCTTGAAGTTATTCCCCTTTTGGTTTCTAATGATTTGAGCAAAATGTTGAGTGTTACTCCCAAGAGAGAGGAAATTTTCAAAGTTGTGTGCGCTTTTCAAGGAGATAAATCCCCAAGGTTAGATGGTTTCCCTATTTTTTTCTTTTAGAAAGAGTGAAAACTAGTTGGCAAAGATGTGCATGATGTTTTTGAAGAATTCTTTGGAGCTAAAAGAATGATGAAGGAAATTAAATCTACCTTTTTGTCTTATCCCAAAGAAGATTAGAGCTAACTCCCCTGAAGAGTTCAAACCTATTAGCCTCTAGAATTTAATTTATAAAATCATTTCTAAAGTCCTCACTCTGAAATTACTGAGCATCCATCCTAATATGATTTATGAGCAACAAAATGGCTTTATTCCTGGAAGATAAATTCTTAACTCTATTATATTTGTTCATGAAAATATCCATTCTTTATCTCTTTCTAATAAACAGGGGTTTATTATGAAAGTAGATATTGCTAAAGCTTATGATAGAGTCAAATGGACTTTTCTTCACAAGGTTTTACTTTCTTTTGGCTTTAGAGATAATGTTATTAGGCTAATTATGCAGTTGGTCTCCACTAATTCTCTTGTTGTTTTAGTCAATGGAAGTTCCATAGATTTTCTTAAACCCTCTAAGGGGTTGAGGTAGGGTGATCCTATCTCTCCTATTCTCTTTATTATTATGGCAAATAGCTTGGGTAGATATATTGGGAAGCTAGTTTTAAGAGGGGAAATTCAAGGTTTGAGACCTTCTTCTCATCCTCTTATATGCTCTTACGAAAAATTTGTGGATGATACTATTTTTCTAGATAAAGCTAATGTTAGGGAGGCTAGAAGCCTTAAAAAGGCTCTCAATCTTTATTCCTCTATTTTTGGGCACTTGATTAATTAGAATAAGAGCTCTCTATTTTTTATTCACACTCCTAAAATTAGACATAGAAAGATTGCTAATATTCTTGGATGCTCTATAGGATCTTTTCTATGTTCCTATCTTGGTCTCGCTCTAGTGCTTAGCCCTTGAGATAACTTTTGGAAGGATCTAGTTAAGAAATTAAATAAGAAATTAGCTGGTTGGAAATGTAATATGCTAACTCAAGTAGGTAAATTAACTCTTCTCAAGGCTTGCCTTCAAAGTATCCCAACTTATGCTTTGAGCCTCTTTATGGTTCCAGCTAAATTTGCAGATGCCATTGATAAAATTCAAAGGAATTTTTTATGGTCTAGAACTATGGAAAGAAGAGAATGGCTTTGATTTATTGGGAAAAGATCTATAAACCTAAGATGGATGGTGGCCTAGGTATTAGATCTATAAGAAGTATGAATAAAGCTTTATTGGCTAAACAAGGGTGGAGAGTGTATGATGATAATAAGGAATGGAGTTCTATTTGGAAACATAAGTATCTTTATGAGGCTCCAACTATTTCTTTCTTTCTATCCTAC
Organism: Cupressus sempervirens; assembly: GCA_028749045.1. NCBI lineage: Eukaryota > Viridiplantae > Streptophyta > Pinopsida > Cupressales > Cupressaceae > Cupressus > Cupressus sempervirens. Next base: position 414,435,723 of record CM053784.1, read on the forward strand.
CCTATTATTCCTACTTTGTATGCTATTTAGAGTGTGGTCCAAGGTGCTAAACATATCTTGAATAAAGGCTATAAATGGGAAATTGGTAATGGATGTAAAGTCAAATTTTGGAATGGAGAGTGGCTTTTGGATCACCCTTTAGTTGAGGATTTTGAGGACATGAATTGTATGGAAATTTGCAAACAGATTTATGGTGAATTTGTGGAGAATTATTGGACTAACAATGAGTGGGTTAATATTGTTGAGATTAATCAAGAATTTCCTTGTATCTAGATTGCCTTGAATTCTTTTAGCCTTTATCCATAGCATGAGGATCTTATGGTGTGGAGGATTGATCCTGGAGGCTTCTTCAAGGTCTCTTCTATGATTAGATCTGAGGATAAGGGTAATTTTGAAATGTGGGCTAAAGTGTGGATCAAAGGACTTATTCCCAAAATCAATATCTTTTTTTGGACTATGCTTCAAAATAAAATTTTAATCGTGGATAATTTGCAAAAAAGAGTTTATTTGGTTAAAAAAGGTTGTCTTTGCAAGATGGGTTCAGAAGATAGGAATTACCTTTTTTTGAATTGCAGACTTAGCCAAAATGTTTGGGGTTATCTTTTTCAATATTGAAACATCTCTTGGGTTCAACATAATAACATTGATCATTATTTTCAAAGCTCGATATGTCCTATAAAAGATACTAAATCTGGTTTTCTCTAAAAGAGATCTCTTCCCCATCTCTGGTGGGGTATATGGAAAGAGAGGAAAAAAAGAATTTTTAGAATCAAGGAAACTCTAGATTGGGTTTTGGGTCAAAATATTGTTAGAGCTATTAAAGAGAATTTCAAATCTAAGAACAAAAAATTTTGATCAAACCAAAATAAGTAATCCTATAAATGGTAAAGGTACTAAAACTAAATAGGATGACCAGAGATAGTATGTGAAATGGAGATCTCCCCCTTTGGGATGGGTTAAAGATAATTTTGATGGTTCAACTAAAGGGAATCTTGGAAAAGTGGGGTGCGGTGGAGTATTGAGAGACCATTATAGTAGAGTAGTGGATGCTATTGCTATACTTATAGGTCATTCTACTAGTCATAAATCTAAGGCTATGACTACTCTATTCATGGTGAGGATGGTTGTGGAATCAAGATTCTAGAATATATGGTTGGGAGAGGATTCTCTTAATATTGTCAATATGTTGAATAATAAGAGTATGATAACTTGGAGTATTGAGGGTAGCATCATGGAAATTAAAGATCTTATTAAAAAATTTGATAATATTATTATCACTAATATTTTTCATGAAGGTAACAAAGTCACTGACTAGATAGAAAATAAAGCAATTTATAGGGAAGCTAAGATGAGTTGACAGGATTACCTCAGCAAGGAATGTGAGTTGATGGAAATTGTTAATTATGATATGAGAAATACTATTGAAGGAAAGATTGCATAAGATTGAGAAATTTATGATGATAAGAGATGGTTTTATGGTAGATTATTTGTGTATCCCAAGGAGGTACCATTGTGCCATTATGGAAAGTACTTGGCACATTTTTAGGGTTAAAATTTTTGTGGAGATTAAATATACTTTTTTCTCTCTTTTGGTTACCATTTCTTATATTAGTTTTAAGTGCAGAGCCAACTACGAAATGGGTGGAGAGCCAAGGAAACAAGAGTCAAAGACCTGCAAGGACTAGAAGGTGAATTCAGTTGTGTGGGATGTTCTCCAAAAAGGATAAGTAACAATGTATATTAAGAAGCTTCATGGTTACAAGCCCCACATTACAGAGTATTTTTTCAAGAACTGGATTGAAGATAGGGTTATGATGCATGGGGTTACTATGAAATTGTCTAAAGAATTTCTAGCTGAGATTATGTAACTTTCTATGGAGGGCCTAAAATTTAGCAAGGAGACTAGCATTTTGAATGTTGCCTTCAAGAAATTTCCAAAAAGTGATGAAGAGGAGAAAAGGCTTGAAAAGAGTGGTGACTTCTATGACCTAGGCCAGATTAAGGTTATAGGGGGGGATGTCTTATCCCACATTCATGAGTATTTCACCCTCAATGGAAGATCTAAGAGGGTACACAAGTTTCATTTTGTGTTTTTAAATCACTTTCAATATAAATATAGTGGTCTTTCCCATTATATTTGAAGCTCTCTTTGATTCATAGTCTCTAGGCCCATAGGAAGGAGTCTAGACCCATGCTCCATGAGGGGCTAATTTTTCTTATTGAAAATTATTGTAAAAAAAAGTTGTTAAACCCTCTCTCATTGTGAAGAAGAAGCATAATTCTCTTGGTAGTGACCATGATGCAAAGAAAATTAAGGGTAAAAATGAGGAGGGAGTTAGCAACAGTAAGAGTGCCAAGAAGGGTAACAAAAGAGGGATAAAGAAGAAAAATGTGGAGGAAGTAACAGAGTCTAATAATACTGCTAAAGATAAAGATAAAATGGAAATGGGGGACCTCAGTTCAAATCTGGATGGTTACTCTAGAAGTAGAGCTATTTCAGCCAATAAGGATAATGTGGATAGTAGTAAAGAAAGAAAAACATAGTCTAATGTTGGGTCTGAAGCTTTAGGGCATAACGAGGGGAACCAAAGTGATCACCCTACACCCACAAAAAGGGATTCTACTGAGGATAAAATGGATATGGAAACTAAAAAGAACGATGATGGAAAAGCCCTTATCATGAAAGAGCAAAGCCTAAGAAAGGAGAATAAAGAGGAGCTTAATGAACAGCAGGGCTTAAACACTAAGAACCTCAACCAAGTCAATATTATGGATAACCAGGAAACTACCATTGACTCTAGGAATAAGTTTGTTGAAGGGCTTAGGGATGATTCTCATTAGTTGAACTTGTTGTTCCTTCATAGAGCTAAGTTTAAAGCTAATGTGTCTCTTCAAGGAGACTCATGGCTCTATACTAAGATTATAGTACTAAAGAAAAAAGTTGGTGAGATGCAGAAAGAGTTGGATCATGAAAGCAATTTTAGACCCCATCTGGAAAGCCAAGTTGGAAATATCCATGAGAAACTTAAGGAGTATGAACTAGAACTCTGAAAATTGATCAAGGATAGTGGGTAGAAGATGGAGCTTGTTACCTCTAGTATATGTGTTGTGGTGGCCAATTTAGGCAAGAAAAGTAATGAGGAGATTATGTCTCTAGATACAGTTGGGGATAATAGTCTAAGAGGCATAAGTAAGAGAACAAGGAAAAGTATGAAGAAAAAGGTTATTGAGGCTCCTGAGGTTCCTAAATCTGCAATGAAAGACATCATCCAGCATATTACGGAGGCAAGCAAGGAGTTAATAAAGGTCATCAAAGAGCTTCTTAGGAGTTGGTCGAGTTCGCTGGAGTGTTGGTTTCTAGTCAGTGTTGGTTTGTTGGTTCTATTTTTTTGTTGTTTCCATCTTTTTGTATTAAATTCTAGGTTCTAGGTCCTTGTAAAACCTAGGTTTTCTTTTGTTTGTTTACTCTAGTGGTTTCAAGCCCCTGAAAAGCATGGGTTTTTTTATGTTTTGTGGTGAACTTTAGGTTTCAGGTCCTTGTAAAACTTGGTGATGCATCTTGTTTATCTTTAGCTTTTGTAAAGGGTTTTGTGTCCCTTAAAACCTATTTTTTCATTAATCTACAAACCAATTGGGGAGGAAAATAACATTATTAAAAATTTTGAGACACTTCTTGTAGTGCCTCTCCTATTTGATTTATGTAAGTCATCCTGATGAATGTAACCTTGATGATCTTGTTTTTCGGTGATCATGTTGAGACCCATGAGTGGTCTACACTTGTGGTGTAATTGGATTTATGATATGATCTCAGTAAACTATTTATGCTTATGCTTGATCCATGATATTGTAGTTCATAATTATCAATGGATATTGTTAGATTTATTGTCATGTGCTTATGCTATGAATATTTATATTATTCTTGTAGTAAAAACTTATTATGGTGCAAATGAATGATTTAAATAGATTATTTCACTGAAATTAATTAAATGATTATTTATACGAGTTTGTACATTATTGCTTTGGCTATATTATTATCATGCATCTACACTTGATTAGGTTGTTTATTGTACAGAACTTATATCCTCGGTAGTGGCATGTGGAGTTATTGATTCACCTATTCATATTAAGCCAATGCCATCCCTGTATGGGTGATGTATTTGTGTTACTTAAAATAATAAACCCTCTAATTAATTTGTAAATTTTGATTCATTATACATTTTTATTAGACCTGCGAGTGTGTCTGTACATTTAGGAGTCTATTGTGGTCATGGAAGTTATTAAAATATTGCAATTTAATAGTTTAATTAGAATTTTATATTTGATTTAATTTATTTTAATTTACTAGCTTATTTATTGTAATTGAATTCCAAACAATTGAAATTTCTAGAATTATTTGGGTTAAGGCAGCTAATTAGATTATTTAATTTAAATAATCCAATCTATATGTCACTTGGTAATTTGCATATTTTGGCTAAAAGTGAGTTTATTCTCACTTCTTACTTTTGAAACTCGTGATTTTTGAGAAAATCTTCCAAAACCCTCTTGTGAGCATTTGGAAATTTGTTCATTGGGTTAGTTATTCTTGTGGGATCATTATGAGAATAGACTCATTGGATTTAGAGTGGGAAACACCTCCTTTGTCAAGCATTAGTTTGACTTTGGTGCCTCCATTATTTTCTAGCATCAGTTCTCATTTCTGACCTTTTGATTGTGAGGTAGGGCTTTTGTGTTTTTGTAGTTTTGTCTTGTTTTAGCTTCTATTTATTATTTCTTTAGGGTTAGAGGTTGAGAACTAGTTTTCCCCTCTATTTTTGTATGTTTATTTGGCCTAGTGGGTGTGTGTGAGAAAATTGGGGTTCGTGGCTTTGAATTTAGAAGTTTTGAGCCATTATGCTAGTTGTAATTGTATATGAGCTTGATTTTTAGTTTTTTTTTGGGAGTTCAGAAACTATTTTGGATAATTCATTTTAATTTTGTCATTTTTTAACAACATTGATTTTTAAGCAATTCTTATATCACCTCATTTTGTGTGGTGCCCAATTTTCTTGGGTATTTCTTGGCATTTTTTTGGTCATGGATTTGGAATGAATGTTAGGTTTCCAATCTAACACCATTAGGATTTGTGTAGAATTTATACTCCCATATTTAGGTTGATTAAGTGATTTCATGATGTTTGGTGTTTTTTTAACCCATTGTGATTCACGTTGAATTTGTAATCCCAGATATAGGCCTATTGAGTGAGATTGTTATACTTGTTTCATTTTTGCATTTTTCATCTCCAACCCTTGCATAGTATTATGTGATTACATTTGTAAATATGGTTGTTCAAACACATGATCATGTGTTTTTGTACATGACAATATCTTGTGAGACCCAAACTCTTAGATATAAGTTGATTGAGGGATTGTTCATTTAGGGCTTGGGTTGGGAACTTGCATTGCCTTTGGGCACTCATCATGTGATGAACATGGGAATCTAAGGTAGGCAATATCTCATGTACCCCAATTTATATTCCAACAAGGTAGCATAAATAATTTCTCACAATTGATAACTAAATTAATAACCAGGTAATAAAACTTAATGATAAGATAAGAGAACACTTGTATGGTTAATTTGAGGGTGTGTGCATGTGCAATTAATCCAAGAGAATGGTGTGATGGTTTCTTGAAGGATTTTTTCCACACCATATATAGCTTGTTATTTCCAATGACAAGTGACTTACACTCCGCTTGAGTCCTTGCATAGTTATCTTATCTTAGGTCTAACCAATGACCTAATGTACTACATTGTCTTCATGACCATATAGATGCTGGTATCATACTTGAATTACATGTGTGATATCCATGAGTGAGTGCTTATTTGATTATGGTTGGGTCATTAACTTAATGAGTACAATGGGTGTGGACATGTGGGTACCACATGGTTGGGAGGTGTAGCTACCTATACCACTACTAGGGGCTATTTCATAGAGATGATCTACTTCTAGTTGAGTCTAGTGTTAAATATTCACTTGGTACTTTTTTGTATCTAAAGTATGTTTTCTAGTGCTTTATGTGTTACATTGGATGCATTTTATATCATGTTTAAATAATTTCTACTATGTTACTTGATTCATTCCTTTATTCTTCTTTCTTAGTTGATGATTCTTACCACTACTTTCAATTACTAATGTTATTGGTAGATTAGCATGTTAGGTGTTTCTTATTTCATGTGATCTTGTGGATGGTTTACTAGTAAGAAAGATCTCATGAGGAAACTCCAACTATATTTTTGGAAAAATGAGATTTCATGCTCAAGGGTATGGTTAGAATCCTTGAGGTCTCATGATGCCATTAAGGTTGGGAGGAAATGAGCACGATTAATTTAGTTTGGTTGCTTCTTTGCCTATGCTTTCCTTTCATTGTGTAATGTTCCTTATGTTTATGTTTTCCTTATGATGTTGTGGTTTAGATGGATAAATTTCATTATTCTAATTTCTAATATGCTAGGTTATTTGATCTTCTATTATGCATTCAAGTGATTACTCCTCAAATTTGGTGGTTTTGGTACTCCTTGGTGTACATATTTGTTGGTGCCCAATATAGACCCAACATTTCAACTTTTAGTGTAGAGTCTTGAACTTCTTTAAACCAAGGTTCAAAGCAATTCAAAGGGATCCAATGGTTTGAAGTAGTTTAAAATGTAGATCGGTTGACTCAAAAACTTAATTATCCATGTTTAGATTAAAAATTGAATTTAGTCTTGGTTCATAATTCAGGTTCAAATTCTATTAGTTTGACATTCTTAAGAAAGTACAAACTAAGGTTGTAAAGATCAAAGATTCATTTCAAAATCTCAAAGATGCAGATTTAGAATCAAGGTTCAAGCTCAAATTTTCAAGTTCAAAATTCTAAAGTCAATTTAGAGATGCACCATGTAAAGTGATAATGCACTACTCCATATTCAAATTCAAATCTAAATCTGATCATAGAAGGTATGAAGTCTAAATATCCCCTATAATACAGTATTTTCTTGAAAGCTTGTTAACATCTTGAGTAGCCCTATATGTTGATTAAAGATAAAAGAAGCCATGATGATCATAATACCATGGGTTCTCAATCATGAAAGCTAGGGCTTGGTTATTTCACAAAATTTTGATGGTTTTATGATATCTAAAGGTGTCAATGAATCAAAACTGAAAGGTTGATCGAATCATAATAAAGGGGAATATGAAAATCACTTGACAAGAATTTGATTGTTGGTGAAATGTTGTTTCAGTTATAGTTTGGTAGTGGGTTTTAAAGCCAACACTCAAGTATTTGATAGTCTTCAAACATTCAATGAATCGTGATAGCCCATCATGAACTATTTACATAGAGCCCAGATGTATGGGACATGTTGGAGATCTTCTCGAGTCTGTGAGCTCAAGATCAAAGTTCAAGTTTAGACTCAAAGCCACATTCATTATTTTAGAAGTAAAAGTCTTGAATATGCCATACAAAATAATGACAAAGAGACTAATGATTTGAAGATTTCTAGAATGCACTATAAATCCACCAAATTGATACAAGCAAAGATGAAAAATATAAGGCTCTTGTTGGCAACTTTATAATTCTGATTTTATGACAATCATAAAGACCCTCACACAGTGGCCTATAAATTTTGACTTAAGCATAATTTCAAAAATTGCTCTCATTGAAATAAAGAAAGTTAGGATTATGCCAACATATTTAAAAATTAGAAAGATCCAATAGTGCAATAATTATTTATGCCCCCTGTAATCAAACCTATTTTTACTGTCAGAAATATTCTAATCTGCCCAGCATCATGAATATTTTGTTTAAGACTAGATCATTCAAATGCCAGGTGGCCATGAATTCTAAAAACATTTTGGCAACCAAATCAGAAGGGATCATTAAAAATGTGACTCATCACTTTTATTGATATCCTTATCTTGATCCAAGGAGAGTGAGAGTGAAGTGTTGGTATAGAAACATGCAATCATCAATTTTAGCTCATAGCATTCAAGAAGTGAAAATAAATATGATATTTGAAAGACAAGTGTCACTTATAATGTTTTGATTAATACAAACATTATAAAGACAAGTAGAATTTCCAAATGGGCTTTTAAAAAGAAAACTTTTTTTAAAAATTAAATGTAATGTGCTCAGTTTCAAAAGTTAGTTTTAATAACTAATAATGACTTTATGAAGCAAAGGATGGGATTGAGTTTCAAAAAATATTTATCACAATAGGAATAGAAACTAAGGATATTTATTGCAAAGTTGGAGAGAAGCTGGGGGATCCTCTTTTCTTAAAAAAGAGACTGTGCATTGTTTTGCAGGAGGCGTTCCACTTTTTTTTTAACTTGGGCTATAAGTAGAGAGGTTTATATCTCTATTTTTATTTTGTATTTGTAGAGGGGAAAGATATTTTTGTTTTTTTTTTATATTTTAATTTGTGAGGACAAAAGCAATTAGATCTTTGTCATCTTTGTGATATCAAAGAGAAAGAATGCTTGTATGCCAAATCTTTGAGATTCAATACTTATTTTCTGATTGAGATCAATCTGTGAATTGATCCAATTGTCTTATGACTATAATTCTATCTCACACAATTACATACATGATAATATTTAGTCTTTGAGCCTTAGTTATTCATGTATTAGAAAGAGAATGATATGACTTTCTTCTCATATTTTATCTCTAATGTAGGGTCAGAAACAATGGACTTTGTGCCATTTTTATTTTTTGCTTTATTGTTAGATTAGTTTCTTTACATCTTTTCTATGTTTATAGGTAGATGTTTGTATTCCTTTCTTGCTTTCGGGTTAAAAGCATCTTTGTAAGTGGTTTTGTGAATTTTTTGGAGATCTTACATGGGGAGTTGTACCCAAATAATTTAGAGGAAGATTATCAATCCCATGATAATCTGTCCAATTGTTAGTGCATTTTCAGTCTTCCTACTTGAGCTTTGGGGTTAATTTGTATTTATTTCTTTGGAGGACAATTTTTTCACTAACATATTTTTGGTGACTCTGTTGGGGAATTCACACATGAAGATTTAGTTTTTATAATCGTTTCCTTAGTTTTATGATTATCTTCATGTGCAGGAGATTAGCGACTCTATTGCAAAGATCATGTCAACTATTAAAGTCATGAGAAGATCACGGCCAAACCCTTCTCTCCCATAACTTTATCAAATGTATGATAAAGTGTTATACGCAAATTTTTGGACAGCTTTAAAGAAACCATCTCCTAGGCTATCAGGAATAGTATAAGTCTCGAAGATGATGCCTCATCTTGACTGCTATGGAAAAGCCTCTACACAAGATTTCACAAGTTGAAAGACTTGCAAGAGCTTGAGGAGGGAGTGTCCTAATTGAAGAAACATTTGGAGGTGGATGATGATGAAGCCCCAGTTATATCTGCACATTTCATCTCATGCAATTATTTAGTCCTGAGTGAGAAAGGATTCCAAATAGCCAACAACAGAGAAAGGGTAAGCACTGGCAATGAAATATTACCTCAAGTTCCTTCTTCACCTCATGTAGAAAATTTTATAGTTGAAGATCATGATGATCATTCTTTTCTTAAAGATTCCATTCAAATTATTTCTAGCAATGCCTTATCAGAAGATAGATCTTTAAATATCATAAGAGATTGTGAGAGTAGTGGCTCTTTGTGTGTGAATGCAGAAAAAGGTCCCATTCTGGACTCCTTTCACTTTGAAAATAATGTAGCAATAGACCTTATTGTTAATGCTGATTTTAAAGATGGTGCTAAAATTTTTCTTGGAAGAGATTCTATTAGGAGTGAATACTTGGTCAAAGGGCTAAATCTGGAAACAAAATCACAGCAAGAAGCTTTCTTACTTCAAGAAATATTACAACCTCATGAATATTAGACATGGGTAGAAGACTTTCAAGTTGAAAGTGAAAACCGTGGAAGCAATAACAATGTTGACACTCAGGAAAACATAAATAAAGGTGCTCCTAAATCCTTTTTCTCTCCATATTTTGAAATTTTCAGATTTGGAAGTGATGATAGTCATCTCATTTTAGAAGTTCTTATTTGTGAAAAACTTGATAACAATATGATATCAGAATATCAATCTTTCACTTTTAATGAAATGGATGAAAATGATATTGGTCATCTTTCTTTGAAGAGTCTTCTTTGTGAAAAAATTCATAATAACCTACAATCTGAGATTGAATCTTACACTTTCATGAAAAATGAACATGATTCCTCATGCTTGAAAATCCATAGTTAGCCCATGGAAAGGTTTGGTCAGTTTGAAGATGAAGTTTGTAATGATGACAAGGTGAAAGTAGATGCTAAAAATCTCTCTACGGAGAAAGGAGTTGAAGTTAACACTCAAACCATAAATTACCTAGCTAAAATGGGGAGGGGAAAAGTACTTGAGCAAGAAGAAGAAATCATAAGTGACTTCTTATTATCTCTTCAGCCAGAAGACCTTTCTCAGGTTAGCTTATTTGATGACAATCTAACCCTTCATAAAGATAAGGTAGAGATATCTTTGGATGAAATTCTTCCTGCTGAATTTCTTGCTGAGAAAAAGATGTATGAAGCTGAATTCCAACCTAAAGATGACTCAGCTGGTGTGTTGAGGAATGCCCTTCTCAATGAGGAAGAGGAGATTATAAATAAATTTCTATCATCCCTCAAACTGGATCATCCCTTTGATGATGACTCAAGTATTCATTCAAATCAAGTTGAGAATGAAACATTCGTTGATAATAATAAAATCATTCGTCTATTTATGGTTTTGCTGATTTGGATTGTAGAAGTAGTGCTGGAAAATGTGGTGGCACTTTGGGATAAGAAAAAGATGGAATATATTGCATGTCTGATGAAAACTTGTTTCCTAAAAGAAATGAAGAAATTGCATACCTAAGGATTGATCCTATGTTAGATGAAGCATCCCTTGGCCTGCAAATTGATTATAATGCTAAAATTCATATACAAAGGGTGACTTTTGAGGATAGAAATTTTAGACATTGTACACCACATCTTGATAAGGTTTCTACTTTTTGTTTTTTTTAGTCTAAAATGATATCTGATCTGATGAATGTGGAAGATCATTTCTTGGATGAAAAGGAGTACTATGATGAGTTATGGTTTTTTAGAAATAAGTGTTGGATCAAAATATTCATGTATGCTTTTAGTTCAAGGTTTGGCATTGAAGAGGTAGCTAGATAGCAGTGGTGTGGAGCTTGTTCGATGAGGCATGGCTTACTAATGTGGAAAGGCTCTTACTTCTTCCAGTCATTAAATGGATTCATGTGATTCTTTTCTTATTGTTGGTTTTGTGGTAGGTTTTTCTTCCCACCTATGTATATATTTTGTAAATATGTTTTTGGTGTGCATAGCATTAGTTTGAATAATGTGTAAGCTTAATGCTTGCTAGTAGTTTAGGTGTTCTAGTTCGTTGGTTTTTCCCTACTCCCCTTCATCCTCTCTACAAGTAGCTCCTGGTTTTCTCTTTCTTGGTGACTCTATTGCCCAATGGATAAGGCACTTGTCTTTTGCTAGAGATTATTGGAGTTCTTTGATTTTGTATCAAAATCAGTCCCATAGTTAGAGCCCCTTTTGGTATCCAATATGGAGTCTTGAAACTCTTTGAACCAAGGTTCAAAGAAGTTCAAAGTGACTCAATGGTTTGAAGTAGTTCAAAATGCAGATCGGTTGACTCAGAAAGTTCACTATCCATGTTTAGATTAAAACTTGAATTTAGTCTCAGTTCATAATTCAGGTTTACATTTTGTCAGTTCAACATTCTCAAGAAAGTGTAGACTAAGGCTATAAAGATCAAAGATTCGGTTCAAAAGCTCAAAGATGTAGATTCAAAATCAAGGTTCAAGCTCAAATTTTCAAGTTCAAATTTCTAAAATCAATTCAGAGATGCACCATATAAAGTGAAAATGCATTGCTCCATATTTGAAGTTGAAACTGAGTCTAATCATAGAAGATATGAAGTCTAAATATCCCCTACAACATAGTATTTTCTTGAAAGCTTGTTAACATCTTGAGCACCCCTATATGTTGATTAAAGATCAAAGAAGCCATGATGATCATAATATTGTGGATTCTTAGTCATGAAAGCTAGGGCTTGTTTATTTCACAAAAGTTTGATGGTTTTATGATATCTAAAGGAGTCAATGAATCAAAACTAAAAAGTTGATCAAATCATAATAAAGGTGAATATGCAAATCACTTGACAAGAATTTGATTGTTGGTGAAATGTTGTTTTAGTTATAGTTCAGAAGTGGGTTTTAAAGATAACACTCAAGCAGTTGATAGTCTTTAGACATTTAATGAATCTTGACAGCCCATCATGAACTATTTACACAGAGCCCAGATGCATGGGATATGTTGGAGATCTTCTCGAGTCTGTGAGCTCGAGGTCAAAGTTCAAGTTTAGACTCAAAACCACATTCATTGTTTTAGAAATGTAGGTCTTGAATATGCCATAAAAAATAATGATGAAGAGCCTAATGATTTGAAGATGGCTAGAATGCACTATAAATCCACCAAATTGATACAAGCAAAGATGAAAAATATAAGGCTCTTACTGGCAACTTTATAATTCTGATTTTATGACATTCATATAGACCCTCATACCATGGCCTGTAACTTTTGACATGGGCATAATTACACAAATTTCTCTGGTGGAAATAAAGAAAATTAGGATTATGCCAACATATATAAAAATCAAAAAGATTCAACGGTGCAATAATTAGTTATGCCCCCCATAATTGGACCTATTTTTACTATCAAAATTATTCTAATCCCCCCAGCATCATGAATATTTTGTTTAAGACTCGATCATTCAAATGCCAAGTGGCCATGAATTCTAAAAAAAAATTGGCAACCAAACCAAAAGGGATCATTAGAAATGTGACTCATCACTTTTATTGATATCCTTATCCCAATCCAAGGAGAATGAGAGTGAAGTGTTGGTATAGAAACATTCAGTCATCAGTTTCGGCCTGTAGCATTCAAGAAGTGAAAATAAATATGATATTTGAATGACAAGTGCCACTTATAATGTTTTGATTAATACAAACATTATAAAGACAAGTAGAATTTTCAAATGGGCTTTTAAAAAGAAAAATTTTTAAAAAATTAAATGTAATGTGCTCAATTTCAAAAGTCAATTTTAATAACTGATAAAGACTTTATGAAGCAAAGGATGGAGTTGAGTTTCCAAAAATAGTTATCACAATGGGAATAGAAACTAAGGATATTTATTGCAAAGTTGGAGAGATGCTAGGGGATCTTCTTTTCTAAAAAAACTAAACTATGTGTTGTTTTGTAGGAGGCGTTCCATTTTTTTTTTCAGCTTGGGCTACAGGCAGAGGGGTTTATGTCTCTAGTTTTATTTTGTATTTGTAGAGGGGAAAGATTTTTTTAATTTTTTCTTTTAGATTTTAATTTTTGAGGAAAAAAGAAATTAGATCTTTGTCATCTTTTTGATATTCAAAGAAAAAGAATGCTCGTATGCCAAATCTTTGATTTTGGATACTTATTTTTTAATTGAGATCAATCTATGAATTGATCCAATCTCTTATGAGTATAATTCTATCTCACAAGATTACATACATGATAATGTTTGGTCTTTAAGCCTCAGTTATTCATGTATTAGAAAGAGAATGATGTTGTAGAACAAGAATTAGTATGCAAAGAACATTTACAAATAAAATAAACATTCACAAACCAAAAACTAAATTCACATATATGCTTAGACAAAGAAAGCAAACAAGAAGTGCAAACCTCACAAGAGAAAACACTCCATGCTTTCTTGATTCTGTAGATGTGTCCTTTTGCTGTGGATGTATGCTCAAGATGCTCAAAAGCTTGCTTCAATGGAGATGGGTAATGGCAAATTGGTAGCCTTGTGAGCTCTCAATTTGGCATTATAAGGGTAAGATTGATGGCTTTGGTTCTCAAAATAGCATGGTAACTTTAGCTCAAAGATTGTTGATGAAATGGCTTGGGATGGGATTCAATTTATAGGCTAAGGGGTAGAGGGATGGAGGGCTTAGATGCAAGGATGGATGAAGGCTTAAGGAGGGCTAGGATGCACTCAAAGGAGAGCACATGGATTGTGCTTGTTTAGCACCAATGGGAAGGTGACACTTGTCATAAGGAGGATGAGTGTGAGAGGGTAGGGTAAAGGGTTGGTTAAAGGCATGATGAGTGGGGTTGATTATGTAAGAGGGATGTAAGAGGAATGAGTGTGGAAGAGGGAAGAGTGTGTAAGATGGATGTAAGAGTCATGAGTGGGCTTGTAAGAGTCTTTTATGTTTTGTAAGAGCACTCATGACTTAGTGGTTGGGTTTTTTGAGGGGAGAATTTGGTTTGGATTAGGAAAGTCTTAAACTTGTTTAAGGAATGTGACAACATTAGGGGGTGGATTAGGCTTGGGTTGAGGATTAGATTAGGGATGTTAGAGATGTGCAAGTGGATGGCATTAATGAGGGTGGGTGAGTTAGTGGCTAAGCTTGGTTAGTATGGGTGGATGGGGTGGATTAGGCTAAATGGAGGATTAGAGATAGGTTAGGGGTTTTTGAATTTGAGGATTTCATTTATCAAATAGATTTATTTAATAAATGGGGATTTTTGGAATTAGATAGGAGAAAAGGATTTAATTGATAAATAATAGATTATTTGATTTATCAATTAGGACTATAGATGATTAATTAAATTAATCAACTAGGGGATGACAAAGGATTAATTAAATAGAAATTTAATTAATAATGCCTTTTTAGATAACTAAATAGGATTACTAAAATAGTGTAATCAAATTTAGGTGTCTACATTTTGCCCCTCTTTGACATAGTGTTAAGACAACACTATTTCAAAGAAGTTTGAATGAAGACGACACGAGGAAGATGTTTTAGCAACAAGGTTGCCCCAGTCTCGGATAAGAAGAGGAGAGACTAGACTTAGATGATGCCCCCTCAAGAAGGTGACGGGGAGAGAAATGAGGCTCGATGACTTCTTGAAAAGTACAAGAAATTGAGACGAGCTGAGACACAGGTTGGCGAAGAGAAGGGGCTGAATTAGCTCAAACTCTCACTACGGGAGAATGATAAAGGGAAATTAGAGGCACAATAGTAAAGTAAGCTTAAGACTTTCCAGGATTGGGGGGGGGGGGGGGGGGGGGGGGGAGGAGGAACGGAGCGCTATTAAAGGAATCCATGGTAGGGAGATGGATGATAGAATGATAAAGCTGATGCAACAAGATTTCAAAGAGTCAGATGGGTTTCAGGAATCCCTAGGACTAGGATTGTGGATCTCGAAAGATGAGGCTTGGTGGATTGATTTGATTGGTGGATCCCTAAGACTAGGATTGTGGATCCCTAAAGCTAAGCGTGAGGAGTGATTCAAAGAGATACTGATGCATAAGCTGGGGTAGGAGCGACAGATGTAGGATATGGATGGGGGATAATGGAGATGAAGGGAATCCATTGAAGCTTTTTGAGCGGGGGGATACTTCAAAGAGAAGTACCACCATGTAGTTGAGCACTAGATTTTCTATAGGACTGTTGGTTAATTGCCAAGGTTACCAAGAACATCAAGGCCTTTTCACCAACCGTCCAGAGGACTGACGAACTGACTCAAAACAAACACGCAAGGATTGCCCCAGTATCACACATGAATCCCAGAGGAAGCAGCGTGGAAACGACACTAGGTAACCCACAAGAAGAAAAAGAAAACAAGCAAAAGGCCTGATCAAGACCTTACGCTCTAATTGCCCCATTCGCAGCATACCATGATATGAAAGATCGTGGCAACCTTGAGGAGGGAACAAGGAGATTGCTTGGAAAAGATATTTCAAGACCCAAAAGGGAAGATCCCAAACCAAAAGAAAGCAAAAATCCAAAAGAGAACTGTTTGCCAATGAGATGGGTAGGACGAGGTACTAACAGACCAAGATTAGACATGAGGAAAGCTATATCCTGCAAGGACCTATCGGAGAGCACCTAAGCTGATGAATTGGGATGAGTAATGCATCTGGCAAGCTGAACTAAGAAGGATAACACTTTGGTGACATGAGATCTAGCTAAAGGATGCATTGGAATAGCTAACCAAGGTGTGTGATGTGTGCAAGATGTTGATCAAGGACAAACTGACACGAACGCTGGATAGACACAATGATACTAAGCTAAAGAGGATATACAAGCTAACAGACCAAGATATGTTACAAATGTACAAGTTTGTTCATGTTTTGTTTTTTTTGTGAGATGGAAATGTTTGTGAAGGATGGGATGTCTATAATAGTTGATAGGTGGATAGGTAGATGGTTTGTGAAAAGCTTAAGGAAAATGGGATTCTGTGTGTGCATGTGATATGATACAGGCTAGGATACAAGATTATTTACAAGCTGGAATATGGTACAAGATTTGGACAAGATTCGAATATATACAAGGTATGGTACAAGATTTACAAGGTATAATACAAGCTTTGGTACAAGATTTACAAGCTGTACAGGAGGTATTGACAAGCTCCATCAGATTTTGGATATTTGATTGGAACACCAAGGGAACAAGCAGGTGTTTTATGGGATGGTGGGTGGATGGATGAGGAATAGGATAGTGATAGATAATGGATTAGTCTTTAGCACACAAGGTGCTTGAATTATCAGGTTTTCACCAAGGTACCTATCCAAGGCGCTTGAATTGCCAAGTTTTCACCATTGGACGCTTATTTCTCTTTACTATTTTTTTTTTTTTTTGTATTTTTCAAAAGCTGGGTATACCAAAGATCTTCAAGCATAGAACTTCTTGAGATGAATGATGTTAGTGGGGTCATTCAAGAGTTCTCCTTCTGGTGTAGATAATTGATAGGCTCCGGAGCTAAAGGAGGCAGTAACCACATAGGGACCAAGCCATGTAGGTTCAAACTTGCCTTTCTTTTCTCGATCTGCTTGGACTTTCATATTTTCTTTGAGGACCATGTCACCTGGCTGAAAGTGTCGTGGGAGCACCTTCTTGTTGAAATTCCTTTTGAGACGAGTTTGATAGACTGTGAGATGGTCATAGGCTTGTTGTCTCTTCTCGTCTAAGAGATCTAGCTGGGTGAGTCGAGCTACTCTGTATTCTTCATCTGAGATTTGCCCTCGCAAAGATATGCGAAGTGAGGGAAGTTCAACTTCTATAGGTAATACCGCTTCGGCACCATAGACTAGGGAGTATGGAGTTGTTCCTATGGATGTACGGAAGGAAGTTCGATAGGCCCATAGAGCCAGATTTATTTGAAGGTGCCAATCACGGCCGAAATCATTGACAACTTTCTTTAGGATTTTGAGGAGGGTTTTATTAGTTGCCTCTGCCTGGCCGTTACCTTGTGGGAAATATGGGCTAGAAAAGTGGTGATGGATGCGGAGGGAAGTGCATAATTCTTCCATGTTGAGATTTTCAAAATTACCTCCGTGGTCAGTGAAGATGGTGGATGGGATGCCGAAGCGGCAAACAATGTGGTACAAGATGAACTTGGAGACTTGAACTCCTGTAGCTGAGACTAGGGGGACTGCTTCCACCCACTTAGTGAAATAGTCTGTAGCTGTTATTATCCATTTATGTCCATCAGATGAGAGAGGTGTGATAGTTCCAACTAGATCAAGGCCCCAACAAGCAAAAGGCCAAGGTGGTGCAATAGGCTGTAGATCCTGTGCTAGAGCGTGCACAAGATTTGCATGCTGCTGACATGGGAGACACTTTCTGACAAAGTCACAAGAGTCTTCTTCAATGGTAGGCCAATAGTAGCCTGCTCTAAGGATTTGTCGTGCTAGGACAATACCACTCGTGTGGGCACCGCAAAGTCCGGAATGTACTTCTTTTAATGCCATTGCGGCCTCATTTTCATCTAAACATCGAGAGAGAGTATCGTGATAACCCCGACGATATAGGGTATTGGCTATTATAACATAGCGGGATGATTTTTGGATGAGGTTCTGGCGTTGGGTACGTGTGAGGTGAGGGGATATGATACCATCGTTAAGGTAAGCGTAAATTTCATTGTACCAAGGGGATTGGGGACCAACCAAGATACAAACACGGTTTGAATCCTCATTCGCATAAGCGGGTGTGAGGAGCTACTCAACTAAAAATTCATACTGCGTAGCATCTTGGGGAATTTCCAAGAGCGAGCCGATAGTGGCCATGGCATCTGCTGCCTTGTTCTGCATTCGAGGCACTTGTGTAAACTGAAGCTTTGTAAAATGCTAGGTCAGCTGATCAACTAGCTCTTTGTAGGGTAATAGCTTTTCATCTTTGGTTTGATATTCATTTAAGACTTGTTTGATGATGAGCTGGGAATCACCAAAGACTTGTAACTCAGTGATATTCCATTCTGCAGCTATCTTTAATCTTGCTACAAGAGCTTCATATTCTGCTATATTGTTGGTGCTAGGGAATTGTAGCTTGAAGGCTTTTGGAATGTAATCTCCTTGAGGTGTAACTAATAATATTCCTGCCCCTGATGCATGAGAGGTGTATGAGCCATCAAAATAAAGCTTCCATGGGGGTTGTTCTTCAATTAGGTAGATATGCTCATCTGGGAATTCTGTGAGCAAAGGATATGCATCTACTAGAGGTGCATCAGCTAGGTGATCTGTTATAGCTTGCCCTTTGATTGCCTTTCTGTCCACATACTGGATGTCAAAATCACTTAGTAGCATAACCCATTTCGCTAGCTGGCCTGTGAGTGTTGTTCTAGAGAGCATATACTTGAGAGGATCAATCTTGGAGACTAGTTAGATGGTATGACTTAGCATGTAGTGGCGAAGCTTTTGAGTTGAGAAAACAACTGCCAAACAAGCTTTTTCCATAGGAGTGTAATTGAGTTCATAACCAACTAGGGTTCTACTGATATAGTAGATGGCTCTCTCTCTGCTATAATCATCATGTTGTGCTAGAAGTGCCCCTAGAGCAGTAGGTGTTGCTGATATATACAAGATCAAGGGACGATCAGGAACTGGTGGAACCAAGATAGGGGGATTGGTGAGATACTGCTTGAGCTGATCGAAGTTGCGCTGACATAAAAGATCCCACTTGAAGTTCTCATTCTTCTTTAGCAAGTGTGAAAACGGTGTACACTTATCTGCAAGTTGGGAGATGAAGCGCCGGACAGATTGAAGTTTTCCCTAAAGAGAGTGAAGCTGTTGCAGTGTCTGGGGAGGAGGCATGTTTAAGATAGCTTTGACCTTTTTAGGGTCGATCTCTATACCTCGTTTAGAAACTATGAAGCCTAGAAGCTTGCCAGATGTGACCTCAAAGACACACTTCTTGGGATTTAGCATGAGATGATATTGGGCCAACCTATCAAAGACTTTCTCCAGGTCAGCAAGATGATCCATGAAGGTGTGAGATTTGACTAGGATATCGTCCACATAATCCTCCAAAATGCTATGGATAAGATCATGGAAAATGGTTGTCATAGCTCTTTGATAGGTAGCCCCAGCATTCTTTAGGCCAAAAGGCATCATGGTGTAGCAAAAGGTTCCCCAAGGGGTAGTGAATGTTGTCTTATGCTGGTCCTCTTCTGCAATCTTGATCTGATTATACCCAGAAAATCCATCCATAAGGGATAGAATTTCATGTCCAGCTGTAAGATCTACAATCATATCTATGTTGGGCAAGGGAAAATCATCCTTTGGACAAGCTTTATTAAGATCTCTAAAATTAGTGCAGATTCTGATGTCATCGGAAGGCTTAGTGACAGGGACCATGTTGGAGATCCATTTTGAGTAGTCGATAGGTCGGATAACCTTAGCAGCTAACATTCTTTCTAGTTTAGCTTTGACTAGTAATGCCACCTTGAGGTGCATTTTTCTAAGCTTTTGTCTGACGGGCTTGATCTTTGGATCGACTGCAAGATGATGAACTACAAGCTTTGGATCAAGTCCTGGCATGTCCTGATATGACCATGCAAATCGGCCAATGTTCTCTCGTAAAACCTCAAAGAGGAGGTCAGCTTGGTCTTGTGATAGGGATGCAGCAATGTGAACAATTCTAGGGATCTCTGAAGAACCAATGTTGACTTCTCTAGTATCCTCTATTAGAATAGAAGACACCTCTGGTCGATTATCTTGAGGAGGCAATACTAAGTCCTCATGTTCTACTTGTGGCTCTAGATTTTCTTGCTGAGGGGTTCTCTTCGCTGCCTCAGCTAGTCCCAGATTTACCTTAGTTCCAGTTTTGGGTGTATCGAAACTAGGTTGGGGATTTTCTCCAAAATACCCCTTGGGATCTAGCTTGTAGATGTAGGCAGAATCTGGCTTTGTCTTCTTATGAGGAGTTTCGGCTCCCATGAATCTTAGAAGCGCTTCCTCTGATGCAAACTCATCAATATGTATGACACTTGGTTGGTCCCAATCTATGAGTTGTGGATGAGCAAGTGGTAGGTCAATGAGATGGATGGATAGTTCTCAGAGAACAGAGTCTCCTAGGAAGATTTGGTCTGAGATATCGTCGTAGGCTCTCTTTTCAACTTCCTCAGGAATGTCTTCAATTTCGACAAGGTCGCAGTGGATGTTCGAAAAAGCATGATCGTTCTCGTTGGTGCCCCCAGTTGTGGGTATGCCAAAACCAAGACCTGACTTTATTTCCCAATTATGTGCTTCGATGGGACATTGCATGCCCCTTTCTCCTGGTCCTAGTCCACCTCCTTGATAGTTCCATTTTTCAGTGATGAGCTTATGTTGTTGGGGATACTTCTGGCTGAAGTGATCAAGGCATGCTTGATTTCTTGGAGGTGCATCCTTATGTAGCCAATTGTTGATATCTGGAGTGAGCTCCTCATGAAGAGGGGTTTTTGAGGACACAAAGGTGGTTGGGCCAAACTATTTGTATCGAGGAGGTGGAATCTCATTAGCTTTGTGATATGTTGGCCGTCCATGGGTATGTGGATCAAGTGGGATTGTTTCGACAGCAAATGCATCTGATAGACTATATTCTCCACAACCTTTGTTGTTGATCTTTACAGTAGATAGGGTGGAGGCAAGGATGGTTTCTGCGTCATTACAAGTGTGGGATGAGTTGGCGATGTCTGTGTCAATGTCTATTCCAGGGCAATGGTTTGTATATGAAGCTTCAACCGCATTGCAATAAGTAAAGGGTTCTAGATCGGCATGGATGGTTACCTCAATGCCCTGATGTGGAAATTTGATGCATTGATGGTAGGTGGATGGAACGGCCTTCATAGCATGAATCCATGGGCGACCGAGTAGGATGTTAAATGGTAGGTTTAGATCAACAACATGGCAAACTGTCTCTTGGATGACCGGCCCAACCTTGATTGGTAGCAAAATAGTCCCTTCTGTGGTCCTTTCCAAGTTGTCGTAAGCTTTGATGATGATAACCTCACTGATCATATCTGCCTCAGTATACCCAGCTTGTTTTAAAAATTTTAGGGTGCAAATTTTCAAGGCTGATCCATTATCTATCATTACTCTTGTCACGGAAAAATTGGATACCATGATGGCTATGCGAAGCAGAAGGGTGTGATCTGGCTCAACCGCGGGTATGTCGGTGGGTTTGAAAGATAGGGCACATGAGGATGAAAGGTGTCCAACAAGATTACAAAAATTAGTAGCATTGATATCAGAAGGGACACGGGATTCTATGAGAGCACTGTCAAGGATGTCTTTGTACACAGGTCTAGTGCGGAGAAGGTCTAAAATGGATATTTGGGCTGGCATGTTCCCAAGGTGTTCCAAGATATTGTACCGGCTTTTTGATGGAGCTGATGGTGTTGATGAAACTGGTGGGCCTGTGATGTTAAATCGCGCTCTTCGAGTGGTGACCGCACACTCATTGTCTGGTCCTAGGATATTGATAACATTGACAGAAGGCTCTTTCTCAGATATACAACCTATAAGGCTACCATAGTCTATATAGGATGAAGTGTGGTCATTATTCTTCCCATGCTGTTGGTTTGGCTGGCGGTTGTTGGTGTTGTTTTGGATAGGTGCTTTTCCAGGATTTTGGTTGTTGTGTGGAGGAAAAGCATTTTGATAAATCTGTAAGCTTGCATTGGGAGAGGTTTGGGCACCAACAGTGATTTCCTTCTGATCAATGAGGTCTTGCACATAGTCTTTCAGTTTCATGCATCTGAGGGTGGTGTGACCGCTTACCCTATGGAACTTGCAATACTCATTGTCCTTGTACCATGCAGCTTTGGATTGGCTTGGATCAATTTGCTGGGTAGGAGGAAATTTGATGAGGTTTTCTTTAGCCAATTTCTCAAAAATAACATCCAATGGCTCACCAAGGGGTGTATAGTTTCTAGGTGCAGGTTGGAATCTGGGCTTTTGCCCTGCAACTACATTGATGGCATTAGCTTGATTGTTAGACCCTTGAAAGTTGGGTCTTGTATTGTGGTTTTGATAGCTTTGGTTATTTCATTGTTGGTAATTGATAGCTTGTTGGTTGTTTGTTTGATATGGTGGATTAGACTGGTTTTGAGAAGGACCAACGATATTCACATGTCTGGTGTCAGTAACCCCATCTGTTGCAACATGCTTGTTTTTGTTCCAATACCTAGACTTGTCATTGGAATGTGATTGATTTTGGTTGGCCTCTTTGTAAATCTTTACCACACCATCTTTCATGAGTCCTTGCTCAAGGATCATTCCTTTCTCTTTGATATCCTTATAGGTCTGTAAACAGTTCATGGTCATGTGGTGAGCCAAGCTGTGATGTGCATTATCAATAAACATTTTCACCACATGGCATTCTGGCAAGGTGCAGGATATGCAGGTGGTAAGGGTTTTCCATCTTTGCAGGTATTCGGCAAGGCTTTCTCCACCTTTTTGCTTGGTGTGGACAAGATCAACTATTGATAGCTCTGTTTCAACAAGATGGGCATATTGGGCTACAAATGCCTCAAATAATTCAGAAAAGTTTTTAATTGTGCCATAGGGGATTCTATAAAACCATTCAAGAGCTGGTCCAGCCAAGCTTTTGGGAAAAAGGTGCAAGAGGAAGACATCATTGTATGCCACGTCCTGGCAATGCATGTAAAATTCTTTGATATGTGTGACAAGGTCTCCTTTTCCTCTGAATTTGTCAAATTTAGGTACCTCAAAGTGTTTGGGAAATGGTGTCGTGGTAATGGCTCTATCAAATGGGTAAGGACACACATTCTCAAACTTGAATGTCTTTGGATCATTCCCTTCTTGGATGGCTTTCAGAGCTGTCTTCATTTGCTCCCACTCTGAATTGATAGGTGATGGTTGGGGTGCCCTCAATGTAGGAGTGCCTTGAGGTAGGTATGTGCTAGATGGGGCCACTGAATATGGATGGCTATGAGGGATTTTCTGATAGGGATTGTACATTGTTTGGGCAGCTGCATGGTGGATGACGGGTTGTTGAGGGGGAGGCGGCGCATATTGCTGCATGTGCTGCGAGGCTTGTTGTTGATATGGGATTTGAGGTTGGGATTGAGGAACATAAGCTGGCTATGGGATAAATGGATTGCTTTGTGGAGGTAAGGTATAAGATGGTTGTGAGGCTTGGGGAAAGGATCGGAGGGCTTGTGGGGTTTGACCAATATATGTGGGTTGTGCCCCCATTTGGGATGGTATCTGCAAATAATTGGTGGTTGGATGGGGTGGTGGATTACCTCCTAGAAGTGGCATTGAAAAGTAGTTGGTAATTGGAGGTAATGGATTAGTTGGTGGTGGAGGTGGTGGGAATTGAAAGCTTGGGAATGGAACTGATGGGGTTTGATAGCTTTGTGGCTGGATTTGGAAGCTTGGTAGAGTGGTGGTGGGAGCTGGAGTCACTTAGGAGCTTGGTAGAAGATTGGCAGTAGCTTGTGGGTTTTGATGGCTTTGTGGAGTGAAGGTAGTAGCTTGTGGATTTGTAGCTGGTGGTATTGAGCTCCCAAGACTTAATGGAAATGATGGGATTGTACTTTGGGCTATGGTGAACAAGCTAGGGGTGATGAAAGGTTGATTACTTGGCCCCATGGGTGGCAGTCCTGTTGTATATTGCTGAGGTTGGCCAAAGATGCTAGCACTGATTTGGGAGATGGGTGGATTTGGAAGGCTGGGTTGGGGAGCAGTAGCAATAGTGAAGGGGGTGAACAGTGAGGTGTTTTGAGTAAAGGGGGTTTGGAGCGGAGAGGTATGAACCAAGGATGGAGTGGTGGTGGCTGGGTTGGCTTGCGGCATGGAGATTTCAACTTGGGTGGATGATGGTATGTTTGGGTCTGTTAGGTCATATGGATTGGCTGGAGGCTCTTCTTTTGGAATATATTGAGGATAATTTGGATCATAAGAGCCTATGGGTGGTGGCAGTTGCCCAAACAATGGGTGAGATGGATCTGATAATGGAGGGGGTCTTCCAAAGTCAAAGGTTCCTACATTGTCCCTTCGAAAATTAGCCATGATTGTCTCTTTGTTTTGGTCTATAATGGCGTTTACCAATACTACATTTCCTGGTTGGTTCATGAAAGCTTCAATGTCAGTAGGTGATGGCATAGCTTGCTCTGGGCTAAAGGGTGGCTGAGTGCTCAAGGGGGGTGAGGCTGTTCGATCCAAATGATAGGGCTCCATTGTTTCTTTCTTCTTGGCTAAGCGAGTGATGGGTGGCATGAAAAATGCTCCTAGGGATGAGATGCAATAATGCTGATGGATGCAAAAGGGGGAAGGCTTTTCTATGCAAATGATTTCCTAGGTTGAGGTAAAGCTATATGAAAAAACCTAAGGAGGATCGGGTTGGGGATTCTAACTTCAAAGATATGTTGTCAAAGCACAAAAGGTCTGCTTTCCTATGTGCAAGCTTGGTGATGATTGTGTCAACTTAAGGATAGACTGATGATTCTTTAGGAAGAACATGAGATTGACCACTTGTGAATCCCAACCTTTAGCTCAAGGTGATGAGGGATAACAAGTGACAAAGCTAGATTACCCTAGACAAAGCTCTGTCAAAGGGATAACCTTGGTGAGATTGGTGGATTTGGAAGATTTTAGGAATGGCAAACTTTTAGCAAGGTGACAACAATTTTGAAAGCTTAGATGTGCAGATTTTCGATTACTAGCTAGATGGTATGATTCTAAATGAGATGGATGAGCTAATAATGCTTAAGGGGATAAGCTAAGATGGCTGGCTTTTCTACAAAGATGACTCTAGAGTGAAGCTTATCCAAGAAGATGTGGAGAAACAAGGGTGTCTAATCATAGAAATCATGCCTAGTTGGTAAGGCATAAGCAGGATTAACTCCTGAATGTTGGCTAAATTTGATGGTGCAATCTAACCAGGCCTCTTGAAGTGCTTCGTCGGTAGCTTTGTCCTCTGCTTTGTGGAGTTTGGAAATTTGTGGGCTTGGTGTTATTTCTTTTCTCTTGGCTGAAAGTTCTTGGTATGCTAGATATGGCTTGAGTTTGACCTTGTGAAACTTTTGTTTGGGTTTGGGTTGTTCCAACATAAATTCTTGAATTTGCTTGGCTTTGGGAAAAATCTCAGTTGTTTTTCTTCAACTTGTTCAACTTCCAAAATAGGCAGTGACTACGCTAAGTGTGCCCTAAGCTAGGATTGACCAAGTTTGGAAAACATTCATTCAACAAGTAAAATAAAAACAAGCAATAGATAGGAACACCCAGATAGAAGTTTGTGGTTCTCAGAATGTGATACTTGCGCCAAGGAGTGTGTATGTTCTACAAATGTTTCGATCAGTCACTCCAAACACATTAACATCCTAGATGGTTTTCTGCAAGGCTGACAATTGGTTTAGCTAGGGAGTCCTCGATATACGCAAGGTACGTGAGGCCCAAATCTGTAGATGAGACCAAAAGGATGTCACACAGCCAAGAGGAGCGGTAACTCACTTCTCCTCTTTCACTTCTCAAGGGTATAAAGTTCCTTGAGGCTTAGCCCGAATGACAAAATCTTGATCCCAAGAGAGGTGTCTTTCGATTCACCTCCCAATTCTTATACTCCGCCGGAGTGCTGGAGTTGAGGTCGTCCAAGGGGTGATGAAATCCCCAAGAAGGCTCTTAAAAAGAAACAAGGTTTTGGATCCTAATCTTATGCACCCAAGATGGCCTCGAAAGACGACAAGGGGAGAGAAGACTCGGATGACCTTGGGCTAAAAAACACGCTTGTTCTTTTACCAACTGACTCTTATGTGTGCTAATCTAGACTTTGCAAGCACTCATGTTTAAGAGACAATGTTCAATTCTAACTTGAAGTGCCAACAAAAGTAAATCGATCGAAGAATGCAAACAATAAGAAGAGTTAGGTTCAACAAAAGCAAACTCGCGCACCCGGAGGCCCTCCACGTCAAGTATCGATTAATTTTCTTTAAGGCATTCAAGATTGAGTGTGAGTTTGTTTTAAGCCCAAAACAAAAGTGTGTGAGATTCAATTTCAAGCACGCGCCCGGAGGCTCTCCACGTCAGTTGTTGTTCAATTTTAGTGCCCAAACTTGAAGTGTGATCGATTAATCTAGAGTTTTGGCCATTTAAGAATTTTGATAAAGTTAAAGCAAACGTTCAAAGACCAAGTGAGTGAGTTAGATTGTGGAACATTTAACACCTTTTTCAAGTAGACCCATCCCCATAAATGGCGCTGAGATTGCAACCAATGGTTAATATTTGATGGGTGATTAGAAAAGAGGTGAGTCCAAGGAACTACTCAAATTGATTTTTGTAAATTTGTATTTTAACTTAACAAAGTTTCTTAAATGTCCAAAAATCAAACTTTACCTAGATTGCATGTGAAAAAGAGATTTGTTTTGTTCAATTTTAGAAGCTCCAAATGAAGTGTTTGATATTGTAATGGTTAATTGATCCTTGGCATTTAAGATTGGATTATTTGTTTTAAGCATGCATTCCAAAGAAAGTTGATTTTTAATCCATGACATTCAAGAGTGTGTTTTGAGCAACATTCATTCAATGGAAAATGTGTTTAACCATTCAAGTTCTTTTTTTTTTTTTAGCAACATGCATTCAAAGACAAATGGTTAAACATTCAAGTTCATTTTTTAGCAACATGAAAACCTGCAAGAAACATGGTTAGTGGTTCCATATGTGCTCCAACCTACAATGAGACAAAAAAAAAGCAATTTAGTTAGTTAGCTAAAATCTTCAAAAATGAGAGCTTAACTATGGGAAAAAAAATTTTAACTTTTTTTGTTGTTTTTTCTACGAGTAAAAATGCTTAAAATGGTCTAAATCCTACGGAACCACTAAAAGTCAAATTTTGATTTATACTCTTTTCTTTTTTTTTTTTTTTTTTTTTTTAAGCTACAAAGTGCAGAAATAATAAAGCAGAAATGCAACATAAGCAAGCAGAGAAGACAGCCTGTCAAAATATGAAGACGCTGAAATACAGAGATGCCAAAATATGAAGAGGATAAAACAGATTTGCAGCACAGAACACAGGTGACAAGCAGAGACGCCGATTTGCGCAGATGCAGATTTTCATAGACGACGATTTTTGCAAACGCGGATTTTTGCAGATGTCGATTTTCGCAGACGTTAATTTTCGTAGACGCGGATTTTCGCAGATGTCAATTTGCGCAGACGTGGATTTTAGCAGACGTCGATTTTCGCAGACAAAATAGGTTGCAGATGCCAAAACTGTGCTAAAAAAAGCTGAAAAACACAAAAAAAAATAAAAAATAAAAAATTAGATGGTATTTCTTCTTCCTAAGTGCGTTCTTTAACCTGCGAAAACAAGCAAAACACCCTCACAACACACTGAAACAACAACAAACATTAGATGGTTAGAAAAATGACATATAGATGAAAATAGATGATTAAATGACCCATAGTGGGGTCCCACCGGGCGTGCCAAAATGTAGAACAAGAATTAGTATGCAAAGAACATTTACAAATAAAATAAACATTCACAAACCAAAAACTAAATTCACATATATGCTTAGACAAGGAAAGCAAACAAGAAGTGCAAACCTCACAAGAGAAAACACTCCATGCTTTCTTGATTCTGTAGATGTGTCCTTTTGCTGTGGATGTATGCTCAAGATGCTCAAAAGCTTGCTTCAATGGAGATGGGTAATGGAAAATTGGTAGCCTTGTGAGCTCTCAATTTGGCATTATAAGGGTAAGATTGATGGCTTTGGTTCTCAAAATAGCATGGTAACTTTAGCTCAAAGATTGTTGATGAAATGGCTTGGGATGGGATTCAATTTATAGGCTAAGGGGTAGAGGGATGGAGGGCTTAGATTCAAGGATGGATGAAGGCTTAAGGAGGGCTAGGATGCACTCAAAGGAGAGCACATGGATTGTGCTTTTTTAGCACCAATGGGAAGGTGACACTTGTCATAAGGAGGATGAGTGTGAGAGGGTAGGGTAAATGGTTGGTTAAAGGCATGATGAGTGGGGTTGAGTATGTAAGAGGGATGTAAGAGGAATGAGTGTGGAAGAGGGAAGAGTGTGTAAGATGGATGTAAGAGTCATGAGTGGGCTTGTAAGAGTCTTTTATGTTTTGTAAGAGCACTCATGACTTAGTGGTTGGGTTTTTTGAGGGGAGACTTTGGTTTGGATTAGGAAAGTCTTAAACTTGTTTAAGGAATGTGACAACATTAGGGGGTGGATTAGGCTTGGGTTTAGGATTAGATTAGGGATGTTAGAGATGTTCAAGTGGATGGCATTAATGAGGGTGGGTGAGTTAGTGGCTAAGCTTGGTTAGTATGGGTGGATGGGGTGGATTAGGCTAAATGGAGGATTAGAGATAGTTTAGGGGTTTTTGAATTTGAGGATTTCATTTATCAAATAGATTTATTTAATAAATGGGGATTTTTGGAATTAGATAGGAGAAAAGGATTTAATTGATAAATAATAGATTATTTGATTTATCAATTAGGACTATAGATGATTAATTAAATTAATCAACTAGGGGATGACAAAGGATTAATTAAATAGAAATTTAATTAATAATGCCTTTTTAGATAACTAAATAGGATTACTAAAATAGTGTAATCAAATTTAGGTGTCTACAGATGTGACTTTGTTCTCGTATTTTATCTGTAATGTTAGGTCTAAAACAATGGACTTTGTGTCATTTTTCTTTTCTGCTTTATTGTTAGATTAGCTTCTTTACATCTTTTCCATGTTTATAGGTAGATGTTTGTATTTCTTTCTTGCTTTTGAGTTAAAAGCATCTTTGTAAGTGGTTTTGTGAATTCATTGGAGATCTTACATGGGTAGTTGTACCCAAATAATTCAGAGGAATATTATCAATCCCATGATAATTTGTCCAACTGTTAGTGCATTTTTAGTCTTCCTACTTAGGCTTTGGGGTTAATTTGTATTTATTTCGTTGGAGGACAATTTATTCACTAACAATATTCTAACCTTATTTTTCCCTCTAAGTTAGTCGATTGGCTTTATGAGTATCTTAGGTGACCATTTACTTGTACCGTTTAATGCTATCCTAGTATCATACAAATTCTTTGTGGATTATTGTATGATACTAGACAAGCATCATACTAGTACTTTTAATATTATCATACAATAATGGACAAGTATCTTACAGGTACTTTGTAAATTATTGTACAATATTAGATGACTATCATACCAGTACTATGAAGTCTATAATATTGCAATAGTGTGAAGTATCATATTTGGTCTACTGGAAGACTTATTCAGCCAAATAGCGGGTACTTCCTAACTTGTCTGATGTGTTTTGGAAGGTGATTTGGATACCCTTTTGGGATTTTTTGTTCCTCATACCTTGACCATTTAGTTATAGTGCATAAAAATACATCATTTAAGTATAAGTGACATACTCTTCTTTATGACAATTTATTTGAAATGGGTTCTAGCCCTCTAGAAGTTAAGATAAAGATTTTAGCTTTCTAAAGTCGACATGATTTCAGATATAGCCAAATTTTAGGGTTTTAGGATTTTAGACTTAGCTAATTCTAGGATTCAATATTTGTCTTTTAGCATGGTGCCCAATAGATGAGTGGTTGTAACCTTGAACCTTCATCTTGTGTAGGACTATTTGAGGGTCTTTTCTTACTATTCTTGATTATATTGTGGTTGTAGCTTCTATTTGATTGAATTGACCTAGAGATAATCCTTATATGGTCATTGATTAATCATAAATTAGTCAAGAACTATATATATCTACTAATATCTATAGATATATATGTGTGTGTAATTATATATAATATATATGTTATATTAATATTATTTAATTAATGATTGATTAATAAATTATCAAAGAGACAACATTCTCTTTACAAGACTTGTCTCTTCTATGAATATTTATGTATCATGAAAACTAGAATTGGAATACATCGGTATAATGGAAATGTTATTATATTTGTAAAAAATGATTCTAATTTAACATTATGGTACTAGAGTAAGATTGTAAATATAAGTAATTTTACATATTTCTCACAATAGACTTTCATACAAGGCATCAAACAAGAAGATAAAAGAATTGGGAAGTCCAGATCAATGGAAAATAAGGGAAAATAACAAATCTCTCACAGGAGAAGAGTTAGTTCAAATCAAGGAATAAAATATGGAATACAATTCAGAGGATGAAACTGTGAATCAAAAAAAATCATCTAAAAATACCTATATTGCATATGGAACTTACCATTTGACAACATAG
This sequence comes from Cupressus sempervirens, assembly GCA_028749045.1. Taxonomy (NCBI): domain Eukaryota; kingdom Viridiplantae; phylum Streptophyta; class Pinopsida; order Cupressales; family Cupressaceae; genus Cupressus; species Cupressus sempervirens. The sequence continues at coordinate 414,466,330 of CM053784.1, forward strand.
CACAAGGAACACTCAAACTCACTACTGATAAAATCATTTCCCTATGTATGCACACTTGGCTAATTTAGATAAATTGGATTATTTCCCAATCAATAGAAAATATATGCTAATTAATTAATCTAAAGTTAAATCCTAGAGTAGTAAAAATTAACTTTCTTACATTGAACTGTCATGCCATGAGAAATATAAGTTGAGGAAAAAAATAATTGTGACAAATATATGAAGGTGAAATATATTTGGAACTGAAGAACTTATTTATCGAGCCTTTATATTGGTAGTAATTCATGCACTCAGATAGAATCACGATGGACTATATTGAGTCACAGTGTAACAAAAGAACTATTGAAAGGTAGAATATCTAAGTAGGTCAATACAAAAATGTAGAGGTGTCATAAGATTCTACTTTTTTTAATAAGGTTTTTTTGGAGGCATATGAATATTTGGAAAGAAGATCATTCATGTTCTAGGTAACAAGTTTTTAGTTAAGACAATAGTAACAATCACAACCTATTGAACTTGCTTGGAATAGTTAGGTGATGACATTTTTGCCAGTTAGAGACTCCTATTGGATATCTTTGAACAAAGAGCTATTTTACTCATGTGATGTGAATTAGGAATTCAGATTATAATACTTGGTGTAGAGCCTGTGGTATTGTGACTTAATTGAAAGCAATTAAAATTCAATAGTAGATGTTTTTGCAAGCCAAAAAAGTGATCCATTCATTTTGAAAATAGAGTTTATACAATTGATGGAACGCAAGGGTCACCATTATCCCTTGGAAATGAAAACAAAAAGTCCACAAGCTAATTAATTACAAAATAAATTTGAACAACTATAAAAACTATAAAAATCTATATTAAAAATTACATCTACTTGTAGAAGCCATAACTTTTTATTCATAGCCTAAAATTGTGAACCATCAGAATTTCTAGAAAGATCTTATAAAGTTCTACATTCAATAGTTGAAGTATTAACTTTAGCTACATATTCTTGGAATCACCAAAGCCCAAAAATACCCCGAAGGCCTCAAAAAATGCAAAATACTAGAACATAGAAAATGCTGGAAAAAAAAAATTGATATTTTCCCATTTTTCCTTATGAAAACATCATTAGCGTCTTCCTTGACTATGTTTTGATCATCATGAACCAATAAACACATAATACAAAATGAGAAAAGGAAGCAACACTGCAAGTATAGCTAAAAAAATGCTTCGAAGGCCTCCAAAAATGTAAAATACTAAAACATAAAAAATGCCAAAAAAATAAATTTTGGTATTTTCCCATTTTTGCTTATGAAAACATCATCAACATCTTCCTTGACCAAGTTTTGATCATCATGAACCAATAAACACATAAAATAGAAAGAAAAAAGGAAGCAACACTGCAAGTGTACCAAGTAGATCTCTTAGAGAAAATATATTATTTAGACCTTAAAGCATGTCCACCACCATAGATCACAAGATCATAGCATATTCTTGGATATATTTTTTAGATCACATAGGTGGCCCACCACCATAGATCATGAGAGCATATCATATCACCAAGCACAATGTTGGGCTATGACAAAGCAATTATTATCTTGTTCCTGAAACATAGTTTCCAATGGATGAATATTTATCTAGTGATGCCATCAATAAAATATACTAAAATATATGTATTCCATCCCTAACATGGATATCTTACATTCCTAACATCCATTTCACAATCATCACCGTATACTTCACATAATAGATATATGAGTATATCTTCGCTATAGAATAGGTACACTAGTTTGGTTATTCACAAAAGATGCAATCTATTCATAAAATGTTTGATGCTAATAATGATTGTTTCAAGCATACCAATACATGCTATAAAATCAAACTATGTGATAAGAGACTAAGATATTATTGTTAATATCTTTATTTTTTGTAAGGAACACCTCTCTCCATGGACACCTATGTAGTAGAGAAATAAAGAAAGGCCTTGGTTGGATCGATGATGTTGGATTTTAAAGAAATCTATAATTCCTATTTGTAGGGTATGTGATACCTTTTGTAATCATAAAGAGTGCTTTTTTATCCATGGTGATTATAATGGACTCTTTTTAGCAATTGAAGAAGAAACAAAAAATATTTAACATGGGTAGAACTTCAAGTCCACATGATGGGGGAATATGAGGAAAGATATTGATAGAGGAGAAGTCAAATAATTCAAAACATTACAAAGAAACCTTAATTATTCACAAGGGATGTCAATGATGGAACAACTATCCTATTTGACATATACTTTAACCAATTTGATATTAATAACATCCTTTGTTCATCTAAGAAGTTTTTAAAATAGGATATGATAGTCAATGACCACATATTTGTGAGGGATAATGACACCATATTCAAATATATATAAATAAGCATTTAATTGTCATGGTTTTTCACCTACATTGGGTTTCCACGTTAAATCAGTATTATTGTGTTCAAATATTTAATTGCTCATATTGAAGATAACAATTTTGATAAAATATTTTAAATTGGAAAAAAGATATCAATATACTAATTTACCCCCCCCCCCCCCCATCCCAGTATATTCATGTGCTCTTTAATTGGTATCAGAGATTATTCTTTACTTCTTGAAGGTAGATCTGAAAGATCACAATCGGTGAAATCTCTCAAAATAAAATGCCAATGTTTGATGTGACAAACTATGCTTACTAGATCATATAAATGGAAACCTATCTAACAGTTATTGGATTCAATTGTTGGTATTCAATGGTATATGGTTATACACCACCACAAAACCCACCAATGGATACACCTGAAAAGAAAAAAAATATGAAAACAATGCCAAAGAAAAACATGCAATTTTATGCAATCTAGTCAAATAAATATTCTCAAAATTTATGCACTTTAGATCGACCAAGGATATTTGGGAAAAGTTGAAAAATATTTATGAAGGAACCAATAATGTAAAGAAATCCAAACTACAAACTCATCAAAAACTATTTGAAAGTCTCAACATGAAGGAAGATGAGAATATAGCCTCTTTTCTTGATCATGTAGATGATGTTGTCAACTCTATGCAAGCTCATAGTGAGGAATTAAAAGAAAAGCTTCTAGTGAAAAATATTTTAAGATCATTACCTATGAGTTTTAATTCTAACGTATGAGCAATCAAAGAAAGAATAGGTTTAGATACATTGACAAAAGATGAATTGCATAGAATTCTTATCGCTTATGAAATGAGAATTGGAAGCAATGATTCAAAGAAACAAATAGTAAAGAATCTAGTAAAATTAAAAGAAAAAGAAAAAATGTCAAGTGAGAGCTTGGACAATGAATCAAACCAAGAAGAAGCTTACTTTATGAAAAAGAGAAAAGGAAAGAATGGAAAATACAAAGAAAAGTTCAAATGCTTTAATTGTGGAAAGTCAAACCACTACACATCTAAATTTTCTTTTAGCTATATTTAATCTGGCAAAGATGAAAATGAAGCTTTCAAAAAGAAGAAATGGAAAAAGAATTTTTTTTAAAAATAAAAAAATTTGAAAGAAGAGTAAAAAGAGTTTTAACTCCAACAAGTGATGTAGGAGCATCCTGGGTGTAAGAGCAATCTTGTATCACCCAAAAATATTTTATTTTTAGTCTTTTCTATTTTAATAAGGACTAGTAGATAGGGTGGTTGCTATTTATGGGAACTTGTTATTTTTTAGTAAGTTTGTCATATGAGCTCAAAATGTTCTTGTTTTCTGTAGGAAGGTTCATTTTAAAGTTGTAAGCCTACCATAAAAATTACATTACTCAAGCAAAAGTATCAGAGAAGTTATTGCAGATTTTTGGTGTAAAAATTTGTAGAAAAATTTTTAGGTTCACTATTGTAGGCCTTAGAGTGCCCGAATGAGATCTAAAAACTCAATGGAAGGGCACTAGCGTCATTTTGAGCCTATAGACCATGAGCTAGCATTTTTGAAAATTGGTTATAATAGTCAATCGGAGCAACGGTTTGCAAGTTATGGCCTTTCAAAGTTGGGCTACTTGAAATATCTAAAATAAGTGTCAAAGATGTATTTGGCCAACTCTATATGTATTGTTAGGGTCTATCAGTCCTAGGTATTAACTTTCAATGTCTAGAACCTTCCTAGGTGGCATAAAATTGTCTATTTAAGAAAGGCCTAAACATTGTCTAGAACAACTTTGGGTGATAGTTCATAGCTTAGTCTTGCAAATTACTGTAATGAAGGTGCCCATGTGGGTTAGCATATTGTACTTGTGAATTTTGTAATTCTATATTTGTGGCACAAATAAGATGTCCATATTTTGTTCTCATATTTGTTGTTGTTTCTTTATTTCTATTATGAGTTTATGGTTTTAAGGGGAGCACCCTTCATCAAGTGGTATCATAGTTAGAGTTCTTGAGTGTGTGGACAGATTGTCGACTATGAGGTAATTCACACCAGGACTGTGGTTTGAGTTGAGTGTGTAGACAGATTGTCAATTGTGAGGCAATTTGAACTAGGGTTTTAGCACAAGCACAAAAATGCCTCCATGAAGAGAGTGGTGAAAGAGCTATAAGTGTTACACCTAAGGGTCTATGAGCCCTCCAAAGACAAATGCAAGAATTGGAAGAACAAATATGTAGAGGAATAAATCTTCCTATAAGAGATGAAAGCGAGGATGAGGAAAAAGTAGATGAAAATGACAAAGCAAAGGAAGTTCTAAATCTAGAGGAAGAAAGGCTTTTTAGGGCCATCGCCAAGATTGGAAAATGACCTAAGTTTGAAGTTCCCACATTTCTGGGAAATCTTAACCTAGAGGAGCCAATTGATTGGATCAATGAATTGGAGGAGTACTTTGAGTATGCAGATATTGATGATCTTAATACGGTCAAGTTTACAAAGGAAAAACTGAAGGGACATGCAAAGATCTAGTGGCAAGAGGTTTAGTTGGAGTGAAATAGAAAGGGAAATGAAAAAATCAACAGATGGGATCAGATGATACCTAAACTAAAGTGACAATTCATTCCCATGGATTATGAGCTTGATCTTTTGAAGAGAATGCAAGGGTTGAAGCAAGCAGGAAAATTTTTTCAAGAGTATACCAAAGGGTTCTACCGAGTTCTCATCAGAACCAGCCAAGCAGAAGCTGATAAGGAGAAAGTTGCCAGTTATCTTAATGGGTTAAGGCCAAGTATTTTGGATGAGTTGATTCTGGTTCGAATGAACAGTATTGAGGAGGCATAGTATTTTTCCTTAAGAGTTGAGGGGAAACTAAATAAGAAGGTTGACAACAAGAATAACGAAAGATGGTGCAATGGAATATCCTATAGATAATCTTATGGAGGCTGCAATAATGACTAGAAGAATAATGATGAGGCTAGAAGTAGTAGTCAGAACCAAAGGGGAAACAATTCTAGTTGTTTCCATGATCAAAACAAAAGAGATTAGAGAGGAACAGGCAAAGGACAAGGATCTAGAAGAGTAGGCTTCCATGGGAAATGTTTTCACTACGGAGAAGAAGGGCTTAGAGCATTTCAATGTACCCAATGCCAAGGAAGGATAGATCAAAGAACTAAAGGTCAGGCCTAAGTTGTACATGTTGATGAAGATGCCAGATCATCACATTTTGAAGATGCTAAAAGAGAAGTCCTAGTTAACAGAAGAGTCTTGTTGAGTGGTGAGAATAAACCTGATCAAAGAAGGAGCTTGTTTCGCACAAGGTGCAGATGTGAAGATAAGTGTTGTGATATGATCATTAATGGTGAAAGTACTAAAAATATGATGTTTAAAATGATGGTCACCAAGTTGAAGCTAAAGAGACAGAAACACCCGTATCCATACCATATTTATTGGGTGCAAGATGACCGCAAGGTCATGGTCAATGAGTAGTGCTCAGTGAAGTTCAAGATTGGAAGCTCCCAAGATGAGGTACTTTATGATATCATACCTATGGACATATGTCATATGTTGCTAGGCAGTCCATGGTAGTTTGATAGGTATGTTGTACACGATGGGCAAGCAAATACTTACACTCTAACCAAGGATGGAGTGAAGCATAAGTTCAAGTTATTGAAGGAGAAAGAAGAAAAGGTATATAGTGCTACTAGAATATGTTTTGTTGATGGAAAAGAGTTTCTCAAAGGTATGAAGCATGAACATATGTGTTTTGCTATAATTCCAAAAGATAGTAAAGAAGTGGAGGAGGTTCCTCTAGAAGTTATAGATATGTTGGGAGATTTTTATGATATTGTATTAGATAATGTACCTAATGGATTGCCCCTAGATTAGTCACCAGATGAATTTGGTTCCAAGAGCCAGTTTTCAAAATAAGGTAGCGGACAGAATGACACTAGCAAAAAGTTAAGAGTTAAATAGATAAGTTCATAAGTTGTTGCAGAAGAGGTTGATTCGAGAGAGTTTGAGTCCATGTGTTGTACCAACCATACTAGCACCAAAGAAGAATGGATAAGAGAGGATGTACAAAGATTCTCACACTATCAACAAGATCACAATCAAGTACAAATTTTCATTGCCAAGGATGGATGATATTATGGATTGTTTGAGTGAAGCTAAGTATTTCACAAAGATAGATCTAAAGAGTGGATACCATTAGATGTAGCTCATGAATGAGGTACTGAAGGATTTTTTGGGTAAGTTTGTCATTGTTTACCTAGATAATATTTTGATCTTTAGTAAGACATTGGAGGAGCATTTGATCCATTTTTTCAAGGTGTTTGATAATTTGAGGGAAGAGAAGTTGTCGATAAACCTAAAGAAGTGCAATTTTGTAAAGGAGTTGGTGTACCTAGGATTTTTAGTCTCAGTGGAAGGTCTGAAAATAGACCCTGAGAAAGTGAAGGCTATCCTTGAATGGCCTACTCCAAAAAGTGCAAAAAAGGTAAGATATTTTCATTGATTAGCTAGTTTTTACAAAATGTTCATAAGAGGTCTTAATAGTATTTGTGGACCCCTGACTAAAACAATGAGAGGGGATAGGAAAGAATTTAAGTGGACTATAGAAGCATATAAGTGTTTTAATCTGTTGAAATAAAAAGTTACTGAGGAGCCTATTTTAGCCCTTCCTAATTTTAACAAGGTGTTTCAAGTAGACTATGATGCTAGTGGTACTACTATAGGAGCTATTATGAGCCAAGAAGGTAGATCTATTGCTTATTTTAGTGAGAAGTTGAATGATACAAAAAGAAAATATTTTGCTTGTGATCAAGAATTTTATGCTATAGTTCAAGCATTGAAGAAGTGGAGACACTATCTTCTTCCTAAGGAATTTTTTTTGTATATTGATCATCAAGCTTTGCAATATTTGAATAGTCAAGAAAAAGTGAACCAAAGGCATTTAAAGTGGGTTGAGTTTTTGTAGAGTTATGCATTTTTTTGAAACACAAGAGTGTGAAGTCTAATGAAGTTGTAGATGCTCTTAGTAGAAGACAACTTTTTCTAACAAAAATATAGATAGCGGTGGTTGGGTTCAAGGAACTCAGTACTTTTTATCCAGATGATATTGATTTTGGTGAAGCATGGAAGGCTTGTACAGAACCTATTACACTTGATAGGACAAAGTGGTTGGATTTCATGATCAAAGATAGTATGTTGTTCAAAGGAATCCAATTGTGCATTCCCAAAAGAAATGAAAAAAGAATAAAAAAATACAAAATACAAAATACAAAAGAAGAGTAAAAAGAGTTTTAACTCCAACAAGTGATGCAAGAGCATCCTAGGTATAAGAGAAATCTTGCATCGCCCAAAAATATTTTATTTTTAGTCTTTTCTATTTTAATAAGGACTAGTAGACAGGGTGGTTACTATTTATGGGAACTTCCCATTTTTACTAAGTTTTTCATATGAGCTCAAAATGTTTCATTTTCTATAGGAATGTTTATTTTAGAGTTGTAAGCCTACCATAAAAATCCCATTGCTCAAGAAAAAGTATCAGAGAAGTTATTGCAGATTTTCAATGGAAAAATTTGCAGAAAAGTTTTCAAGCTCACCATTAAAGGCCTTAGAGTACCTGGATGAGGTCCAAAAACTCATAGGAAGGGCGCTAGCACCATTCCAAGCCTATAGATCAAGAGCTAGCATTTATGAAAAGTGGTTATAATAGCCAATCAGAGCAATAGTTCGTGAGTTGTGGCCTTTCAAATTTAGGCTACCTGAAATATCTAAAATAATTGTGAAAGATGTATTTGCTGACTCTATATGTATTGTTAGGGTCTGTCAGCCCTAGGTATTAAGTTTCAATGTCTAGAACCTTCCTAGATGGAATAAAATTGTCTATTTAAGAAAGGCCCAGACATTGCCTAGAATAGCTCTGGGTGGTAGTTCCCAACTTAGTCTTGTAGATTACTGTAATGAAGGTGCCCATGTAGGTTAGCATATTGTACTTATGAATTCTGTAATTTTGCATTTATGGTACAAATAAGAATTCCATATTTTATTCTCACATTTTCTATTGTTTCTTTGTTTCTATTATGATTTTATGGTTTTAAGGGGAGCACCATTCATCAACAAGGAAAGTAGCTCTTCAGATGAAGATAGTGAGGATCGGTCAAGTGATGAGGAGGATGAAGTTATCTTTATGTCTAAAGATGAACTAAATGATGTTTATTAGGATGAAGAAGATGAATCTTTTAATGAAGAAAATGGCATTGATCTTGAAGAAGAACTCAATTATGCATATAATGAAAATATAAAATTAAAGAAGAAAATAACTAAATATAAAGTTGAATATGAGGGGAGAATAGAAGTATTAAAAACTCCTGAAGAGGAGAAGAAACAATTAGAAGTCCAAAATAGAAGAGTGCACCAAAATAGAATTAGAAGTTGAAATTTTAAAAAACGAACTGGAGGATAGCACTATCAAAATTATGGACGATATTAAGTTTAGGGAAAGTTCGTAAATTATACCTACTATTATAAGTAGCCAAATGCCCTCTTCTAGAAAGTTAGGAGTTGACTTTGAAATAAATTCAAACAATAATAAGTCTTTCAAAGGATTCATAAAAGAAGGTGATAACACAATTGAAAATAAAACATCCAAAGAGGAAAACAAACTTAATGATGTACACAAACCTCATTGTAAGTTTCATGGCAATTGTTATTCATGTAGTCATTTTGGGCACAAAGCAATAGAATGTCAAATAAAAAAACAACATATGAATGATTTGAAAAGGCCATATCATATACAATATTTCTCCTACACCTTCAATGGATATTGTTACTCTTGCAACAAGTTTGTTCATAAAGCACTAAATTATAGAAGCAAAGAAAAGAACACTTCAAATTTCAAGAATCAATTTTATTTTTCTTAGTTGGTTAATCTTGATATTCTATGTTCAAATTGCAATAACTTTGGGCATGTTGTTCACCAATGTAGAAAAAAAAAATTCCTATTGATATAGAAAAGAAATAAAATCATCTTAACAAGAAGGTTTGGAAAACTTAAGAAAAGTTATTATTTGTTCAAATAGCTTTACGTGCTTGAAATAAGAAAGATAGATGGTATGTTGACAGTGGACGTCCAAGACACGTGATAGGGAACAAAAAAAAATTCATTTCATTTGAACTAATTAGTGATGAATCTATAAAATTTGGTGATAACACAAAACAAAACAAAAAAAGAAAAGGAATTCTTAGTCTAGACCATGGAAAATCCAAAATAAAAGATTTACTATATGTTAAAGGATTATAAAAAACTTGCTAAGTGTAAGGTAGCTTTGTGATCAAGGTTATAATCTAATATTTTATCCTAAAGGTTGTGAAATAAAGGACCGAAATTGATAACTAATGTAAAAAGAATGGAAAATAACTTAGACATTTTGCAAGAGATGAAAATGAGACTTGTTTATTAGCTTAACAAGATGAAAATTGGTTGTGGCACAAAAGATTGGGGCATTTAAACTTTTACATCTTGGTCAAAATCAATCGTCAATGAGATGTAAGTTAGATATCAAAATTATCAAAACCTACAAACACCATGTGCAAAAAATGTCAACTAGGAAAGCAAACAAAAAGTACATTCAAAGCTGAAAATGTATTCTACATCAAAGCCAATTGAACTTGTGCATTCAGATTTATGTGGACCAAATAGGACAAAAATCCTTCAAGGAGAAAGATATTTCATGTTATTTATAGATGATTACTCTGAATGACTTGGGTAGCCTTTCTAAAAGAAAAAATAGAAGTGTTTGACAAGTTCAAAGCCTTCAAAGAACTAGTTGAAAATTAAATGGATGCAAAAATAAAATGTTTTAGAATGGAAAGAGGGAGAGACTTCACATCACATGAATTTGATGTGTTTTGTGGAAAGAACAAAATTAAAAGATAATTTCTAGCATGTAGAACTCCTCAACAAAATCGAGTTGTTAAAAGAAAGAACTAATAGTTCAAGAATTTTTAAAGGCAATGATCAATGAATATAATATAGATGATTCTTTTTGGAAAGAAGCACTACATACAATAGTCTACATTTTGAATCCTATAAATATCAAAGTAAATCATGATAAGACACCATATGAAATGTGGAAAGGAAGGCCAACACCAGTCAAGTATTTCAGAGTTTTTTGGAAGCATGTGCTATATAAGAAGGGATGAAGATGGCTTGGGAAAATTTGAAACTAGATCTAATGAAGGAATCTTCCTTGGATATTCATCCAAGAGTAAAGCATATAGGTATTACAATAAAATACTTCATAAGATTGTGAAAAGTGCAAATGTTAAGATTAATGAAGGATTTGAAAAGATAAAAGAAAATGCAAACTTAAAAAGTATTTGTGAAGAAGAAGAAGAAGACCCACGAGATAAAGAAGATGAAAATGAAATGTAACAAGAAAAATTTAACTCCAAAACACCTTTGAAAGAAAAAATATTAGAAAAGAATCCCTTAAAGATTCCATCAAAATTTGTTTAAATAAATCATCCAAAGAACTTGGTAATAGGAGATCTAGATGAGGAAGTCCAAATAATAAGAAGAAATATTAATACTGAGCATGCACATCTTTTCTTTTTATGAAAAATAGAACCAAATAACTTCAATGATGTAAATAAAGACCTACATTGAGTAAAAGCTATGGAGGAAGAATTGAACCAAATAAAAAAGAATAGCACTTTGGAAATTGTTCCAAGGTCAAAAGACAAAAATGTCATAGAAACCATGTAGGTATTTTAAAATAAAATGAATGAGAATGGAGAAGTCACAAGGAAAAAAGAAAGCCTTGTTTTCAAAGGTTATGCTCGAGTAGGAGTGGATTTTGAAAGAAAAAAAAAATTCTCTAGTTGCAAGATTGGAAGCAATCCAGATGTTTCTAGCATTTGCAAGCCATAAAGCACTCAAAGTTTACCAAATGAATATAAAATCAGCTTGCCTAAATGGAGACTTAGAAGAAGAAGTAAATGTTGAATTTCCTGAAGGATTTATATTTTTTAGAAAAACAAGATCAAGTAGACATATTGAGAAAAGCACTTTACAAACTAAAAGCTCCAAGAGCTTGGTATCCTAGATTAGATAATTATCTTCAAATCAAGTTTTCAAAAGAGGAAAGATAGATAGTAATCTATGCATCAAAACTAAAAAATGATAAACTTTTTATAGTAGTTGTATATGTACATAACATAATATTTGGAGGAGGAAGTGATAAATTTTGTAAAGAATTTTCCGTGAACATGCAACAAGAATTTGAGATGCCCATGCTTATAAAATTATCCTTCTTTTTTGGACTGAAAATAGAACAAAAAATAAAAGAATATTCATTTCTTAAGGTAAATATATTAAATAAATGTTGAATTTTTTTTAATGGAAAATTGTACTCCTTTTGGCACCCCTATGATTACTAGATGCAAGCTTAATAAAGAAGATAAGTCCCCAAGTGTAGGTCAATCCCAATATAGATCCATGATTGAAAGTTTATTATATCTAATAGCTAAAAGCCTTGATATCTTGCAATCTATTATAGTGGTGGCCCAAGTCCAAGCAATACAAAAAGAAACTCATGTTCTTGTAGTTAAAATAATATTTAAGTACCTAAAAGGTACCATGGATCTTGGTTTATGGTATCCAAGAGGAAAATATTTTTCACTCATAACCTATGTAGATGCAGATTTGGGGGGAAATATTAATGAAAGGATAAGTACAAGTGGAGGTACATTCTTCCTTGGTAAAAATCTAGTATCATGGTTAAGCAAGAAGCAAGGATCAATAACTTTATCTACCGTAGAAGTTGAATACATTGTAGCAGTAGCAAGTTGAACAGAAGTACTTTGGATGAGGAAAACTTTAAGAGATTTAAAGGTTGAATTTGAGAATCCTATTCCCATCTTATGTGAGAACACAAGTGCAATCAACATATTAAAGAATCTAGTCATGCACTCCAAAATGAAGCATATTTTAATCAAATACTACTTTCTAAGGGAACAAGTACTTGAGAAACAAGTCAAGATGGAATACATCAACACAAAGGAGAAAATTGTGGATATCTTCACAAAACCCCTTCCAAAGGAAAATTTTGAGCATCTAAGGGAGAAACTGGGAGTTGTGTTACTCTCATCCATTCACTAAAAGATTCATAAGAAGCACATGTTTAGAGGAAGCTAGTCTCTAGCCCTAGGGACCCTTTTCTATGAATACCAAAATGGGCAAGATTGGAGAAAGGGAGAGATTGAACTAAGGGGGAGATTTGCATCATAATTACCATATCTTTGAGAGGTTTCTATCAATTCCAAAGAGGGAAATCGATGAGAAGATTGTCATTGATGTAAAATAGGCTTGAAGAAGTTATCATTAATATCTGATATATGACTACAATATATATGAATTTGAAAGATGAGATCATGAAGAGTGGAAAGAAATCATATGCAGCTTTAGGAAAGAGAGTGTGTCTTAATTTATAGGGAATGAACAATAGAAACATTTAAGTCATCAAAAAATTATCCAAACAAGAGTAGACTTACAATAGACACATATATACATGTTTTCTTCAGACACATGAGTATTGTAGATTTGAAATAATTTTAGACATGATAGATATGATAGACACATTCATGCTACAAAATTAAAAGCACAATTTGAATAAGGAAACATCACATCATCTAGTTATTTAGCCATGAAGATTTGCAATTAGTGACAAAGTGCACAACCATGCATCTAATAACAACCCATATATTTCATGTGAGGTAGATGAAATCTATATCAAAATACATAACATTAGTAATACATATTACTGATAGAAAGGAAAACATATTACTAATGTATATCCAAGATATGCAATTGTCCATGAGAAGAGTACTTCTACAACAAAAATGATATAAAGGCATAAAGAATTTATGAATTAAATGATGATGAAATATTAAAATACTTTCATAAACCATTGGAAAATAATATTCTTTAGGGTTAGCAAGAAGAAAATAAAAAAGTGAATGGAGAAATTGAATGTTCATACCCATGCAACATATAAAACATAACTTGTGAATATTAGTTGTCATCGAAATTAAGAAAATTTTCATATGTTTTTAACTGTAGAAATAGGAGTTCAATAACCACTAGATTCTAATGTTGGAGAGTTATAGTATAAGACACAATGTTGGTTGTCAACATGGTATTAATAATGGCAGTCATCAAATACAAATTGTCAAGCATAAACAATGATTTATCCTAGCATAAATTAGATTAAAGGTTGGCATCAAACCATCCTATTGTGTACCAATTTGAAATTTGAGAGGGACATTAGATTAAGTATCCAAATCCATGAGCGAACACAAGTAATAAGAGGCAAGGATAGCTAGAAAGAAAGTGATGCAAGTACTGTTGATTTCTTTAAATCATATTCCATTGTATGTTTAAAGCAAATGATGTGGCCTGATAAAATTTGACAAAGAAGGGTCTCAAACCATTTTAAAAGAGTTCAATTTCTTGGCATATAGAAGTCACACAAATAACAAATAATCAAATGGCATATATAATTATATTAATATCGATAGAAGAAATAGATATCCTCGGCATTCAAAGATGACATCAAATTAATAGAGAAGACATGTAAGTCATAGAAGAATCAATCATTTAAAATAACAAGAATTGATAACACATGAATGATGATCATGGAGGATTAAACATCAAATAAATATGTTTGCAGTCATCACATAAGGTGATTCTCATAATTTTCCTAAGATGAGTTTGATAATCATAAAGTCAATAATATTCAATTGAACTTGGAGTTTGATCAAAGTAAAATAAAAGCTATCCCCATAAATCTAAAATAAGTGAATAAAGAAAATTAATCAAATTAAATGTGATGCCCATAAGATACATCTCTTTAACAAGAGACATAATTGTTTCCTAGAATCAAAAGATATAAACATAAAAAGGATTACCTACAAAATTATAAGTCAGATTTTGGAAGTGTGTGGAGTAGATTGAGAAGTGTAAGTGTAACACAAAGCATTATATATATATATAGGAAGTAAGAGGAATACAAAAGAAGAAATTTTTATTTGCAAAGTTAAAGGTTTTCACATGAGGAAAATATTTTTCAAACTTAAGAGAAAATTATATCCATCACCAGGTTGAGCAAGCAACCATTTAAAAGATGGAATTTCATATTTCATATTAGAAGTGGGAGTAGGTGCTTCCAATAGGTCAGAGCCTGCGAAGTGTGGGAGTTGCATCTTCTAGTGAGTAGGTGATTGCCTAATGAGGTTGGAGCCTCTTGCAAGTCAGAGCCTACAAACATATTGTAAAAGATTCAAATATATGTTTTTCACCCACATTGGATTTCTAGATTAAATCAGTATTATTATGTTCAAATATTTAATTGTGCATACTAAAGATAAAAATTTGGAAAAAATATTTTAAATTAGCAAAAAGATATCAATATATTAATTCACCCCCTCCCCCCCCCCCCCCCCCCCTCAATATATTTGTGTGCTCTTCAAGATTAAGATCCAATAGTGGGGGTGAAAGTTAAGACTTATGTTCTAAACAATAAAACTATAATTAGGTTTTAGACCCGCCTTCACTAAAATGGTTGTAACTTAAATAAAAAATTGTTAGAAACATTTAGAATAACTTGGGGGGGGGGTCGATCAATTACTCAAGGTCCATATGTACCACTTGAATAATTAAATAATAAATACTTCAATGTCCTACTTATCCTGATGTTGCTCGATCTATACTATAAAACTATCATAAGCATAACTTTCATTGCATAATGAAAACATTATCAAATGTAAACATGCATAAAACATTCACCACATTTTTGACACTAGGATTTTATGTGGAAACCCAATTTGGAAAAAACCACCAATAACATGTTACTCTTTTTCACTCTTTCAAAGTGAGCTTTGTTAGGACCCAACCCTGTTAAAGGTTACAAAAGATATTGTTAAATGTTACCTAGTTAGAGGATTTAATCACCCTATTTAAAGGGGCCTTGTAAGAGGACTTTGATCATGCCATTTAGAATGTCACCTAGCCATAGGATTTACATAGACTGTTAAGTCTTCAAATGACTGTTAGGTCAACCTCTATTAAAAGGAATTCGCTATGAATTATTTACAATAATAAGAAAGAAAATGGTAGGTATTTGATCTATGTGATTACAACTCAATTTTGCAAGTTCAAATCTCTATTTGATACTTGTGTTGGTTTACTAATAATCCTTCCACTAACATCTATGATCTTTATTTTCTTGGACACCCTTCAAGTAATCAATCCACTCTTCTCATCAACACTTAATCCTTCTTCTTAGATTTTCTTATCAATAACAACATCACATCTACAAGCTTTCTCCTTTAGCTTCGCATCCACTCACACTCTTGTGCATCTCTGATCAACCTTTCTTTGTATGTCTCTCTTCACATACAAGCTCATATATTCACACTTTCATGCACAGACACTCATTGTTTGGCTCTATACCTCTTTGAATAGACAATTCCTATTTTACCATTTTATACATCCACCATAGATCTTAGGGGTTACAATCAGGTTCAACTTGATTCATTGTATCTATCCAACTTTCTCTTTTTCCTATAGAAACTTCTCTAGAATCTATCTATTAGGCCTTTACCTAATCTTCTCCTTGAATTTAATGATCCAACTCATCAATCTTATCTTCAACACATTTTACATCTTCTAGGAAATCAATTGAGTGGGCTTGATCTTACAATTTCTTTGAATTCATTCTCTTACTATCACTCAGCAATCTCTAAATTCTGACATTTGATCATTACTAGAATACATAGCCACTATAAAGCTTTCTGGCTTGGCATCAGCTAACTTTCTTTGTCGATGTTAATGCTCAATCAACACTAGTTTTTCTTGGTACTAACTGTAGCTTGGTTGACACTTGCATTACTTGGCATTCGTTAGTGTTTTACTCTTCTATTCGACTTGGCTTATCTTTCTTAACATAAATAATTACTTTGCTTTATTAAAGTCTATCTAATCAAATGTCCATTGTAACTTCCTTTTCATAACTCCACCTTTCCTCTAGGTGCTATTTTAATGTGTAACTTATCAAATCCTCTTCATCAATCAAATAGATATGAAATTTAGATTAGGTATCAATGTATCTTATCAATAGATTTGACACTAATGACAAAACAATAATTATTCCAATTGTATTTTTCCAACAATCTCCCTCTTTGGCATTAATGGAAACATCTTAGATATCTCAATACTAGTTGTAGCTTGGTTACCATAAAATCCAAAAGATTTCACTCTAATTCTCTTTCCTAAATTTCTCCCTCTGAAATAATTTCTTTTGTTTCCATCTTTACTATATCTTCTTCTTGTATTAATTTCTCCATGTCTTTCTCTTTAGTGTACTCTCCATTTGTAGTAAGCTCTCTCTCCTTTTTAGTAATCTCTCCCTCTTTGACTACAATGCCAAAGAGACTTAGTTGTATTAGCTTCAAACTCTTCATACATCTAAATTATGTAGATTTTGTATGTCTGGATAATACTTGTCATCTATCTATGACTAATCTATTTATGTTGTACTAAAGTATTCTACCTTAGGCATGTCCCAAAGTATTGTTTTATTGCATCACTATGTTGGGTATTTTGATTAGCATATGTGATGCAATGCACCTTGTCTTCTTAAGTATCTTTGGTTAGAGGAATCACCCCTAATTTACCTCTAAAATATTCATGAGCATCTTTAGGTAAGGGTTTTGGGAATATGTCTACATCTTGTTCTTTAGTATTCACATATTCTAGCTTTACTTATTTTTCTTCAACTAATTCTCTCAAGTAGTGATACTTGATGGTAATGTGTTGTGTCTTAGTGTGCATCACTAGATTCTTTGAAATATTGATAGAACTTATCTGATCACAATAGATAACCACTAGATCTATAATATCTTCTTTCATAACTTTCAAAAAATTTGTAATCAACATTATGCTTGAATAATTCACTATAGCTACCACATACTTGACTTCTTTTGTTAATTGGGAAATAAAATTAAACTTCTTGCTTGTCCATGACACCAATCTCTATCATAGAAATAATGTACCTCCACTAGTTCTTTTTTCTATCATCAATATTTCCTGCCCAATCTAAGAAAGTGAACACCCTTAGTTCAAAATTATCACTTCTTTTGTAATATAATCCATAGTCTTTTGTACCTTTCAGATATCTCAATATCCTTTTTACAGCCATCATGTGATTCTCTTTAGGATTTGTTGAAAATCTAGAAACTATCCCAACTGCCAAAGTAATATCTAGCCTACTGTGAATAACATATTATAGTTTTTCAATAATTCATTTGTATAGGGTCTAGTTCACATTAGTAGAATCATCAGTCCTAGATAGCTTATGTCCTATAGACATAGGTGTACTCACTAACCTTGAATATTGCATACAAAAGTCTTTAGTATCTCCTTGATATATTTGGATTATGTAATAAAAATACCAAACTTCATTTGACACACTTGCAATCCAACACAGAATTTGATTTCACCAAACATAGACATTTCAAATGTCTTCTTCATTTTATCAACAAATGATTTGCATAATGCTTCTGTCCATCCAAATATAATATCATCAACAAATATTTTAGATAACAATACTTCATTGTTCTTACCATTCTTCAAATATAGGTGATTGTTATCCTTTGTCCTTTCAAAACCAATCTTTACCAAATAGTTATGTAATCTTTCATATCATGCTCTTGGGGGTTGCTTCAATCCATAGAGGGCTTTGTTTAGTTTACATATCATGTTCTTCTTGTTTGGATATAAAAATTCTTTGAATTGTTCAATGTATACTTTTTTCTCGGGTATACAATTTAAAAATGAAAATTTGACATCCATCCGATATACCTTGAAATTCTTGTAGGCTGAGTATGCAAGCAGAGTTATGACTCCTTCAAGTCTTTCCATAGGAGAAAAAATTTCTCCATAATCAACTCCTTCTTGTGCATAACCCTTCCATACCAAGTGTGCCTTGTTTCTTGTTACTTCTCCATTTTCATTAAGCTTGTTCCTAAAAACCCACATTGTCCCAATAACATTTTTGTCTCTAGGTCTTGGCACTAAGGTCCAAGTATTGTTCTTCCCAATTCATTCAATTTCTTTGTTCATTGCTTGGATCCAATCTTCATTGTCTAAAGCATCCTTTATTGACTTGGGCTAAAACTCAGAAAGTAACCATGTATTATCTTTGAGTCTTCTCCTTGTCATAACACTTGATTTAGCATCACCAATGATTTGTTTAGGTTTATGATGTCTTCTCACATTTTTAGCTAACACAGGCAATTTTCTTCTTGGTTCTTCTTTAGGTTCATCTAGAAAAATAATCTCAGGCTCATTTCCTCTTCCTTGCTCTAGTTTTGGTTCAAGTTTTGCATGATCAACATTTTATATTTGGTTTACATTGCCTATTTGTGACTTGGCATCTTCAGTCTGTTGCTTGCCACCCACTCTCTACTGCTTGGCAATTTGCATTTGCATTCCATCATTTCTTGTCTGGTGTTAACTTTCAGCTTGACTTGTCTGTTCACTTTGAGTGTTGGGAGCATCAACATCCATATAGATGAATGTAATATGTCTTTAGACTCTTCATTACATGACATGTCACCTCTTTCTATAAAATCATCAACTCTCACATTTGCACTTTCCACAAGTTTGTTAGTGTTAGAATTTAAACACTTAAAAGCTTTTATTTTAGTGGAATAACCGAGAAATATGCCTTCATCACTTTTTGCATCAAGCTTTCCATTCCTATTATCTTTTAGTATATAGCATATACTACCAAAGATTTTGAAATACTTTGCAATAGGAGCATAACCATACCATAGTTCAAAAGGTGTAGCATTTGTACCTTTCTTGACTTGTACTCTATTCAGGTATAGATAGCAGTACTAACTGCTTATCTCTAATATTTTTGTGATATGTTCTTCTCCATAATTAATGGTCTTGCATGATCTAGTATTGATCTGTTTGTCCTTTTAGCTATTCCATTTTGAGGAGGGGTCCTTAGTTCTGACACCCATCTTTTGATTCCTATCTCATTGTAGAATGTACTGGACTCATGAGAAATTAATTCACCACCTCTGTCAAATCTCAAACACTTAAGAATCTTCCCTATTTCTTTTTCAACTCTGGCTAAATACCACTTAAATAATTGAAAAGCATAAAATTTAGATTTAAGGAGCATCATAATAATCATTCTAGAGTAGTCATCTACAAATAAAATGAAAAATTGATCTCCACATTAACTTTGAATACCAATGAGTCCACAAAGGTTAGTACGAAACAACTCCAAAATACCATTAGCAGTATATATTTTTCTCTTAAAACTAGACTTTGTCATATTTCCCAATCGACATTGTTTACACATAGCATTGTCAAGATTCTTTAGTTTAGGCAACCCTCTTACTTTCTCCATCTTATTGATATTCACCAAATTGTCAAAATTTATATGAGGTAATATTTTTTTCCATAACTAAACATCTTCTTGTTGTGTAAACGAACATGTCTCACTTAATAGGGCTAGATAGAATAAGTTACCTCATGTATGCTCACTATTTCTAATTAGATCACCATCACCATCATGTATCTTGGTCTTTCTATTGTGAAATTCAACTCTGTAACCTGATTTGTCCAGTTGTGATACACTCAACAAATTCTAGTTAAGCCCTTCGACCCAGTAAATATTGTCACATGTTATCTTGTTAGTCAGTTGAATACTACCTTTACCTTTTATAACACATGGGATATCATTACCAAATTTAACACATCCACCATTATATGGACCAATATCTTCAAATTTATCTTTATCACCAGTCATATGATTGAAACATCCACTCTCAATTATCCATCTATCACTTTTGTTGACATAACAAATTAATGTAGTTTTTTCATCTTCATCAAAATCATCTTTCAAAACAACATAAACAACTTTAGCATCAGTACTCTCAGATTCATTATCAGTCCTTTCTTCATCAATATAACAAGATTTCTTACCTTTTTCATCATTTCTTCTCTTGTAGTATTTGTCATCTCTTTGTCCTTTGTACTTGATATCCTTACTTTCATCCTTATCATATCTAATAGGATATCTAGCAGCAATATGACCAACTTTGTTGCGTGAAAAAAAAATGATAGGAAATTGACCTGTGTATTCACCTCTTCTTCTTCCAGACCTTTTTGTAATGAGGGCTTCAAGTTCATCAATCTCATCATCAAAACTATCACTTTCATTCTTCATATATTTTCCTTTCTTCTTGATAAGAATTAATTGTGACTTGAAAGTAGATGAATTAGTTGCAGGTGTGTAGTTATCAAAGTTATACATCTCAAAAGAAGTAAGTATAATAATTACACCTTCTAAGGTCAAATTGTTACTTGGTGTGCATCTTAGTTCTTGGATTGCAAAGACTCTAATGGCATAGATAGGGAGTAGAGTCCTTAATACCTTACTTATCACTGTTTCATCTTTGATTTCTCCATTTTCTCCTTGAATAGCATTAACAACCTCTTTAACACTTGTGTAGTATTTTACTATGTTCTCGCCTTCCATCATTCTCATATCATCAAATTTTCCTCTTAGGATTTCCAATTTTTCTCTTAGAACATTGTCATCACCTCCATATAAGGTCTTCAATCTACACCACATCTTCTTTGTACTATCATAGTCTTTTAGGTCATCAAACTCAACATAGCTTAGGGTTGACAATCTCCAACATTGCTTGGTTGTTTTCTATCTTTTGTTTCAATTGTGTAGCAGTTAGAGGAGCATTTATCTTTACATATTCAATGTCCACAAAATTGACAGTAGCATCATTGATACTTGATATGTGTAACCTCATTAAGGTCTACCATGTAAGAAAGTTATTCTTGTTCACCTTAGGTACATCTCTCTTATTAGTCATGATCTTTAGTTTTAACTACCTTCAAACTTTTCTTTATAAGCACAGAATTCTGATACCAATTGTTATAAATATTTAGAATAACTGAAAGGAGGGGTGTGAATTAGTTACTCAATGTTTATATGTGCCACTTGAACAATTAAACAATAAATACTTCATTGTCCTACTTATTCTGTTGTTGCTTGGTTTCTACTATAAAACTATCATAAACATAACTTACATTGCATAATGAAAACATTATCAAATGTAAATATACATAAAACATTCACCACAATTTTGACTCCAAGATTTTACATGGAAACCCAATTTGGGAAAAATGACCAGCAATATATTACTCTTTTTCACTCTTTCAAAGTGAGCTCTACTAAGAGCCAACCTTGTTAAAGGTTACAAAGCACATTTTTAAATGCGACCTGGTTAGATGATTTAACTACCCTGTTAAAAGTGGCCTTATAAGAGGACTTTGATCATTCCATTTAGAATGTCACCTAGTTGTAGGATTTACACAAACTATTAAGTCTTCAAATGAATGTTAGGTCAACCTCTGTTAAAAGGATTTTGATACAAAGTGTTTATAATAATAAGAAATAAAATGGTATGTTTTGATCTGTGTGATTACAACTTAGTTTTGTAGGTTCAAATCTTTGTTCGGTCCTTGTGTTGGTTTATTGTTAAGCCTTCCACTAACATCTCTGATCTTGATTTGCTTGAATACCCTTCAAGTAATTATTCCACTCTTCTCATCAACACTTAAGCCTTAACAACATCACATCTACAAGATTTATCCTTTAGCTTCACATCCACTCACACTCTTGTGTATCTTTAATAAAACTTGCTCTACATGTCTCTCTTCAAATACAAGCTCACACATTCACACTTGGATGTGCACACACTCATTATTTGGCTTTGTACCTCTTTGAATAGGCAATTTGTGCTTTACCATTTTCTACATCTACCATAGATCTTAGGGTTTATAGTTAGGTTCAACTCAATTCATTGTATCTGTCCATCTTCTTGATCTTCCTCTATAAACTTCTATAGAATCCATTTATTAGGTATTTACCTAATATTCTCCTTGAATTTAATGATCCAACTCATTAATATTATCTTCAATACATTTTACATCTTCCAAGAGATCAATTGAGCTGGCTTGATCTTGTGATTTCTTTGAATTCATTCTCTTATTGTCACTCACCAATCTCCAAATTCTAACACTTGGTCATTACTGGAATACACAATTGTTGTAAAGATTTTTGGCTTGGCATTAGTTACCTTTATTGGTCAATTCTAATGCTCAGTCAACACTAGTTTGGTTCAGTACAAACTATATCTTGGTTGACACTTGCATTACTTAGCATTCCTTGGCATTTCAATCTTCTACTTGGTCTGGCTTAGTTTTCTTAACGTAAATAATTACTTTTCTTTATCAATGTATATCTAATCAAATTTCAATTTTAACTTCCTTTTCATAACTCAACCTTTCCTCTAGGTGCTATTTTTATGGGAAACTTCCCAAATCTTCTCCATCAATCAAATAGATATGACATTTAGATTAGGTAGCAATGTATCTTATCAATAGATTTGACATCAATGACAAAACAACAAGTGTTCCAATTGTAAGTTTCCAGCAAAAAACATTTAAAAAGTTCATCAAAATAGTGGAAAATAAAAGATGAGGTAGAGGACCATCTCTACTATCAAGTTCAAGTTTGTTCGTGACCAATTGGATCCCAAAATGGACAAATATTGTTTAATAAAATATACATAATAGAGAATTAATTCAACCCTAGAAAAGACATATGAGAGATACTCATTTGAGATCTCTAGATTTTCCTTCCTATAAATAAACCAAGAATAACTTTAGACTCAATTTAAATTTATTCAAATTATAGATCTTTGAAAATAGGTTACTAAAAACCCTAGGAAAACACATGGCAATTTTCACAAAACAAAAACTCAAAACTTTTAAAATACTCTACGAATGGAAAGTACAAATATCATACATTATAACAACATATAAGTAGATCTAGATTTTATTAGATAAATAATGAAATCAATAAATTCAATCCATAGCTCAAGTCCTATAGAGATTCAACTGAAGGAGCAAGAATGCAACAAAGAGAGGAGGACAATTCCAAATTGAGATGCATAATAAAAACTCTATCTACTTTCAGAAATCTCCATGGAAGAAGAACAACTAAATCCACAACAATAAATCTCTCTCTCAACACTTGAAACTCTTATATATGAGTCTCTTACCAAAACAAAGAAACTTATAAATCCTTAAAGAATTCAAAAAAAATTCCCTCCCTCTTAATTCATAAGTATTTCTCCAAAAATATTCATGAAAAGTACAACTAAGCTTTCCTCAAGATTTCAGCTCTCCTCAAAAGAAAAAGGTAATTCATATAAATAGATTTCCCAAAGTTAACCAACCTCCAACCAACTTTCAACTAAAAGACATAATTAAATAACTCAACATAATTATAAACTCGCAGCTATATAGTACATAAATATAACTCAAATGAATTCTTTTATAGTTATTAACACATATGTTTATAATATGTGGCATAGAAGATATAAATAATATGCAAGTTATCCATACTATTAATAATTTATATTTATGAATATCACACATTTCATTAAGTAATATTTAGTTATTAGAAATACAAATATTATTAATTATCAAGTAATACTATATTCAATTAAGAATTCAATACTATATTCCTTGCAAATTATTCTGAATATTGCTCACTAATCCTTCTTCATATGTGCAAAAGTAAAATCCCTAACTAGATCCACAGTTCTCTTCAAGTTTTACTTGGTTTTTAGAGCTCTATGATATTATGGGTTATTATAGAATTAAGACTTTTATTGTACTTATGCTCTTATGTTTAGGTATGAAT
The DNA here is from genome assembly GCA_028749045.1 of Cupressus sempervirens. Lineage (NCBI taxonomy): Eukaryota > Viridiplantae > Streptophyta > Pinopsida > Cupressales > Cupressaceae > Cupressus > Cupressus sempervirens. The sequence goes on from CM053784.1 coordinate 414,490,586, forward strand.
ACAATAGTCCTATATCTACTCCATTATGGTATGTAAGGAGAAGATACACTAGCTGAAAATATTGAAGCTTTGCTCCAATTCAACCAATTATTTAGGTACTTGTATTTTTATTATACTAATAAAGGGTACCATCCCCATAGAGATGACAATTACCTTTAAAAAGCAATATACTTTACCTTAGATTCCAATATACATTATAACAAATATCCATAGTGTTGAGGGCACAACCCAAGGCAAAATGAACACAATAGGAAAAGAAGAATTTTATTATCATAAATGATATGTTATTAAATTTAGCATAGTGAAAATAGAATCCACTACATATCATATGGGTTTACAATATTATCAAAATCTGGAGAAAAACCCTTCTCGTGATACCTTCTCCCAAAATCTGCAAAAACTACCTTTACAATGCAAGAAATGGCCTTAAGTAACCTAGATCATGTTTAGAGCTAGGAACACCTTTTAGAAAATGTCATTTGGCATCTACCTCCAAAGCATTAGGAACTCCTTATGTATCCTCTTTTGATCTTCTCTAGCCTCATACTATAGGTTCATCTTGGTAATATGTGCGTGTACCTGCTCATGTAGGTTCTTGACATGTTTAGCAAAGTCTTCTACCTCAACACGTGTCCTCTCTCCTTGCTTTATCTTCCTTAACTTTGGTGCACTCCTTGGACTACTCCCATACACAATTTGGAATGTTGATCTATTAGTACTCCTATTCACATAATTATTATAAGAAAAAATTTCTTGTGGTAGAATCAAAACCCATCCCTTGGTCTTATATCTTACTAAACACCTCAAAAAAATTTCAAGACTTCTATTCACCACTTACTTTTGTCCATCTTGTTGACATTAAGTCAAGTTTTGTATTAGTGACAAAACTTATTCAGATCTTGTATGGTTACCGAGCTCATTTAACAGTCTATAGTGTTTGCCATGTAATTCATTAGCCACTAAGCTTCACAATTCCTACCGAGCATTCTAGTGGTTACCAAGTAAATTTAGGAAGTGTGAAGTCCTATAGTTCTTACTGAGTAGTTTAGTGGTTACCAAGCTTCATAGTTTCTACCAAATCATCAGTTCATGTGAAGTGAAGTTAGTGTTAACCAAGTGATGAGATGATTAGTGTTTACCGAGTTCAGGTATAGTAAACGTGGAATTCAGTTTCTACAAAGTTACACAATATCTACTAAGTTTCCAGTGTAGACTAATTTTGAGACTACTCTGAGATGATTAGTAATGACAGTGGACATTGTATATCAGAACTTCACCAAGTCAGTCTTTTGAACCCAAGTGTCTTCATTTGAGCCAACTTTGTAATATTGATGTTAACTTGTATATTGGCCAACTTTGTAATTTTGTAAATTGGATTGATATATATATATGTAATGTATTGTATCATATCCATATAGATGTGTGTATGTATGAATGAAAAGGGAGAATGAAGAATATGTAAGAAGCATGCGAATGTGAATTAGCAGCAAGTATATTGTAGGGCCATATCAGGAAAGGAGTAGCAGATTCATAGCTATCACATTAAGGTGATCAGTACTTCAAAGAATCCCTATTAGCAAATCAGTTGTAAGTTAGAGATGTACTATTTCATTCTAACAAATGAACTAGTCCAAAATCCTCTAACAAGGTAGACTTAACAATCTTTTGTCAAATCTCTTTACCAAGTGCATACTTCATTGTATGTTTGTAAATCCTCTAACAAGGTGGACCTAGTAGTCCTAATTGCTCCTAATAAGACAGATCATTACAAGTGATCATTGTAAGCCTTAACAGGCCAATTTTATGCTGTAGTATTGAAGTTTTGTGGGTATCATCCCCACCCCAATTTTACTTTCTATTTGGAAGGTTTCTAGGTCACCAAATTATTGTGTTCATGTGCCATGAATGTTTATATTTTTAGTTTCTCATGCATGCAGTTAGACCTGATTTAATGATTTAAATGATGATTGGGTTATTGTAATTAAGATCTAAAATTGATAAATTTTCAAGGTTAGTGATTCACCCCTCCCCTCTCATCAACCTAGCATAGTCTTGAACATTTCCAGCAATTAGTATCAAAGCTTTGTGGTTCTTAGGATAAAGCTTGACAGCTTGAGCAATGATCAAGGACAATGGAGACTTTTAGACTTGATAAAGAAATTGACAATGAAAAGCTAGATCTAGAAATGGCCATTGCACAACTCAAGAAAGCTAAGGAACAACTTTCCCAATCCTTGAAAAGAAGGAAGGAACTTGCAAATTAGATGAATGATCACCAGTACATTGAAGAAAAGATTAAATATATTTTCCCTTCAAGCAGTTCAGATGAAGTAATAATGCAATCAAAGAACTCTTAGAGAAGAATGGTTGCCTACAAGAAGAAATAAGAAAGCTCAAAAGAGAACAAGAAATTTAGTCAGTAAGGCTATGTGAAATCTTGGAGCAAAGGAACAAGATGAAATAAGAAATGGATAAAAGAAACAATGAGATCCAAAACCAATCCCTTCAGCATGAAGATCTTATACATCAAGTCTCCAAAGAAAATGAAGAAATCATGAGTCAAAGATAGATCAATAAAAAATTAAGGAATGATCTAAATTTAGAAAAGCAAATCAATGAAAGATTGAAAAATGACCTAAACATTGAAAATCAAGTTAATGAGAGAATGATGAAATCCCAAGTAGACATGAATCAATTGAATTAAATAAATGAGTAGAATATCTATAGACAAAAGGGTAAAGCAAGAATTGGATACAAAGAAGAAGGTGAATCCTCTAAACAAGGTTCTCAAAGGAATCAAAGACCTACTTGCAATCACTGTGGTAGGATAGGTCATACATCAAACAAATATTGGAGTAATGGAAATGAAAAATTCAATGGTAAGTGTTATAATTGCAATCAGCATAGTCACAAGGCTAATGAATGCAAAGAGAAACCAAAATTTGAAGGAAAATTTTACAAATGCAAGAAACAAGGTCACAAGGCATCAAACTATAGAACCAAGTAATTCAATCCAGCAGAGAAAATTGTAAAAGCATTATTTGGTTGGGACTATAACACCTAGTGCAGATGTCATTACTATGAAGAGTATGGACACATTGGCATGACCTATGTTAAACATCACACAAGGAAGAGAGATACCACCATAAGATGTTTCTCTTGTATAGAACTTGGTCATCTAGCCAAAAATTGCATGAACATAGGTATAATTGAAGATGAAAAGAAAGCAAAAGCAGATAACATCAAAAAGAAAATGAGGTAGCAATGGATTCCTAAATCCACTAAGGAAGCTAGTCCAAGAAATGATGGTCATGTCACTCAAGAAGTGGGTGACTCCACCATTTCCAACTAAGTTCTTAAGTAAGAATTGGAACTACGTTATCATGGTCACATCTAAATAGTTCCAAAATTAAAAAGAAAAAGAAAAGATCCAAATTAATATTTGAGATACAAGGGGATTACAGAAGATTAGTATCAATTATCACTGAGTAAGGTTGGGTCATGGACTCTACTGAGCAAGGTCGGGAGTAACTAGTCACAAATGTTTGGTTACCAAGTTATGAAGTATTCATTGAGCGATCCGAATAGATAATGGATGACAGCCTGTCGTGCATACTACTTTCGTACCAAGCATTAATGGAAAAATGTTATCAAAAGGAAGGAAATTGAATTTATTTTTCACCAAAATCTTAAAGTGTTGATCAAGAAAATTATAGAGCGATCAAGCAATTTCGAGCAAAATTTGCAGTAAAATTTTTGAAGTTTTTCGTAACTTACTGAGTAGCCATGGTAGCATCAAGGAGTAGTAGCAAGGCAAAGAAAGGATAAGAAATGTTGGTCTAAGGAGTTGAATGGAAACAACTAGATTTCAAATTTATACCAACAATTACGGAAACTCTCAATCCAAATGGAGTGCAATCACAAGTCCCTTCCAAGGTACTACTCATTAACGATATCCGAACTCATTTTAAGAGTGCAATTCAATAAATTGGAACCTAGAGATGGATGATGCCCTAGGTGAATTATGTGTAAATGGTGTTCTTAAACCCAAGAATAAGCACTTGGAAGATAAGGGTTTAACCCACATTCCCCGCCCGCCCTGAAGTTTCCAAATCAAATGGATCAGATACATCCTAAGTCAAGTTCACAGTGGTTAGTTATGGCTTGAGCAACCAGTTTTGATCACTAAGAAGATTATTTATCACATGTAGACCAAGCTTGAAGATGATTGAGACTATTATTAACTTAAAAAATGCTGCATTGGTAGCATAATTTTTATATTGTATGCATCTCAAGCTAGGGAAGCCTTTTGGAGTATTTTTAAAAATTTTCTCTCCAAAGCCAAAACTACTAAAAACCTAGGTCAGGTGGAGTTAGAAAAGAAAAACCTAGCCTAGTGGGATGGCAGAGGCATGAAGATTAGTAGTGTAACAGATGTAGAATAAAATTTGGCATACATGTGATAGCACACAAGATTTATAGTTCAAGTCATCTCAATAGTGTGTCGTGTGAAGTGGTAGACTTGGCATTCAAAGTCATGAAAAATAATATGTCATATGATCTTGTAGACTTATTGTTGAAACAATTTAACAAAAACATGGAAAGTATAAGGACATCCAAGAACAATCCTTGTAAATTTGGTTCATTGTTGACATGTCTATTTTTCTATGTTCAAAATTTTTTCCCTTCTAAAGGTACAGTCGTATGGAGAAAGGATGTGCCAATTTTGTATCAGATTAATGAGTATATTGCAGAAATGGGTGAAAATTTTGTCAGTGTAATGGACAACTACTTTGATTTTTTCAAGGATAAATGAATAACAGATTCAGGATTCCCAAGAAATTACTTGAAGATTATAGAGATGTTGTTTGTTTCATGGTAGACAATGACAAAATCTACATTCAAGTAGTGATTCCAAGAGTTGTATCGGTAAAACCTCTTCCCTATCAGGTTAACATTGATGAAGAAAAAGACATAATTGAAGCCTTATTAAATCAACCTATTGATCCAAAGGCACCACACTCTGGAACATATGATGAGGTGAAGGCAAGAACAAAACTTGAAATTACGCTTCCACAGGCAGTTAATAAAGGCAAGAGGAGAATAGCAAAACTCAAAACTAGCATACCACTTTTTTTGACTAAGGGTAAAGGAGAAGATGATGATGATGAAGTAGAGGATGAAGATGAGTTAGAGTAGGAAGAAGAGCCAGTGAAGAAGAAAGTCAAGATGATCATCACCAAGCCACCTAAGCCATACACTACAATGTTTACCAGAAGATCCAAGGAGAAAGGTAGTGAAGTTGTTTTTAGCAAGCCTCCTCTCACCTTCCAAGAAAGATTGAAACAAATGGAAGAAGGTGAAGGCATAACCAACTTCAAATCATTAAAGTATGAGACAAGGATAGAGGCTAAGAAGAAGTAGATTGAGGAATTGGTACTAACCAAGATGGGTAAATGGAAGTATTCCCCTGATCAAATAGCCTCTCATATTTCTAATGATCTATTAGAGAGATTGAAGCCAAGATGGGACTTAGCCATGCAGGTAGCAAAATATATCTATGAGAAAACCCTAAGGTAGTTGTTACCAAGCTTTACCAATGCTAAGGTAAAAGAGTCTATAAAGAAATATGAAGACAAGATGACTCTTAGATTTAATACTTGTTTAATCTTGTTAAAAGATATAGAGGATGTAGTCAAGAATACTTGATTAATCTTGTTTAAAGATATAGAGGATGTTTTCAACAATGCTATAGGCATGTGGAAGAATTTTTATCACTTGCAAAAATAAAGTGACTCTCCAGTAGAAGTTAAGGATGATGACAGTGATGATGAGGAAGAAGGAACAAATTTTGAAACAATACAGTTTGACAACAAAGAAGTTGAAGAAGATAAAGAGGAAGAATCCACTGAGTAAGTAAAAGAAGATGATGAGGAGACTGATCCTATGAAGATAGCTATAGTAGTCATTGCCTCACTTCCTCATTCTCCAAGCAAATCAGTAGCTACATCAAATTTGGAGTCAGCTTTAGCAAGTTTGATTGTGACCACAGCAGATACATCAAATGTCCAATCACTCTTCACTCCCTCATAGCTCAGTGTATCACTAATGAAAGTGTTTACCACTTCATCTACTAAGCTACAACCTCCCTCTTCTTCAGTTCATGATTCAGGTTCATCAATAGTGAGTATAGCATGTTCTACAATTATGTGTTCTTCAGCAATAAGTACAGTTTCAAGTTCTACAATTTTGGATTCTACAGTTTTGTTTTCTATAGCTTTGGATTCTTCTATAAGTATATCAATTTTGGATTTAGTAAGCATTCTATTTAGTATTCCATTTGTTAGTACTATATCAATTTTTACTACTAGTCCTATTATCTCTACTATTATTTCCATTCTAGATTCTAAGGCAATATGTACAAAGGCAATTGAACTCAAGGCTCAACCATGTACAAGACTTTTGAGTGGAAAGGAGATAGAGGAGGATATTGACCTAGATGAGGAAATTGAGATTCCAAAGTGGGATTTTGATAATGCCAATGTAGAAAAAATGCAAATAGCTAGTCAACTCCTCTACAAGAAAGCAAAGCAGAAGAAATTACGAGAGGAAAGAGACAACGAATATAAAATCATAGAAAGTGCTAAGGATATTTTGACTGAGGTAATAGGTGTTGAAGTTGATACTTCTCAAAACATTTTGTTTCAATTGGAAGAAGCAGTCTAGAAGTTTAATGAGGACTCCAGTGGTCAAGAAAAATTGATTAAGAAAGTAGAGAAGAAATTTGATAACAAAGTGCTTGAGCACATTGCTCAACAAATTACTATTCAGCAAGTGGAGCTTTCCTCAATTTTGACCAATCTTGAAAATTCTTGCACAAATGTAACATCACTTTTTGGAAAATTATGCAATATTACTAAGTTCACAAAGGAAATAAAGAGCAAACTGATGAAGATCTAAAGGCTAGTGCAAAGCAGTTGAAACTTGAGCCTAGTTCAAGCTCTACACATCATATGAAAATCATATTCTTATTAGATATGCAAGCAGAATTGTTGAGAGAAGAAGCAAGGATCTGGTCTTCACTAATAGATATTCAAAATATGATCCTTCCCATCATGGACACAATGTAGAAGCACATTGTTTACTCAAAAACATTGATCCATGACAACAACTTCTCAATTGCAGTAGAACTCTCTATAGAAGTTCAAATTGCTCCACATACGTGCACAGTATTGCAAGAAAATTGGGATAAGACTTTAGCACTCATACTTAAGGTACATTCTAAGTTTCTTTCTTCTATTGGTGTCTCTATGTAAATAATTTTTGAATAAATCTTTGGCATGATTGTCAAAAAGGGGGAGAAACAGAATATATATATATATATATATATATATAAGAGTCAGTATGAATATATGGGGAGAAAAATTTAGTATGTATATTGTATGGGGGAGAATCATGCAAAGCAAAGGAAAGGAAAGTATATACTTACAAAGACAAATTTTGAAAAATCTCAAAAATAGTATACCAGCACCGAGCCAGTATCACACTGTAATGTATATAAGTTTTGGCTAATAAGTGATTTTGTCACTAATGCCAAAGGGGGAGATTGTTGAAATTAAGTCAAGTTTGTTAATAGTGATGACACTTATTCATATCCTATATTACTACCGAGCTCATTTCATAGTCTACAGTGTTTTCCATGTAATTCAGTAACCACCAAGCTTCACAGTTCCTACTGAGCATTCCAGTGGTTACCAAGTAAATTCACAAAGTGTGAAGTCCTATAGTTCTTACCGAGTAGTTCAGTGGTTACCAAGCTTTGCAATTTCTACTAAGTCATTAGTTCATGTGAAGTGAAGTTAGTGTTAACTGAGTGATGAGATGATTAGTGTTTACTAAGTTCAGGTATGGTAAATGTGGAATTCAGTTTCTACAAAGTTACATAGTATCTACCAAGTTGCCAGTGTAGACTGAGTTCGAGACTACTCTGAGATGATTATTATGGATCAAGCTTCCACTTCTACCAAATGCATGACGATGTCATGTAATGAGAGTGGATGTTGTGTATTAGAACTTCACCAAGTTAGTCTTCAGAACTCGAGTGTCTTCATTTGAGTTGATTTTGTAATATTGGTGTTAACTCGTATATTGGCTGATTTTTTAATTTTGTAAATTGGATTGATATATATATGTAAAGTATTGTATCATATCCATATAGATGTGTGTATGCATGAATAAAAAGTGACAATGAAGAATATGTAAGAAGCATGCGAATGTGAATCAGTAGCAAGTATAATATAAGGCCATATTAGCAAAGGAGCAACATAGTCATATATATCACATTAAGATGATCAGTACTTCAAAGAATCCTTATTAGCAAATCAGTTGTAATTCAACGATCTACTATTTCATTCTAACAGGTGAACCAGTCCAAAATCCTCTAACAAGGTACACTTAATAGTCTTTTGTCAAATCTCTTTACTGAGTGCATACTTCACTGTAAGTTTGTAAATCCTCTAACAAGGTGGATCTAGCAGTCCTAATTGCTCCTAATAGGACAGATCATCAAAAGTGATCAAATTAAGCCTTAACAAGCAACTTTATGCTGTAGTATTGAAGTTTTGTGGGTATCAACCCCACCCTAATTTTACTTTCTATTTGGAAGGTTTCTGGGTCACCAAATTATTGTGTTCATGTGTCATGAATGTTTATGTTTTCAGTTTCTCTTGCATCCAGTTAGATCTGATTTAATAATTTAAATGATTATTGGGTTATTGCAATTAAGATCTAAATTTGATAAAGTTTTAAGGCTACTGATTCATCCCTCCCCTCTCAGTAACCTAGCATAGTCTTGAATATTTCCAACACATCTATCTTCGGATGATGTGTAGAACTAAAGTTTAATTTTGTCTTCAACTTCTTCCACAAAATCCTTCATAAATACCCACCAAATTTAGTATCTATGTCAGAAACAATACTTTTTTTGAGACCATATAGCCTAACCACCTCTCTAGAAAGAAAATCTATAATATGTACTACATCATGACTCTTGTGGCATGGAATGAAATGAGCCATCTTGGAAAACCTATCAACCACCACCAATACTGAGTCATTACCACTTTGTGCCCTTGGCAACCCAAGAACAAAATCCATAAGAATGTCCTCTTAGGGATTTAATGGAATAGAAAATGGCTAATAGAGTCTATTATTCTAACATATACCTTTGGTTGCCTGACATACTCAAAAAATTTGGACAAACTTCTTCACATACTATCACAATTGAGGCTAAAAATAATGTTCACTAACAATGACAATGATCTTATCTTGACCAAAGTGTCTTGTCATCCCTCTGCTATGTTTCTCCTTGATCAAGTTCCTCCTCATGGAACTCCTTGGAATACATAGTTCACTACTTTTTAACATCATATCATCTTGGATCATGTAATCCAACCACCTGGTCCTTTCTAGAGTAACAAGTTATTTGCAAGCCTTCCAAGCCTCTGAAAAGTTAGAATGCTTAGGGTATAGATTCTTGAGTTCATCAAACCCAACCACTTCAACCTTCATTTTTGTCAACAACAATTTTCTCCTACTTAATTCATTTTCAACCCTATTATATCATCCACTTCTATGTTTCAATACAAATTTATAGTTCTATAAGAACTTTACCCATTTCAAATGTCTCTGATTCAATTTACCTTGACTGTTTAGGTACTAAAATGGCTGATGATTAGTATACAAGACAAATTATTTTGGCAACAAATATTGCCTCCATTTCTTTAAGGCCTCAACTATTGCATAGAACTCCTTATCATAAATAGAATAGGTCTTCTTTGCATCATTCAATTTTTAACTAAAATAGGTAATAGGCTTACCTTCTTGGCTCAATACAACCTCAATAGGACTAGTATCAGCATCACAATCCACCTGGAACACTTTGCTAAAATTAGGAAGTGCCAACACAAGTTGCTTTGTCACCTTCTCCTTCAGCAACTCAAAACTCCTTTCAACTCATGTAGTCCACTTCAACTCTTTTCTATCCCCTCTCATTATTTTAGTTAGGGGTGCACATATACTATTGAAATTCCTAATGAACTTCCTATAAAAACTAGCCAAATCATAAAATGACCTCACCTCATTGGTAGACCTTGGAGTAGGCCATTCCAGAATGACCTTCACCTTCTTCAAGTCGATTTTGAGACCTTCAACTAGTAGAACAAACCCCAAATAGACTAACTCCTTTTTGACAAAGCTACTTTTCTTCAAATTAATCAACAATTTATCTTCCCTCAACCTCTCAAAAACACTACAAATATGTAAAAAATGTTCATCAAGAGACTTACTATAAAATAAAAATATCAGTCAAATAGACAGTAAGAAAAATTCCCAAAAATTTATTTAGTACCTCATTCATAAGCCACATGAAGGTGCTCTATGCATTAGTTAGTCCAAAGGGCATGATTAACTACTCATATAGACCCTCCTTGGTCTTGAATGCAACTTTTCACTCATCTCCCTCTCTTATCAGTATCTATTGATAACCAGATTTGAAATATATGATTGTAACATACTAAGATCCACTCAAGAAGTCCATAAGATCATCCATCCTTGGCAAATGAAACTAGTACTTGATGGTTATCTTGTTTATAGCTCGAGATTCCATATACATCCTACCCTCTCCATCCTTCTTTGGTGCTAGTACTACAGGTACTACACATAGACTCTGGCTCTCTCAAATCAAACCTTTCCTCAATAGCTCCTAAACTTGTCTATTCAACTCCTTAGTCTTAGTAAGAGTCATCCTATGAGCAGCCTTGTTAAGAAAACTAGCTCCATGGACTAAATCTATTTGATGATTAATTTGCCTTACTAGCAACAACCCTTCTAGGATATTATCATTTACGATATCTCTAAACCCACTTAATAGACCCAAAACTTCAACTAGAACTCTAATATTGGGTAAATACACAAACTTGTATCACCTTTTATAAAGAAAAGGATCTCAGAATGCAACTATTTGACTTTAAAGACATGAAAAATGGTATTTGTGTTTAGAATTTGAAGATTATATAGACTAATGAATTGTGTAGAATTGGATGAATTTCATTCTTATAATTTTAATAATTTTTTTGAGTAAAAATTTATTCATTTTTTTAAATTTTCAAGTCCCTTTTTTAACTATAAAAAATATAGGGTGTAGTTCCCATCAAACAAGTATATGAAAATCATCTTTTTTTGTTCTAATTTGAAAATATCTTATAGATGGCATATATAGCTAGGGAAAAAAATTATTATTATTATTTTGATGTATATTTTTTTTTTATAAGTACTCAAGTTCAACCTTATTAGAATCCAACAATTTTTTCCTCCTGCCAAAACTTCCCTATCAAATCTACACTTTTTTTGAAAAAAAATAACATATTCCTAAAGAGGCCTCTCTCCTCTATAGATAAATATGAATTTTTTAATATTTTTGATATGATTTACTATTTTTTTATCTTTTTTGAGGGAGCGTCTTCTGAAGTGTTAAAATATTGGCTTATAATATTTTGAAATCATAATGTACTTTAACTAATCAAAACACTCTAAAATTTATATAATGATGATATTTAATTTGAGATCTATAAAAGGATATTTTTATTTTTTGAAAAAAATGAGTTTTGATAGAGAAATGAGATTTAACCAAAATAGATTTTGGTATCCTAAAAGGTGACAAAACTCTATTCTTTTAACCTGCTACCTTCCTTATCCTTTCTAGGAATTAAAGCATAACACATATGATAATGTTTCATGCCATCCATAAATTTTCTTCCATCAATAAGACATACCCTAGCACTATTGCATACCTTTTCATCCTTCTTTATAAAGGGCTTCAACTTGTGACAAACTGCATCCTTCGTTAGAGAAAAAGTGTTTGCATGACCATCATGTATAGAATGCTTATCATGTTGCCACGGCCTTCCCAAAAAAAAAAGGCATACATCTATCAAGATGGTGTCACAGTGAACCTCATCATGGTAACTCCCACTCTTGAACTTTACCAAACATTGTTCACTAACCAAGACCTTATGGTCATCCTACACCTAGGTAATCCAATATGGATGGGGGTGTTTCTCCCTCCTAAGCATTTTCTTTGAGACCATCTCCTCTGACAACAATTTTTCAGTGCTCCCACCATCAATAATCATGTCACAACATTAACCCTCACAGTTGCACTTGGTATGAAATAGGCTCCTCCTTTGTCCAGGTTCATTCTCACTGCTCTGCAAGACCATTTCATTAACCATAACCTCTCCTTTTCTACATCCTCTAAATGTGATGAGTTAACATTATCATACACATGAGTAACCCTTGCTTGACCATCATCTCTCATATATGTCCTTCCTTAGTGTTGAGGGAACTCATATGAACGATGGCCTTCTTCATTGTAGTGAAAAAATGTACCATAGAAGCCTCCTCCTCCTAAAAATTTTCCTCATCCTATGTCTCTTCCTCTATGGTCTCCAAATTGTTTATCATAGGAGTGATTGAAACCCTCATTCCTCTAGTTTCGATTGGCCCCCACATCTTCATTTTTCTTCTGGTCCTCATTTCAGCCTCTAAAAGACCTATCCGGCCCCTTCCTCCTTGGTTGTGCCCTCTTTTCTTTCCATTAAAAGTTTTTTTAGCTTCTCCTCAACTCACAATGAAAACTGGTATGCCTCTTCAATGTTAGTCATTCTAACTAGGCTTAACTCCTCCTGAATACAAGGACTTAACCCATTAAGGCAATACGCAACCTTCTCCTTGTTTACTTAGATGCATGCCCTATCCTAATAAGGATTCGGTAAAATGCCTCTATATATTCCTAAATAGATTTTCCTACTTTCTATAACCCTTGCATCATCTTGAATAAATCAAGCTCATAGTCAATAGGAATAAACTACTTCTTTAGTTTGTCCACCATGTGATCCCAACTTTTAATTTTCTCCTTCCATCTTCTATTCTTTTCTATCTAAATATCTTGCCACTAGATTTTGGCATAGCCCTTCAGTTGTGCCTTCATAAAATTATCCCTATCAAGGCCCTCAATATCATCATACTCAAAAATTCCTCTAGCTCATTGATCCCTCATTGATCCAATCGAGCAATTCATCTGTGTTTAGATTTTCCAAAAATATGTCGACCTCAAGTTTTAGTCTTTTGTATATCTTGGCCATAGCCCTAAAAAAATTCTCCTTTGTCTAGTAAAGCACTTCTCCTTCTTCTTCCCCTTCTTGCACAACATTTCCTTCTTCTTCATTTTCCTCCTCACTTTCATCCCTTACAACAAGATTCATCCCTCTATGGATCTCCTCTTGCAATGCCTGAAATTGTCTTTGGAGGGCTCTAACCTCAAGGGGAACACCTTCAACCCTTCCACCATGCTCTCTTTATGGATGAATCTTTTCACTATCTCAAAATTCACAACCACACAGTCCTGGTGCAAACTTCATCATAATTGGTGCTCTGTCTACACACTCGAGAACTCCCACTCTGATACCACTTGATGAGTGCACAACCCAAGACAAAATGATCACAATAGGAAATTAGAATTTTATTATCTAAAATGATATTCTATTACATTTTTCATAGTGAAAATAGACTCCACTACATGCCCTATGGGCTTACAATATTATTAGAATCTAAAGAAAAACCCTTCTCATGGTACATCCTCCAAACTCCACAAAAATTACCTTTATAGTGCAAGAAATAACCTTAAGTAATCCAAATTAGGTTTAGGGTTAGGAATACATTTTAGAATATTCCATTTGGAATCCACCACCAAAGAAGGCTCTAAAAGACACGTTAGAAGTTAGTGCAAAATTAGAAGAATCTAAAAATGATAGTCCAACTCTCGAGAGGTATAACTTTTGATCTAGGACTTTGATTGACAAACCATTTACATTTTCAAAAATCTCTCCAAGTTCTCTATATCCCCATAGATAACCTTTTCTCATTCCCCATTTTTCAGGCCCATATGAGGCCATTTAGTGCCTCAAATCTGACTTTGAAGCATTCTTAGGGGGTCTTCATGCAACTTATAACTCCAATAACTTTCAAATGTAAATCACTTTGACTAGATTCTTTTTCTAGAATGATTTAAATTATAAGTACAATCATCCCTCTAACTTCACCCTCTAACTTGTCATAAATATAGCTTAATTACAAAATAATCTATTTTTTGTACTAGCACATATCTTGAGGTGCTCAAAAATATGAATCCATTAAACCAATAATGGAACTATGAGATTTGGAGTCTTTATTTGGCCCAAAAGGGTATCAAGAAATATAAATACATTAAACAAAAACTAACACTAAGAATATTTTTAGGTGATACAGAATTGCCCTTACACCACTGGATGCTCCTACATCAGATGCCTAGGGCAAATTGAAAAGTGACCTTTTCACTTTATAGCTAGGAGAGGAAAACCCAAATGGGAAACCTCCATCTTGGATAACTAAGTTGAATCTTCCAATGGTTGTCCCTTCCACTTCACTAGGTACTCCTTATGCTACATGTTTATGGTGCATAGACCTACATGGCTATCTAGAATTTCTTCAATCTCCTCCTTCTTAGAAGTAGGAATGGGACATGGCTCTAGTATAAACTCCTCCTCTGCACCATCTTCATGATATTCTATTAATCCTGCAACATTGAAACTTGGGGAAACATGGACGCCATTTGGCAACTCCACTTTGTACTCATTTCCTTAATCATGTTTCTTCAAAATTTTGCATGGACCAAATTTCTTCATCTTTAGCTTGTTGTAAGAGCCCACTAGAAATTATTCCTTCCTCAAGTACACCATAACCATATCCCCAACTTGGAACTCCTTATGTCTCCTCTTTTGATATGCTCTAGCCTTATACTGCAGGTTCTACAGGTTCATCTTGGTAATATGTGCCTATACCTTGTCATGTAGGTTTTTGACATGTTTGGAAAAGTCTTATGTCTTAGCACAAGTCCTCTTTCCTTACTACATCTTCCTCAACTCTAGTGTAGTCCTTGGACTACTCCCATACATAATTTAGAATGGTGATCTACCAATACTCCCATTCACATAATTATTGTAAGAAAACTCTACTTGTGGTAAAATAAAATCCCATCCCTTTAGTTTATATCCTACTAAACACCTCGGCAAATTGCCTAAACTTTTATTTGCCACTTTTATTTGTCCATCAGATGTGCAAATGATGTGCAGAACTAAACTTCAATTCTATCTTCAACTTCTTCAACAAACTCCTCAAAAAATACTCAACAAATTTAGTATCTTTATTAGAAACAACACTTTTTGGGAGATCATGAAGCCTCACAACCTCTCTAAAAAGAAAATCTACAATATGCACTACATCATGACTCTTGTGGCATTGAATGAAATGCACCATCTTGGAGAACCTACCAACTGCCACAAATACTAAGTCATTACCCCTTTATGTCCTTGCAAACCCAAGAATAAAATCCATTCTCATGTTCTTTTAGGGCTTTGATGGAACATGAAATAGCTAATAGAGTCCAATATTCTAACTGACACATTTGGCAATCTAACATACTTGACAACTCTACACAAACTTCTTCACATCTTGTCATAATTGATGCTAAAAATAATGTTCACTAACAATGTCAATGATCTTCTCTTAGCCAAAATATCATGTCATCCCTCCACTATGTTTCTCCTTGATCAAGTTCCCCCTCATGGAACTCCTTGGAATAAATAGTTGATACCTTTGAAAAACATACCATCTTGGATCATGTAATCCAACCACTTGGTCCTTTCTAGAGTAATAGCTTCTTTACAAGCCTTCCAATCCTTTGCAAAGTCAGGATCCTTACGGTACATAGTCTTGAGTTCATCAAACCCAACCACTTCAACCTAAATTTATGTCAGCAATAATTGTCTCCTACTTATTACATCTACAACCCTATTTGATCTTCTACTTCTATGTTTCAATATAAATGTATACCTCTACAAGAACTTTATCCATTTTAAATCTCTCTGATTCAATTTACCTTGTCTATTTAGGTACTATAATGCCTGATGATCAATATACAAGAAATATTCTTTCAAAAACAAATAATGCCTCCATTTCTTTAAGGCCTAAACTATTGCACAGAACTCTTGATCATAAATATAATATGTCTTCTTTGCATTATTCAATTTTTCACAAAAATAGGAAATAGGCTTACCTTCTTGGCTCAATATAGCCCCAATAGTACTACCACTAGCATCATAATCCACCTAGAACACTTTGTTAGAATCAAGAAGTACCAATACAGGTTTCTCTGTTACCTTCTTCTTCAGTAACTCAAAACTCCTTGTAGCTCTTGTAGTCCACTTGAACTATTTTATATTCCCTCTCATTGTTTTAGTTAGGGGTGCACATATACTACTAAAAATCCTAATGAACTTCTTATAAAAACTAGCTAAACCATGGAATAACCTCACCTTTGTGTAGGCCATTCTAATAAAACAAACCCCATACTCCTTTTTTACAAAGCTACACTTCTTCAAATTAATCAACAACTTCTCTTTCCTCAACCTCTCAAGGACACTATGAATGTGCAACAACTTTTCATCCAGAGACTTACTATAAATCAAAATATTATCCAAATAGACAATATCAAATTTCCCCAAAATTTTCTTTAGTACCTCATTCATAAGCCACATGAAGGTGCTTGGTGTAGTGTTCAATCCCAAGGGAATGACTAATCACTCATATAGACCCTCCTTGGTCTTGAATGCAATCTTCCACTCATCTCCCTCTCTTAACTATATCTGGTCATAACCATTCTTAAGATCTACCTTTGTATAGTACTAAGCTCCACTCAAGCAGTCCATAAGATCATCCATCCTTGGCAAGAAAATTGATAATTGATAGTTATCTTGTTTATATCCCAAGAGTCTATATACATCCTCCATTCTCCATCCTTCTTTGGTGCCAATACTATAGGTATTGTACATGGACTCATTCTCTCTTGAATTAGACCTTTCCTCAGTAGCTCTTGAACTTGTCTATTCAACTCCTTGGTCTCAGTAGGAGCCATCCTATGAGTAGTCTTGTTAGTAAAACTAGCTCCAAGGACTAAGTCTATTTTATGATTGATTTACCTTACTATCAAAAACCCTTCTAGGACATTATCAAATATGGTATCTCCATACTCACTTAATGGACCCAGAACTTTAATCAGAACTTCACTACTACCTTCCTTATCCTTTCTAGTAATTAATGCATAGCACATATGTTGATGCTTTATTTCATCCATAAATTTTATTCCATCAACAAGAAATATCCTATTACTACTACATACATTTTCATCCTCCTTTATCAAGGGCTTTAACTTGTGATGAACTTCATCCTTCATTAGAGAATAGGTGTTTGCACAACCATCATTTATAGCATGCCTATCATACTTCCATGACCTTCCCAACAAAAATGGCATTAATCCATTGGGATGATGTCATAGAGAACCTCATCATAGAAGCTCACAATATTGAACTTTACTGAGAGTTGTTCACTAACAAGGACATTATGATCAACCTACACCCAAGAAATTTGATATGGATGGGGGTGTTTCTCCCTCTTGAGCTTTAGCTTTAAGACCATCTCCTCTGACACCAAGTTTTTGATGTCCAAAATCAATAATCAGATCACATCATTTACCCTTACACTTGAACCTAGCACAAGATAGACTCCTCCTTTGTCTAGGTTTTGTCTCACTACTCAGCAAAACCCTTTCATTAACTAGAACCTCTCCTCTTTTTGTTGTAGATGCTCAAAAATGTTTTGTGTCTATTGTTTAATCATATTTTCATACTAACACATCCCATTTTCTCATTTCATTAATGCTAATCTTTTGTCCAACTTGTTTATTAGTTAAGCATATTTCCACAATATCCTTCATCATTCACACCCCCCTTTCAAATCAACTATAGATCATTTCATAATATGGGTCCAATTTTGTCTGAACTTTTTAGAATTAACTCTAAATCATTTCAACATTATCAAAATATCATCCAATCAACTCTAAAGTTTTTCAATATCATCAAAATCCTTTCCAATCAACCCAAAATCATCCTAAATCAACCCAAAATCATCCCAAATCAACCACAAACAATCTGAAAGATGTCAAACATCCCTAATCAATCATCATTTACCCAACCCTAGGCATTATCGTGTCCCTCAATGCCTTGTCAATTTATCAAACCTATCAAATCTAACCTTAGCACTATCATATCCCTCA
Source organism: Cupressus sempervirens (assembly GCA_028749045.1). Classification (NCBI taxonomy): domain Eukaryota; kingdom Viridiplantae; phylum Streptophyta; class Pinopsida; order Cupressales; family Cupressaceae; genus Cupressus; species Cupressus sempervirens. Next base: position 414,508,848 of record CM053784.1, read on the forward strand.
ATACTAGGTCAACTAGTCATATTTATAATTGATCATCAACATTGTCGAGTCCCTCAATTTCAGATCATGGCATTATCCAATCAATTTAATAACATTAATAATATACGTCGATGTTATTATGATCAATCTTATCAATCAACTATGATCTTATGGAATTTATAATTTCCCTTAAATGTCACATGTCTTTAATTAGTGTCATATGTCTTTGACATGTTATCAATCCTAATCACTTGATCAATTTGATCATGGCTTTGATCTATCCACCAAAATCCTAGTCGATCTACATAATCATCATATTTCATTAAAAGATTAATTTGGAATTCATTTCATCAAATTTTCCAATCATTTACTAATTTTTTCTATAGGATTAGTTAACCCAAAATCTATTCCTATATCATTTTTGTTGGCAATGAACTAGCATCCCTTGCAGGATTTGTGACATGGCTTAACTGCCTCCTGTGATTCTATAAGTATATTGGTTGTATTGGGCATTGACAGGGTTGATCTTTTTGTACAATGGCAACCTTTTCCTTTCTAACAATTGGTAGCATAGCTTTGTCATAGGTTTGAATCTTGCAAGCCATGGTGAGTGACACTGGGAGGAGGATTGTTGGTAGTGGTCCAACAGCCTTTGCAAGATTTGTGACATGTCTTAATCATCTCCTACGGTTCTATAATACTATTGGTTGTATTGGGCATTAACATGATCAATATTTTGGTGCAATGACAACCTTATTCTTTCTAAATAGTTTCAATCATTTTCACATTTCTTTACTAATTGTTCTTATTAACCAACATTCTCAATTAATTAATATTTACTAATTAATTGATCCATCTTCACCAGCTATGGGAGTTCTCAATTTTCTAAGTCCTATTTTCTCATTTCTAATTCTTAATTTACTAATTCCATTTGTCTACAATTAGGAATTTTTACTTCAAATATTCCACCCAATCTTGACACATGTCCATAATATGTCATAGATCCTCTCTCTACACTCGGATAATGTGTCATATTTGACATATATTATTCCTTAAACATGACTATAATAAGCCACATTCATTATAGATTCTTGTCTACAAGTGCCATTGATGTGTCATTTGCATGTCATAGATTCTCTTCTAGTTTTAGCCGTGTTGACTTGTATATGTCATAGAATTCTTTATGTGGCATATTGCATCATATTTTTCATGGATATTCTAAGGAATATCATGCCAATTTTCACACTTGAATTGATAAATTTCCATCTCCTCATTCATGTCTCACCTCTTTTGTTTTGGCTATAAATTAAGTCATCTTGCACTCATTTTAACCTTAACATCCATATTCTCATAAATCACACCCAAACCATGCTTCTAGTATTCTCAATAGAATTAATTATATCATTATGTCATTTTATTTCAATTGTGTATGCACTATACCTAATTAGGGCTACATCAACAATGGAGAAGAAAGAAGGACATAGAAACTACAATGAAATGAGGGTTTTCACTTGTTTTAATTCCTTTGCTTTCAGTGGTTTTCATGGTAAATTAGAATAGTTTAGCATATGTTGATTGAGTTTGTGGTTGCTCATAGTATGCTAGGTTTTAACCTATTTTCCAATCCTACAATTGGTAAACCCAACATGAAGCATGTTTACTAACTTGGGTTCTCTTTGTTTGTGCTTGTAGGTGCAAGGAGGGAGCTCATATAAAGGATTCTAGAATTTTTTCATTTATTATGATCACACCTAGTCTAATTAAGAGGTCCAGTAAAAAGCTTTTATTCATTTTATATGTATTTTTGTAGCTCTTTGTCCCAGATGTGCACTTGGGACTATCAAGGTGTACTTGGGTGCCTTAAGAAGTTGTTTTACATGCTTAGGACCTAGTATCATCTCTATCTATTATTCTCATCTGACCAACTATGCCCTTAAACTACCAACTATGCCATTTTATGTCCCAAGTGCACCATGGGCACACTTGGAACTATTAGAATGCACTTGGTAGGCCTACTTTGAATTCTACATATTATAGGTGTCATTTTGACCCTATATCACCCAATTTGGTTTTTAGCTTTCCAATTGTGCCCTAAACTACCAACTATGCCCTTATATGCCCCAACTGCACCATAGGTGCATTTCTCACTATCTGGGTGCATTTGAGAGCTTTCTAAGTGTTTCTAGCCCTCTCTAGCACAGTTGATACTATCACTACAGAGTTGGTACTATCACTGCATAGTTGGTTCACAGAAAGATCAAGTTTGAGTCACAATCTGCATCTAGGATTTCATTTTGATTCTAGAACCTAGAATAGAGGTTTTTGTTGTTACTAATGGTCTATTTTCAACATGTGGTTCTCATTAGGAGAAGACTAATCACTTGAAAATTATTAATATATTTGGTGTAGGACATTGATGAAGACTTGCGTGTTTGTCAAAATTATGTATGTGGTTTTCTTTAGATTATATAACACTTAGTTTGGTGATTTAAAATGAAATTTATTATCTCATTGGTGTCTTTGCATTGTTTAGAACCCAAATATTTTCATAGACATATCCTCTCCCATTGTCATTCATAGATTTTGGGTGTAAGAGAAATTTGTGCCATTTCTTTTAGAGAGGTCTTCCTTGGAACCCAAACTCACCAATTTGTGAGTCCTAGGGGTCAATTGAAGCTATAATTGGCCAACATCAAGTCTACACTCCAACTACTATAATAGACATGATACATTTAATGCCCTATCAGTGGTATTATTGGGTAATGGCTCTCCTCCAGTACCCTTATGGTGTGTCAAACCCTAGTTCTCGGGGCTAGGAGACCTTCTAAGGAACTTTATTATTCATTTACTAAATGGAGTGCCTAAACTAAACACCATGTCTTAGTGGCCAAAATAATTTCTATCTACTAGCTCAGGAGGTCTCCCATGCTTGTAAAGATATCCCATAATCTCATGGTCCTTAGTAGAGGTAACAGTCCCTTGGGAAGTGATGACACTTGGGAAGTAGATCTTGGTAGCCCTAATAAGTGAGTGCATTGTAAGGGGGAGCCTATAGTGCCAATATACTAGATTGTCCACTCTAGATAAGTATGGATGAACTCAGGTTCAATTGAGAATTTAATTGATACAATCTTAAAGCCTAGTTTGTGATGTGTCATTTAAGTTTAACAATAACTATTCTTGTTTATTGTATCTTGTGTGTGTGTATAAAATTAATCAATATAATTACCAATTTACAAACTCACACCAAACACATTTGAACCTTTGACACTTCCAAACAATCACATTTTCAACACATTGTAAACCTCTTGACAAAATATTACAAACCTTTTTGTCAAAACCTTGAGAACATTGTAAACATGAAAACTTGTAGCCTTAGGAGTCCTTGGCATGACTTATAGCTCATCTTTGCATAGCCTACTCTTGCAATTTCCATCTTTTTATCCTCATCTTGCATCTTTTAGTCCTCATTTTTAATCTTTTAGTCCTCATAGATTATCTCGTAGCCTTCATATTGCATCCCTTAGTCCTCACCTTGCATCTCCTAGTCTTCACCTTTCAGCCCTTAGTCTTCATCTTGAATCCCCCAACTTGCACTCTTGCATGTCTAAACCCTTATTTTTTACATCCTAGTCCTCATTTCTCATGTTCTAACCTTCAATTTTCATCTCCATTCTAATCATAACATCGTCCCTAGTCAACCCACTCTCTAGCTTAACAACTTGAAAGTCATCAAGTCCAAAATCACCAAGTTTCAATCCTCCTTTACCAAGTGTGTCGCTAAACTACCAACTGCACCCTTTTGGGCTCCAACTACACCATAGGCATAGTTGGCTCTGTTAGAGCACACTTGGTGTTTTTTGGGCACACTTGGTTGCTATAACAACCCATTTTAACTTCCAAATTGCATATTAAGGCCCTATAATTTCTCCTAAAAACTTGCATAGGACCTCATTATGATCATTTCCTAAACATAATTTTTCCCCTACTTTCCTATAGTGCACCCTAAGATCCTTATATCTTTCATACCCAACTCACATAGCCCTCATTTTGACTCCCCTGTAAAATTTATTTTGAACCTAGAACCCCTCTAAACTTAGTCAAAATCATAACAAAGGATGAGTCTTAGAGTATCTCCTTATGTCGATGGATAAAGGATCTTGACCTTAGTCTTTTATTGTCTGTTTTATCATTTTCTTAGGTAAAATTCTATCTTTGTCTTGATGGATTTGACCTTGTCCTTTTTATCAACTTGATCATTTTCAATTTTTGTCTCTTTTCGTCAAGATCCAAGGTCCATCTTCATAATGTTAAACTCTTAGATTAGTACTTTCCAAATATTTTCTCCTAAGTTCAAACCTTGCATACACTATTCATAGAATTATCACATCCTTAGTCTCCCTAAATGTCATTTTGATCAAATCCTAATTGAATATTCATTTCACCTTACATAATCCAAAACCATAGTATATCCTCCAAGTATCAAAATCCTCGTAAATCCCATAAACATTTCAAACAATCAACTTGTCCAAATATTTTTCCAAACCCAACACTTTACATGATCCCACATCCATATCTTGCATGTCATAAATTTAAAATTTTGTGAACCATATCATAACCCCTTCATATAATCCAATCTTAGTTTCATTACATCAACCTTCAATATCATTTCCACAAATCGCAAGTCTAAGGCCCAACACAATCTTCATCTTGCATACCTTAGGATCATCTTCATACCCCTTAGTCAAAATTCCAAAATATTCCTTGCATTTACACTTGTGCATCATCCCCTTAGGTCATTTTCACCTTGCATACCATAACCCTAGATTATTTTTGCACTTCCATAGCTTTCATTACATACCTAAACCCTTAAAATTCCAAAAAAAAGTCATATCTTGCATGACCCCTTCCAAATTATCAAGTTTCACCAATTGCACCCTTGTTTTTACCAAGTGCACACCTCGACAGTGCACTTGGTAGTTTTAGGGTGCACTTGGTAGTTTCAGGGCATGCTTGGTAATTAGGGAATCCCTTTTAGGTTCTAGAGTCCCAAACTACATTTTCACAACTTGCATTGCATACCTAAACCTTAAAAAAAACCTAAAAACACTTAGAGCATACACATTCTACATTATTGCCACCTAAACACCTCATTTTCCAACTGTGCTCTTCTATATTCCAAATGTGTACCTTAGGGGTCCACTTGGTACTATTTGGGCATAATTTGTATTTAAGGTCTACACTTGGGAGGTAGACAGTCTATTTCAAAATCACCCATTGCATCTGCATGCTTAGGTATCATGCCACCTCTGACAAGGACACAATAAGCTTAAAGACTAGAAAATTATATCAACCATTATTTTCTCAAGTGAAAAAACAACTAAAATCTTATGCTAGACAAAAGAAGACCAAGCAAACTCAACAAGTGTTTGACACAAATCAAACTAAAGGTTCACAACCATTACTCATGGACCCACTAAGCATGTATCCTCTAAAGAGTGACCCTCAAGACATGAGACAACAAAACCTCAACAACATGACCACTATGAAATTCCCTCATGACACTTCCCCTACACATAGAATGGTTCAATGGAGTCTTTATTTTGAACCCATATTCGTACCTATACCACTTGGATGTGGAAGTGTACCTACAACACCTAAGGACAAAAAAATTCACTCATTTGAATTTAGAAAACCTAACACAAGTACCTTTAATCCTTCAAATATACAACAAGGTACTTTACACCTAAGTGATAATTCTAACATAGACTATGGCATCACCAACAAAGAAATGGCTAGAGCATGTCAAGATAAAAACTTTGGAAAGAACTTCAAACTCTTGGTGGCCCAAGAAATATTCAAGTTTAACTCCAACTTGGAAGGACCCAAATCTAAATATCAAAAAAAACCCCACATTTGAAAACATACAACTTATGATTAACTTGGACTTGGATAAGTCTAAACAACCTTTGGAATTTTTAACTACAAAGATATCACCCAAAATACCTCACCAAGAATTAACCATTGAGATTCTCAAAGGTACCTTTGAACACGTCAATATCAACCCCCTATTTGATGAACCACCATCAATAAATAGCAACAAGACTCTTTCAAAGTACCCCAAAAGGACATTAAGGATCGATCTTAATCAAATGTTGCAACAATAAGAAATGCTTAAGGGTACTTGCACCATTGGGATGCCAAATATGCCTCCTTTGGAAGGAAATCAACAAAGTGCACCTTTTCTCTTAACTCTACCAATCACAAAAACATCAACCACTATAGATCCCCCTATGAGTATACCATGTGAAACATCAACTATTGTTGCAAATACACCTATCAAACCACAAAGAAAGACTCTAATTGATATCTCACCAATCCCACAAAAGCATATGGCTCATTGAAAAATAAACATGATGTCCCCAGGAGAAGCATCAAACCCCAAAATGTATCAAATCAAGGACCTTAACACAATGCTCACATCTAAGGGACATAGTCAACATCCAAGATAAGAACAACAACATCAAGTGGTACAAGGACCCAACATTACTAATAAGCAGCCTAATCAAAATCCACTTAACATACATGTGACATACCAACATTCAAACCAAAAACAACAATATATACAAGGATCCAAAATTCCTACACATAACCTGGTCTAAATCCACTTGACATACAAGAAATGTATCAACAATAATTCCAACAATAACAAGCAATGTTTATGAAACAACAAGAGAAATTAAAACAATAGTTGGAGTATCAACAATGATTGGAACAAGAAATTTCCTATCAACAATAATTGTTGAAACAAAAGCATGTGCCAAAAAAAGCTCAACAAATACCTCTACAACAACAATCTCATGCATGGCCATACATTCAACAAATAGAGGTACCTTAACAACAACCAAAGCCAATGGCACAATAACCACAACCAATAGCACAAAAATCACAATTAATGCCATAATAACAACAAAAATGACCTTTCCATATTTGAGGTGCCAACATATCGCCACCTCCTAATGATACATCATCCAAGTCTTCAGATACAAATATGTCAGAACTAAGTAGACATGGTTTTTTCCATAGCAAAATATCTACTCAAAGACACAAAAGACTTGAAGAAAGAACTAGTGCTCAATATCCTAATGAGGATTTGCTACATCTATTCAAAAAATTGGGTAAACAAATTGAGGCATTAGGAGTCCAGAATAAACATATTTTATACATAGAATGGGATTTACGTCCTAATCTCTTCGATAAGAGTATGCATATGCTTCCATCTCCAAGACACCTTGGGAAACCAACATTTGAGAATCGAGGAAAAGGAAACCCACTTGACCATATTAGAGTGTTTTTTGCCTCTTGTACTGAGCTTAGTGATGAACCAACATACCTTATGATATTATTCCCCCAATCTTTTAGTGGGCCAGCACTTGAATGGTACTCCAAATTACTAATTAATATAAAATCTTGGTTAGAACTAGAAGAAAAATTCATATCCCACTTCACTTTCAACAATACAAATGAGGTGTCATTATCCAATTTATGCTCAACAAAGCAAAAGATAGAAGAACCATTCATAACATTCTTATTATGCTGGACAAACCTTGTTAGTTACTGATCATTGGATATTCTTGAAGAACAACAAGTCAACCTATGCATTGAAAACCTAGTCCTTGGTCAAATGTATGAACTTAAGATAAAGAGTCCTAGCACCATTTCCAAATTAATAAAAAAGGGAGCTAGCATTGAATATGCCCTCATTTGTAAAGGCATCCTAAAAACAAACAAAGACAACACTAATACAAACTCATCTAATGACAAGAGAAAGCTCTTCTCCAACAATAAGAATGTCACTAATGATGGTATTGTCAATGCCCAAGCAATCAGCATGACCTAACCTTAGATGATCCTTAAAGGTTCAAATCCCACAAATTCACAAACTCCTAACCAAATGCCACCCCAACAATAGACAACAGATACCTCAACATGAGAAATACCTCAAAGACATCCCAGGAATAAGGACAAAAAATGTACACCCTTGGGGATACCACTTGAGATTTTACTTCAACAATTTCTCAACAATAACTTCTTACAGCTACCCCCAGTTAAGGAGGAACCAACAACCAAACCCTCTTGGTGAGATGACAACAAATTTTGTGACTACCATTGTACTAAAGGACACAAGACCACTTCATGTTTCCAACTTAAACATGAAATCCAAGATCTTATTGATGAAGGAGTTATTATTGTAGGCCCTTCACTATTTTCCTCCAATTCTGATCATACCATTTTCAAGGATCCATTAGGATATCATGACAAAGGGAAATCCTTTAGTTCCAATTCAAACTCACAAGCTAATGTCAATTACACTCACATTGGAGATGACTATACCATCAATTGCTTTAATGAGTTTGACTAATGCATGTCCATATTCACCTTAAAGAATGAATATTCTCATTATGTTTTCAACATGTGTCACACCAAGATCACCTTACCTGGAGCCCCTACTAGACCTATAGCCTTTGGTAGACCTACTGCTCCCACTTCTTCTAATTACAACCTTGTTGACCAACTTGGCAAGAACCCTACACAAATATCCATCTTGGATTTTCTATGTGCATCCCCCCAACATCAAAAGATCCTTATTCAAGCCCTAAAAGAGTCATTAGTGCCTAATAACATCAATGTTTCCCAGTTCCAAGCCATGGTTGGTAAAAAAAATTATCACAACATATTACCTTTCACCTCAAGATGTTCCTAGAGATAGACCTAATAATAATGATCCCCTCCATCTTGAGGTTTTTATCCATAACACTAAGGTAAGAGATGTCTTGATAGATGGTGGAGCATAATTAAAGATATATACCCTAAAAGTTGTCAAGGGTCTTGGTTACTCTAAAGAAGATGTGGATCCTTCTTGTAGAATCACAATAAAAGCCTTTGATGATGGTGAACATTCCTCCAAAGTTGTCATTATATTACCTGTTAGATTTGGTTTCGTTACTGAGAACACACTATTTTAATTGCTATATATCAAAATTAACTATAACATGATACTGGGATGTCCTTGGATACATGCCATGAAAGAAGTGCCTTCCACCTATCACTAGTGTCTGAAGTTTGTGTACAATAATGTGGAGGTTTTTATCCTTGGTGATCCAAATCCTTTCCAATTTGTGCTAGCCTAAGAGAATCAATTGCATACCAAGTCAAAACAAATAATTAAGTGCAACCCATGGCTTCCTCTAAATATGTGGACCTAGATGTACTCCTCAACAAGACCAAGGAAAAGTTAAAGATTGAAGATAAAGGTTGTGGAGAATAAACTATGTCTCAAGAATTTCACAGTAGTAAGTTACCACTTTCTCCCAAATCTTATGACAAACCATAACTACTACAAGTACAACAGCCCAAGATCAATGCACAAAATACCACTTCTACCAATTTCATTAGTGGGGATGGCCTACATGAAGAACGTGTCTATGAGAATACATCCATCTATATCGAGAAAGGAAAAGAAGAACAAGAACCCACTTTGATATCTCCTAACAAGTATGGACCTAGTTAAACTATCATGAATAAAAAGTGCTATGATGGATGTAGTAGTCTTGGATCTCATAAACAAATAATAATAGAACCTATCACTACAATAGGAAAACCTCCTAGTTTTGGGCTAGGATTTAAACCATTCTAAATAGGTCCTTCTAGTACTAAGGTACCCTCATGTGAGACTACAAATGTTTTGAATGATGAAAAGGCATCTAAGGATGCCCAACTTGAAACTAGTGATCTTGATAGTCTTTATGCACTTGATTGTATCTTTTCCAACCCTAATAGCTTATCTATGGAGAAAAAACATGTTTCTATAACTCCACCTAGTCCTTGAACCCGTCCTAAATCCTATAATGAAACATTATGGGATTTAAGTCCTCTAGATTCTGAACATGATTGTAATGATACCATTGAGTATGATACCCATATATATACCTTTGACTAAAGTCCATTCAACATTGATGATGATATCCCCTCAAGTTATCCTAAACTATTGGATTGGGACCAAAATGGACCAATGATCTTTGATCAATTTGACAATGATGATGCTCTTGTAAAAGCCTTTACACTCTATAAAGGTGTTGCCATTAGTGATCATAAAGAATAAATTTCTCCTAAATTGAATACATTGGTATATTTTGGGATTCAACTCCATCTTCTAGTCACAAAATTGAAAACAATGGTAAAAATTGGAAAAAATAATAAGAATAGGTCCCTTGGTGAAAACTGAAAGCTGACATTATCCTGTGAAAAAGAAAATGCTAAGGAGATCCTAAGGACACAAAATGAAAAATTTGATGCCATGAATATAAGTGTTCTAGTTTTCAACATGTCACAAAGTCTTTTTCTCTTTGTACTTGAGCTCTGTCAATTGACCTTCATGTGGAAAGTGTTGGAAATAACAATGGGAAAGTAAACTCTAAGATGGGGGGTGATTCAGTGCTTCAAAACTTTAACCATAAAACATTCGCCATACATCCATCTCATAATTTAAAATGTAAATGGAAATAGCTAACTACACATGTTCATCCATAACATGAAACAAATAACACATAACACAATAAATTTGTTACCTAGAAACCCACCAATGAGAAGGTAAAATTGGGGTGGGCATGACATGCAGAAATCTTCATTGTTGAAATTCTAAGTGTAGCCAATTAAGGTTACAAGAAGTTTGACCATAAATTATGATCTACCCTATGAAAGTTCTACCCAGTTAAAGGCTTACAAGGGCTATTATGTCTCACCCTGTTAAAGGATTTAAACGCCCTACTAAAAGTGTGCCTTGTTAGAGGACTTAAACTTGCAATGAAAAAGAACTGAGTTAAGAGATTTATACAAGCCTATTAAGACTACTCTATTAGGAGATTTTCTATGTGTCATTTTTTAGAATGATTCAACACCATGATCCTTTGGTTAGCACTCTATTTCTAGATGTTAGATCTTCTCTTTCCTAGTGTGTACTTGATCCTTCTGATCAAATATGTCTCCTTTGTCCTGTCTCTTCTTTTATCTGTTATCTCTAACTGATTCTACAATTCATAACATTATCACAACCTCCATAGCCATCATGAATTCTCTCTTTACTTAGCATTCATCTCTCTTGCATCTCCTTTTCTTCCTTCACATATCTACAAATTGTTTAGAGTTTGCCTCCTTAAGTAAACACAAGTTTGCTAGTGTTCGGTTAGAATAAAGGGCTTAGGTTGATCCATTCTTTAGCTTAGAACATCCCTCAATTTGATTGGTTTTATGTGCTTAATAGGGATTCATAATATACATCTATATACATCTTCTAGAATCATAAAACAATTGCTAAGTGGGCCAAAAAATGGTTTACATAGAAGTGTGTGCTATTCGAAACAACCATGTCCAAAAATGTTCCCTCGACAATTAAATTCTTTGATGCTCGGCATTCACTATATCTTCAATGTTGTTACTCATCTTCTGAATGACTTGGCATATTTTGTTTACTTGGCTCCTAAGTGACTTGGCACTAACTATCTTCTCGACACATACTGGTGTTTGAAACTATGTTTATTACTCAGCATGTATTGTCTAGCAATCGATGCTCGACATGCCTTGATCACTTAACTCACACTAATTTCTCAACTTCTCTGATCACTCAACTTGCACTATAATTATTTTGAATAATGACTAAGTGTTATGTCATTGCCTTCTCAAAACCAATCTTAGATTAACAATCTCCCCCTTTGACATGAGTGGCAAAAACATGTTGTCATGCATATATAATTTGTATTATGAGCATAACTTAGATAATATATATCTGTGACTCAGTTCTTATACAAAATTTCAAATATTCAAAATTTTGCAAAATGGATGACTAATTGTCATACCTCATTCCTCCATTACTCCATTACTCCCCCTGAGTAAATGTTTCCTTTTTGTATCTGAATCTAATACTCCTGCCAAGTATATTTGTTGTACCTTATTTTTGTACTATATCCCCCTTTTTTGACACTTATGTCATGGGTGGTACACTAATGTGTTTATCCAAAAATGATTTATGGATCTTCGTTATGATTTTTAATGTTGCACCCCAATTGTTGTACACTACCTCAGGAGATTGATATTGGATGTCTAGCTTGGAAACAAGGTTAACTAAGCCATCATGAGTGGAAAGATGAGAATCTTTCTTCATCAATGTTTCAGTATAGGCTATATCCTTTTGCAAGACTTCCATGTGTGGGGTCAACATCGAATGGATGCTAATCAAGGTAGCTTGAATGTTAGCATCTTGTGCTTTTAGCTTGACAAGCCTACCTTGAGTGGATAGTAGTCTCTAAAAATGTGGGTGAAATTGACCAAGAAATATGTTAAGGTATTACCTATAGTCTTTAGATCTCCCTCCAATTGGTCAACATGCCTCTAAATCTCATGTGTGAAAAGATTCACATCAAACAACTTGGTGTAAAGAGAGAAAATGTTCTCCAACACCTTCTTCACACTCTCCATCTTGGTTGCTAAATCAACCTGTCATAGTGCAAGGGCACTAGATATCTTTTCAAGTACCTTAGTGTGAAATTTTATTTTAGACCATTCTAATAGTTTATTATTTGTATCTAGGTCTTCATCACTAATCTTATCCATGATATGTACCAGTTTATCAATAATTTTTCTGTCTTCATTAGTAGCTAGAAGACTGAAAGCATCAAGAAATATGTCTTTGATGTCATGAAGCACTTGCTTCTACTTATCCTCCCTTCTTAGAAACTCTTGTTGTTTCTTCCTATGTAGAGCTTCCTATAGAATTCTCATCTTCTTAATTGTGATTGTGTTAAGATCAAACTTGGGTAGTTTAATCACCTCATCTAGGCTCACATCTCCATAAGATATTTCTTTTGAGCTATTTGATGTTTATGCACTAGGCCTTAATATCTGCAATGGTGTGGCATGAGTGCTTAGCCTCTAAAGAACTTGACTATTGGTAGGAGTCATAGAAATTGGTAAGGTAACCAGAGTCTAGATAGCAATTTGTTCCTTTGGACTAGTAGTCACCTTTAATTCTTCAAACTTTTCATCTTGCCTCACTTCTTGTTAAGCTTCACCTTGAATTTTTGGAGTAGGTACAAGACTAGATTCCTAAACTAGTTTGACTTATGTTCCATCTTTCTCAACTATAACTAAGGCTTGCTTAGTTGAAATGAGTGGCACTAGAGACAATGCTACTGGTGTTTTAGTAAGAACACTTAGTTCTTTAGTGCTTAAACTTTGATCTTCTATCTCTTTAACCTCTATAGGTGTATGGGGCACACTGGATGTGTCACTTTTTTCTCCCCTATTGCTACCACTGCTGCCTTTTCAATTTCATCAATTCTCACCAATACAATATTTGAGCATAATTTTATTTCCATGGTAGAATCCTTCAATATCTTCTTCAAGTCATCCTCAATCAAAGGGTTAATGTTCTGAGTAGAATTGTCAGGAACATCCTTGATTTGTATTGAGTCATGTTGACTCACTTGGTTTACATGTGGAGGATTTTTTTTGGGCACTTGTACATCTTGTACATTTTGTTCATCTTGCTACTCTTTTTTAGCTATAGCCTCTTCTATTGTTTCTTCCTTAGTGCCTCCTACACTACCATCCTTTAATGATACCTCTTGTGTTGTTTCTATTGTCACTTGCTCAACTTGCATAGGTTCTTGCAATTCTTGTTCACCTTTGTATTTTATTGTAGAAGTGGATGACCCATTGATTATTTTCTAAATTTTTGTACTCTTGGTCACCACATCCTGTTCTTTTTTAATATATGGAAAGCTCTATATTTTGGGGAAAAAATTGACTTGTGCTTTTCCGTAGCCTTGGTAATCTTCCTCTTATCCAATTTTTGCATTACTTGGGCTAGAGTGGATTCCCTGATTTGTTTCTCTATTTGTAAATTGTATTATCATTTCTACTCAACTCGGTCATATAGACTCTTAGGTAGGGAGTTGGAAATCTCAATAGGATTTGATTTGAATGTAGTCATCATCACATATATGGCTTCTTCAATAGTATTTTGTTCAACCTTTCCTAACTTATCAAAATCTATGTGTGCATAAACTAGATAAATCTGAATTTTATTTTATATTGTCACCTTGATAAACTAGATATATTGTCATCACATAATATTGAAGATGTTGTCATTATTGCAATGCCCACGTAATTATCAACAACAAAAATTTGTCATTTTCCCCAAATGTGTGTGTGAAGAGGAGCTAGCGAGGGCAAAGCGTAGCTAAGAGGTTGTAGCTACAAGATTAGTGCAAAAATTTGTAACAAGGAGGTTGTAGTTAGGAGGTAGTAGCTAGGAGACCGATGCAATAAAGATCGGTGCCACAAACTATGCTGCTCAAACTTGCAAGTTTGTGTGGATTCAAATGGTGCGCATAATATTCTTACATCAAGTTTTTATGGTTTCAAACATCTTCCTTCTACTTTTATTTGTGGTTTCAAATAATTTCCTTCTACTTTTATCAGTGGGTTTACATGTGATTTATAGGAGTGGTTTATCCTCCATTTATTCCTTTCATTCTGGTCTTTATATTTCACACATCTCCTACATGCTCCTTGCCATTCATTTTGGTCTTTACATTTCACATACATTTCCTCTTTCTACACTTTCCCTCCATACTTTGACTCACATAGGTTTAGTAGAAGTTGGGCTAGGGGGGTTGCATTTGTGATGCAACTTAGATGGGCTTTCTAGACTTGCTTTCCATACTTTGACTCACATAGGTTTAGTAGCAAATGGGCTAGGGGTTGTGTTTGTGATGAAACTTAATTTTATTAGGAAAGTGCCACAAATTATGATGCTCAAATTCGACAAGGGTTATAGTGTTCTATGTAATTGATAGTATTTTTGCACATTTTTTTGGTGCTTTCAAGGGTATGCATATTATTTCTATACAATTTTTCTACTAGAGATAGATCAAATACTGACTTTGTCATTATGTTTCACAACATTCACTATCCATCTACTATGTATTGACACTTGAACACCTTCGCACTTATTTCATAAATCATCCATATGTCCTCCAAAATGATTTGGACATTTAGATATCCTCCAAAATCTTACAACTATATCAATTAGGTCTGCCTAATTAGATGAACTATGAAGTTTGAGAATTATCTACCAAGAACTCTATCTCTAATTCCTTGGAGAAGGAAATCAAAATTCATGAAGTATGAAGATAACACAACATTCGAGCATTTCCAAAACTTTTCATTAATCATTGTGCACTACCATATGTCCCAAAATACTCAAGTTGACTTTACAAAATTTAGAAGAGGTGAAGCAAGAAAATTGACTAGAAACACTTGCAATGCACAATATATTATCACATGACATTAACAAAACATATCAAAAAGATAATACTATAAAACCATCATTGGTGGAAGAATTTGAATGATTCTATCAGATGTACTTTGTTTATAACTAATAAATTTAATCTTGTAGCTTGTTGTTTATGCTAATTTTGGTCAAGTTTCTTACACTTAATCTAAGTTATTTTCATTTTTATATCTATACTAATTGTTAGCCAATGAATGTTATAGATGGTGAATGATAACTATCTAATTTTTATTCTAAACTTCAATCCCATTTTCTTACATTATAATAACATTAAATTATTAGTTCATCTTAGATTGTTTTTACATTTTCCTATCTATTATAATCAAAATTTCTTACACATTCTTACCAATTACTACTACTTTTTGTCCATCAATTAATATCATGAATATAAAGATAAGAGATCTCCTACATAATCTTAATATATAACCTACCTATATAAATAGAGACTAATATTTTTAACTCCTTAGAAAATAATTCACAATCCTACATTTACAATCAATCAACACCTTGCAAACCAAGGCAACAAAGAGGAACACATATGCACAATTAACCAACACCTTGGAAATCATGGTAGCAAAGAGGAAATACGGCTATCCTATGACTTGAGAGTTTTGATTTTTCAAAAGATATTTCCTGATTGTCAGGTCAAATACTTGCAGTGGTTTTGAACATTTTTTGTTTGGCCATCTAACTAAGGGTTAAATTATTCTTCTTTGTATTAACATAGAGCGCAAAGTTGAATAACAATAGTATAAACTTTGAAGTTAAAATAATACAAATCTTAGAAGAATTAATGCCTCAAAATAGTTCAAAATCTTAACTAGCCTTAGGTTTCAAAAATGAACTACTATAAACATCGACACATATACATTGGCTGGTAATCATTACACACATACATTTGGAGTATTAAACATTCATATAGAGTCTTATTAATACAAAAAAAGTATTTGTGCCACCAAAAAGGCATGAAAGAAGTGTCCAACATTGAATTATTAGTCTCCATGCCTTGTTAATGCTTGATCATGATGTTCCTTTCTGTCACCCCTTGGTTTATCTTCACTACTAAGCTTTTCAATGAATTAGTTTAGGTTATCCATTTCTCTTTGATTGAGCATATCCTTGTGAATGGAGAAGTATTGGCACAAAACAATGTCTTTTTTGTGGATCATGTCTTGTCCCTCCCTAATCAGCACCATGAACTCATAATCTCTAAGGTTGTAGCAACCTATGACATAATATAAAAATGGGTGAGTTTACATCCAATCTTAGTAAGTTGTCTCCTTCTCTTTTGAAAAATCTCTCCATTTCTCTCCTTCCAAACAAACTATAGAACCTCATAGGTAAGAACATACCAAAAAGTGTTAGACTTGAGATCAAAGGATTCTACAAATCCATTTAAGACTTAACTCCATGAAAGACTAGGATTGACATTCCACACAATTGGAAACCCAAAGAAGATAGACCATACACCTCGAGCAAAAGGAAAGTCAAAAAATAAGTGTTCAAAAGATTCAAGAATAGAGCAAAATCCAGAGTCAATATGACAACCCAACTCATGAGGTAAAGTATTACCAACAACAAGTTTCCTCAAAAAAATCAACCACCTAAAGAAATACTTTTTAGGCTCACATGGAGAATGCTAAACAAGATTAAAGATAAACTACCATCTAGAGACTGATAGCTTTAGCCCCCAACCAAAGTTAACCCTGTCAAAGATAGAACATTTATCTTTAAATATACCATAGATCTACTTAGTAGAAATAGTATTGAAACTAAAAGAATCTTTCCACTTTATCCACCTCAAATATTGTACACTATTCATAGCATAACCAAGAAAAGAATTTCCCACAACTTTGCTAATGATAGAATTAAAAAAATTGATTGTTAAGAATGTGATATTAACCAAAGATCTCTTCCCATTTTGATAACAGACTACCAAAAATAATGTCTCTAACAAGGGAAATGCCAAGTTTAGACCAATTCTTGGCAAAACAACTTTCGATGAGAGTCAAAAGTTTGCAATTAGTCTTTCATATAGATTAAAAAAATTGGAACCAAATACTGTCAGCTAAAAGTTAACAAACACTTTATCATGTAGAGGAATATTAGTCCAACTCTCACCCTTTTTAATTCATGGTCTATCAATATTATTCCTAACCAAAACTTTCCATGGTTCATCTCTTGATAGGGCATTCACAATCCATTTGGAAGTCATTGCCATACCATGTGCTTTTAGATCTTTGATACCTAAATCCCCTTTGTCCTTAGGAAGGCAACACCATTCCCACTTTACATAGTGCCTTTTTTTGTTCCCAATAACATCTAAGCATAGAAAGTTCCTCATGATTTTTTCTAGGCTAGCATTTTGATAGTTGGCAAATAACCAATAAGATGAATAATAGATGTGATGTGTAGAAAGAACTTTTTGGACCACTTGAACTCTACCAACTAAAGAGAGCATATAAGTTTTCCATTTTAGTTATTTTTTATTAATTTTAGAAAAGATCCAATACCACATGTCTTTAAGAGAGAGATCAATAGAGAAAGGTATACCTAAATATCTAACAATATCATTTGGCCCTAACCATTTCCAACCTTTGTTAACTAATCAATCCAGAGGAGAGAGAGAGACCATCCTATGATGGATGATTTATGAAGAGAAATTTTGGTCCTAGAGACCTCACAAAAATATAGAATTCTATTAACCATGTTGTAAAAGTTACCTTCCTCTAACTCAATGAATAATGTTGTATCATCTGCAAACTAGACATTAAGAAAATCTCTTGATTAAGAAGAGTGATACATTTGACCAAGGGCCCTAGGTGGGTAGCCCTAAAAATGTAATAGAAAGCATCAACAACTATAAAAAATAGTGAGGGTGCAATTGGACACCCTTTTCTAATGGATCTTTGTAGAGTAATACTATCAGTGGTATCACCATTAACATCAATGACAGTAGAGGAGTATTTTAGCAATATATCAATCCATTTGCAAAAATAAGAAGGAAAGTCAAAGGCATGGAGCATACCCTTCACAAATGGCCATTCAATTCGGTCATATGCTTTTTCAAAATCAAGTAACACCATCACTACATTTTAGTTATCATTTTTGGCCGAGTGCATAACTTACATACCAATGATCAAATTCTCAAGAATAAACCTTCCTTTCATAAACCCTATTTGAGTTGGGGATATGAATTGATTTAATAGATTCCAATTCTTTTAGCCATATCTTTAGCCACAATCTTATAAGAAATATTTAATGGCTTTAGACTTCTAAGAGTTCAAAGGCAATCCATTCCACATTATGCTTATAAAATCCAACAAGAAGACCATCAAGGCCAACAAATTTATTATTAGTAAGAGAAAGAATAGTTATATCCTTCTACCAAATGGATTATCATTATCTATATTAATTTTTCTTCTCATCCTTCACATTCTTTTAAGGACATGAAATTTTTTGTATATTTAATAAAACACTAAAACATCTTTTTCTTTCTCTGACAGAGCTATATCCTTTGTAATTCATAAAGTTTACATATTCTTTTTGGAATTGAAAAGATGAAGCACAAAGTCAAATGGTATGAGGGATCAGTTCATAATCTTATAATCATGTCACAAATGTATAATATTAATAGAATAAAAAAATGTTCCTAGTCATTTTAGGCTGACAAACAAATGATATATGATCATCGAATAGCTTAAAGTTCAAACAAATAATGCTCTTCTACATTTTTGGTAAATGTTATTAAATTCCATAGACTTGCCTAAATTTTATTTTCTATAGATCCAAAAAAAGAAGCATATGTGGCGCACACACAAATTTTAGTAGTGTTTACAACATCACAGTTTATCTAAAAAGAATTCATAAATGGACATCTTTCTGGAGCCAAGGTTTGAAGGGAAAAATCATTTTGGATCACTTCAAGATCGAAGTCAATCAATGATTGAAAAAAAAGGTATATAATTGTTGTTAACATTGATATGTTGAGATGATCCATGGACACTATTTTATATAGCCATGCTTTATCTAGGAAATAAGGTGTAGTAGATCAATCTAGTCCTCTTGAACAACTTCTATATGATAGTTTTAAAATAAAAAATATCAAATTTATGTTTTACTCTAGTTTTTAAATATGCATCCGAACATTTGTAGTAGACTTTGAAATAGATATTTCATGTCATCTACAAAGAGTTAATTCTCTAAAAATAATTCAATCTATAATTCATATTTTTGTGAGAAAATAATATTATTGGCACGACAGGTAGGTAGGTGGGATTGTTTATCTCAAATCATGTTGCCAATAGAAATCCCCTTACATATACACTGTTGTGATGTCATGATCTTGTGAAACCTACATGAGCAATGAGAAAAATAAGTTGTGCATAGAGATATTAAATCTAACAATGTATTATTGGATATATGTATACGTATGTGTGTGTGTGTGTAAGTGACTTTGGCTTGACCTAAGTGACAAGTTTGTAGTGTGGAGAATGGATAGAAAATAGAAGTGGGTTACATTACAAATGAATGTATTGCTTATCCTTTCTATTAATTAATCAGTAGATTAAGTAGTTTTTTGAAAGAACCCCCAAATTCTTAGCACCATACTGAAGCAAATATCGTACCAACTAGTACAATAACTATTGTAAAATGCCCAACCATAGCAAGGCTCTAATTTGTGCAACCCCACTTCATACTCTAGCACTATAATTCATATCTTTGGAAATTATTCTCCTTCAAAAAGAAATTTAAAATCCACCTTACCAAAATGAAGGATTCTTGTCTTACTAAACATTTATGAAAACTATTGCTAACTATATCTACCATTATTAGAGATGCAATGGAAACTATGTTGGCCATGTATGACATCCATATGTAGATCTCAATGTTCACCCAATGAGGTTCAATACCACAATTATAGTTTCTATTTTTGGTTCTACTTCACATAGTAGACGACAAAGATGATCTTCACATAATATGGTGTTGAAGATGAAACATATTTATATTGCAAAAATAAAAACTACTTCTGCACATGACAAAATGATGCATATTGGCAATGGACTCAAGAGTTTATTTCTCAGATACACCTGCTAATGTAACTCCCAAAAAGTTAACTTCATTTGCCCCACAATTTTATGTACAAATTATATTTCATGTTTCAAGAGGCTTATGTAATTCTAGCAAATGAAAACTCTACTAAAAAAATGGAATGATATATTATGCTAGTGCCTTTATAACTGGTCATGTGGCTTTGGTGGCATGTATATTTTTCATGTTCCTCTTGCTTTGCAATACAGATCATGACCTATATATAAGGCACAAACATAAGGCACAAGAAAATTTAAGGTAGAAACAAATCATGACCTAGTTAGTTTGGTAAACATGATTTAACTTGTCTAGTTGCAAAAAAACTATCTTGAAATAGAAAGGCATTCCAATTTTGTAGAGTTTCAATATTAGAGAAATAATGTAGAAATGAAAACATGTTTATGAGGAAACCACAACAAAAACAGGGAAGCAAAATAGGTAAGATTCATTTGTAGCTCTTTGAAATTTAAAGCAATCATATTGAAAGCATTGACAACCATACTTAAAAGAAAGAGAAAATACATATTTTAAAGCAATCATATTTAAAGATGATTAAAAATGTATTAAATCGTGCATTAAGAGATCCAACAAAGCTATGGTGGTTATGACTATCTTGTTAGTGTAGTTTTTATTTCCCAATGGGTTATTTGTTTTTCCCTATATTACTAGGTTTTTCCTACACTTTTATTAATCCCACTTAGGTTAATAAAGCATGTCTTATTAGGTGAGTGGTTGTGAGGTGTCACACTCCTACATGTGAGCATCTGTTAGTTATCTTGGGAAGATACTCTTCTATCTTTAGTCAGATAGATGGTTGCTCCTCATTGGTTAGTGTTGCACCTCCTCCCTCTACCTAATCTATATAAGCATGCTACCTGGCTTGTATTTAACATCTCTTGATTTTGCATCTTCTTAATGCTATTTTTCTTCTAGCATTTGCATTACTTTCTTGGAGACTAACTCTGTGTTTCTATTTTGATTTTGTATCATTTGCATTCATAGTTTAGATATCTATTCTTTGCGCTAGTTTTCCGGATTAATAATCTTTTCAAATTCTAACATGGTATCAGAGTCATTCTATGTGGAAGAGTAGATTTTAGTTTCCTTATTTGAGAGATTTAGAGGGGGCTAATAAATCTTATTATACTTTTTTGAAAAAATTGGATGCTCTTCTCTTACATCTTCGAATGATCTTGAGAATAAGAAAATTTTGACAAAAACATTTTAATCTAAGGGATTTACACGTGTTTTATAAAATTTGTGTGATTATAGCATTTCTAGTTATATTAGCAACATTTATGTCTATTCCAACGCATCTAAGAGGCTTGAGAAAGTTAGATTTGGCTTTCATTTCACCAAAATTAGAGATCATCATACACAATTATGGAACCAGGGTTTCAATCTCAAATCTGACAACCAACTTGCATATTTGGTGTTTTCAATCAATATTTCAGGTTTTAGCTTGCCATTGCTTGTCTTAGCTAGCTAATTAAACCTTTGCATGTCATTTTTTGGTTTCTAGGGTCATTTTATTGTGCTCTATGTACTATTGCAATCATTTTTTGATTTTGATGTAGAGATTTTTTAGAAATTGTGGATTCTTAGTTGTGACATTACATGGTTCTCATTTTGGAATATTCAGAGGATCATAACTTTCTCATACAACCTCGTATCAAGGTGATTTTTTTTTGAAAGTGCATTTTTTTGAGTAAATCATAGTGGGTCTATTTATTTCTCTGAGTCTTGTGCCAAAGTTCCATTTTCAACATATGATGTTTGTGAGGGTTTCGTAATGCATTGAAATCAAGACCACTTAGTATTTCTTGCTAGTGGTAGTTGTAAACACACTAATATAAAGTGCCAAATCATATTTTCTTTAGCGGGGGGGAAGGGGGGGGGGGCTGTGTTTATCTTGGTTGGGTTCTCTTCTTTTTGATATGTCTTCTCTTTATTTCTTCATCATGAATCAAACAAATATGCCCATCCTAACTCCATACAATTACTTTCAGTGGAAATCATGCATGACAATTCACTTAAGGAAAGTTGGATTAAATAGGATAATTATGGGACTTGAAATTGAACCTAATAAAGATGAAGATAAGCCTAAGTGGTTTAAAAAATGTGATGAGGCATATGGAACATTGTGTTTTTTTGTTTCTCCTAATTTTCTCATTTACATTGAGTCTTTGGATACACCAAATGAAATATGGACAAAGCTAGAAACACTATTTGGCACACAAGATTCAATGAGGGGTCATATCTGTTAGAAATAGATAATAATAATAGGTGGGGGGGGATGCAAGGGGTGGGTGGTGGGGGGGTGAATCAGTATTCTATAAACTTTTGCCCACAATTGAACATTGTTAATTACTTTATAACTTGCATATGAAAGTAAACCAATAATGTTGAACAGTAAATATAACCATACACATAAGGAACTCATAACATCATTATTTTTTAACTAGGGAAACCCTGGCCAAGGGAAAACCCTAGTGGGGATGATACCCACCAGATGATTCACTAAACAATAGGATCCAGTTAAGGATATTGACCCTATTAGGAGTCTATAAAGTACATATAGTGTCTCGAGACCTTGTTAGAGGACTAGGCCTTGTTAGAAGCTTCAACCCTATTAGGAGTTATGTCAACCCTATTAGGATTTGGTAAATCAATTACAATGTATGCAAAAAGAGCCCACTACCCTAACATGCAATTATATAATTTAGTTCCTTCACAAAATATATATACATACAATATTGGCTTACTATTGTAACTTGCACTTTCTCTGATCCAACATTAGATTTTGCATCACATAAGACTCACAGATGGTTCTCACAATAGTTTGCATGTCACATCTAATCATGCAACTTCCACAATATCTGCGCATTACATACATTCACTACACAACTCACTTTCCCAATATCTGTGCAACATAAGATCTTTACTTATATCTTGTGCATTCACAAATTGTTACTCAGCCAGCTTCTATGCTTGACATAAAATAAAATAATATCCACATAGTCTGCTTAAAATGACTTAGTAATTATTTTGAAACCAAAACAATTACAAAATCTATACAACTCTATTTTATGCTATGCTCTGTTCTGCATTGTTAATAATAGCATAGTTAAACTTACTCTAACTTGTGTCATACTGATCATATACACATGCACACTAGTACACATTACCATGAAGGTGTCACAAATATTTCCACAACTACACATAAGCTAACTCTCTACACATCATCTATATTGTTAAGATCTATTCACTGTACTACTATAAACTGTCTAATACTTGGAAAAATTTCTATCTCTGAATGCATAAATAAAATGCTGAGTATATGTTTCCATAAATGAAAACCATCAAGACATCTAACTTACTATATAGCCAACAATATGTTGGAAAATGAACTGATTATTTTAAGTCTAAGCAATTTCAACACAATCTAGTATTTCCTCACTAAATTGAAATCACTAAGGTTGCAGTTAAAATAATGTGGAATTGAAAAGGAAGATGAGTAAATGATTATTAACTTGTTCTCTCTAAGATAAGTTCAGGATATTATGTGTTTGTCTCTACCTCCTATGCTAGTAAGGGTGCACTTGGTACTCAATTCACCATGCCATATTTAGATGATTTTTCTCTCAATCTCACTTAGGAATAGGACATGCTAATCCAAATGGGCACTCTTAAGTCCTCTAAGTCACATGCCTTGGTTACCAACCAATGCATAAAAGAAAAAAAAAGGACAAAGTAGTAAAAACAATAGTAAGGATAAGAAACAAAAGAACAGAAAGGAGAAGAAGGATCAAATATTGGTTGCTTCAAAATCAACTATTGATACCCCATCTTCCAAGGGCAATAAGCCTAAGAAAGAGAGGGTCCAATGTGCCTATTGTAAAATACTTGGTCATGATGAACATAAATGTCTGAAGAAACAAATTAATCACTCAACACACATTCTTGAGAAGAATAATATTAGTGTTTTTCTATCAAACAGAGTTCTACTGAGGGGTCTAACAAGGCAAAATAAAATAGCAAGGGGAAAGGAAAGGGCAAGGCCCTTGTTGTAGTTTCTTCTTCATTGTCCACTTGGGTTCTTGAATTGGGTGCTTCACACTACATGGCTTCATCTAAGGAATAACTTGCATCTTTGGAGCTATATACTATGCTTTCTATTTTGATGGGCAATGACACTCTTGTTGAGGTGTGTGAGAAAGGTTCTATTGATGTGGGGGATGACACAGTCCATGATGTTCTTTGTGTGCCCTCATTATCAACTAATTCCTATCAGTATACCAGATCACTCAAATAGGTTCAAGCAAGTGAGTTGAGTTCACTCCTAATTCAATGGAGATTCATGAGTTATGCAATGGTTCTATAGTTGTCATTGGGAGAGAAGATCATCAATCAAAAATCTATATGTTTTCTCACTTTGTTCTTGATCCTCCTTTGATTATTTTGCTCACTCACTGTAATGATGTGAGTAAACTATGGCATGAGCAATTTGGCCATCTAAACTTCTGTTACTTGCAGTAGCTCAACCAGTAGAGCATGGTCACAGGGTTGTCTTCAGTAAAATTTTCAGGTGGTTTTTGCCAAGGTTGCATTCTTGGTAAGCATTCTAAGGAAAAGTTTGACAAAGGTAAGGCATGGAGAGCTTCACAGATACTAGAGTTAGTTCACAGTGATTTTGCTGGTCCATTTCATAATCCTATGTCCTTACATTCATTGATGACTTTTCTCAATATACTTGGGTATACTTTTTCAAATAGAAGTCAAAGGTATTTGATCATTTTCAAGACTTCAAAAAATTTGTAGAAAGAAATTTGGGAAAGTCATGAAATTTTTGCACACTAACAATTATGGTGAGTATGTCAACCATCAGGTTAACAGATTTTACACTTCAGAGGGGATTGATTTGTACCATTTAGTTCCATACAATCGTTAGTAGAACAATGTTTTAGAATAGAAGAATAGATCCTTGAAGGAAATGGAAAACTGTATGATTTACTCTAGATCTCTTGCACCACAGTATTGGGTAGAGGTCATTAACTATGCTTGTTATATCCAGAACCATGTCCCTCACTGAGCCTTGAAGGGAGTTACTCCTTTTGAAGCTTGGAGCAGTTGGAAGCCATCAGTTAAGCACTTTTGAGTTTTTGGTTCTCCTACATGGGCCCACATTCCTGTAGAGAAATGCAAGGCTTTGGATTCACAAAGAAGACCTTGTATATTTGTAGGTTATCCTGATGGTATGAAGAGCTATCAGTTGCTCCACCCTACTACACATGAGTTCTTCATTGAGAGGTTTGAGGAGGGATCCTCAAGCTCAATTTCTATCAATTCTCTAACTCCTACTTTGACATTGGAGTCACTTGGAATACATGACTGATCTTTTAATGAGTCAAATTTACCTGAGCAGTCTTCTACCTTCACTTCTAATGCAGAGAGTGATGCAAAGGACCCACCTCCTTCCTCTCTTATTCATCGGTCAAAGGTTGATGATTCTCCTTGAGATTCTTCAACTTCCAGTTGACTTTACTCTAAATAAACCTTGCAATCTACAGGTGATTGGATTAAGGATCCATTAGACACCAAGCAGACTCATTCACAATTCTAGGATGCTCCACATGTCTTCATTGCTACTATCTCAGATCCACAGTCCTTTCATGAGGCTTCTGGTATTCCTGAGTGGGAGACAACTATGTAAGAAGAGTATAGCTCCTTGATGAGGAAGCACACTTGGGATCTTTTCCATCTTCCTAAGGGAAGAAAACTTGTTCGATATAAGTGGATCTATCAGACAAAATTTGTAGCAGATGGATTGGTAGGCAAGCATAAGACTCACTTAGTCACCAAAGGATTCTCCTAGGTTCCTAGGATAGACTACTCTAAGAATTTTGCACCAGTTGCCCAAATGAATTCCATTCTACTTGTTCTTTCCATTGTTGTAGCTAATCGTTGGGAAGTGCATCAGATGGATGTGAAGAGTGTTTTTCTTCAAGGTGACCTTCAAGAGGAGATCTACATGGAGCAGCCATAGGGCTTTCTTTGAGATTTTTCACTTGTGTGTCATCTACAAAAGTCTCTTTATGGCCTTAAATAGGCTCCTCAGGGCTAGTATGCCAAGATGGACTCCTTCCTTCTATCAGTTGGGTTCACTTGGTGCGATTATGATCCTAATGTCTACATTTTATAGCAGGATGATTCATTCCTATTTTTGATTATGTATGTTGACTTATTGATCACAAGTTCTTCATCCACCATCAGTGCTATTAAAACTACCCTTCGTGATAGGTTTTTGATGACTGACTTGAGCTTGTTGCATTACTTTCTCGAGATTGAGATCTTTTAGTCTTCTTTTGGGGTCACCATCACATAGTCCAAGTATGCTCTAGATTTTCTCTCAAAGTTTAATATGGTTGGTTGTAAGCCTACTTTGACTCCCTTCCTTTCTAGAGTCAAACTTGAGGCTCGATGTTCTTCTCCACTTGTTGATGGCACTTTGTACCAACAGCTTATTGGGAGTCTCATTTATCTGACTCATATGAGACCTAACATTTCATATGCTATAGGCATGGTCTCTTGATTCATGCAAGACCCTCATGAGATGCACTAGAAAGGAGCCAAGTGGATCCTTCATTATGTTTAGGGTTCTCACAGTTGTGTGATTTACTACGTAGTAGGTATTGAGCTTGACTTGGCGGGCTACATAGATTTAGATTGGGCGGGTGACTCTTAGGATTGCAAGTCTACTTCAGGTTACAACTTCTCACTTGGTTTAGGTCTTGTTTATTGGTTGAGCAAAAAACACTCTGCTATTGCTCTATCTTCTATTAAGGCTAAGTATCGGGGGGTTGTGAATGTCACCACTGAGGCCATTTGGATTTAACATCTTCTCACTAAGTTTGGTATCCAAATCAAATGACCATCAATCATATTTTGTGATAACCAAAGTGCCATTCAAATCCCACAAAATCTAATCCATCATCAGTGGGCCAAACACAAATATCCACATGCACTACATCCAAGAGCTCATCCATGGCCACATCATTGACCTTCACTACTGTCTAATTTCCAAGTAGGTTGTTGATATCTTCACCAAACCCTTCACTGAGAGCAAATTCCTTCATTTGTGAGCTTTGTTAGGGATGCAAGATGCTTCATCTTTTGGAGGGGCTTCTTCCTCTCACTCATAGTCTTGACTCTTTTTTTACTTTTGGGGGGGTCTCTTTTCTCTCTCTTTGTGGGAAATTTTATGTACATGGGTACCTCATCAAGCTTGACTTGCCAAGACCCATTTCTACATCCACCTAAGCTTCACTTATGGGGGGTGTTCGTGTAATTTTTTATTTTCTAGTGGGTTATTTATTTTTCCCTATATTACTAGGTTTTTCCTACACTTTTATTAATCTCGCTTAGGTTAATAAAGCATGTCTTATTA
The DNA here is from genome assembly GCA_028749045.1 of Cupressus sempervirens. NCBI lineage: Eukaryota > Viridiplantae > Streptophyta > Pinopsida > Cupressales > Cupressaceae > Cupressus > Cupressus sempervirens. The sequence goes on from CM053784.1 coordinate 414,536,777, forward strand.
GGTGAGTGGTTGCAAGGTTCCACCTTCCTACATGTGAGAATCTATTAACTATCTTGGGAAGATACTTTGCTATCTTTAGTTTGATAGATGGTTTCTCCTCATTGATCAGTGTTGCCACCTCCTCCCTCTTCCTAGTCTATATAAGCATGCCACTTGGCATGTATTTGGCATCTCTTTCTTTTAAATCCTCTTAATGTTATTTTTCTTCTATCATTTGCATTACTCTCTTGGAGACTAATACTGTGTTTCTATTTTGATTTCGTATCATTTGTATTCATAGTTTAGATATCTATTCTTTGCACTAGTTTTCTAGGTTAATAATTTTTTCAGATTCTAACATATCTACTCTTATATCCTTTGTTGTATCCATAAAAGAAGGTCATGCCCTACCATCCTAAATGTCCAGGTGACCTAGCTCTTGTTCTCCTCCATGTGTCATAACTCTCCCCTAAACTGGCGCATCCATACTTGTACAGTTTTTAAGATCACAATTTCTTTAGTTATCAATACAATAATGTTTCCACCATTAAAACAATTTCAAGTGCATAAATGCACATATATTATATTATAACTAATTATTATTATTTTTATAATTTTTTAATTTTTAGATATTTGAATTTTTAAATGTCTATCTCATAAAAATAAGAACATGTGTATCTATTTTATTTCTATTTATGGATTGGGAGATTAATATCAGTACCTTCTATAATATAGACTCGTTTGGTTGAAGTTCTATCCCATAAATCTAAAGTACCCATTGCTTGAATAAGATTGAAGTTTTCTCCTCTTTACAGATTCCCTTTATTTGCTTGGGCTACACCATTGGAACCATTTGAGCACATCTCTACATCTTGGATCTATTTTATTTTTCAATATGTGAGACATCTTGATGATAGATTACTTATCTTTCTTTATGAGTCTACTTTAGAAAAATCAAGATCAAACCCAACTACACTTTCTGGAGGCCTTTGCGTTGTAGCACTTAGCTTCTATTTTGATTTAGGGCACCAAACATGAATATGTTTCAATACTTTACTCTTACTGACTATCATTAACATGGGTTTTATTGATAAAAAAATATAAGTTGTCTCTAATGGTGACATTAATTGCATCTTTTCATTGGGTTGGCTCACTCTCATTAGGTATAAAGATTGTAGGTCATTATATTTTTTATACTTTGGCCTATCAAAAAATAGGCATTAAATAAACTTGGTGAATTCATTGACATTGTATTTGGTAATCTAATTAATGACATAAGTTGTGTAATAGGATTTTTTTTTCTATATAGGTCTTTGAATATCATTTTGATTTTCTATAAGCCTATTGCATTGTACAAGCTTAATTGAGGTGGGCTACAAAACTAAAATACACAAACTGCTTTCTATATGAGACTTTCTAAACCATGGTTAGTGCTTATAAGGTCACTATCTTATAGAAATGCAATTGGAAAGGAAAAGAGCACAATAAGCATATTGCTTTTTATACATGAAGTAGAAAGCCCAATTCAAATTGACATGCATATTACATCCATTAACTGCAGGAATGTGTTTTTGATTTAGCCTTTGGCTGAGCCTAGTTTACAAGCATGGAAATTAAAACTAGTACCATAAAAAATTTAAAAAATTCTTACTAATTTTTAAAAAGGCCACCAAATACAATGCCCCATGCTAGTAATAATCACATGAAAAAGAATAGTGAATTCTCATTATCAAATAGAAAAAGAGGAACAAATAAATTCAATGAATGGAGGTACCCATCTAGGCAATGGAAGAGTTTGGACAATGAGAGAATCGGCAATTGTATAATCTGACATATTATCACACTATCAAAAAATATATAAAGAAATAGTAAATATACTTCCCTAAACTATTCCATCCCCTTCCTCTACTCTTTAGATAGAAAGAGGGTTTGGGACTTCCTATCCCCCTCCTCCACACATTGAATCCTCTTCTCATTCTCCTATTCCTATTCAATGGGATCCATAACATAGTCTTCCAATATGAGATTGGAAATCTCCATTGTAAAAGAGGTGTACTTGTAATTCACTTTATATGGACACCATGCCCTAGCCCATTCTGAACCGTCCCAAATTGTGGTATACACATACATAGGTTTCAATGAATACTGCCTCACATCACCTCTGATCACCCTACCTTCCTTATCAGTATCTCATCTATGAAAAATCTACACATAAATACACAAGCCAATTGTTAAATGAGAACTCCTGCAAATAAGGCCTCTAAGTGAGGGCCTAATTAGGGGTAAATGTAATTGTACATACATAATATGTGGGTCTCTCTAGAGGATGATGTACTAGTGAAAGCCTTCTATGAGGTTGAACCAAAGCTCATATCTCTCCTCCTTCCCAAAGACAATATTTTGGTTGTTATACACATTTGTTTTAACATTCCACTCTTTACCCCTCTTATTCCCAAGGAACTCAAAGTCCAGCTTGTCATGATCCTACTCATATATGTCTGAATTATGTAACTAGAGTGCATCTTTTTGTTGACTTATGTAATTCAAGTTTAGTCATAAGATTCTCCTCAGAATTTCGTAAAGGTTTTTGATGAAAATTTCCTTAATTGTGGGGCATATCAATACTTGAGGAATTTGTAAACATTTTAAGGTCCATGGCATAGCGAAAAAATGAGCCAACAATATGAAATGACAACCACCTAATGTTGCAATCTTAGATTGAGAACTCCTCTCCTCTCTACCTAATGCAAAGTAGCCTCAAAAAAGGTTTTGACCTCCATTAAAGTCCACATGGTTCACAAGTGGAAATAAAAATCTCTTCTTTTAATTGATTGTATTTGTATTTTGTGTAGATGATAGACATAATGCTTTTTGAATCCCCATATTCTACAATTTATTATACGAGGCATCCTTTTTCTTATCAAAGGCAAGTTGAAACATATTTTTCCTATAGAATTGTTGTACATTAGTTTGTATTTGTATTTATCGACTCATAAGGCTACAATAATGTGTAATTTATTTGAAATTGTGATTTTAAAAACTATTAAACATATAAACTCTACTGAAGATGTTGAATGTTTTTTAGCAAGTAATTTATTTTGTGTAACTATGTCTTCTATTACAGATATCATTCTCTCTTGTAAAAGCTCAAACAATGTCTTTTACAATGATTTGATGCTTCTTGTGATACACAAGTTCATTGACCTGGTGCAAACATTGAAACACTTTGTGTTGAGCCTTGTCATACATCTGAGAGGTGAGCCACCAAGTTAATTATTTAGAGTTAATTTTTTGGCTATGTTTTTTCATTCACAAGTTAAAATCTTACTTCTCTAGAATGAGATTGTAGGAGGATTTCTTTCTTCATCTTGATGCAATGTTAGCAAAGATGTCAGAAGTGACAAAGTTGGACCCTGTGTGTAATGCACATGTATCGGTCATGAAATTAAGTTCAATGGAATATTAATTGATTTTCTTTATGTAATCTTTCTTAATTAGTGGACACCTATTTACTATCTATAATTAAATTGGAGTAACATGAATTTATAAAAATCCATGAGAGCTTTTGTTACAAATCATTTTGGATACAAATTTCAAAGATTTATTGGCTTCAATCCTTATGCTATCATGGACAGAGAATAACATCAATATATGAATAACAAAAAGGACCAACTATTCAGCAAGGAATGTTATTTTCCAAAAATAATAAATATATAAATTCTAGAGGTTATGACTTTAGACTATAAGCAATTTGGCAGACAAATTGTACTAATGCTTCTATCTTTTTAGGGTATCCAACAATTTGGCATTTATTAGATATTCCATATTTACAAGATGTAAGATAATGAAGTAAAGCACCATCCTCATAAGATGCAAATACTAGGTAAGTGGCATTACTGATGTGGTTTACTGACCACCTTTACTTGTACAGTGATTTCTCATGTGATTTCTCCTCTTTGTGTACAGTGGTTTAATTTTAAACTCAATGTCAATATCAATAAGCCAAAGAATTTGTATTTGTATGTTCATTTTTAGAAATTCACAATATCAGAAGCCTATTAATAGATATTCATAGAGTTTATTGTTTTTATTAATTTTTATATGAAACTTCATTCTCACAAAGAATATGTATTTGTATGTGCTTTGATAGAAATTCACAATATCTTATTTCATAAGAACCTCTGAATACAAGCCAATAATTAAATTTTTAGCTAGACAAAATTATAAATGGCTTCCATTTTTACTCTATAAAACATTGGTACACTTTAGCGTACCCATTGCACATTTTGGTGTGATCGCTAATCTTAGAATTCTCATAAGCATGCCAAAGGTTACTCTTTTTTTTATCTTCTAGACAACATGAATATGAGGAGTACCTTCCACATGGAACCATCCAACTTCGTTAGCAATATGAGGATCACCTTCTAGGCTAAGATACTTTAAAGAAAACAAAAAAATCAACCAGTTGTCACAATTCTGATGGTAGTTCAATGTAAGTGGCGACCATTTTTGACAGCTATGGATGGATTACTATCAGAATATTTTGGTAGATATCCGTTAGTTGTACAACATTACTATCACAAAAGCATCATAATTATGACAGATGACAAACACCACTTCAGATGGTTAACCATCACAATTACAAAGGGTATCTGTCAGAATAGTCAGACAAAAATCTATGGTTGTTTAGCACTATCGTCATAATTGTAACATCCACAATATCAAATCTTGTCTCTTCCTCCCTCTAAGTTATGACTATGTCTCCCATCACCATAAAAATAGATGTCTTTGCCGTCATAATTTGCAATAGCAAAAGTCTGACGGGATTCGATGGGAGGTTCCTATTGCTAGGGCGACCGATGGATGTCGCAATTGTGATGATCTTCCATTGGAAAATGGATCCAAATGTTATAGTGAATATAGGAGATTTAAGCTACATCAACAATGGAGAAGAAAGAAGGACATGGTAATTACAATTGAAGGGGAGTTTTTACTTGTTTTAATTCCTTTAGTTTCATTGGTTTTCATGGTAGATTAGAATGGTTTATGTTGATTGAGTTTGTGGTTGCTCATAGTATGTTAGGTTTTAACCTATTTCCTAGTCCTACATCTATATCCTCTGAATGTGATGACTTAGCATCATCATGCGCATGAGAAACCCTTGCTTGATCATCAACTCTCTTATCTATCTTTCCTTGGCATTGAAGGCACTCATAGGCACGATGGCCTTCTTTGTTGTAGTGAAAACATGTACCACATATGCCTCCTCTTCTCAAACCTTGTCCATGTCCTCTACCTCTTCCTATTTGGTCTCCAATGTTTTCATAATGGGAGCAGTGGAAACCCTCATTCCTTTGGTTTCAACTAGTTCCCATATCTTCATTTTTCTTTCGGTCCTCATCTCAGCCTCCAAAAGACCTACCACCACCCCTTCCTCCTTGATTGCACCCTTTTTTCTTTCCACCAAATTTTTTGTTTATCTTCTCCTCAACTTGTAAGGAAAACTGGTATGCCTCTTCAATGCTAGTCATTCTAACTAGACTTAACTCCCCCTAAATGATAGGTCTTAACCCATTAAGGTAATGAGCAACCTTCTCCTTATTTTCTTATGCATGCCCCATCCTAACAAGGACTTGGTAAAACTCCTATATATATTCCTAGACATATTTGCTCATTTTCTCTAACCCTTGCATTTTCTTGAACAAATCAAGCTCGTAGGCAACATGAATGAACTACTTATTTAGTTTGTCCAACATGTGATCTGATCTAGTGATTTTATCCTTGCCTCTTCTATTCCTTTCTAAATGAATCTCTTGCCACCATATTTTGGCATGGCCCTTCAGTCTAGCATTGACAAACATAACCCTATTAGGGTCCTCAATATCCTCATATATTCCTCTAGCTCATTGATCTAGTCAATCAACTCATTTGGGTTTAGATTTACCGAAAAAATATCGACCTCAAGTTTAGGTCTTTTTCCCATCTTGGAAATGACCCTAGAAATATTCTCCTCCACCTATTTCAAGACTTCTCCTTCTTCTTCCCCTTCCTACACAATACTTCCTTCTTCATTTTCCTCCTCACTTCTATCCTTTATGACAAGATCCATCCCTCTATGGATCACCTCTTGCAATGCCTAAACTTTTTTTTAGAGGGTTCTAACCATAGGGGGAAAACCTATGACCCTTCCACCACACTCTCTTCATGGAGGAATCTTCTCACTATCTCAAAATCCAAAATCACAGTCCTGGTGCAAACCACCTCACAATTAGCGCTCTATCTACACACTCAAGAACTCTCACTCTAATACCACTTGATGAGGGCACAACCCAAGACAAATGAACACAATAGAAAATGATAATTTTATTATTAGAAATGATATGCTAATACATTTAACATGGCAAAAATAGACTCCACTACATGCCCTATGGGCTTACAATGTTATCAAATTTTGGAGAAAAACCCTTCCCATAATACCTTCTCCCAAACTCCACAAAAATTGTCCTTACAATGCAAGAAATGACCTTAAGTAACCTAAATTAGGTTTAGGGTTAGTAATACATTTTATAATATGCCATTTTGCATTTACCACCAAAGCAAAAAGTTCTAGAAGACACATTGAAAGTCAATGCAAAATTAGAAGAATCCAAAAAATGGTAGTCCAACTTCTGGGAGGCATAACTTTTGATCTGAGACTCTGATTGATAAACCATTTACAATTTTTGGAAAGCTCTCCAAGCACTCTATATCCCCATGGACAATATTTGTTCATTTTCCATTTTTTGGGCTCGTATGGGGCTATTTAGTGCCTCAAATATGAGTTTGAAACGTTCTTAGGGGTTCTATAGGCAACTTAAAACTACAATAACTTACATTTTGTAAAGCCTTCAGACCTTCATTTTTTTTTGGAATGCTTTAAATTACAAGTACAATCATCCATCCAACTTACACCCTCTAACTTGTCATATTTTTGGCTTAATTATAAAATAACCTATTTTTTGCACTGGCACATACCCTGAGGTGCTAAAAAACACAAACCCAAAAAACCAATAGTGGAACTATGAGAGTTGGAATCTCTATTTGGCTCAAATGAGAATCTAGAAATAAAAACACATTAAACAAAAACTAACACTAAGCATATTTTTGGGTGATATGGGATCACGTTTACACCACTGGATGCTCTTGCATCACATAGTCATACAAATATAATCACATATAACTTATATAGATACATGTTAAATATAAACAATATAATCTATGTGATTAGGAATCAATAGGTCATAGTATAATTTCTATAATATATAACACTCATATAACGTAAAATCACATGCATCAAAGTAAATTGGATCATCCAAATAGGCCATAATAATTAATTATAAACAACATAGAGAAAACCATAAGATCAAACAAGGTCATCTGTATTAAACAAGGCAAGTCAAGCCAAACTAATGATAGAACATGAAAACCTAAAACATAACATAGAAAAATCATCTGAGGATCATCCCTATGAGGAGAAATAAATGAAATGATAAAACAAATCATACAACCAAAATAATGAAAGTATAAAATCAAAAAGTGAATTTTAAAGGAACGTTTAGGTCTATGTAGCCAGTGGAGTCAATTCCTAGTACTTGTAACCCTCCATCATCGAGATGAGAAAACAAACAAACAAACACACACACACACACACACACACACACACACACACACACACACACACACACACACACGTATATGTATATACATAGGACAATAGTGAAAGGCAAGGAGTAGGAGTGTGACATCGTGTAGATATCCCATAGAATTGACTATGGATGCCTCCCTTCAGCCTATAGGTACATCAAATAGGATCTATACTAAAACAAGATTCATTAGTATTGTTAGCACATAGATAATCATTAACATGTAAATGAAATAAAATAATATAAATCATTGTCAATTATAATGAAAAATTGACATGTAAGCATATTCAAAGATATAAGAAGTATCTCTAAATCATTACTTAGGAAGAAGAATCTTATAATCAATCAAAGAGGAAACTATGATCATGTATAGAAACATAAAAGATAATGGTAATCTGAGGAAAGGCATAATCTGATATCATATTTTCATTAAGTCTAGTAAGGAGAAACAAATAGTCCACAAATGATAAAATATCACATTCCTATATAGTCTCAAGTATAACAAGTAGTATCATTAGGATGATTGTCATAATTAAGCCTTTAGTCATTATAACTAATTTATCTAAAGTAATCATAATCGTTGATAAAGAGTATCTCACATAGTAACTTATAGGTCTATCAAGTGGTCCCAACAACTTGGTCCTAAAATATCATGAACATATAAGACCAAATGAATACTCATGAAGGAATATACCTAAAAGTATTTATCATTTCCAAACTAGAATGTGAAGTTATTATATTTGGAAAAGAATGGGGCATGCAAATGCCTCAAGAAGGATCATACTCTTAACAGAAAAAGAAAACAAGTCCCTATACCATTCTTAAACTTCCAACACATATATCAAGGACATGTTAGATTTGGAGGGATATTACATGCAAAGTTTTTATAGGATTAACTACTAGACATAAAAACCTGCTAGATCCTATATTGCGTGGCTCATAGTAAAATACAAATCTCATTGGGTGAGGTAATCATCTCTCTCTCTCTCTCTCTCTCTCTCTCTCTCTCTCTCTCTCTCTCTCTCTCTCTCTCTCTCTCTCTCTCTCTCTCTCTCTCTCCTATAGTAGTAGGATTATATCATGGAGTTTGCACCATCATTGGTAGTGATATTATTTATCTATATGACTATTTATGCTCTTGCATTAACATCCTAGACATGATAATTTTAATAGTAACCCCCTTTGTGTATTTTATATTAGCTTTTATCTTCTTTCTTTTTTTCCCTTGTGCATGGATGTGGAGTTGGAATCCTTAGTTTGTGGGCTTATGTCCATGATTTAGTGATGTATTAACCCTTGATAATTTGGTACTATTATCCCCTTCTTCTTATCTCTATTCATTTATCGTGAGTATGACTTACCTCATACTCCAACTAAAGTGGGGGCTAAATGTAAAAGTGTACACTTTCTTTGTAATACCTTTTATCCCTCCTTAGCATAGTTTGGTGCATTAGGACCTCCTATTTCATTTAATTATTTAAATCAAGGTTTTTTTCCTTCTTCCAATCTTTCTCAAAACTCTAGGTTAGCATTAATTTCTATATATGACTTCTAATTTATTCCTCCAATCACAAACATCATGATTTAAATGCATCTTTGATCATTTTTCTACATATTTCATCAGACTCCCCCAATATTTCTTAGACTCAAGGCTTCAATCTAGGAGTTTTCTCCTACAAGTAAGGGTTGAGGTCATCTCTTACTTGAGAGCTTAATTTATATTGGCTCCCAAGCTCCTTGAAAAATATTATTCTTTTCCCACCTTGTACAATCAACCTTCAATTTTGATGCTCAAAATTAGTTTAAAAGGATGCCTTCTTACTTTGTTTTCTCACCCATTCTTTGTGCAAGTAATCTACATCATCCACAATTTTCATGGGCATCCAACTACAAGCATTTAAGAAAGTGAATTCAAGGAGTCTTAAAAAATAAAGAAACCAAGGAATTTATTCCCATCATTCAAGCATTCAAGATCCCCACCATCCCTTACACATTTATTCTCCTAGATCTAGTTTTTTTCTTTATTGAAATTGGTCGTCAAGGAGGAGATCCGTGTTCATGCATGAGGTTTTCTATTACATGATTTCCTTTTGGTTTTTGTTTTGAGTCAAGGCTATTGCATTACCATATTTGATAACATATTAAACATAATTGCAATAATATTGGTATGATATTCTTCATTATTAGATTTACTTATACTACATGTTAGCATTACTTTATTTATATGTATTTCAATTTAAGGTTGCTTCAACTGAGGTTTGAATGAGGTAAGCTCCTCCCACCAATAAAATTTACCCTTTTTTGTGTGTAGGGGTAGATTTATATGTTAGGACTAAACCTTAGAAATAAATAACAATTACGTGCAAATATAAACAATATCAGAAAATAATAGATTGCATAGATGAGAACACAAGACACCAAGATTTAGCATGGTTCCCACAATCCCTAGGCTACGTCCACCAAACAAAAAGTCTAATATTATTCTAATCCAATGATTACAACCTGATTACAATCTGTAATCTCTTATAGCTCAATACCACCACAAGAAGCAATTTTTTCACATCACCCACAATGAAACAATCCCTAACCCTAAGCCCTTTTGTACAAGTAGTTTTGTTGCTTTAGGGTTAAAATCACTTACAACATGTCAGTCATAAAATGCCAATAAAATAGTCCCAAAAAAATTTCTCATGGGCTCTGCCTACAAACTCCTACTCAGGGCTCGACCTAGCCCCGAAACCCGCTGAGAAATTATAGTGTGTACAATACTTCTCTGATCAGTCACCATAATCTAAAAATCTCCCACTTGGGGACTAATCAGGCTCCATACTTAACAACAATCTCCCACTGGGAGATTGATCCTATAGATGTGATGTTATGCCATGAGGCTCCCATGGGATAAGACCACCCTGGACTATGCTATTTTTTTATTCCTGTCGAGTCTAGAAGAGCAATTGAAGCTGAAGAGGAGTTCAGATTCTTCTTTGTTACTACCTTTGTAAACATATCTACTGGATTGTCATATGTATGTATCTTGTCCATCTTTAATTGTCCATCATCTAAAACTAACCGAATGAAATGGTACCGCAACTGAATGTGTTTTGTCTTTGAATGTACAGCTGAATTCTTTGCAAGATGAATGGCACTTTGACTATCTATAAAAAAATAATTATCCTTCTAAGGGTGTACCAATTCTTCCAAGAAGAAAAAAATCCATATCATCTTCTTGGTTGCCTTTATAGAACAACATACTCTACCTCTGTAGTGGATAAAGCATTAACCTTTTGTAACCTAGAAACCCAGCTCACGGCTACCCCACCAACAGTAAATACATAACTTGTAGTACTCTACTTGGTATCAATATGCCCAACCAAATCTGAGTCAACATATCCCTATAAATCAGTAGTAGAGCCCCCAAAGTGTAAACACTTACTAGATGTTCCTCTCAAATATTTGAGAATCCATTTTACTGCATTCCAATGCTCAATTTCTGGATGACTCATATACTTGTTAATGACTCCCACTACATGTGCAATATTTGGCCTAGTACATACCATAGCATACATCAAGCTTCCTATAGCTAAAGCATAAGGTATCTTGGGCATCTTATCCTCCTCTTCTTGTGTCTTGGGACACATCTCCTTAGTCAACTTCAAATGACTAGGTAAAGGTGTGTTGATAGCTTTAGCATTCTCCATAGAGAAACGTTGCAACACCTTCACACTATAATCAACCTGAGATAATCTCAATTTCTTGTTCTTCCTATCTCTACAAATCTTCATACCAAGGATTTGTTTTGCTGCCCCCAAATCTTTCATAGAAAATGCATGTGCTAACTGACATTTTAGCCCTTTAATATGATCCATGTTAGACCCAACTACAAGCATATCATTAATATATAAACATAAAATAATGTAGTTGTCATCATCCAACCTCTTAAAATAAATAAAATGATCTGAATGACACCTACTATATCCATGGCCATGCATAAAACTGTCAAATTTCAAATATCATTGCTGAGGTGCTTGCTTTAAGCCATATAAATTTTTCTTCAATTTGCACACTAAGTTCTCCTTACCTTTGACCTCAAACCCCTATGGCTGAGCCATATATATCTTCATCCAAATCACCATGAAGGAAGGTTATTTTAACATCAAGCTACACCAAATGCAAATCTTTAGTAGCCATAATACTTAAAATAGTGCAAATAAAAGTCATTTTAACAATAGGAGAAAATATCTCATCAAAATCAATGCATTTTTTCTATGCAAATCCTTTTACAACTAACCTAGCATTAAATATTTTTTTACCTCCATCCTCTTCTTTTAACTTGTAAACCCACTTATTCTGTAAAGCCCTTTTACCTACAGGCAACTTGCATAAATCCCAAGTCTTATTTTTCAGCAAAGAGTCCATTTCGTCTTTCATTACAGACTCCCACTAAATCGTAGTATCCACCTGCACAGCTTCATCATAACATTTAGGTTCACTAGCATCTATTAGTAAAATAGAATACAAGGAAGGAGAAAATCTTTCTAGAGGTCTACTTAGCCTTGTTGATCATCTAACATTCACTGGGGTGTGTGGTAATTTTTGTTGCGGTTGTTGCACATCATGAGGAAGTTTTGGAACATCATCTTTTGGAGTATCATCTAGCACTACATAATCATCTTCTTTCTTCTCATGTTGCTACAACAGATATTTGTTCAACACTTTTTCATTGAATATGACATCCTCACTTCTTACAATTTTATGATTTTCAAAATCTCAAAGCATATAACCAAATTCATTAATGTCATATCGAAGAAATACACATTTCTTTGACTTATCTTCCATCTTGGTTCTATTTTCAGAATCTATATGAGCAAATACTTCATAACCGAAGGTTATGAGAAAAGAATAACTCACCTTCTTACCAGTCTATGCTTCCTCTGGAATACCATAGCCCAAAGGAGTAGAGGGACCTCTATTTATCAAATATACAAAATTATTGACAACCTCCAGCCACATGTTTAAGGGTGACCCTACATGCAACCTCATGCTCCTTGTACACTCCATTATAGTCATCTTCATGTGTTCAACCACTCCATTTTCCTATGGAGTCCTTGGAATAGTTTTTTGTCTACGAATACCATTAGTGGAGCAATAATATTCAAATTCATGACTTCAATACTTTCTACCATCATCAAATCTAAGACAAGCATTTTCATTTCTTAAAAGTTTGAAATATATCAGATTTTTGTCTAAGGAAATAAATCCATACTTTTCTAGTTGCATCATCACTAAATGTAACATAATATTGAGAGCACTAAGGGAAGATACCTGAGCTAGTCCCCATACATCTGTATGCACAAGCTCTAATTTCTCACTTTTATTTTCCTTCTCAGTCTTCACAAAACTCACTCTCTTTTGTTTTCCATACACACAACTTTCATAGAAATCCATATTAACACCTTTCAAACCTAATAAAACTTTCTTTGAATGAAGTAATTTCATACCTTTCTCACTCATGTGCCCAAGTTTGTTGTGCCACAATGTTGTATCAAAATCTACAACAACTATTTGTTCTTCCTACTCAACTATACCAACTGTTCCTAAACATTCATTTTAATCAAAGTAGAAGGAACAATATGACCTGTACAAAGATATAAGGTGCCTACTTTCACACCTTTTGATACTACAAGGGAACCTTTTGAAACCTTCCAATTTTATCATTAAAAGTAACTACACAACCCTCATCATCAAGTTGCCCTATTGAAATTAAATTCCTACTCAGCCTTGGAACATGTCTTATCTCATATAGAAGCCAATGATTCCCATTCTTCAACTTAATCTTAACTTTTCCCTTTCCAACAATATTGTAGGGTTCATTATCCCCCAAATAAACATGTCCAAAATGCCCTTGGACATAATCAATGAAATAACCTCTATGAGGTGTAGCATGAAATGAAGCACCAGAATCTAAAACTCACAAATCATCAACACTTTCTAAAGGCAAAAGCAAAGCATCCTCTTCAGATTTGTTACTTACCACATTTTCCTCCTTATTCCCTTATGGCTTATCTCCTTCATTTTTCTTTCGAGTCCAACAATCTTTCTTCCTATGCCTTGGTTTCCCACAGTACCAATACTCATTTGGTCCTCTTGATTGAGACCTCTTCCACCTTGACTTTTTTCTTGATTTCTCATGATTTATGGAATTATTTCCTCTCTCAATCATTTTGCCTTTGCTTTGTGTGTTCAAAGTACTTCCTGAGATATATCCACTTGAGGATTTCCTATAAATTTCCTCACTCAAAATAACATTGATCACATCATCATATTTTAGGGTATTAGATCCAGAAACAAAAGTACTCACATCCATTACCAAGCCATTCCAACTTTTAGGCAAAGAACACAAAATCAACAGAGCCCTAGTTTCTTCATCAAAATTAATACCCATAGAAAATAACTAACTAGTAAGATTGTTAAACTCATTCAAATGATCTACAATAAATCCACCTTCTATCATTTTCATATTAAATAAATGCTTCATGAGAAATACCTTATTTGAAGTGGAGGGCTTTTCATACAATTTCACTAGGGTTTCCATCAACTCTTCTGTCATCTTTGCTTTTGTAATGTTAAATGTCATTGATGGTGCCAAGCATAATTGAATGCTTCCAAGTACCTTTCTGTCTAAAATATCACATTCTTCATTTGTCATAGTTCCTTGGTTTTTTATTTTTCCTTCCAACGGTTTCCATAAATACTTCTGATAGAGATAGTCCTCCATTTGCATCTTTCATAACTGAAAGTTTTGCCCATTAAACTTGTCAACCCTCAGCTTACCCTCATCTACCATTGTTCCCACTCAACTATGAGACTTTCCTATAAAGGATAATTGAAAAAAAAAAACCTCACTCGGATACCACTTGTTAGGATTAAACCTTAGATAGAAATAAAAATTACATGCAAATATAAACAATATTAGAAAATAATAGATTGCATAGAAGAGAATGCAAGACACCAAGATTTAACATGGTTCACCCAATCTTTGGGCTATGTCATCCAAACAACATGTCCAATATTATTCTGATCCAGTGATTACAACCCAATTACAATCTGTAATTGCTTACAACTCAATACCGCCATAAGAAGCAATTTTTGCATCACCCACAATGAAACAATCCCTAGTCCTAAGCCCTTTTGTACAAGTATTTTTGTTGTTTTGGGGTTAAAATTAGTTACAACATGTCAACCATAAAATGTTGATAAAACAGCCCCAAATTTTTTTTAATGGAGTATGTACAGTACTTTCCTAATCAGTCACCACAATCTAACATTATAGGTTTGCAAGATCAAGATTACAGATTTAGGGCTATAGATTCTGTTAGGACTTTAGACTTCAAAACTTTTTGTGCAGACTAGGTCAAGGTTGACCTAGAACCTTACCAATTCCTTCCAAGTTGTCCCTCCTAAAGCCTACATATTTAGCCTCCTAGTTCTAGATCCTGCTTAGTTTCAAATTCCTCTGTAGTCTAACAATCCATTTTTGGATTTGAATCTTGGTAAGATTATATCCCTCTTTTTCATTTCATAGCACATACTTTCATAGATTAGATTTTATTGCATTACTATTCATTCTCTTATTGAAAGGGAAAACAAAATCCAAGGGACCTTCACATCAAGGAGGTCATACATTGATACTTCACTTTGTACTAATTAAATTTCCCTTGTGGAGGAATATTGGTCCTCCTCCTACAATTGTGGTGGTGTATCCTATTTTCACCATCACACCCACAAATAGATGAATATATAAAGGTAGTGAATAAGAAAAGGCTGTGGAAGGGGTAGGCAAAATACCTAATTCAAAATAATAATTCTTTTAGGAAATTTATTGAGATGTTTGGTTGGAGACAAAGGTGGAAATTAGGATCTAGTTCTTTCTTAAGAAAATATTAGATATAATAATCAATGAATAGGAGTAAAGGGAAGATTGTTAGAAACAATATTTCACCAATATAACTAAGAGCGGGGGGGGAGGTGGAGGGGCAGGGTGGGGTGGGGAGCAGGGGGTCGAATCAGTAATCCAATAATTATCAACCTTAAATAATCTTAACCATTCAATCAAAGTAAACAACCATACAAAGATGCACATACACAATTACACTAGATATAATAACTAGGGAAACCCTTGATCAAAGGGAAAACCCCGGTGGAAATGATGCCCACAAGATGATGTACTAATAAATATTCCTTATTAGAGGATGGACCCTATTAGGATTCTATTACAATATTTAGTACATATGAGTCCCTATTAGGAGACTTTGAATTCCTTTTAGAAGATTCCAACCTTGTTAGGAGTTGTGCCAACCCTGTTAGAAGTTGAGGAAGATAGAAGGACCCACTATCCAAATAGCTTCTAAGGCAAGATCACCAAACTCAGTATCCAACTGATCTTTCAATTATTCCTTATAGAATAATTGTTTGTATTGTACTTTATCTTCTTTCCTCTATCCTGTCAACCAGACTAATCACTGTCAGACCTTGTAGACCATGTTACAAACCTTGGATCTGAGTATCAAACTTTGGATCTCATAATAAAACCTCGGCAATGAAGTTTCCTTCACATGCGCTTGGCTTTGCTTATATTTGCATACCACTCTTTGTGCTTCTTGCAATTATTTGTACATCTCATCCATCTCATTCATAATAAATTAAAATGTCCTTCCTTTATACTGAATCCATAAAACAATTTATTGAGTTGGCTATTACACCTCAATTAATTATTATAGGACCATATTAAGAACATGTTACACTTAGCGATAACATTAATATTCTTCCTTGTAACTTGAATAAATTTTTGTATATGTAACTTTATGATGAACGAGCTTAGCTACGTCATCTCTAGATTGTCTTCTTCACATCATCAAATTTGACTTCTCAGAATAACAAGTTTACTAAGAGATATAATGAGTTTACCAGAACATGCCTCTATAAAATCTATATCAGAACAGTCTTCGCTAAAACTTTCATAATTTCTTCCAAACTTAATTTATTATGCTTCTAAGGTTAGCTTCATATACTAAACACTTAGTGTAATCTCCCTTTAACATCACTTGGTGAAAATGCTCAGCTAGTTGTCTGTACCAACTTGATCTTTACCATTGTTCTTCTATTAGATACCAAAAAAAACTACTATGTCAACATCAATGACAAACAGTCATGAATGTTACATCTCATCATAATAATGATCTAATCATGTTTCTACAATACTTTCCCATAGAAATATCATTAGCATTCATGCTTCCAACAATCTGCCCCTCTGGCATTGATGGCAACATAGATGAAAAATAACTAGTTCCAAAAATACCAACAATAAAAGGCTATTAACCTTTCTTTTCAAATCCTCTTCATCAATCAATCTCCCTCATTGATATACCTTAGTGTGCTCTATATCAAACTATTTTTCATGTTGTAAATTCTCCCCAATTGACATCAATGTCAAAGGTTTCAACAACCATCAACTTCTACAACAACTGTCTCCGACTAGCTCAAGTGTCAAAATACACTATTCAAAATAATATCCAACAAGATTCTTAGATGACTATGTCCATCACAGATACTCACACATACAGGAAGCATCAACATTCAATCTAGACAAATAGTAGTGCTCTGTTACACTAGACTGATGCATTCTTGCATCATCTAATTTGATGTAGGAAGGGGCATAACCCCTAGCATACCTCACAAATACTCAAAAGTCTCTTTAGGAAGAGGCTTGATGAAAATATCTACAATCTACTCTTTGGTGCTTACATACTCCAATCTAATTTCCTTTTTTGCAACTTTCTCTCTCAACATGTGATATTTGATAGAAATGTGCTTAGTCTTAGAATGCAACACTAGATTCTTAGACATATTCATTGTGCTTTTGTTATCATAATATATGACAATAAATTCACTAAGTTCTATCCTTCAACATTTGCTTCATCCAAACAACTTGATTAAAATTGTTTGCTGCTATGACGTATTCTACTTTAGTTGTACTTTGTGAGGTACGATCCTATTTCTTGCTTAACCAAGAAACCAATATTCCTCCAAGAAAGAAGGCTCCACCACTAGTGCTCTTTCTATAATCCATATTGCTTGCCCAATCAACATCAATATAAGCATATAAAGTAAAATCATTAGATATGTCATCCCACAATTTGAACTTTGGTGTCTCTTTAAGATATCTAAATATCCTTTTGATTGCTACATAATGTGCTTCTCAGGGATCAACTTGAAATCTTGAAACAATTCCAACTGCATTTGCTATATCCAGCCTTGTGTGTGTTAGATATTACAACCCTTCAATCATAGAACTGTACTTCTTCTACTCAATAGTAGGTGTCTCATCCTTTGTAGATAACTTGTGTCTAGTTACCATAGGTGCTCCAATTGGTTTACATGTTTCCAAACCACACCTTTTCAGTAGATCTTTCAAATACTTAGTCTGAGAAATAAAGATTCCTTCTTTATCTTGCACAATCTGTAATCCTAGGAAATATTTCATTTCTTCTATCATGCTCATTTCAAATTCCTTCTTCATTTCTTCTGCAAACTTGTCACTTTCATCATCATTTCCTCTAAATATGATATCATCAACAAATATTACCAAAATCATCAATCCATCATCTATTTCTTTCTAGTGTAGATTATTGTCTGCCATACCTTTGCTAAATTCAAGCTTTGTTAAATGCGTCTTTGTCTTTACTCTTTTCTTCTATTTTTTAACTCTTTTATTTCTTCATTGTGCTCTTTTATCTTGAGGGATTTCATGTTTCTTTTGATTTTTCTTTTATCTTTTTGCTTTCTCTTTACTTATATATATTGACACACCAGCTTACTTTGTTTATTATTATGTCTGACTTGTCTACTTTTGCTTTTGTATCCCCCTTGTGGCTTATTATTTTTATTTATGTTTGGGGTTGTGTCTCGTCAACTCTCTCTCCTCCCCTATCCCGTTCCCCCCTCCCCCCCTTTAAAACCTGGTGGATTTGCACTCTACTACCTTATGTTCTTTTCTCTCCAACATCCTGATGATGGATCATCTAGAATGATCTGAAACATTGATGTAAAAAAACTATACATAATCAAATCTAGTAATTTGAAAGCATTATTGCATTTTTGTCTATTGGTTTGGGGAGCAATTCCCATATCTCATTCTTCACTATCTGATCCAATTCCTCTTTCATAGCTTGCTTCCAATAGTCATCTTTACAAGCTTCATTTGCATTCTTTGGTTCAACTTGAGATATCAAACACAATTCTTTATTGATTATGCTTCTTGTTGTCACACCTTTAACTTTGCTTCCAATGATCTACTTTGGTGGATGATTCTTTGTCATATTCTTATTGGAAATAGGAGTTGTTATCTCAACTCTTAGCTCTATTTAAGGTTTTGAGCTTTGTTCCTACCTTTGCTCTCCTTCATTCCACAAATCATTGTTATTCTCAAAGAACACTTCATCATTCCTTGGTTTAGTAACAAGATTCTCCTCATAATAATTGTAATCAACTACTCTTTCTTGTATACTGAATTTCTCATCAACTCTTACATTTGTACTTTCTATAATAGTCTTAGTTCTCTTATTATAACATCTATAGGCTCTGCTTTTCAATGACTAACCAAGAAACATACCTTCAACACTTCTAGCATCAAACTTACTAATATCATCATCTCTTTTGATATAACATTTACTACCAATTTTTTTGAAATACTTAACTATAGGTGAGTGACAAAACCATAGTTCATAAGGGGTCTTGTTAGTGTCTTTCCTAACTCGCACTCTATTCATAGTGTAGACTTTTGTATTCTTAGCTTCTCTCCAAAACATCTTGGATACATTATTCTTAGCTAACATAACTCTTGTTTCTTTTGTTACTAACCTATTTCTTCTCTCTGCAATGCCATTTTGTTTAGGGGTTCTCAGAGTTGATAACTATCTTTTGATTCCATTGGCTTCACAAAAGATGTTAAACTCATTTGAAGTAAATTCTCCTCCTTAATCTGATCTTAAACATTTAATTTTCATACCTAATTCATTCTCAACTCTATTCTTGAATATCTTGAACTTATCAAATGCCTCAAATTTTTCTTTAAGAAATGCAAGCCACATCATTTTAGAAAAATCATCAACTAAGATCATGAAATACCTATCACCATAGAATCCTTTAGTCTTCATAGGACCACTAAGATTTGTATTTACAATCTCCAACTTAGTTGTAGTAGTAAACTTCTTGCTGGGAAAAGAAGTCTTGGTATGCTTTTCCAATACACAATCCTTCCAAATTGCGTTAGTAGGCTTATCAAAGGAAAATCTCTAACTACAACCATACTACTAGCTTTCACAATACTGTCAAAGTTTATATGACAAAATCTCTTATGCCATAACCAACTATCATCGACCTTAGCAACCAAACATGTCATTTTAGTTGGATTCAATTAAAATACATTACCTCTAGATCTAGTTCCTATTCCAATTACCTTTCCATCTTTGTCTCTGATCATGCATGTCTTTTATGTAAACTATACCTGATAACCTTTATCCACTAGTTGTTCAACACTCAAAAGAATGTGTTTCAAATCATCAACAACATCCTCAATGTTAGTCTTACCATCAAGAGTTATAGATCCAATACCTTTAACATGACAAGTTGCATTGTTTCCAACTCTGACAATGCCTCCATCACGACTTTTGAAGTCAACAAACTTGTTCACATCACCAACCATATGATGTGAACAACCACTGCCAATTATCCAGTCATATTTATTTTCAACCTGTGATACCAAAGCCATCTTCTCTGGATTTTTTGTTTTAATAGCTACAAATCCTATTTCATCATCACTAGCACTTACTGCTTGTTCATCAGAATTATCTTCTTCATTAGCATATAAATACTCTCTATCTCTTCTAGGTTTGAACTTTCCTTTATACTTTTTCTCTCTTTTAGGACACTTAGATGCATAACGACCAAACTAATTACAAGTCCAACATTAAAAAAATTGCATACTTATTGGCTCTCTTTTCATAAGTAGATCAATACCTTCCTTTATCTTTATGTCTTCTTCAGATTTGGATCTATCCTTGCTTGTGCTTCTATTATCTTATATACAACAAAAGGATTTTGGATCTGGAAACTTAATGCTCTATTCTTTACACAAATCTAATAACTCACCAAGAATTTCCAGCATCTGGGTGTCAAAATTTACTCTATTAGACTTAGGACTATCCTTTCTGAATATGTTTGCCATGGATCTCCCAAAGTTGTTAAACTTTATCTTCGAAGACCTGATGCTCTAATACCAATTGTTAGAAATAATAGTCCACCAATATAATTGAGAGGGGGGGGGGGGGGGGGGGGGGGGTTGAATCAATTATCCAATAATTATCAACCTTAAATAATCTTAACCATTCAATCAAAGTAAACAACAACCATATAAAGATGCACATACACAATTACACCACATATTAACTAGGGAAACCCTTGATCAGAGGGAAAACACCAATGGGAATGATGCCCACAAGATGATGTACTAATATAAATATTCTTTGTTAGAGGATGGACTTTGTTAGGAGTCTATTACAACATTTAGTACATATGTGTCCTATTAGGAGACTTTGATTCCCTCTTAGGAGATTCCAACCCTGTTAGGAGTTGAGGAAGATAGAAGAACCCATTGTCCAAACAACATTTTGGACAAGATCACGAAACTCATTATCCAACTGATCTTTCAATTATTCCTTGCAGAATAATTATTTGTACTGTACTTTAACTTCTTTCCTCTATCCTGTCAACCAGACCAATCACTGTCAGACCTTGTAGACTAGGTCATGAACCTCAGATCCAAGTATCAAACTTTTAATTTCATAATAAAACCTTGGCAATGAAGTTTCCTTCACATTCACTCTACTCTGCTTATTTTTGCATTCCACTCTTCGTGCTTCTTGCAATCATTCATACATCTCATCCATCTCATTCATGATGTAGGAAAATGTCCTTCGTTTATACTAAATCCATAAAATAGTTCTCTTAGTCAGCTATTACACCTTCTCAATTAATTATTATAGGACCACATTAAGAACACATTAATCTTAGCGATAACATTAGTCTCCCACCTTATAACTTGAATAACTTTTCGTACATGTAACTTTATGATGAGCAAGCTTAGCTACGTCATCTCTAGAATTTTTTCTTCACATCTTTAACTTTAGCTTCTCAGAATAACAACTTTGCTAAGAGTTATAACAAGTTTACCAAAACATGCCTGTGTAAACTCTATCTCAAAACAATCTTCACTGAAACTTGCATAACTTCTTGCAGACTTAATATCTTATGCTTCTAAGGTTAACTGCATATACTAGACACTTAGTATAATCTCCCTTTAACCTCACTTAGTGAAGATGCTCAACTAGTTGTTTGTATGAAGTTGATCTTTATTGTTGTTCTTTTGTTAGATACCACAGAAAATTGCTATGTTGACATCAATGACAATGTAGTGCCTACCCCTAGTTAACTTTTCCAATTTTATTACTGAACTCTTTTAGGCCATTTTATTTTTATGCTTGATGATTAGTAGAATTATTTTCCAGATTTTTGGATATTGTTTTCATACTTAGTTGCTTATATGATGAGACTACTTTGGTACTAGTTACTTCATGTTTGCATGATTATACTTTGATGATGATGATTTACGATGATTTTAGTTATTTAATGACGTTAGTTAGATGGATTATTTATACATGTTTTCTATGGATACTTACTTCATACTTGCATGTGTATGGTGCGTGTGTATGTTTTCTTTATGTATGACATTTCTGATGTGGTTAAGGGAGTCGTAGTCACTTGCTAGTTAGGACCTAAATGATGTACCACTTCCTATCATTGCATGTTTAGTTTAGAATATATGTGTTTGTACATGCGTGGATTTTATGCAGATTGCAAGTACTGGGTATTGACTTCCCTGAATTACCAGGATGAGCGTACCCAATCGCAATATCTTAATGTTAAGAGAGGGGAGATAAATTCTTGATTCCAAATCCTATCCTTTAAAATCATTTGTCCTAGAAAATTAGGACAAGTATCTGAAATGATTACCCTTCCATATTTTCCATATGACATAAATTCGTGATTATAACCCTTGAGTTTGATCTTGTATGTAGTATTTTATGATGAGTTTTCATATTTCATCTTGTAGGTCTTTGGTGATTTTTCTGTTTATTAAGTCAAATTAAAAGAACATTTAATGATTTGATTGAATAGAAAATTATTAAGATAATTTTAATATTTAATTATATTTAATTAATTGAGAAATTAATTAAATAAAAAGAATTAAATTAAAGAGAAAAATATAGTCTAATTTGAGAGCATAATAATATTAATTTAATTTAATAATAATATATTTAGGAGATCATTTTTAAATAAATGCTAAATATTATTATTACTTAAGTTAATAAATATTTTATCAAAAAAACACTTCAAAAATTAATTAAAGAGTGACAAAGAAATTAATTTATCAAAGATATTTTAATTTGCAAAAAGTGTGCATGAATATTCAATAAGTAAATAAAGAGTTAAAAGATTGTGATAAACGAGTTCCCTCACATTATCACACAATCAGTGCCCCAAATTTAGGAGAGAACTCCATATTAGAGATTGAGAGTTTATTTTGTAGGGACTGCGGATTTTGGAGGAGGGATTTTTAGAAAGAAGGTTTTGAGAGAAAAAAGAATTCTCTCACAATCTTCGGGTGGTTGCATATTAGCATAAGATTTAGGTAGAATCTTGTGCTTTATTCTCATAATGAATTATATTATTAAATATTCCTGTCTACATTGTGTTAATCTATTTTCCAAATTTTGTTTGTGATGAATCTTTCAATCTTTCATTGTGAATTTACTGGTATTCATATAGAATTCTATCTGAATATGAGGATTGTAAGATTAGGAAACCCTCATTCTATAAATTGAATAGTTGTTATTTCAATCAGGAATGGTTTTGAAATGAAATCTTAAATTTAGAATGAAAATTTTGATTGGTTTATCTGGGTTTCCCTATCAGACTAAATTTTCAATATTTTTGATAAGAAAAATAGGTTTTACAGGGATCCTGAAACCCAATTGTTAAAAAAAAAACCCAAGGCTAATAATAAGCATATAAAGCCTAGTCAAACATAGACAAGTAACATGACTGATAATAAGCATGAAAGCCCAGCCAAAAACAAAGGCCAATTCAACTTACATCAAAAAAGCCAAAACAAGAAAAAGTCAACTTGACAAAAAACAACACTAAACTAATAGCTAAAGACAGGAATGAATAAAACATGATTACTCTTATGTCTTTCGCTCGAGCTCCTACATAGACTTTGTGAGTCTCCTCAACAATCTACTCTTGACTCTTTTGGGCTTCCCAGTCCAGGCTGTTGAAAGTAATTTCAATCGCCGCATCCTCTTCCACTCTAGCTCTTTCCCTATCCTTGTCCTCACTCTCATCCAATAGGCCTCTAGCTTTTAACATTCTAGTAAGGGACAATATGTTATAATTGATAGAATTGAGGATGGAGATTATCTGGTTTGCCAGATTGTGATTATAGTTTTCTAGGTTCAGGATTCTCTTCTCAACTAAATTGATTCTATCCTCCTCATTCTTCTGATTTCTCAGACCTAGCTCCTTCCTACTGTTTTCCATTTGGCCAATTTTTTCCCTGGCCTCTTCTAGTTCACGGTAAAGTCATTTGAATGACCTAAAGTTGTCAATCATGCTATTACAAGCATTATTCAACAGATTCATGCCTATTTCTCTAACATTATCTGTTATCACAACCATAGCTGGATCGATAAGTTCTTCAAACTGGAGCTGGCCCTATTTTTCTTCCATAGTTTGGGGATTCGTTATCTCCCTAATAATCCCCATCTTGGATGTTCTGACATTAAAATTTCTCCATGCATTCTTCCTATCCTTAATAATCACTTCTCCACCCTCTCCTCCAATATTCTCCTCCTCCTACTCCTGGGGATGAATAGGGGAAAGCAGAATAGCAGAGATATCTAGCCCTGACCCCAAAACCCCCTCAGCATCCGTCTATTTTTCACTTTTCCTTTTCTTTGCAACTGGTTCCTCCCTCTTAATTTCCATCTCCTCCTCCTCATCATCATCAGATTATAAATCCTCCCCTTCCTCATTGTTTTCTTCATCACCTTGGCTTGTAATTTTAGGCCCACATCCTCTAGAGCTCTTCCTGCTTGGGATAATAGGTGAGGGCAATTTTTTCTCCGACTCTTTAGCCTTCTTTCCAGAGGAAACTTTTTCCTCCCCCTCCGAGCTGATACTTTCAATATCCTCAGAATTAGAGGAAAAATTAGAGTTGCTTGAGTCCTTAGAGGCATCTACACTAGGCTAAGGGGATTTTCTTAAAGTCTGGGCTTTAAAATACTCATAAATTAACAATAATAATCCCTCATGTAGGGTAGGATTCACAGAAGGTTTTTTCTTATATCCTATGATAGCCTTGCTCATAGAAGTAAATAAGTAAAAGGGGAAAGAAATCTTGATGCCATGACAAAAATCGTTGAGAAAAACAAAGTGATGGGTTCTCATCCAGTCAAATCTAGTATCCAATGAAATATACTCTATAACAGTCTGTAAAACATACCTCCAAAGTTTTTTGATGGAATCCATTTCATAGTACGTTTCACATTTTACCAGATCATTCCTCTCCTCCATTTTCTTTGCAAAATCTTTGACCGCATTCACCGACAGCTTCTTGTCTCTATAAAATTTGAAGCCCTCTGTCGAAATTTCAAACACAAGAGCAATGAATTCCTCTGTTATCTGAAAAGAAACTCCATTCACTTTAACTCTCTCATCCTTCCAAGAGTTCACCATACTATTGGTAACATTTGGGTAGAAGCCATGGAGTTTAGCAATGTAATTTGCTATACCTCCCTTCTCCAATTTCTCCCATACTTTTGCCCTTTCTTTCCATTTTTCTGCTTCCCCCACAGGCTCCTTCCTACTCCATTCCCCCACCATTTCTGCGCTCTCCACTCCTACAATTCTCATAAATGCCAACCTTTGCAAACCTTCTCAACCCTTTGAAAGCTCTGGTTTTCGTGTCTTTGAGAAGGGACAAAATATTTTTCTATACCCCAGGAAGAAAGGCAAATGGAAATATCAACCCATAAAATGTGTCGATATGACACTGATAACCTCACCTCCTAACTACGTTTTTCGTAAATGCAATAATTACAATAACTCACACCCCAACTTCCATAAATTAACATTATTAAAATAAGATCTCCACCGTACTTCCTTGGATTTTTCTAGATCGATAAGACTCCTTACTTTTGTTGAAATATTCCCATTTGAATTCCAAGTCATCACCTTATCTTGCTTGATTGCTTCATTGGAAAATCAATCTGCCACGAGGTTAGCTTCCTTGTAAACATGGGTGATGTGGATACATTCAAAATTTTGAAGGACATATATATATGTTTTTTATTTATACAAAAGTAAACAAAATAATAAAATATAATATTGAGGATGGAGATGGGGCCACCAAACCCCCACCCCTCCCCATGACTATTTTGCATGGCAGCAGAACTGTTGGCCACTTTAACGGCTGCGCACTACAGTTACTGCTATTGTGGCAGCAGAAGTACCGTTGTGGACAATACTTTGCTACCGTGATAGTGGTACTACGTGCGACAATTGCTGATTGTGTAACCAACCGGCTAGCCTAAAATGCCCTTTTTATATGCATTTTTTTAAAATTGTTTTTTATTATAATTTTAATTAAATATTATTTATTAATAGTTTTATTATTTATTAATTTAATTAATGATTAATGAATTTTTGATATAGTTTGTCTTAGATAATTATTAATTAATTTTAATATAATTAAACTTCAATTAAAAATAACTATTATCTAATAACCTTTAAATTTATTTATTATTATTATTAGTGATTTTGATTTTAATAAATAAATTATTTTAGGATATTTAATTGTAATCATTGTAATCTCATAAGATAAGGGTAATTGTGCAATGTGTTCAAATACAAGAATAGGTTAAGTTGTAATGGTAAAATGTAAATCTCATCTATTCGAAAATTTACATTGAAACAAAAACTTAAACCTTAATGTAAATTCAGTCAGTGTGTCTTCAAATTCAAACAAAACTATGAAACTACATTGTTAATTGTATGTTGTCTTATGTTTTGAGGTTTCGCTTAACTAGAGTGTTGACCAGTCTTAGGACATTCACCAAAGGCTCGGGAGTTCTATATTCGTGATGTCGTGATGATGATTTGATCTCGATCTTTTATACTCAACCATGGAAATGTGTCTGGTATGCTCTATGAGGAGTTTTGATGTATTGATTGTTATTGCTTTCCAGTGTTCTTGTGTGGAATTGAGGTGAATGGTGTGACCTATTTGACTTAACCTTTGAGTCTTCGATTAGTTATTTTTGGATGCTTTCCAGTTACTTGTAAAGGGTTGAGGTGTTATTGTAAATTGTCTTTTGATGCCTTCCAGTCACTTGTATAAGGCTGAGGTGAAAATTGTGATTCTTTGATTTGTGCTTTTATGAGCCTAGGGTACGTAATTTGTATGTTAAGTTGGGAAGTGGCTTGCAATGGAGGCCAAGGCCCCAAAGAGGCTGACAAGTAACCCATTGCAAGTAGTTAATAAATGAAAACACTACACTAAATGAGAGTAAAATGAACCTAATAAGAGTCTTTGTCTTTCCTCGCCCATGCCTCGAGTGCTAGTACATACTAGGATGGGAGTAGAGAGGATGCTTGGTTGCAACCATGCATCATTAGTATGCCTTGTCAATACGAAAGAATACTAGTGCCACATAGAGTCACTAGGGGGCTAGAGGATTAAAAGAATAGCCAGGAAACCCTAGAGTTGGTTCATGCAATGACACTTGCCCACTAGCAATATAGATTTCCTACGTGTCTTTGTTTGCCTCTTGATTTAGATGTCGATTTATCTTGGAACCTTTGAGTTAGATTACCTTTAGGGTTTTTCTTCACTTAGATACTACTTTTGATTTTTGGGATTGCTATCCTATGTGGGACTTGAGACTATATCCTCAGCATGATGAGAGTGGACCTTTTTGGGTTACCATGAGGTCGAGTGGTAGTGCTTTTTACTTTTACCATTGAGATCTGTTTGTTGATGCCATGGTTGGAGTTCCTTGTTTTACATTTCCATTCATTCTATCTTTGTGTATTATGATTGATGGTTATATCTATTTGATGGATGATTTTACTTATTGTATTGTATCTTGTTTCATGGATCAGAAAGGGATGATGTAATCTATTTTATAAATGTATATTTTGTAGATATTAGTTTTCCACAATCCATAAGAAACCTTTGTTGTATTACTTCTGGGCAGATTGTGTGATATTTTTTGCACCAACGTTTTAGATCACACTCTATTCAATCCATCATCAGGATGAAAGAACTCAAGGAGAAATGTGGTAAGATAGCAGACCCAGGGTGGATAAAAAGGGGTGGGGGGGTTGTTAGGGTGTACGACATTTGAGGTTTGGCAGCAAGTTGACTCAAGGAAGGATCATAGGTATAGGGAGAAAAATGAAAAGAAAAACAAAACCAAGAGAAGAACTAAGCGAGAGAAAGGAAACAAACTAACTCATGAAAATAAAATAAAGCTATATATATATATATATATATATATATATATATATATATATATATATATAATTGAAAATATAAATAAATTAACGATAATAATAATATTATTAATATTATATATGCATAACATAAAATAAAGATCAAAATAAAAATAATAATAAAGTACTAATATTTAAATATATATAACTATATAATATTAATATTAAAGTTAAAAATATACAAAGAAGGCTATTAGATAAAGTGCTAAAGAAATATAGCAACGCTAAAAATTAATGAAAGGTTTTAAAATAAAAGTGATAAAGAAACTAAGCAAATATATATATATATATATATATATATATATATATATATATATATATATATGAAAAAGAAAGTGAGGAAAGAAGAGTAACTACAACTATATATATAGATTTCTATATAATAAGTAATATATATAGTTTTTATCTTTATATTCATTAAGTTTATATCTATTTGTTGAAAATATGTATATATGAGAATGAATGTCTAAAAGTGTAAACAATTGTCAATGTGTGTGTGTGTCAACATTTATTTGATTTTAAACTATATATATAGTTTAGAATTAACTAAATGTAAATAAATGTGTGTGTGTGTCGATGTTTATTTACAATTATTTAATTTTAAACTATATATATATATATATATATATAGTTATATATATATATATATATATATATATATATATATATATATATATATATATATATATATATATATATATATATATATATATATATATATATATATATATATATATATATATATATATATATAAATATATAACTATATATAAGAAATTGTATATAAATGTCTATGCATCTAAATATATGTAAAAAAGGAAAGACTGAAAGAATAGGATACACCTGCAGAATGAAAATAAGATGAGAGCAAGAGAAAAAAATAAAATAAAAATAAAAGTAATTTAAAAAAAATAAAAAATAAAAAATAAAAACAAGAAATGAAGAGAGGGGGAGAGGGAGGGGGAGCCTGGGGGGAGGGGGGGGGGGGAATGCTAGGATTGAGAGGGAGAGCGATGGAGAGATGATGGCGAGAGGGAGAGAGAGAAGGAGGGGGAGGGGGGGGGGAGAGAGAGAGAGAGAGAGAGAGAGAGAGAGAGAGAGAGAGAGAGAGAGAGAGAGAGAGAGAGAGAGAGAGAGAGAGAGAGAACCTTAGGGGTGACCTGAATAGTTTCTGATAGAGGATAATAAGGGTTGCCAAGAATGGCTAAGAAAGAACCCTTCATCTCGATTAAGGTTCCATGGGTGGTTGCCAATTTCAGCCTTTCATACCCTGTGACATGTATAGTGGATGATCGTGCATTTCGATTAATGCCAAGTGGTATTTAGAACAAATATATATTATTTAAATGGATTTGAACTTGTAGTTATTCTTTCACATGGATGTGTTAATTTTTGGACTTAGCATTATTTAAATTTAAATGTGACTCAACGTCTTGCGATCCTTAAGGAATGCAATCTGTTATGTTTGCTTTTGTATGTTTGTATGTTATTACTTCTGCTACTTTATAATTGTTATTATCTGTTATCTTAAATTTTTTTTTGGCAAACTTAGTAGAACTTTAGGATTAATTCTTTTGGATCCCTTGGCAGGGCATTACAAACAAACACAATCATGAATGTAACATCTCATCATGATAATGATCTAATCATGTTTCTACAATACTCCCCCATAGAAGTATCATCAACATTCATGCTTCCAACAAAGATACGATTTGAGATTTTCACATGGATAAATCCTAAGGGAGTATTAGAGTTCAAAGACATTGGTCATGAAGAAAAGAAGAGTGCAAAGAAGAAGAGTTTGCAAAGCACATGAAGTCATTGCATCATCAAGTAAAGAAGTATTTGGAATACATGAACAAGAAGTACAAGGAGAAGGAAGATTAAAATATGAGACATAAGAAATTTGAAGTTAAAGACAAAGTGACAATATATCTAAGGATCTCGTTGGAACATACAATAAGATGAAGATGAGGAAGTTTGGATCTTATAAGATGTTGAGGCAATTTATTACATCTCCTATACTCAATATTATAGATCTATATGAATATTATGAGGCAAAATTTAGTGATGGTTTTAGTGGATTAATGGAGAAGCAATTTCCTTAGAAGAAAATGAATAAGACTAAAGAGATAGTGGATCACATAATTGGTATAAGCATGAGAGATAGACAATACTATGAGTAACTTGTGAAGTGGAAGCACAAACTAATTGATGATTCTTCACAGATTTCTTAGGTTTAAATAGACCTTCTTGGTTTTCCTTTAACATCAAAGTGTGAGGTTCACTTTTCAAATTACCCCAGGTGTCTAATGCATAAACACCTTGGGTTCTTGGCAATCTTGCATCAGCCAAGAATATACTTGTTTTTAGTTTGTTCATGTTAGTTAGTTTGTATGTTTGTAGTGATGTTTCTTCAAGTTGGCTTGTTGGCTATTTCTAACCTCATGGCACATTCTAGATATCATGTTTTACCTTTCTCTTGGTTTATATCTTGATATAATTTTTTTCTTAGGTGAGATCTTGTGGATTCTTGGTGAGACCTATTTGTTCTTCATGTTTTATGGCTAGTTGGAGTTTTCCAATCTTGTGAAGCAATTTTCTGATTGATGAAGCCTCAAAGTGCATCATTTGATTTTCCTATGCCCATGGCCAACCTATTTGTGGGATTACACTTCATATCACATAATATTGAGAAAAATACTTATTATTTGGGTGCTGACTTGTATTTTATAATACATTTTCTTCACCTTGGGGAATGTAAACTTCTTTGGTCAACTTGATTCTTGCGAAGCTGTATAAATTCATGCAATTATTCCTTAGATAGTAATATTTAAGAAGAGTAATAGTTGAGGGTTCATAGGATGAATAAGTTTGGATTTATATTCGTAATCAAGCTTATATGCTTGGAATGTAAGGCTTCATGTTGCTCGCCAATTATACGTTATTTCATGAATTTGGAATATTGTTGCATTCTCTTTGTTTCTTGTTGCTCCTTGTTCTTGTTTGTTCATGTTGTGTGACTCTTGCTATATAATTGGACATATCTCATTGGGGTCCCTCTATTCGTGATCGCACCATCATCACTTTCCTACGACCTAGCTGATCTTTATCCTTCACATTTGTTTGATGCATCTTTCTCGTCTTTGAAGCAATGCCATTCAGGCGCCACATTAAAGAGGGGAAAAATGAGGACATCCTAAAATTTCTCATATGAATTTATAAATTTGTGTCAATTATTTGAATAATTAATTATATTCCCCACCCTTCCTCTAAAATTTGCTTAATTTAATTGGTGTGTCACACCCCCTTATCCCAAAGTTTAATTAGTCCTAATTAATTAAACCTAACTTATGACCTAATACCCTCATTTCTTACTAAATCATATCCACTAATTGATCCTTGATTAATTAGGCTAATTTCACCATTCATATCTTCATTACCCTTTTAAGGCCAATTTCATCATTCTTATCTTCATTAGCCTTTTTCCCCAATTAAACATTTTCTCATACATTTGATAACATTTTTCTAATTTTAAATGGTTCCTACTACCTTCATGCCTTTTGTCACTTAGTGTGTAGCCACCCTAATCTTTCATTTGTTCCTCTTACACACCTTGGCACACCTTGTATGACTTTCATGCACCTCCCCACTTGTCACTTTCCATCCCTTCCCAAAGTTTCTCACACTTGTGTGAGAAAACCTATACCTCTCACATGATCAACTTGTCCTAATGCATTGCCACTTATCACAAGGCTATTAGCTCAATTCACCTCACTTCCTTTCATGGAATCCCAACGCTCTATTAACATTCAATGCCAACCATCCATTTATTCTAAAAATTCCATGAAATAGAGCCTTCTCCGATTCAATATCTAGTAACTCTCAAACTAATATCGCAATGCTAGTTTGTGCTTAGAATCCATTACCATTGTATCCTTATAATGCCATTTTGAGTTTTGAATCCATTAGCTTATTAGCCTCTTCATTCATCCTTTAAATTTATCATTCTATTTTTGCATGTAGATTTCCACAATTCATAAATAATGACATATAATTTTTGGAATTTGATTGTGTGTGTATTTTTAACATCAACATTTCGAATCACACTCAGTGATCCATCATCATAATGAGAGAAGCTAAAAGGAAAATGAAAATGACCATGTCCTTTTTAGCTCAATTGAATGTGAGAAAATATATAGAGAGACATATAGATTGTTTATACTACTTCATTGCGCTTCCATATGATTTGACATGTAATAATAAATTTAATAATAATTGGTAGAAACTATTGAAAATTTAAATAGACTAATAGATGTTGACTTCCTATTTAAATAATTGGTGAAATAACAAATAAGTACAATATCAAGGCAATGGATACATGACAAGAGAATAAAAATGACATTGCATATGGGTACTTTCCTCTGTAATTTTATTTAAAAATGTGGTGGCAAACTCAAAAGATTAGACAGGGCAAACAAGAGAGGAAAAGACGAGAGTTGTTTATATGATTAAAAGAAGAGCATCAGAAGAGTTGAATTATAAAATAAATCATACGCGGATTCCACCTGACTTTTTAAGAGGAACACCGGTGTAGGCTCACATGCAGTCAAAGACAAACTGGAAACAGGGGAACCCCTGCTTTTATATCCGCACGACCCGTCGATACAAACACTGTTTACCGCCAATGGAAATTTAGGTGATTCACCTCCGCAGCTTTTGAAAAAAAGCACGCCCACTTGGTGAAGAATAGCGATGTATGTACCCCATATTTTGAAATGAAACAAATAAATATTGCAAAGGTTTGACCAGTGTGCAGCGTGTGGGGTGCGCAGAAGGGAGGCATTAATTACTCCCATTTTCATTTACTCTTATAGTCGGACTCTCATCTTTGCTTTGCAAGGAAGCTTCCTCAATCAAACAAAGATAAGCAGCTAACTCAGGCATTTGCTCTTATCTCCAAATACTTCTTCCTCTTCAAATTGGGAAGAGATTCAGCTTACCCAATAAGGGAATTGCAACAGCAATAGCAGGAGCAACACCGGCAGGAAACCTCTGTTTGAAGGTTTGAGACTATAGTGCTGAAGATAGAAGGCGTGAAGGTGCCATGACATCCAAAGTGGAGGAGGAGGAAGCATCCTCCAAGTCTAAGGGCAAGAAAGAGTTTCTTTCCAGGATTAAGGTATTCTGCCTTCGCTGTTGACACTTCTACTTTTGACTTGGGTGATGATAGATCATGGTTTAATAAATTGGGGGATAATTATGTCGGCTTCCTTTGGCCCAGTTGTTCTCCTCCGCGAATTCATCATGCTTTTTGTTGTAGAGGGATTCTGAGGGTTTGGTCTGCTACTATTATAACATGACGAACCGTGCAGTGAAAAGGAGGACTTCTGATTGTTTATGATATGTCAAGTAATTGGACCAAATGAGTTTATTTGTTGGGTTTAGCTAATCTTGGTCCATCTGGATGCAGATTTATATGTTTATGGATATCATATGCTTGTAAAAGCTCTTGGAAACTCGTGGAATAGAAACTAGTTAAGTGGGTTTTGTCCCCTTTTTATAAATATTTCTAAAATTGACTTGATACTTAAGAGGATGTGGGAATCTGATTGTTTATATTATAGAAAGGAAGGCTGAAAATTGTATTGAGATCCGGAGGATCAAAGTGCCTGGACAGGTCTCAAAAGATACAGTAGGCTACAAAAAAGGTAAAAGGTAAGGGGACGGTGGTTTTTTAAGTCACAACCTGCTCTGCTTGTCTTTTGGACAAATGACGGAACTCGTTGGAAAAAGGGGGACTTTTTCGTTTTATCTTGTTTAAATTTGGTGCTCGGTTAATTTCGTCTTAGTGGCCAGGTTTGGGAATAGGGGTGCACCTTGCCAATTCATCTGCTCCAGAAGTACACCAGCAGTAGAAATGACTTTGCTAACCGAATTAAATAAAGTTAATCAATACAAAATAGCTTCTTTTGTTGTGAAATTTGGATGTTTAGCTTTCGTCCCTGCTGAATACTGGTGTACAAATGTTACCTTGTTCTGCTCAAATTGTCTTAGTTTGGAAAGTTTTTATTAGGGTGAAGTTCTTTGCCAGTGTGTGGAATCCTAATGTTCTGACAAGCTGAGCGAGCCATATGGCCTGATAGATTTGGACTCTCGGTTTTACTCACCATAGGGTGTTTAGTTTGTGTTCCTCATCTCTTCTGTGAAATGATCTGAGTTTTTTTTAACTCAAGCAGTCGAATGATGAAAAAATTTACAATATCCAGTTAGGGCTATCTAATATTGCTCCATGCCTTCACTGGCCTAAATTTAGTTATTGTGAAGCTGCAAAAGTGAGCCCGAGATTCTGTTATACTGAATTCAGAATATGATTCTTCAAACTTTAGTTTTTGTAGTTATCTGCTATTCTTTTTTTGCAAGGTGAAAAGTTGCCGAAACATGATAATAACCGCTAACCGAGAAATTTTAGTAATTCCGAAGTAATCATCTTCTATTTGTTTTTGACAGTGGAAAAGCTGCTGAACTATATTAAAAACTACCAAAGGAGAAAATATAATTATTTTGATTAATTTTGATAATGAAGTTATCAGGCTTCCAGTCTTAAGCAGAGATGAAGCTATGGGTTTTCATTGAAAGCCTAGTGGCCCTTCAAAAGGACCGTCTGTCTAGGAGATATTCATGGTGATAGAAACACAATGGTAAATATAGTCGTTAATGAGTGAAATAGATATATGTTTTTTGAACTAACTGAACTGAAGCACCAAAATTAGAATAAAAAAATCCAGTATTTAACTTCAGATGGTCAAAAGGGCCTTCTGTCTTCTAATTCAAAACAGAATTAAACTGCAGCATGAAAAAAGAGAGTTCAAGGAAATTTCATGAACACTTTTTAGTCAGTGATCCAAGGTTGGTGAAGTTTTTAAATGGCAATGACACTGTTGAGCTTGGAATGCTTGGAGTAGGTTCTTAAGGTTAAAAGAGAATTGAATGAGGATAAGGGTGCTTTGAGATGACAAGAATGTTGGAATCTTTGGTAAGCATAGAGCAAACCCCCATTTTACAGGATGTTGATGCTCGAAACTAAAATGGCAGTTAGCTAACAAGTTTGGAAGTCGTTGGCTGTGGTTTGAGCATGTTTTGGTAGACATTTTAAGCTTCAAAGGGTTGGGGCATTTGGTGGCTTGTGTGGATAGCTTGGCAGTTATTTTCTTGTAACTACTGGGGTGGAGGAATTAAGCATAGTCATGGTGTATTATTGCCTGGAAGATCAGAAGGAGAGGCAAGTAGAAAGAGAAGGGATTGATCATGTAACTACCAAGTAAAAAAGAATTGAACATATGAAGTAATGTCAGAAAGACCTTGTGCTGTGTAGGCCACTAACTTTTCTTGGTAAGTTTGTGTCTTTAAACCCCATCCTCAAGCTTGAAATATCTGCTTAAAACTGCCACCAACTTTATCTGCCGCCTTTGAAAGTGATGTAGAGAAAAATAGAGTTGAGAATAGGCTGGAAATAAGGGAACCAAAATGCACAACCAAGCATGGAATGGAAACTGAAAGGGTTTGAGCAAAGAGTTCCACCTTCAGGTATTAATAACATCTGTTTAACACATCCTGTGTATGGGATAATAGCTGTCCTATCGTTGCTTTTTTTCATGTTAAAGAGTTGCCTGTCATGGTAATGATGGTGGGGATGGTATAAGGGTTTACCACCTTGGGTGAAAGGGGTGAGCAGACTACAAGTTTTGTGGGCAACTAGATTGCATGCCACCGTTTTTATAGTCAATTTGAATCATTATATCTTTTCCTGCCACAGGCATGTGAGAGTTCCAACTTGAGGTGAGACCAGCCCTTTTATGTTTGGTTCATACATTCTTGGTTGATGATAGTTGTAAAGTGTGATCTAATCTTGGAACGAGGAAGCTTACTGGCTTTGATTGCCCTTTCCTTTCTTGGGACATTGTGCAAAGAAAGGCATGCTTCGCCAAAGCATTAGTGACCTTATTCTTTTCTCATTGCATATTACAGATCTAATTGCCCTAGAGCCATGTTAGAAGGCTATGGATGCCACAAATAAACTGATTTATCTTCTCATTGCATATGATGGTTTTGAGGCAAGAGTCTAGACCAAGATAACATTCTATGATTGAAGTTGGGAATACTGATGCACTGCTTGGCCCTTTTAAGC
Organism: Cupressus sempervirens; assembly: GCA_028749045.1. Classification (NCBI taxonomy): domain Eukaryota; kingdom Viridiplantae; phylum Streptophyta; class Pinopsida; order Cupressales; family Cupressaceae; genus Cupressus; species Cupressus sempervirens. The sequence goes on from CM053784.1 coordinate 414,573,359, forward strand.
CCTTGGGTTACCTCCAAAGACATAATTCGTGTTTGTTTTCTACCATGTGTCGACTGGGGGCTCCAAAGTGATGTCTAGAGATTTCTTTTTAAGAACGCCTTGATTGAAGGTAATCATCTGGAACAATTCTAAAGTTATTTCATAGGTTTTGTTTGTCATGAGCTACTGTAGTAAATTAATAGGATTAAGTTTTATTGTCAATAACATTTTGATGGATGCTGTAAACACCACAATATTTTATCATATGCATCACTAGGTAAAGGGCAACGAATCTAATTTAATGTTGCCCAAATTCAGCTTGCAATGCTTGTATTATTTTGACTGGTTACATGTTTGTCTCTTGGATTGAGCTATCCTTATTCTACATGGTTGAATTTGTGGTGACTGTTTGTTTAAGTGTGAATCATATTTTGTATTTGCATGATAGCTTGTTCGTATCTTTTCCTGTCAGGTTGGTGTATCTGGCACTTATTTAATTCGAAGGAGAAACTTAAGCTAGGTTTCATTTTGTGCTAGTCCATGTCCAGGCCCGATTGATCAAGTGTTGTTCCAGATTATATACAATAGTTAGGTTGGACTTATTAATCTAAGTGATGAGAAAAAAATGTTCAGGTTCAGTGTATCAAAGGCCGAAGAGGAATATAGTGCAAAAGGAAAACATGGAAATTTTTTGCTGTTTGCTTTTGGGGTTGGTCTACTTTTGATGCTTTGGTTAACTACCAAATTGACTTTGTATTTCCTGTTGGCAAATTCCTTTTAACAATTAATTCATTATTTGACATGGTATCTAATATAGAACTACACAGATGACTGCTTGTTTTATTCTGAAATAGTAACAATAACACCATAGAGGCACGTGTTTTAACAAAATAGAAATCGTGCCAATATTTGGAAACAAACTAACATTTTTGTCTGCTTCATCGTACTTGATAGTTGCATGATATTTATCTCAAGGTATGATCATGGTTTTAAGTTATTTGCTTATTAATTTATTTTCATGGTTTGGATGGATTTCTTGCTCAAGCAAAATTAGTACTAATGTCTTCACATTTTCTTCTTTTAAAGATGGCAGCTGGCTTTACTCCATCATCATCCGATAAGGGAAAAGGTCGATCAAAGCTGTCAAAGAAAGGAGTTATTCATGGATTTTATTTAGTAAAGGGTAAATCAAGGCATGATATGGAGGATTACTATGTTGCAGAACTTAAACGTTTAAAAGATCATGATTTGGGCCTTTTTGCCATCTTTGATGGACATTTAGGACACAAGGTCCCCAGTTACTTGCAATCCAATCTTTTTGACAATATTTTGAACGAGGTAAATATGAAATACTTGTTTGTGTGGTAACCCTGACCTTTCTTTACTTTTTTATTGGATTGCTAACGTAATTAAGGTTTGACTTTTTTTGGCTGGATCGGCCTAGAGTAAATTCAATACTTTTCTTTTGATTGAGAGAATGTATTCCTCATTTGAAAATATTACATGACATTGGCAAAAGTAAATCTAAATCTAATGTTACACCTTGCATTTTGGCCATTCTAATGCTATTTATGTGTTTATTTTTCTATTTATCTTTTAGGGGAAAGGGCAAAAATGGATAGCATGTGAGACAGGACCTCCTGTCAAATTATAATCTGTGTTACATGCCTCCCTTTAAATCCCTGTCCCTATCCATTGAGGTGTTTCAGGCATGCATACCCCCTGGAAACACCCTGGAACACGTCCCCAGCTTCAGGGACAGCAAGAAAACATTCAGGGGATGCCTAGCTGTCCCCAAGGCAGTTCGAATGTCTCAGACTTCCCATTACCATCTTGGGGGCAGCTAGATGTCCCTACAAAAAAAGCAATTTTTAATATTGTTTTGAAAAAACTGTCCATATCAATCAAAAAATGACTTTTAAATATATCATTATGTCATTTTAGCAGCATCAATAAAAGATCATGACAGCATTATAAGAGCAATTAAGTTAATCATGGTAGCAGTGATGACAATCAGTCATATAACAACAATGAATATATCATGGTTCAAATTCATAGTTGATGATTTAAGTTATATAACAGTTAACACTATTGCCATTAATTATGATTTCTGATTTCTTTGGTAAAAAAGTTGCTAAATTCAAGATTCTTGATATGGTATTAAAGCTATATTTGCCATAGTTTGGTAGAGTGTGATATCGTGTGAGAAGCACAAGAATTGTTTCACATCAATTTAACATTGTCATGTTAACAGTTATATTGCAGTTCATTGACTAGTAGAATCTCTCTCTCTCTCTCCATGTATGTATGTATGTATATATATTGCCATTCCCTTCTTTAACATGAAAATGAACACTTAACCAAGAAACCCACAGAAGGAAATTCTGCTCAAAATTTGAAGGAGAAATATGGTTCTAAACAGGGGATGTTGGTTGATTATATCTAGGAATGAGAACTTGCATCAGTGCTATGGCAAATATATACAAATATTTTCTCGGATTGCCACTGACAAATACATGGAATAGTTTGAATCCATTGAGTCGGAATTGAATAAGTTGTCTTTATCATTTGATATTTCCATAGACAAGGATGGTGTAGAAAGGAGAGGGTTAATTGACTTCAGTTAGATCTCATTTGGATCCAGATGCAAAGAGATGATTATGTCAGAGTCAGATCTTTCTGGAAAGTCAATGAAATAGTAGAAGCTAAACTGAATCATTTAGTCACGGTACTAGAAGAGGCAGAGAAAGAAGAATTGAGTTATATTAGATCTGGATGACAGAGCTATTGTTATTGTTCTACTGGTGCAGTGCAATATTCAGATTGAGATGCTTCTAACTGCCTTTAATCATTAGAAATCCTTCCACTTGGAACTCAAGGTGAAGTACAAGGAAGTTTTCCCTTGAAGGTAATTGAAGTTTTGTTTACATTTTTTGTTTCTTTTCTGATACCTTTTGTCCTTCACAGCAAAGAGGGAGAATAGTAGAGAAAGGAATATGGCACTAAGGGGAGTACAGTTGAACGTATGGCATAGTATAATGGTTCAAAGGGGAGCTTTTTAGCTTATACAAAAAAAAAATTGAACAGTTTTATTTTCTGTAATCTTTTTTTTAGCATGTTGCCATCAATGACTAAGGGGGATATTGTTGGAAAGTTGTCATTGATGAATCAGAATATTGTAGTTATGTCATACTGGTTGTTATTGTGCAACGTCTCTTTGTTGGTATATTCTTTTATGGCTCTTAGCTAATATTGTTTCGGTCTGCAAAAACAGATATGGGTTACAGGTAGTGTGACACTAGTACGGGGGTATGTCGGGATGGGTGAACAATGGGCCTCCATTATGGGACGGTAGGGGGACATTAGCGAGGGGAGGACAGGGTAGGGAGGGGTGTTGTATACTATACATATAGAAGTTGAAATGCTAGTTATTGTGAAATGATGTTTTAGTATAATATAATAAATTAAAATACACGAACTAGAACCGTTGAACATTCAACTAAATAACATAGTACATACCCAATAATAACATTCAAAAATCAAAACTCAAATAGAAATTCAAGTACCCATCCCAGTGGTGGCGTGGTTGCAGAATGACCAAGATGGGGTGCTCTGATACTTACAAGTACCCTGTGCAAGTACATCTCGATGATGTTAGGGGACGGGTACTTGAAGGTTTAGGAGGGGGTGTGAGTCCCTGTGTTTTACTCATTAAAGGCACCTCTACTTAGCATTCAAGTGTGGGGATTCTACATATATACCTTGGCGCTTGTACGCTTCTAAATTGCATTACATTATCTCTCAATACTCATTTGGGGGAGCCTACAACCCACTACACCAATCTGTAACATTATGTACCCCAATCTAGTATAACATTAATACATGCAATTTTCATCTACTTTATATGACTATGATCTTTGTTCTTTTGTACTTTGTTATTTATGTTTTGTTTGGTATAACTTTTCCACTACCAATTTGATGGGATCATGTACAAATTAATTTTATAATTATCTTCACATTTTAGTTGTTTTTTATATTTAGACTTTTACCTTTTATAATTATCTTCACATTATAATTATCTTCACATTTTAGTTGTTTTTTATATTTAGACTTTTACCTTTTTTACAAAAGATTAAGCATTAGAACCCCCACGGCAAAACACTGTTGGAGACAGACCCAAAAACTAGCAGACAACCAACAACCAACATACCAACTTTTTGGGTTACTATAGTATATCGATTGTTGATTTCTCTAGGCATTTCTTCAAGATCATTGGAATCCCTTCTTAAAGGCAGAAATCAATAGTTATCACTTACAATATGTATTACGCTAATAGATAGCTTCTATTATTAGTTAATGGTTATCTATTTGTAATCTATTGTAAATATTATAATGTTTCTAATGTTTAGTTACGCTGGAGATAATTGTTTGTTTTCTTTCAGCTAGAATAGAAAGTTTCTATTATTTACGATCGTTTCCTAAGGAATCATTGTCTCATTCTTCTGTATATATTGACCTCTTGGTCTTTATTAATATCAAGCAAGTATTTTACCAATTACATCGTAATATGGTAACAAAGCATATTAAAAAATAATAATTTCTTAATTGAAATTTTCGGATCGTTATTATCAAAATTAATTTTTTCCTAACATCCTTGCTTCAAAATACCTAGTTTTGGCTAGGGTTTTTAGAGTGTCTGGAAAATGAGATTTGTTTTTCAAACCGAAACTGGAAAATCTTCTACAAATTGCGATATTTGGTTTGCAATTCGCGACTTTGATATCAATCTCAGAAATCGCAGGTTCCCAGAGTCGACTTGTATGCTCGCATTGTAGTGTTGGGGCTCGTTTTAATTGACAAATTGTGACATCCATTGACATTTTTTGAGGTTGTTTTTTTTTTTCAGATTTTTTTTTTTTTGAGGTCGCGCGTCTGTCATCTTTATTTTTTTGTGTCAACTCTTCATCTTTTGTGTCATCTTAGCAAGAACACCCCCTTTCTTGGAAAAACAAACATCTTTTTGTCTGTAATTGCCATTTTTTCTTGCAACTTTTTCCTCCATGGTTGTCGACTAGGGTTTTGTTCAAAAACCCTAATTTTTGGGCTCGAAATTTTTCTGATTACAAATTATTGGTGGGTTTTTTGAGAGCTCAAGTGGGTTGTAGTCAATTTTTTTGGGTGCTTCAATTTTCGAGCCAATGGATCTAGAAACCGACAACATATTCTTGCTGGGTTTTTCGAGCTCTCTTCTAGGTACCCCTTCAATTTTTCTCGGTCTTCTGTTTTTTTGCCTCAAAGTACGCATCTTTATAGAATTCCATGCTTGAAAAACGTGCTATGTCATCTCTAACTAATATATTTGCTCGAGAGCAATTCAAAATTCAACGGTCAAAATTTGGCACTTGGAAGCAGCAAATAATAGCAATTTTTGAATATCAGAATACTGATCAGATTGTTTTGAGTGTTACACAACGTCTGATTGCCCTTGGTGCTAATCAAAATACTTGGGATCTGAATAATTGGGAGGCAGTTATGCTTCTCAAATTATTCGTAACTGATGAGCTCTCTCAGATTCCATCCGACAAGACAATTGCCGAGATATGGGCACATCTCAAGAATCTTCATGAGACTTTTGACAAAAGGAGAGCTCTCTTTTTGAAGAACACTCCGTTTTTTATTATCATGGATTAGCGAACATCGCTCTAGCTAACCTAAATAGGATTTAGGAAATCTGTGATCAGTTGCTTGTCATTGGTCGCAAGATGGAGGAAGAGGACATTGTGGTCATCACTCTTAGGGGTTTACCCAAGTTCTATGAACATTTTATCAAGACTCTCAACATCACTTCTTTTGGTGTTGATATGAAATTCACAGATCTCTGCACACTCCTGCTTCAACAAGATTGGTGGAAACAACAGTTCGGTTGCAGTTCTAGCTCCAACTCCACAGAGCAAGCCTTTGTTGCTAAATTCTTTCAAAAGGATAAAGGCAAGTCTCAGCAGTCTTCTCAATAGAAGTCCTTTGCTCCAACTTTAGAAGGCTCCCGAAAGAAGAACATTCAATGCAACTATTGCCACAAGTTTGGTTACATGAAGGTTGAATGTCGAAAACGCTTGGCTGCCCCTCTAAGCAATTAGGTTCGCAACCCAAAGCGAATAGTGCAGAGCACATTGAGCAGACAAAATCTGCTTTTTATGCCTTCATGGCTAAAAGACTTGCAAATTATGTGAAGTCGTTTACTTGGTACATTGATTTAGGTGCCTCTTGTCATTTCACGCACTATAGAGACTGGTTCACTGACTACCAGCCTTATTAAGATTCTATTATTTTGGTGGCAGAGAAGAGTACATCGTTGTTGGCAAATGCAACATTCAAATTCAGTTTGCTGGGAGGAATCTCATTTCCCTCGATGTATACTACATTTCAGGCATGGAACTAAATCTACTCTCAATCAGTCAGTTGATGCAAAATTCTCCACAATTGGATGTCACCTTCAATTCACATCAGTGTACTAGCGTTGATAGGGCAACTCGGTCTATTTTGTAGTGGGTCTTGAGGATCATGGTCTTTTTTTGACTTATTGGTTCTAGTAAATCTCGAGACTTAGCTATGGCTGCTCGACGATCTTTTGATAGCACACTTTGGCATCAACAGTATGGGCACTTAAATGTGCATTATCTCTTTCAGCCTGCTCGGGAAGAGTTTGCCATCGATTTGCCAGAGATTCAGACTCAACAACTTGGAGTTTGTGATGCATACTAAGTTAGGGAACAACATCGCACACCTTTCACCAGTGGGGATTCATGGCGAGCTTCAAAAGTACTTCAACTTGTTCATGCCGACATTTGCGACCCTATGGCCATTCCTTCTATTCTTAGGTCTAGGTATTTTCTATTGTTTGTTGATGATTTTAGTAGAAAAGTGTGGGTATATTTTCTTGAAAAGAAATCAAATGCATTTCTTGTATTTTAGAAGTTTAAACCTTTAGTTGATATCTAGTATTACTCTTAGGTCAGACAATGGGGGAATTTTTGTTCTAATGAATTCTCTAGCTTCTTGGATACTCATGGCATCAAATGCCAGTTAACCACACCCCATACACCACAACAAAACAGTGTAGTTGAACGTTGGAACATAACAATCACCAAGATGGTTCGATCAATGTTCAAACACAGACATGTTCCAAAGAAGTTCTAGGTAGAAGCAGTTAACACTACAAATTATCTTTTGAATTGGTCACCCACAGTGGCAGTCAAAGGTAAGATTCCAGAAGAGGCTTGGTTAGGCTGTAAGCCTAGAATCAATCACCTAAAAGTTTTTGGCTCCCTTGCTTTTGTTTGGATTCCTGTTGCATTACGCACCAAGTTGGATGCCAAGAGTCAGAAACTTATGCTTGCTGGATACAGTAGTCTTTACAAAGCCTACCGCTTGATCGACACTGAGACATCTAGTCTCTTATTCATGCTTGTTTCTCCTGTTCCTGATCTAACAGACTAGCCTATGAAGGCTCATGATTTGGGAGTTAGGCTTCCATTAGGTCAATCTGATGGGAGGGTTCCAGTAGCTCTTGCAATTCCACTTATACCAGTGATCCCTATGCAGACACCTCTAGCTTGTCCTACAAGATCAGCCACATTTGTTGATGCTTCACTTGAGTTTGATCTAGGTTCTTCTGATGAGGAACTTGATCATAGAGCATTTCCTAATACTAATGTTAGTCATTGTCCTCTTCGGCCTAACTGGTGGGCTAAGACACTTGTTGATCTTTGTGATGATGACCTCATTGATAAGATAACTGCTCGGAAAAAGAGAAAACCTACGAAGTCTGTTAATTATGCTCCCATGGCCAACATTCACAGTGCATTTGAACCTCAAATACATTCCAAGGCTAAAAGAATTCCAGAGTGGGAACAGGCTGTGACATCTAAACACTAGAGCTTGCTAAAGAATAACACTTGGGTCCTTTTTGATCTTTCACTAGGGAAGAAACACATTGTTTGCAAATGGGTTTACAAGATCAAATACAAATTTGATGGTACTTTGGATAAGTACAGAGCTCATTTAGTTGCAAAGGGCTTTTCTCAGTGTTAGGGCATTGATTATGAGGGGACCTTTGCTCCTACTGCAAAGATGAGCACAATTAGATTAGTCCTAGCCATGGTAGCACAATTTAGCTAGAAGGTCTATCAAATGGACGTCAAGAGTGCTTTCTTGAATGGTGATCTCCATGAAGAGGTCTACATGACATAGCCACTTGGTTTCAAGGTTGTTGTTAACGACCATTAGGTTCTCAGATTGGTGAAAGCTCTCTATAGAAGGAGGTCCCTAGGGCATGGTACATGAAAATTGATATGAAAATTCATAAGTACTTGAGTGATCAAGGCTCCTAGAGGAGTTCTTCAGACTCAAATTTGTACATCAAGACTACTGATAGGAACATCATCCTTTTGGTTATTTATGTGGATGATTTGATCATCACTAGCAGTTCGACATCTTTGATTTAAGGAATCAAATAGAGTTTATGCCAGTCTTTTGATATGATTGACCTTGAGCTCATACACTATTGCCTAGGTGTTGAGGTTTGGCAACAATCTTTTGGTATATTTATCTCTTAGCCCAAATATGCGAAGGCTCTGTTAGACAAATTTCATATGCAAGATTGCAAGCCTGCATCTACACCCATGGAGCAGGTCTCAAGTTATCAGCCAAGTCTGATTCTCCTCCCATTGATGATACTACATACTGGCAACTAGTGGGCAGTCTCATATCAGCTTCGTAGTCAGTTACATCTCCCGCTTTATGACAACTCCCAAGGCTAATGATTGGATGGTAGCAAAGAGTGTGCTTCGTTATGTGAAGGGCACTTCATATTATGGACTTCTTTACTCTCGGAGTTGTAATCCTAGACTCAATGGATTCATAGATTCAGATTGGGCATGCTCCATTGACGATAAAAAGTCAATTTCTGGAAATGTGTTTAGTTTGGGATCCGGTGTTGTCATATGGACCAGTAAGAAACAACAAACAATTTCTCTCTCTTATATAGAGGCTGAATACAAAGGGACAATCAAGGCAGGTTGTGAAGTTGTTTGGCTTCGTTGGATGTTTGGGGATATGCAGATGTCGCCAACAAGATTGACCACTTTGTTTGTTGGTATCAAATTAGCATGAAATCCACTCTTCCATGAATGAACCAAGCATATGGATGGTCACTACATACGACAGCTACTTGAAGATAGAACAATAGACTTACAGTATGTTCCTACCATGGATTAGACTATAGACATTCTCACCAAGCCTCTGGGTTCTGATAAATTTATCAAATTTAGAGGATTGCTTGGTGTTGTCGATAGATTAACCATTAAGAGAGGGTATGCCGATAATAGATACCTTCTATTATTAGTTAATGGCTATATATTTGTAATCTACTGTAAATATTAGAATGCTTCTAATATTTAGTTAGGTTGTAGATAACTGTTTGTTTTCTTTAAGCTAGAATATAAAGTTTTTATTTTTTACGATCATTTCCTATGGAAACATCATCTCATTCTTTTGTATATATTGATGTCTTGGTCTATGTTAATATCAAGCAAGTATTTTACCAATTACATCGTAATAATATGTAACATGCAATATTGCAATGCTCCTTTTCAACTCTTGGATCTAGGCAATAAGGTGGGTGTATCCATATAGATTGTGCATAGTGAATGTATAGTACAATGTATAGACATGACAGTATGTAGTTTTATTTGCAAATAAATTAGACTAAACTACTAATATTAAACACAACGTAACCATCATCTAATAGCAGCAACAGGTCTGGAATCTAATCAGATTGCGTACTTTCTTGTTGAAGTAACATGGATCGTTTTTGGCAAATGTAATAACATGACCATTGTAATTGATGTCTTCCAAATGTAGATATGAAGACTTATAAATATGAGAGGAGGAGACATGTCTCATGAAGAAACATATCTCTATAGTTAATCATCATTAGTTAATATATTAATTATATAAATAACCATATGTCTAATATATATAAAGAATATTTATCTAATGATATGATTTATCATCAAAAATGTATCTCATGATCGAATCAATCTAACTGCAACTACAAACTTAACAGTCCCTCTTAGTTAGGGAGGATTGATATAGAACACATTATGCTCTTGAGTATATGAAGAGATCATCTCAATATGATATTCTTGGAATGACATATTAAGGATATCGACATAAATCCATCAACTTAGATGTTATATTTCAATATAATCTGAAGTATGATTCAACAAGATATTCATCATACGTATATTATTTTGATATGCGTACATGTATCAAATTCTTGATGCCTATCAAAAGAATATGTTATATCTAGGAGGATATGAGTTATCTAATTTCCGGTACTTTGGGACTACAATTTAATATAGTCTATCAGATAACAAGAAATCACAATGTCATTGTCTCTATCATGACAAGTATCATGGTCTTCGGCACTTCGTGACAACAACTTAATGAAGTTTGATCATGATACATTCATTATCATGACTTCAAGCACTCTGGAACAACAACTTAATGAAGTCTGTCATGATATCAGGTCTACCATTTATAAGATTGTCACCTTACAATGGTTACCTTTTGTCTGATCATGATAACATGTCTACCATTTATAAGATTGTCACCTTGCAATGGTTACTCTCTGATCATGATAACAAGTCTACCATTTATAATATTGTCACCTTATAATGGTTACCTTCTTTTTATATATGTCAATGAAAGATCGTCACCTTTCATTACATATCATATGCGAAATAGTAACCACCATGAACCAAGTCAGAGGGTGGTACAAAAGTTTTCACCTCAATTCTCTCTCATAGAAAAGAATGCATTACAAGGAATTTCACTTAGAACTTCTCCTGATAGAGAAGATATCATTCACAAAGGATTGCACCTCAAAATTATCCCTCTGAACAATGATCCTAGGAAGTTAGGTCCCATAGTTACTTATTGAGAGGCTCTCTTTGCCCAAGGATGCGTGTCAGACTCCTTCTAAATTTGATATCAATTTTCTGATTTTTTGTTGATAAGTCATTACTTCCTCATGATATACATAGGAGTAGGCCCATCAAAATCATGCAGTCACACACATGTATTTCTAGAATCCCTTTGAGTATCAATCTTCTAAGCTCTCGCATTGCCTTAGAAGAAGTTTCATATTCCCTCTTAATGTAGAAGGATCTCATAATCTCAATCATCAAAGATATTTGTTTCAAGAGGCTCACTTTATCCATCTTGATCATCAACATCTTTAAAACTAATATGTTAAGATTGAGTCTGCACAATATTTGGTAGCATGTGTAAAGTAGCAACCTTCTTTTCCTGCGAGAGCATCCTATAATAGGCAAATAATTCTTATAGTATGTATAGGATTATAAATAATTGAATAGACAAATGTAAAAGATATGAGTACTTATCTGCCCATGAGGGTCGTGGAACATCTCCTTTCTAAAGATGGTTCAAGTGGGAATGAAACATTGGTTATTAGCCTCCCCCACAATGTAAAATTCCCACTCTTATATCTTTGAACACTTTTGCATCACATCAAATATGACGACTTCTTTCTAAGTTCCAACTTGATCTTTTTATCCGTTGAAGGTCCAAACATTCATTAAGCTTAACAGTAGAAGCAAACATGTCCTTCATTTTCTCAAACTCGTCCACAATACGCCAATGTCTTGATTGAGTATGATTGTGCCACATGAATGAATCTACAACTCATACGTCGAGTTTCATTCATCAAAGAGAGAATCACAGATGCTTCAAATGAATTCTTAAAAGCTTCATTAACGTCTCACAACAACTCAATTTCCTTTGTTCATGCAAAGGTATTTGTTTGATCTTTTGATTAAACCTATATTATGCACATCTTGTAATCTGTGTATTCCAAATTTATATCGTTGGTGAATCCATCACAACCTGGTTTACTACCTCTGAATTAATATGATCAAAGATCACCAAAGGTTGATTGAATCATATCCTCTATATGCTTCCTCTTTTTTAAGGTTGCCTCAAATGTTAGCTTGCCTCTGAATTTCAATCTTTCTCTTTTTCTTGCAAGAACATTCTCAAAGGAGAATATCAAGGTATATAGCTTTTGGTAGGATGTATAAAAATACAAATAAGAATGTTAATTTGGCTATTAGAAATTTAACACTGCCTATTACTAAAAATAACATAAATGATTGTTGTATTTATATTATATTGTCGTAAGAACTTAATCTTTCATACTCCCATATTAAATCACACAATCATTATATCAACTTATTAAATATCATTAAATGTAATTATCCATATATAAATACATGTATATATATTCAAACTTTCAATAATATTTATATGTTAATATACATATAAATAATAAATTATTACCATTTTGCAAATGCAAATTAATTAACACAATTGACTTACCTCAATACTTACCTTTTAATGAGATCAATGGAATTGATGCATTTATCACCTTAAGACCGCCTTGGGTTTCACTTCAGCCAAGAGGTAGATAATTTTACTTTGTTAAGTTTGAGCCTCTTCTTTAATCCTACCAGTGACTTGATTTCCATATCTGTTGAGGATGCAATCCTTGTTTTCATAAGTAATCCAGTGTTGCAAGTTTTGATGGCATGATGAGCCACTTCTAAGTCAGCAATCGAGTCCCGCTATGAGTTAGTCATACATGATAGGCGGGGCAATCGCTTATTTACTATGCCTAAGGTATCAAAGGTGTTTCCACATCATCCTACTGTTTTCGGTGCTCCTTTCATCCCTTTGACTTTCAGTGATATAATTAAGTTATCTGCTTCAGAGGGTTACGGCAATAATGAATCACTTTCCCTTGTGTATTCTTAGATGTTTCTTATGTGGACACTTTCTTGCCAGTGGCATTATTTATGGCCATAGTAGTCGGGTCGAATGAGGGTTATTGCCCATTTAATATGATGATGTTCTTATCGCTTTCTTACAGCCCTTTGTAGTTTCCAATATAATTTCGGAGTACTGTCCAGAGTCTTATTTCTTTATATATGTTTTCTTGTAATATATATATACATAATTCCCTATATTCCTTCTAACATTTTTATTTTAGTCTTGCTTTGATAATTATTAGTCAGTCCATACTCCTTATAATAATAATAACATTCTATCCATGGCTAAAAGATTATGCAGTAGCCTTCAATTCTACAATCACCATTTCTTTGCCATGTCATGGTGCATTGTTACTGAGGCATTGATAGATTCTTGAGTAAGTCATATGTGCCCACTATATTCTGTAATCTATTTTCTTCCATATAAATGAGATAGATTGCTTCTTTGTCCTGTTCCAATCCATTGATGAGTAGGATGTTGATTATGGTTTTCATCAGGATTTTTAATATGTAGGTTGAGGATTCTGAGATTCCAAGACAACATGTTCCACACAGATAGGAATCCAGCTCGCATATTTATCCTAAAGTCATTATAATGATGCACAAGAGGTCTGAATTTTTCTAAGTTTCTACATGGCTCGGTAGATCAAATTTTTAATGGCATTCACACTTTATCAATGAATCCAACAATTTTCTATCTGGTATGCAGTGGCATTGGGACTGATTTTTTCATTAATGTCAAGTACACATTTAAACACTGCTCCTACATTGCATTGAATCTACGTGCATCTGGGTCGGAAAGAAGGCATCAAAACCTCAAATCTCAAGTATAATGTCATTGTAACTCACTCAGCCTGCATCCAACAGGACATATAGTCTTAATCTGAGCACAGACAATGTCTATCCGTCCCATTGTGTGACATTATTCTGCAGTCCTTCATCTGATCTTTGTGACGAACAAGAATGGGCAACCCATAAACCCATAAGTTTAGATATTTAAGTAGCCTTCTCATACTTGTTATGTCTTATTGATAATCTCTATTATATTACGTGGATGTCACATAATCGCTGCAGGTTCAAACTCCCGAGAGTATCCTTATCAGTTATATGCTCTGCTCTTTCCCTTTGCACAATGAATATCAACTTTTATATATAGGTCACTCTGCTGTATATTATTGTCTCTGATTGTAATATTGATCTGCTCCAGAAGTCTATATTTGTGAATATTTAGACAAATATATCACTGAATGAAGATTGACGAGAATATATATGTCGCTGAATACAAGTACTGAATGTGCTTCATTCTGTAGAGTATATACCCAAAGCAAAAAATCTCGTTGAATTCGATCTGAGTATATAGATATGATCATTGAGATTATAATGGATATGAGTCACTTTGCTGTATGTAAACTTCAATTTTCTTTTTTTCTGCTATGAATATGCTCTGAGAAATGTTCCTTTATAATTCTTTTCACAATAATGATATATTTTGGTAGGGAGGCCGCACCCGGCTATATGGAAAACTTAGAACTTAACATATTCACAAAGATCAAACACCAACTCATTCTAAGTTTGCCGAACACTTTGGCAATCTTGTCTTCAATGTGTTCCACCGCAGAGTTTGGCCCCATCCACCATAACTTGACTGCAGACACCTTGTCCTGCCTGAACATCTTACATCTTGGATGATTAAATTGATATGCATGCCGCACAGAGATTGGGTCTGTCTGTCTTTTGGGGTTCGCAGATTGTGACATAACTATAACAATAGACCTCTTACACGTAAGATCATTATAAGATTGCTTTGTATACACATGTACTCTGACATACTTTGAAAATGATTCTGAATTTGACTGGGTCTCTAGAATTATATTTGCCTTCAATATTTGACTTAAAATTAATACTTATTCAAGTCGTCCAACACTAGTTCCACCAAACATTTGCAGCCTGCTCTGATACCATGTTGAAGTAACTTGGATCGTCTTCGGCAAATGTAATAACATGACCATTGTAATTGATGTCTTCTAAATGCAGATTTTAAGGCTTATAAATATGAGAGGAAATGAAGAGACATGTCTCTATAGTTAATCATCATTAGTTAATATATTAATTATATAAATAACCATAAGTATAATATATGTATAATTAATTATATAAATAACCATATATATATATATATATATAAGAATATTTATCTAATGATGATTTATCATCAACAGTGTATCTCATGATCAAATCAAGCTGACTGTTCTGCCTCTATACCTTGTAATCTAATACCGCCTACCTCTTTCAAGTTGATAGGATGAAAATGTTGACAATTAGAGATGAAATTGTGCAATAGAGAGAAAATGCCAACAAGGTGAAAACACTTCCAATATGATGAAAATTGTACCTTTGAATAATATATTCTCTATGTTTGCTAGAAAGTCTAAATTCCATAACACTCCACACTTGAGTAATCTATGACTCTCTTGCTTTGTCAGAAAATCTCCTCTGTGTTGAACACAACATATATTACCATGTTAACTTGGTTTTATATATTGGTCCATTAAGATACAAATTTGTGAAGGAGAAAACAAACCCATTGGTAGAGATGAGCTTTATGAACGTCCTCCAAGAAAGAGGTGATGGCTTAGCTTCAACTAATCTCCCCCTTTCCTGACCTCTTAGTAAAAGATCAACTAGGAATTCCAAGGCAGCTTAAACTTTGCACCACTTATTCTTTTCACATGGGGCTTTGAAGTTCACCTTTCTTGGAAGCTTAAATTTCTATGAAGGTAAATAAATAGAGACAAAAGATTCTCTTTGATCCATAGTTACAACACGGCATGTGCAATCTGCTTGTAGCATTATATTTGAGCCCTAAAAAGGGTTTAATAGTAACAAAACATCTTTTAGTCTTTCCAATAAAAGTATCATCCCACTAAGTTTTCATAATCAACAAGCACAAAATAGAGTAAGGATGTGCGTTGTGAACCTTTTATGGGTTCCCAAGAAGTCAAGTAATTAAATATATCCTGACAAGCCATAAGAGTAAAAAATAGAAGCCCATAGAAGGGGAAGAGTGGCAAGCCCTTGCAGTAGCTTTTTGTTTTCCTCACAATAGATCTTGATTATGTTTGCTAGCCAATTTATCATGTACTTTTAGGTGGCTAAGAAGAGAGTGCAGTAAGTGTAAATTAATAACTTTATTATACGAAATGTAGCATGAGATTGAGAGGCTCGAAGGAAATATCGTTGGCAACTCCAAAATTTAAGTATACTTGGTAAGGACAACGCATTGGCCATTACACTATGCTCAAAAGGTTAATTATCTTTTGTAGTTAATAATATATAATCAGTGTAACACGGGGACTCCCCCCCCCCCCCCCCCCCCAACCTCAAAGTACTTGTCCCCGCACCGGGTACTTGCCAACCCAAGTACCCCCACCTCTGCTATTCCGCAACCATTTTGCCACTGGGATGGGTACTTGGATTTCTATTTGAATTTTGATTTTTGAATGTTACTATTGGGTATGTAATATGTTACTATGTTGAATGCTCAATGGTTCGAATTCATGTTGCAGTTTTGCTATGTTCAAATATTTTAATTTGGTATGTTGTACTGAAACATCATTTCATAACAAGCATTTCAAGTTCTATATGCATACTATACAACACCCATCCCTGTCCCATCCTCTCCTTGCCGCTGTGCCTTGGCCGCCCCCCACCGTCCCGAAAATGAGGTCCATTTCCCCCCATCCCAGAAATGCGTCCCGGCATCCTGTCTTCCCGACGTACCCGAGTACTGGTGTTACATTGTATATAATTACCTAAATATAGAAAACACAAATAAAGAGGGGAAAGGATCATAAATTGAATGAAAAATCTGGTAAATCTGAAACAAGGAATTATGTTGTTTTGTAACAGTAAAGAAATAAACATGCAATGCTATCGAATCGACAGTGGCTTAGATCGAAGAACTTAAGTATACATTCAGTGTAATGATTAGTCAGTGATCGCAGAAGCCACTAATGTTCTAACTACACATAAGTTTAAACCTACAAATGTAATTTTGTACAGCCCAATATGAGTGGGCCCCAATGTGTGAGACTACCTAGGTTATACTATATTAGTAAAATAATTTTTAAAAGAAGTGGGAAAAAGTTTGTGATTGTTGTTCTATCTTACTCTCCAAAAGAGATGCAAAGGACACTGATCCTTTGATGTTGGGAGGGCTTACAACTAGTATTTGTCTTAGATGCCTCTTTATGCTTGTCTGTCCAAAAGATAATTGAAGAAAATTTAAATGTTTGGTAATGCCTGAGATGCTCATCTTAAAACATCTGTTCACAATTTGATGTGTGGAGCATTCTGTTTAAAATTGTCCTGAAGTTGCTAGGCACTTTGTGTAAGAAATGTAGTTTAACACTGACAAAGTTTTATTATATATCAATGCAGCCTGGGTTCTGGACAGAGCCAGAGAAGGCTATAAAAAGTGCATATCGCCGAACTGATGGAAGGATTTTGGCTCAAACAGCTGATTTAGGGCCTGGCGGCTCAACAGCAGTTACTGCTATTCTAATTGACGGGAAGAAACTTTTTGTAGCAAATGTTGGGGATTCTAGGGCTGTTCTATGTCAAGGTGGCACTGCTATTCAGTTGACTGTTGACCATGAACCAAGCACTGAACGGCAAAATATTGAGAAGAAGGGTGGCTTTGTGACAAATTTACCAGGTACCATTGCATAAGCTGTTCTCAATAAAAGCTTAATGTGATTTAGTTTTATGTTTTTAGGTAAGTTTGATGCTTTTCTTTTCTAGGTCAAAGTGCATCTCAATTGATAAAAGGGATGAACTGTATTCCTATTGATGTCCTCTATTATTCTTTCAGGAGATGTCCCTAGAGTTAATGGTCAACTTGCTGTAGCTCGTGCATTTGGTGATGGAAGCCTAAAACAACATTTAAGCTCAGAACCTGATGTAATACAAAGGAATGTAGATACAGCTACAGAATTTCTCATCTTGGCTAGTGATGGATTATGGAAGGTGAGACAGTCTTTAGTTTAAGTTGAATCAATTTATTAATTGTTATAAATGTGCTAATTTGATATAAACCTAGCATGAAACAAATGAATCTGAATACAGTAAATATACTTGGTTTAAGTTGAAAGCTAGGTACATCTGGTTCTAGCTCATGGCCTACGTATTAGTTATTTGGAGACTAAGCATGTGTCAGGGGAGCTATTGAAGGGATTGCGAGAGGCCAGATTTAACACAACATAGAAACTGTTAATACTCGAACTATTGTTGAAGCTTTAGTTCAAAACAAAACAAAACTTAAAATTGTAGCCCCAATTTGGATTAATTAATTTTATTTTCCTTTCCTTAACATATCTCTGTTATCAGAGTGACACTATTGATTGCCTTATCCATCTGTTTATTTGATTTTCTTCCCCACAAAATATAATTCTGTCTGTTGAAGTATGCCTTTATTGTGCTGCTACGGTCAGGTCATGAAGAATCAAGAGGCTGTTGACTTGGTTAGAAAGATAAAGGATCCTCAAGTTGCAGCCAAGTGCCTGACTGAGCAAGCAGTATCGAGAAAGAGCAAAGATGATATTTCATGCATTGTTGTTCGCTTCCAGAGCTAGTGGATTTGCATTTATGCGAGCTCTTTGATGTATGGATTACTCCAGGGGCAGTCAATAAGTATGCCAAGATCACCCCATGCTTGAAAGGTGGCATGGCACCCCTTCAATTTAATCAAATATTCTCAAGTTCTTTTGTTATGCCTATTGGAATGTTACCTATGTTATAAAGGAAATGGGAAGGGCTTGTTTCTTTTTTGAAGTTGTCAACCATCGAGAATTTAATTTTGAAATAGGAGAATATTTAAATGCTTCACAGAAGCATTGATATATGTAAAAATGTTGATGTCAGCAGGCGGTGGCGTGTCAATGCTTGCAAGTGCTATAAACAGGAACACAATTTCCAGTTAAATATTTACGCTGAATTGTTATGTGCAAGCTGACATGCATATGGGAAACATGATTCTAACATGGTACTACAACTATCTATGTAATAATACTCTAATGGCCAGGCCATTTGAGTGGGAATAATTTTTTGGGTGGATGTGACATATGTGATGGAACTTGGTCAATAAACCAAGCTTCATCATATAAGACAATACATTGTTAATAGTATATGACTAAACATGCTCAAATTTACATGCAATCATCATCGATTCAAGTGAATATATTATATCAAAAAGATAGTGAATGTGGTTTTTAGGTAATGGTCTAGCCAGCAACTCCATTTTGTATCAGGAGATTCCAATTGTTGGAAGAAAGAAATTTTATTTATTTTAATAAATATAAATCATTCAAAGTACATATGCTTTGAGTTTCCTACCCATGACCAAGCCACGATAAACTACAAATTGCCAATCCACCTAAACAAGCATGCAAACCTGCCAAGATGTTCACAGCACATTGTATAACATTTTTTTTAAAAAATAGAGAAAATGTATCATGTGATGCTTAAGGGAAGTGATTTATGAGATCTCGTTTTTGAGAAAGTACAGAGAAATGATGTATTGTGTGATGCTGTACAGAAACGATTTACATGATCATGTTGAGAAACAAACCTAAACCTGTATATGTTGAAAATGTTAGAATAAATTTTAGATATATTGATTTCTGACACAACACAGTACTGCATCACCCGATTTTGATGTTAGAATAAATTTTGGATATATTGATTTCTGACACAGCACAGTACTGCATCACCCAATTTTGCCACATTGCAATATGGAGTTACATACAAACACAAAGGGTTGGAGACAATTAAAACCAAACTCTATCGAGTCCAACAAAAATCTCAGGGGATGGAGAGGAATCTGGAGCTGGACAGAGGAATAACATTCTCAGATATAAGTGTGGTGCAGGATGTGTCTGGTGTGGCTTGGACTCGTTATATGAGCCACTGCAAACTTCCTTTGTCATTGAGATGGCATATGTATTGCAACAAGCCAATAGTCTTGACAAGAAAACAATGGCTAGTTTTTTTTTTTTTTTTTGAAATCCAGGAATAAGTTGTATACTAGTTTCAGAAAATAAAACTAATCTAGATACCATAAATGTGTTTGCATATATATATATTTTTAAACAATTAAAAGAAGCAATCACATAGAAAGAGTACACTGACAGAATTCTAATATAGGAAAGTAAATCTATTTGCCTTTGGGATTTTCATAACTATGTAAGCATTTATATTGATACAAAATGAAAAATACAAAGAGAAATTACAGAGCACTAAGGAGAAGAGAGGAGGCAGCCACGAGTGTCTTGTCTTTAACATGAATGGGGAAATGTATCATTGAGGCATTTATCCACCCAACCATAGATCACTTCTGATCCTCCCTTGCACACACTTCCTTCTGAAGTGGGTCCGACCCTCTGCAAGGGATAATGTACTTGGTAAAGAATCTAATCATCTAGAACTGGTGTTACCCTACAATCTTAATTGGTCATGCCCTACAACTTCTGGTAACTTGGCGTAACTCCTGATCAAGTTGCATCACCAACTAATTCTGGTGTAACTTGGCCAATGATTCATAGTCATGGTAATCATGAAGTCAATCCACACCCTATCCGACTTGCACCGCCTAGGTATTTCAAGGTAAGCAATCAGGTATGTGTAACTACATGGGGGCAAGAAGGATCGAGGTTACCTTAGCTAATACTTATAGGTATCCTCTGTTGAGGTCTTACAATGCAACTGTATTTATCTTTACTAAAAGGGATTGGCTAGCCCGTATTGGTCTCTTAACAACCCATTGATTGATTCTTTATTCTACTATGTTTCCAGTTATCTGGTCTAAAGTGTTCAACTGAAGCTTAAACTTCCTTTCCAGACTACTAGTGGCATCAAACAGTTTCAAAAGACAACGAGAATAAGACTTCTTTGGACTTAAGGTCCATAGTGCACATTTTGTTTCGTATTTTCTAATCTAGCTGAATAGTAAATTCAACAACGCTCAAGCCTAGTGAAAGGTATACCGAGCATGGCAAAACAGTAGTAATTCAAGCGTTCTTGACTGTGATAATTCATATTATAGTTTTCTGAAGAGTTTAATTCAAGATATAAGTGTTGCAGCACATTGACAACCACATTCATATTATAACAATTTGCCATCACTGGCTGTTATCTCTGGACTCAGTGTTAATTAGAGACTTCGTGATGAAACGATATTATGCAGGTCTGTTGTATTTTCTATGAGCATGTTTTCCTCTTGCAGAGAGTTCGTAAGTTACCTTCCGGTTAAGAAAATGGAATAGTATAAGTGCGTGCTTATAACTGACAACTACAGGTTCTTTCCTAGACAAATATAGGAAAGGCAAACGCTGAATATTTCCTTCTTTCTATTAAAAAACATAGGTAGGTATGGCGAGCCTCTTTATATACCAGATATATTAAAACTCCTATCAGCTTATTACGTGTGCATTTAGTTTCTTTCTCAATTCTTTTCTCAATATCATGAAACAACAAACTCTCTTATCATTAATAATGTGAAAGAAGGGAAGACTCGAAACCCAACTACATATACATCTACACATTGCACATAACTATTAGGCCCCGTTTGGTTGGGGAAGATGAATTTTCCTCATAACCAGGTTATCTGATAACCAGGTTTTCGAAAACCTGGTTATGTATTTTAGGAAGATAGTTGGACCGTTTGGTTGACACGGAAGATGAATTTTCAAATCCATATTCTGCGTTTGGTTGCCAATTTAGAAATTGGAATTGGAACAGAATATGACTAGGAATATCTTTTTGTTGCGTTTGGTTGTTCATTTTCTAATTGGAATTGGAATTTGTAAATTTTTTTAATCTTATTTAATTAGTGAAACACAAGGATTAGAATGAGTAAAGTATTAATATTTATGATTTAATTTATTTATAATTAGACTACATTATTATTATTTATTCTTGAATATTCACAGTTTTATTTTGTTAGTCAATAATAAATAAAATGATTATTATTTTTTATTTTAATTCTATTTATTAGCAAAGAAAAGTTAAAAATAATCATACATGCAATCATTTGTACGAAGTTATTTTTTGTCCCATTGTTGGAAATTGTGATCATATATATTATATATTTTTGAAAAATTGTGTAAGACAAATTTATCGTCGAATTGAATTTATTGTCAAGTTCATCCGAACTTCATAATTGTCGAACTCGAATTGAAACTTGAACCTTGTGACTTAGCCGCTAAATATGTGTGTTTGTGTCCTCTCTCTATCCCTCCCTATGTTTGTGTTCATCCATGTGATTTGGCAGAAGGATTGGACACAATAAATGTTGTTTATGCAGATGAATTATTGCCTACACTATATGAGAATTCTCGCATCTCTTAAGACTAGTTGCCGACACAGAGAGGGATTGTGAGGCGTGTTGTGGCTCTTGGTCGGTATCTTCAGAATCCATTGGCCATGGTTGCAACATTATATAGTCTTGGCAAAGAAATATTATCATTGAAGCTTCATTCACTGGAACATTTCCTTACTCCAGATGAAAAGTATGAAGCTGTTGAGCAGGTAATAGTTACAACAACCAACTGTAGAGGCTATGAAGCCACTTGTCTTTATAAATGCTATTGGTTTTTTTATGGGTTAGAGGGAATGGACAAGCAGCATCCGAAAACCATGTTATGGATCCATTGGATGATACTAGAATTCATCCAAAGTCATATGAATTTGCCAAGAAAATGGCTAAGGACATATATTGTGAAGAAGCTGGACATGATATAGATGATATGGATGAGGAAACACAAGAAATGGTTGTTGAGCATGTCAAAAATATCCTGATCTGTTAAATGCCCTTGATATTGATGAATATGCTAGAAGTTTGGAGCAATGGACATCCAATAAAAAGCAGGAAACCCTTGCTGACATAAAGAGTGAATTGTTACATGGATTTCAGGATTTGAGATCGCCATATAAAGAGCCATCCCAGGATGAGGAATTTTATCTGCTGACTGGAGAAAATGAAGAGACCCTGTTAATGGAAAAAATTGTCCCCGTAGAGTCCAAAATCATCGTATAATTTGTGATCTGGAATCAAGCTTGACATGAATAATATTGAAAGAGGAGCTTTCTGATGATCTAGATATAGATCCTTTAGAAAAAATTGCAGAAGGCAGCATCCTTACCTGTTGGGTGAAAACTATGACAAAAGTGAAGTACCTAGTTGAGTTAACTTGCAAAGAGAGTTCACTAAAGAATGATAACTATCAGGGTGCATAGGATAAGGATAAGGAGGTTAAGGATCCATATTTTGCGGAAGAGGATTCCATTTCATGAAGTGAACAAGAGAATGAAACCATTAAGTTCCTAACAGATAAAGAGCCAGGGGAGAGTATTATCCGTCCATGCTTGAAAGGGCCTACTCACTTGATTCTAACACTGAACATTTTCAATGGAGTTTATGCACACAAGGATATTGTGGAGGGAGGAAAAGACCAAAAGGATTTTGCTAGCTATCTTCGACTTGGAAAATACTTTCAATTGGGGAGGAGACATTTGAAGATCTTGATGAGGTCATAGACAGATATATATTCAAGAGAGGATAAGATATTTCAGTATTTCGTTCTACTGTTTGGTGAGTCATAAAACACACATCAACAGACACCTTTCTACAGATGCAGGAACACACAAGCTCCTCTCTCTCTCTCTCACTCTCTCCCTCTGTCCCTCCGTCCCCCCTTCTTATCCCGCACTCTCTGCCCCTCTATGTATCTCTCCCTTTTAATAAATTTATTAAGTTAGTTAATTATTCAACAAAATATGCAACTAAATTTTACGTGAAATATTATATAGGAAAAAATATACCATTTTACATTCACATACATTAAACATTTGATGAGAACTTTAACAAGAAAAATGATGCTTTGTTAATAATTGCTCTTAAAAAATGTGGAATTTTGGCAACATAGATTTTACATGCAATTTAAAAAAAAAGATCATGAAAATCATTAATCATATAAATCATATTTTAACATCATGAAATTCTAATAATGAATTTCACATAATTACTACAATATGAAAACTTGCTAACTTGATAGAACAATATCCATGATTTGATGGTGGTGTGAAAACACACCGTTAAACACGAAAACACTGAGAAATCCACGATGTATGCCTTTATGCCCCACATTCGACGACACACCGTTACATACGAAAACACTGAGAAATCCACGATGTATGCCCTTATGCCCCACATTCGACGGCAACCCTCTCATGCTGCTCAATCTTCCCATTACTGTTTGTGTTGTTAGATGGTCAATCCTGCATATATGAACTAAACATGATTGAAAAATTAAAACTTGATTTTTTTTTTAATGGAATACACCAAGGAGTGGCATCAGAAATATTGATCGTTTACAAACACAATAAACAATCATCCGATAGCTCATTTTTTATCAGCATGTGTGGTCTTGCAATATTAGCAAATCAAGAGCAATAAAAAAATACAAGAGAAAGACACTTTATCAATACCGTTGACAATCTTGTCAAGAAGCACGTACATAGGAAACCAAACTGTGGAAAAAAAAATAAGAAATTTAAAAAATATCCAAGCAAATTAGGAATATACATATAACATGGGACATAATCATGACTGTACAATCATCTACCAAAAATCCTTAATACTTTTGATAATCTTGTCAACGAAAACATACATAGGAAATCAAATAGGGACAAAAAGACAAAAAAATAAAAACATATGCAAGAAAATTAGGACTATAGATATAACATAGGACAGAATCATGAACTATACAATCATCTAGCAAATCACATTTCTATATGCTTTCAAGTTCTACAATTGAGCATTCATCATTTGCCACTCCTTGTGTATTCCACGTATGTATGGTTCAAATATAACTCTAATTAACAATGCAATGAACAACTATACCAAACGTTTACGAGATCATAAACTACGTGTTGTGAGAGATCAATGCAATACCATTAAACAAAGCCAACTAACCCTCTGGAATTATTTCACATGCCAATCGTGTGAATGCCAATGAAATGAACAACTAAACTATGTACTGACCAATGCCAATCATGTCAATGAAATGAATGACTAAACTATGCATATATCAAGTATGTATACATACGTACATACATGCGTGAACATACATATGCACAGACATACATATATACGCACATACATACATACATACACATGTACATACATGTGTACATACATACGCACCTACATACATACATACGCACATACATACACACATACATACATACATGCTTAGCAAAATAGAAAAAAAGTGCTCAGTAATGATTTCCAATATAGTGTTGTGACAGATCAATGCAATACCATTACACAAAGCCAATTAACCATCTGGAATGACTTCACATGCCAATCGTGCGAATGCCAATGAAATGAACAACTATCCTGCATATTGACCAATGCCAATCATGTCAATAAAATGGATGACTAAACTATGCATAGATCAAGTTTGTATACATTCGTACATACATGTGTGTACATACATATGCACATACATACATGCATACGTACATACATGTGTGTACATACATACATACGCATATACATACATACATGCTTAGCAAAATAGTAAAAATGTGCTCAGTAATGAGTTCCAGTATAGTGTTGTGAGAGATCAATGCAATGCATAGATCAAGTATGTATACATACATGTGTGTACATACATATGCACATAATACATACATATGTACGTACATACATACATGTGTGTACATACATATTGTTTGTTTCAAATCTGTTTAGCAAAATAGTCAATATGTGCTCACTAATGAATTTCAATATAGTGCTGTGACAGATCAATACCACTGAAATGGACAACTAAACTTTGTAACAATTTCTTGCCAGTAATGAGTTCTAGTATAGTGCTGTGAGAGATGAATGCAATACCATATAAATAGAGCCAATTTATAAGCTATGTATAGATCAATGGCAATCATGGCTTTTATCTAGACATAATCAATATGTGCTCAATATGTGCTCAATAATGAAATTTACAAGTATATCACTAGCTTTTATCTATACATAGCTGACCTATACATAGTTTATCATAGTTCTATTTCTATCTGCTATTTGCTTAACATAGTCAATAGATGTGGTAACTATTTGTTTCAAATCTATTTAGCAAAATAGTCAATATGTGCTCACTAATAAATTCTAGTATGGTGCTATGAGAGATCAATACCAGTGAAATGAACAATTAAACTTTGTAACAGTGTCTGGCTGTTTGTGTCAAATCTGTTTAGCAAAATAGTCAATATGTACTCAATAATGAATTCCAGTATGTGCTCACGTGATTACTTGTATATATCATAATGCCAATCATAATAGCAAAACATGGCAATTATGCTTTTATCTATACATAGTTGACCTATACATAGTTTATCATGGTTCAAATCTGTTTAGCAAAACAGTCCAATATATGCTGTAACAGTTTGTTTAGAATCTGTTTAACAAAATAGTAAATATATGCTCACTAATGACTTCCAGTATAGTGTTGTGAGAGATCAATGCAATACCATTAATCAAAGTGAATCATGCCAATGAAATGAACAACTAAACTATGGATATATCAAGTATGTATAGAT
This sequence comes from Cupressus sempervirens, assembly GCA_028749045.1. Taxonomy (NCBI): domain Eukaryota; kingdom Viridiplantae; phylum Streptophyta; class Pinopsida; order Cupressales; family Cupressaceae; genus Cupressus; species Cupressus sempervirens. The sequence continues at coordinate 414,599,905 of CM053784.1, forward strand.
CCATGTAAAATCATTCAACATACTTATGATGTCATAAACTATGTACAGATCAATGCAATACCATTAAACGCAGTCAACTCATAAACTATGTATGGATACATGGAAGATCAATGACAATCATGGCTTTTATCTATACATAGTTGACATATACATAGTTTATCATGGTTCAAATCTGTTTAGCAAAACAATCCAATACATGTTGTAACAGTTTGTTTAGAATCTATTTAACAAAATAGTAAATATATGCTCACTAATGACTCCCAGTATAGTATTGCGAGAGATCAATGCAATACCATTAATCAAAGTGAATCATGCCAATGAAATGAACAACTAAACTATGGATATATCAAGTATGTATAGATCCATGCAAAATCACTCAACATACTTATGACGTCATAAACTATGTACAAATCAATGCAATACCATTAAACGCAGCCAACTCATAAACTATGTATGGATACATGGAAGATCAATGACAATCATGGCTTTTATCTATACATAGTTGACATATACATAATTTATCATGGTTCAAATCTGTTTAGCAAAACAGTCCAATACATGCTGTAACAGATTGTTTAGAATTTGTTTAACAAAATAGTAAATATATGCTCACTAATGACTTCCAGTATAGTGCTGTGAGAGATCAATGCAATACCATTAATCAAAGTGAATCATGCCAATGAAATGAACAACTAAACTATGGATATATCAAGTATGTATAGATCCATGCAAAATCATTCAACATACTTATGACGTCATAAACTATGTACAAATCAATGCAATACCATTAAACATAGCCAACACATAAACTATGTATGGATACATGGAAGATCAATGACAATCATGGGTTTTATCTATACATAATTTATCATGGTTCAAATTTGTTTAGCAAAACAGTCCAATACATGCTGTAACAATTTGTTTAGAATCTGTTTAACAAAATAGTAAATATATGCTCACTAATGACTTCCAGTATAGTGCTGTGAGAGATCACTAATTAAATAGTCAAAATGTGCTCAATAATGAGTTCCAATATAGTGATGTGAGATTAATATAGTTTTAGTTTAGTGCTATTAGAGATTAATGCAAAACCATTGAATAGAGTAATCATGCAGCATAAGTCATTGCAATCCAGTCAGTAGCTGAAATAGCTAAATGGTACCAAATGTCATTGCAATCCACTCCACTCTCTCCACCTCATCCATCATCAAGAACCCTTTGGCTCTTTCACGTTGAAGCACGAAGGTATCATGTGCTTTCACGAAAATTGCTCGACTCAGTTCAGGGACAGCTTTGAGAGCAATATATGCAGCAGTCAAAATATTATCATCTTCAGATTTATCCACTTTTACAATCTGAGGCTTAATGAGGCCATCTTTCAGTTCCTTCATAGTTTCGCATATCACATCCAATGATGCAGCCAAAGATGTCTTCTTCCTCTTTCCCCTCCTTGATGATGATGGTGGAGGAGTCCCTCTAACACTTGCACTCGACTGATTGGAATGATATAACTCTTCATCAATATCTGGTTGGCTGTCAAGAGGTGTACCACAATTGGTATCATCCTCATCAAGCACATTAAATGCATCGTTCATAGGGTGCCCTTCTTCAGCATCAAGGGGTGTTGTAGATGCGAACCCTTCAGCAATGTCATTACCAACAATTACAGCCAACTCATTGAAATATTGGAAAGGTGACCTCTTATACATTTTTGCATTTTTGAATTCTCTCCTCTACATATAAGCATTAATAGATGGATTAGGTTGTAAGTTTTTCATTATTAAAATAAGAAGAAAAATTTTCTTCAATGAAAAGAGTACAAAGATGATCCTACCTTCAAAAGGTCATCCCACACTGAATCCTCAGCATCCACAGTTTGAGTTTCTTCATTCCAAGCTAACCCACTTGTATTTTTCAAGTCCTTCATTACTTTATATCCTACTTTCCATGTTTTTAGCTTATTCTTAAAATGATCTCGTGACAGATTCGAGTTCATCGCTGAATTGAATGTCCTCTCTATCGCAGTCCATGCCTCTTTTTTAAACCCACCTTCACCTTTCCGTCTGAGATGGACTTGTTCAAGGAGCAAGTCTAAAAACTTGCGTTCCATCGATTTTGTCCACATTTTCTTCTTTGAAGAAGAATATTTGTTGCTCACAGCGAGGGATCCATCTATATCACTCAAAGTAATGGGAGAACACATCTGTTTCACATGATCAGATCCATCCATGCTCATCATGAGCTCGGTATATGCCATTGTGTACTCCTTCCTGTATTTCATTTAAATTTGACATAGAAAATCTTTAACTATCAATTTGTAATACGTCATAATGGAACAAGGCTAACATATTGAATAGGTAAACGTATTACGATTTAAAGTAATCATACGACTGAAATTGAAAGTTATTGCTCTTTAAATTTAAATAGAATGCAGCAAGCAGTAACATCAGAAAAATAGGATTTTCAACGAATTCGTTGTTCTCTTCTTACATGTGGGCTTATGATCTTCATCATTTGGTACTCCTTGCTGTATTTCATTTAAAATTGAAGATGATAAACTTTAAATATCATTTTTTAATACATCCTAATGCAATGAGGCTAACATTTAATAAACTTGAAAGAATTTAACTGAAGATGATACACATTTTAAGCAATAATTGATGATAACACATCAACATAAAAAAAACTACCAGTAAGACAAAATGGTGATATCAATGGCAAGTAAATAGTCATGAGCCCCATTATGAAGCATGTTATTGTACTTTCTCAATGCAAAGATGTATAATAATTGTGCTTTCTTGCATTTAAATCAATGTAATCTATATTTCAAGTTGAATTGTGTATTGCAGATATGATCAACAATTTTTGTACATAATGTAGGTGTGAAATTGAAAGTTAATGTTCTTTTTATTTAATTAGAATGTAGAAAAGACTGATATCAGAATAACGAAATCAAACACCATCATTGTATATGCATACATCAATTTAATCATATAAAGCACATTGCCTTCTAATAAATCATTTATTCTCGAGATCTATAATCTTCCCACATCCTATTTGCTATATCTTCTCGAAATTGGACCCACTCATTTCTATCCTCCTGAGACAACCCATATGTCTCAAGTAGTGGCACCTCTATCCCATCACGATCATCTTCCTCTTCAATAGCTTCTTCCGATGGAAGGCCATCCTCTATTGTAATGAAATTGTGAAGTATGCAACATGCTAAAACAATATAGGATTGTGTCATGATATCATAAGACGTTGCATGTCTTAAGATTGGAAAACGCTGCTTCAGAATACCAAATGTACGTTCTACTGCATTTCTAAGAGAGGAGTGTCGATGGTTGAACAACTCATGTGCAGAGTTTATTGGGTTTTCTCTTGACCACTCTTTCAAGTGGTAGCGTGTACACCGATAAGGAGCAAGAAATCCAGGTGCATTTGGATATCCAGCATCCACGAGATAATATTTTCCTATATAAAGAAAGTATATTGTCAATACTTGAACCATTTAGCATAACCTTGAGTATATTAAAATGTGATTTGGCTTACCAGGGGGAACTACAAGTGGATCTGATCTGGATAGAGCTGAGGCTAGAACACGGCTATCTGCAGCAGAGCCTTCCCAACCAGCAAGGCAATACTGAAACTTACAATCAAAGGAGCAGACACCCATAACATTTTGCGATAGGTTCCCTTTTCTATCACGATATTTACCCTGTATGTCGACATCAACTCGCACTGGAATATGGGTACCGTCGATGGCTCCAATGCAATCCTGTGGGATATGATACACTGATCAAATGTATGCTCAAGTAATAATAAGATAAGGACAACATTCTAGACAATAAACTTGTAATAATGTGTGATTTACCTTGAAGAATGGTTCAAAACGATCCTTCCCACTAATTTCAGGAGGAGTGCCTGGACTAGGTGGTATGAAGTAATCTCTGTGAAGGGCTAAGATAGCCATCAAAACCTTGTGGAAGTACCGACTGACTGTCTCTCCTGAGTGCCCAAAGTTATGGGCAATCTTGCGGTTCCTTAGATTGTGCCCAAGGGTGTGGAGGAACATCACTAGTTGTTCCTCTAACTTCAAGTGGATCGTATCTCTCAAGCTTCCTTTCAGCCTCAGAATACGAGCTAGAGAAAAGAAGGCTGCCCTACTCATCTGAATCTGATCATGACAATCCACCTCATTCGAATGAATAATGTCTCTACAAAAGAAATTTCCTTTTCTTATTCGTTTACCCATTTGACTACCTTCTCGGGCTACCAGTACTTTGGCTATGCCAACAAAAGCAAAAAGAATTGTGAGAATGCGGGTGTATGTGGTCTTCCTAACTATGCTTCCTTGGACCTCTATACTCTCCATAGGATCCATTAGTGACCTGAAATGTGGACAATTTAAACACTATCAGTTATGAAATATCAACTATCACCTATCGAGATACAACATGATTATTTGCTAGCCTCATTGCATTAAGAAGTCAATTATTTATTCAAATACAACAAGGAGTACCAACTACCGAGGATCATAAGCCCATAAAGAACAAATTACAATGTGTCATTATACTCCATGTAATCTATCTATACCAATGAAAGCATAACATTGATTCCATTTGTCTATATGTATACACATGTATGTATATATGTATGTGCACGCACATGTATGTATGCATGTATGTACGTACACACACACACATGTATGTATGCATGTACGTACGTACACACACATGTATGTATGTGTGTATGTACACACACACACATGAATGTATGTATGTATGTATGCATGTATGTACGTACACACACACACATGTATGCATGCATGTAGGTAGACACACACATGTATGTATGCATGCATGTACGTACACACACAAGTATGTATGTGTGTACGTACATACACACACATGTATGTATGTACACATACACATGTACAAACTATAACTTGAATTTGGGCTTTTATGAATGTGTTTTAATAAATCGTCGGGTCCGCTGAAATTGAGGCTCATCTTTTAGAAGATGAAAAGAAACATAGTTGGCAATAGGAATAGAGTTTCTTTCTGCATTGATCTATACATAGTTTGAAATCATGGCTTTTATCTATACATAGTTTATGACCTCATAAGTATGTTGAATGATTTTGCATGGATCAATACATACTTGATATATCCATAGTTTAGTTGTTCATTTCATTGGCATGATTCACTTTGATTAATGGTATTGCATTGATTTCTCACATCACTATACTGGAACTCATTGGACTATTTTGCTAAACAGATTTGAACCATGATAAACTATGTATAGGTCAACTATGTATAGATAAAAGCATGATTGCCATGTTTTGCTATTATGATTGGCACTATAATATATACAGGTAATCACATGATCACATACTGGAATTCATTATTGAGCACATATTGAGCACATATTGATTATGTATAGATAAAAGCCATGATTGCCATTGATCTATACATAGTTTATGATTTGGCTCTATTTAATGGTATTGCATTCATCTCTCACAGCAGTACACTAGAACTCATTACTGGCAAGAAACTGTTACAAAGTTTAGTTGTTCATTTCACTGGTATTGATCTCTCACAACACTATACTGAAAGTCATTAGTGAGCATATATTGACTATTTTGTCAAACAGATTCTAAACAAACTGTTACAGCATATATTGGACTGTTTTGCTAAACAGATTTGAACCATTATAAACTACGTATAGGTCAACTATGTATAGATAAAAGCCATGATTGCCATGTTTTGCTTGATTGGCACTATGATATATACAGGTAATCACATGAGCACACACTAGAATTCATTATTAAGCACATATTGAGCACATATTGATTATGTATAGATAAAAGCCATGATTGACATTGATCTATACATAGTTGATTCATACATAGTTTATGACTTGACTCTATTTAATGGTATTGCATTCATCTCTCACAGCAGTATACTGGAACTCATTACTGACAAGAAACAGTTAGAAAGTTTAGTTATTCATTTCACTGGTATTGATATCTCACAGCACTATACTGGAATTTATTAGTGAGCACAAGTTTATGACTTGGCTCTATTTAATGGTATTTCATTCATCTCTCACAACAACATACTAGAACTCATTACTGGCAAGAAATTGTTACAAAGTTTGGTTGTTCATTTCACTGGTATTGATCTCTCACAGCACTATAGTGGAATTTATTAGTGAGCACATATTGACTATTTTGCTAAACAGATTTAAAACAAACACCCAGAAATTGTTACAAAGTTTAATTTTTCATTTCACTGGTATTGATCTCTCACAACACTATACTCGAATTTATTAGTGAGCACATATTGACTATTTTAAAAACAGATTTGAAACAAACAGTTACCACATATATTGACTATTTTAAAAACAGATTTGAAACAAACAGTTACGTTTGAATGAACCAAAAAAATTTAAAAAAATCCAGTATGCAAAGGTGGGTGTGAGAGGAGAACCGTTTACCGCCGCCGCTGTTCAAAGTGGAGAAGAGAAATCGTAGAAAATGCCACAGCCACACGCCACGGCCACAGGAAACTCACAAACCAGAAACCCTCGCAAACCACGGCCACAGAAAACCCACAAGCCCAACAAACGCAGCAAACCAAAAACCCTCGCCTTCGCACAACAGAGCACGAAAACAATACAACCGTCGTCTTCCAAAAAACCCAATTTGTTTGAAATATCCCCGACAGGATATTTGCCTCTTAAACACCAAAAACTTAAAACTTCAAAGGTTTGACATTTTGTCAAACAATTAGCAATCAAACGCTGATACTAGTAAATGGTTCTGATTTGAAGAACTACTAAAATTACCCCAACTGAGGTACAACGATTTGTCAAATGCCAACTTTATTTGCTAAATTAAACAACTTACAAATGCTATAGTTAATTAGATGCACCTGGCAAGAGAGGAATCGATACTGAAATATTGATTGAGACTTTGTTTTACAGTTGCTTCGACTCCATCCATAATTGTTCCTCAAATCATATATATATATATATTCCCGTTCCTAAGATGAGACCATCAGGGTGGAAAGAAACAGATGTGTATCCATCCTCTAAGGAAGCATCACTAACCTGTTGTAGGCATGAACCAGTTGCAAGATCATAAAGCACCAGGGTTTGTCCATTGAAGCTGTGACAAAGTAATTATGTGTTGCATGAACAGTGACAACATTGATCCTCAGCTGAATGGTCTTTCAAGGTATGCCGGCAATTGTAGCTTCCATCTTCATTTCCTTGACATATCCGAACAGTCTTATCTGCAGGAGATCATCACGTGGAACAATCCTTACACTGGTAACCTGGATATGACAAAGCAACCGTTTGCTGTACCCGGACATTGTGGAAAGAATATGGCCCGCTGAGGGGTCAAAAACAACAGCATTACCATCAGCACCACCAGTTGCTATGAAATCCTCCAACGTTGAATCCAAGTCGGGTCGAGCTCTGCCAGTCCTCTTGGAAAGACATTTGCCGTATATTGACCTCTGCCCACGTATCCCTCTGCGGATTTATAACAGCCAAGACGCGATGTGGCTCAATCACATCCCCCAAATCTCCCTTTCGAGGGCTTGCGGAACAATGATCAGATCTGAACCCGCAGTTGTTTCACCGGCCCCATATCATGTGATCTTTTACTGGTTTTTAGGACGAGACGGGAAGGTTGTTGAAGACGTCTATTTGCAAGGCTCAGAACCCTCAAATCCAATTTTAAAAAAAACTCCAAATATGAGATTGCCGCTGGTGTGGTATTGCGATCCGGCTTGCCCAAAAGAACAGCTTCAGGCTTCGGCCAAATACGGAAATGCTGCTGAAAGTTTGTCCGCTCCAGTCGCCTTACCTCTGTCTTCTCTTACTCACATCGTTGGCAGGTTAAGCAAGACAAATCGTCTTTGGATGCTAGACAACTCATGGTATTGCCGGCACTGGATGTAAGATGTTATAACTCACAATGATAATGCCGACTGTCCAAGGGAAATGGAATTTGGCCCAAACCTTATATGGAAGTGCTGGACTGTGACCTACGAATTTTAATCTGGTTCTCCAATGCTTCACGAGAATGATCTCAATGGTATACAACGACGCTTGCAAAAACTAAAATCTTCAAATACCAATCCTTCGAATTTGGCCTTAGGCCACCAATTCTGCCCCGATGAAATGACTGGATGTCACCTCCAATCTGCAATAATTCGGATGATATTTCACACCCTCAAAATCGCGTACCAATTGAGAGTTATCGTTCTCAATGGCCAACTGTGACAATTGCCGAAACCCTAGGTTTCACAATGCACCTGTGATTGAATCACAACCTGAAAATACAAAGAGAAATAATCAACTGCCTCATTCGAATGGAGCCCCGGGGTGCCTATTTATTCTTTTTCCTCCATCCTCTCCAGAGACTTCTAGAACATTTTTGATCTTATCCCTCAAGTGACTTTATTAAATACTCCAAGTAACTTTATTAAATATAAAGGTCATCTTTTAATATTTATTTATTTAATTAAATTAACTAATTAGTCGTCCTTGGACAACCATTAATTAAATTAATTAAATCGAACTGTCACCTAAAAATTGGGGACATGACATTGTTCTTCCAAAAACCTAAGGCAGATTCGGCGGACCCGACGATTTATTCAAACGCATTCATAAAAACCCAAAACCTGGTTTTCATTTCAACTTCCACCTATTTCTTGGAAGAAATTTCTTCCAATTTTCGAGCGAAATTGGCAGACGAAACCCGAAACCGGGTTATGCGTTTGATGAACCAAACGCCACCATTTTCTTCCATAACCCGATTTTGGCGCTGAAAACCCTATTCCGCGCCCGGTATTCCCGTAACCAAACGGGGCCTTAGCTATTGCCTGAAATGATGGATATACTAAGGCAAAAAAAAAAAAAAAGAGCTTGAAAAAAAAAAGTCAATTTTGACTATTTAACACTTTTAATCTAGTAATGAAATCCTAGTGTGATGTTTAAGCCGCCTGAAAAGACTTCGGACCCATTTTAGAATACTTTGATATAATAAACAATTGCTTCTAATCATTTAACCATATGAAAACACCAATTCATAAATAAGGAAGAAAGAGCTGACGACTAATTGTTCCTTAATTTCTAAGTTTCATAGAATGGGGATATGACGTGCCTGAAGTTTGACAATGAAATGTTCTACCATTAGATATCCTGACACCTACTCTTGTTATGTGCAAGTAAGAACCGTCACAGAATTCGTGCACGTATCTTTTCTTCTTGCAATCTCAGCGCTCCCCGGCCTCCAAGTAAAAGCTACCCAACCGTTACACACAAAATGAAATCTTTTACTTTCATAAAATGCTCGAAACCCAAAGTGGTGAGTCGACGCTCCTCTTCCGCCATTACCCATCGTGCTTCAAGAAGATATGCGCTGGGGAAGGATAATTTCTCCCGATTTCTTCTTCAAATTCCACAACATTCTCGCGTCAATATCTTCCTTCACCTATTGTTTTCGCGAAATTTGCTAAATTAAGCAGCCACGCTGGCCCGACAATCACACATTGATCCCAAAAATAAGTTTCGTTGAATTAGCCGAAGGTGACGGGTTTAACAGTATGCAAAAGGGATCAGTTAAAACGTTGTAGTATATATTATAAAGTTTTGGGTGTCTTAAGTGTTAGCAAGTGGTGGTATAAAACATGTACTTCCATATAGTCGAAATATGTACATAACATATATTTACGTGTGTGGTTAAATCTATTATGGCATTCAATCTTTAATGAAACACATGTAATTATAAGTATAAATTGCGACTATACAAAAACATACAAATTGTAAATTAACACTTATTAATTTCACTTAGGGTTATATTTAGTAACGTTGTTAGGAACTCTTATAGACTAAATATGGTCGACCAATCCTAAATGGTGCGAGTTAGAATATTGATTTGAATCTAGGGTCATCCCATTTATCAAAATAATGATGAACATATCCATTACCATTCTTACCAAAAATCCAATATGACAAGGTGGCCAACATCCCCAATGACACTCATCTTTCTCTACAATACTAGGGCCTCTAAGCGTCATTGCCAAGTCTTGTTCCTTCTCTTCGATGATACTTCCCTCCCTTTGGGTTTGCATTGATCTTACACCCACTTTTCACACAATATTAGTTAGTTTGCTATCATATTATGATAAATTTATAATCATGCATAAAGAAAAATAAAATAAAATAAAGTTCATTATTAAGCATCATTACAATTTACAATGTTTCAAAATCACAAATTAACATATGCAAGATCCACTTAGGGCATAATCCACAAAATCAATGTTAACTTTAAATAAACCAAAAATTGCTTAGGGCATAACCTACAAAACTATTTGGTCCAAATAAAACCATTTAGGGTACATTTTACAAAACCACTACTTAATATAAAGCTTAAACTATTTAGGGTGTGTGTTTAAAACCACTGTATAATGTAGAGAATCTTAGAGGAGTGTGATATACTTTCTCCCTTGTGAGTTGTTGAGCTGTCGTTTTGCACGATGCTTAACGATAGGAATTTTTTCAAACTCCTTTCTTGAAAAGTTAATCTAAAGATCAACTCCAAGGTTCTGGGTGATCTTGTGACCTACTGGAATTTGCTTAGTTGAAGATAAATGTGAATGTTCATGAGGAGACCTTTGCTGGTTCTGAAATGATTCGGATAAGATATAGAATTTGCTTACACAAGAAAGAAATATATTTTTTGTATTTTTTGTTTTTGATGAATGCAATCTAACAATGCAACTATATGAATTTCTAATTTAACCAAGGTAGTAAAGCAAATAACGAAAGTAAGGAAACAAGAAATTTAAGCAAATAACATGAAAAATAAATCCTAACAGACATAAGCTATGGTAACAACATGTTTGCGAGTTAAACCTTTGAAAAGATCGGTAGGTAACCAATGAAAATAGGAGCAACGCTTCCTTAATTCCACTAATGCAATCATCGATGGGAATTCAATAACCGTAAGATGTTTCACTTTTCATCAAATCACAAGGTCATTGAAAGCGTGCTCATGCGAGATGAAAAGTTATGCAGGAACAATACGATGATCTCTTCTTAAACTAAGTACATAAGTGGAATTAGTAGACCGGTAGCAAACACCAGAATTAAAAGATCGCACAACCAAAACAATTCAATAAAACTTTTGGCTCAATTACATCCCAGGAACATTCATTCACAAAAATAGAACACATTCAGGCAAGAATCAGTACACTCCAAATGCGAGCGCCAATAGTATATATTATTGCATTGAAATAATGGCAGCCATGAATACATATTACATTTTCGTATTTATAAGAAATTTTCTCCTAAATTTGTGTTGAGAGCGAGAGATATCTTTATGCAATCATATGCTTCTAAACTAATAAAACAAATCTAATTATGTACAAACTGACTATCTAATTGGTGCTAAGTAGGACTCCATCCATATTTATATCATTGATTGGATGCATGAGTCTTTACATGTCATAAAACAAAGAAAGCATGATAAAATATGAAAAAAAGCCTTTAGTTGATGTAGAAATATCTGGATGTGCAAAAAAAGGAGCTCCTTCTTCACTAGGCCTTTATAGGAGTTAAACTGCTGATAGAATGCATTTTCGATGCATGGAAAGCTCTAAATTTAGAACTGGTAGTTAATTGTTGGCACACCTCTAAATTCTTCAAAATCTTCCAGAACACTAATGAATAAGCGCATCTGCACACTTGGCACACCAACACACCTCAGAAGCAAGTTCCAAAAATTGCAAAATGTCACTAAATGTGAAAATTGAAATTCTAGCTTTTGGGTTTTGTTCCCTTTTATACTAGAGCTATGTCTGGGTATTTGCCCTTGAATTTTTTGATTATCTTAGTTACTTGAGCCGCATCTGGAAAATCTAAGGCTTCATATTTGTCTTTAACCTTCTGTCTGTAGTTTCCAACCTCGATACGAGTCTTAGCAAAATCTCCTAATTTCACATCCAGATCTAACAATGCCTCCTCTATTCTAAATGCTTGCCTAATGTCATCATCATTAGTAGCCTCTTCAAAAGTTTTTTCAGAATTTCTTGACTACTACCTCTACTGGTATTAATTTCTCTCATGTATCATCCTCAAAAATGTCTAAACAAGCATCACTATAATGCTTCTCAGCTTCCAAAATTTGCTCTTGGGCTTGATCCTTGAGCCTATGAATCTCCACATGTAATGTCTCCATTACTTTATTGCCATCCACAATCTTTTCAATCCAATCATCAATCTTGTCTAATTCCTCAGCTGTATATACATCCATTAACATTCGATTCCTTTGTCCTTTGATAAATTGAAGTGCTTACAAATCCTTGCCCTAGGTATGTATCTCATCCATCAGACCAAAATCTTGATTCAAAATGGCTACTAGCCTATCCACATTCTCCTGCATGATGTGTAACAACTTCAAGTTTCCTTGTATAATTTGTACACCCTTCTCCTCAAAACTTCTCGCCATTGCTGACAAGCTCTCAAGAATGGATCCAACTGTACCACACCCTTATCTCTTCTCTCGATTGTCGTGTTCAAGGTTTCCTTGGGGCTTGTGGGGTCTAAGGACCAACAACTTTGCTTAGATATCCTTTTAGGATTTCATTTTGTTGCCGAAGTGCTATTAATTCTGTGCCATCTTGTTCCAAGCTCCTGAATACTTCTTTGGTCCATGTTGTAACCATTAGTTTAGCAGTATCCAAGGTTGGTTTCCCAAGCATGACCTCCTTTATCTGATAACCCATTGGAGTAAATTCTTCAACATTTGAATGCAGAGGAGGGATAGCCACGTGAGCAAATAAGTCCTCGCTCTGATCACTCATGATAAAGGCTAATCCCTATGCATCCTTTGGTGGTGAATTAGGTTTCGTCAGCACTTCAATCAATTCCATTCTATCCTCCTCTTCAGTGGTGAATTGCTGCCTCTTATTTCTTATCATTTTCTTTCTCAGCCATCTTGGAATATGTTGTACTAGGGATTTGGCTTTTGAGGATGAAGGAGTTTGATATACTATGCCTTTTCCCTTATCTCCCCTCTTTGGAGTCCTCTCCTTTTGTACGAGATTTGCATCGGGCGTCTCTGTGTCTGTAGAGTCCACATTCCTTACCTCAATGTCTTGGGAAGTTTCCTAAGGCTGCTCACTTATCTGCCCTTCCTCTGACACTTCCTCGGTAGATGTTTATCACGGCTCTTCCTCTTGCTCTTTTTGGACTTATTCTGCTTCTATGCCTGGAGGAAGAGGGGTAGCCGATCCCTTATCTACACAAAATGTGATTTGCTTTGGGAATAATGGTGTCATGTCCAAAATATGAGGGCAAAAACACATGATTTTTTTTTAAAATAAAAAGATTAACAATTAAATACACAAAATTGATAAGTTTAAAATAGTTAAAACATAGGTATACTGAAGATGGGATAGGTTCTCCTGTCAAAACTCTCCATTTAGGTTTAAAAACAAGGTGTAAGAATTGATCATAAAATTAAAATTTCGTTAACAAATTGATCTTTTTAACAATATTAAAAGCAATTTAATCTTTAAAGTCTAAGCATTAACATATCTATAAATGGGCTCATATGCTTATATAACGAACGCACTCATAACATAGCTCACAACTAATTTAAAACATATTACATTAACCAATTAAGTATTATTAAGCAATATTATTCATGAATGATATATATATATATAAAATTTAATTTAATTTCAAACTATATATTATTTTAATTTACTTTTTCAATATTCCAATGTAAATCATCAATTTACTAAACATACTAGAAAACATCAATTAAACCCTAGACTAAAAATACTTCAATCTACGAGTTTATTCTATTGTAACATATTTAACTAACATAATAAAACAAAATAAAATCAAATAAATAAAAATAATAATCTAACTCATAAAACTAGAGAGCTTATTAAGATACTAACATTAGAATAAATATAAATAACAATATTGCTAATTAACATGTTAATTTACCTTACTACTATATATATAAAAAAAACACATAAAAAAAAAGAAATACTAACTATAAAAAACTAATTAATATTAAAAAAAAAAAAACTAAAAGTAAACTACAAAACAAAAATAAAACTAAAACACTAACTACATTTAAAATTAACTTAAACATATACTGAACTAAATTTAATACAACTAACCTACATAAAAACTAAACTAACATTCTAACAAAATTTAATTTTAAACCAACCTAAAATCTAACCCCAAAAACCCCCCACCTTCAACCAAGCGCTTTAAGAAGGACAACGTGTTGCCCAAGCCTGCCATTGCGCAGGTTTTGCCCCTCCTTAACCCCACATACATGCAAGGATAAAGGGATGGAGGCAAACATGCTAGCCAAGGTAAGGAAAAGGACTATGATAAAAAGGTTTGAGATAAGACCATTAACCTATTTACATACAAGCTGACCAAGCTTAAAACTTGTTGCGCCCAAAGTCTCCTTACTTTCCACGTGGCCCAAGGAAGTATACTATTTGCAGGCCAAGGAAGAATTTGAAATAAATAATGTCAGACAAGTCAAGATACGTGGGTACTTGCTTCCCAAACCTTCAATTCATGTGCCCACTAAAGGAGGAAGGTGATAAAGTAGTTATATCAAAAGTTTGTTTGGTAGAGGTAAGATATTAGTATTTAGGATATTTCTTTTTATATATTAATAGTATTGTTTATTTTTATTTTATTTTTGTTTCTTCTCATTTAAAGAATCAACATTAAAAAGGTTCAAAAGAATATTAACAACATCTTTTAGATGCTTTGTTGTAGGGAAGGAATTAAATCTTTCTCCCATACAAAAAGTAGTGAGCATTATGCTCTAGTAAGAGTAATTTTTTTTTTCAAGTCCTTATTTTTTCTAAGTATAGAATTTTACAAGCAATTTACTTTTATAACAAGGGGGTATATTTTTTTTTTGATGGGTTTAAAACATAGAGTTCAATAAATGGGTTATCACCATAATGTAAGATCAATTTTACCTCCTATTAAGCACGAAAATGAATCAAGTTCCCAACATAACATAATTTTTTCCTTGACATGTTTCAACTTGAAATTTGCATAATTGAACATCATCATCTTATCTCATTTTTGATATACATACATATAACTGAAAATACGAAAACTTCATAAGAAACGATAGTACTCAAACATTATTTTATTGACCACCTGATTCAAAGGCTTCACCGAGAAAGAACTAGGAAGAAAACCCGACATCGTTGCCACTACAACAAAAATTTTAAATACATTTTACACAGGATTTCAATCTCGAACATAACTGAATTTCAACAATCAATTTAAATTTCCTTCATGGCCCTTAACAAGGGACCCATTTCATTTTTGCAATACATTGCTGAGATCGTGGAGAGAACAAAATCTGACCAGGTGACAAACAAATATAACAAGGAGACAAAATCAGACATTCATTTCCATACCGGGTTTTCACAACAGGTTCGACATTGAACCAAAACTAGGGAGAAGGTGGATTTTTCCAACAGGAGATGTCAGACACCACCAAAACAAGTGCCCAATTGGGGCTATAACTCAAGAACTTCCATTCTTCCAATCTTACATGCCAAAACTCATATGTTGTTTATGCTGACAGGTAGGGGCCCATAAAACCCTACCCTCTCTCCCTCTTCTCGTCCTGAGAAGAGACTCTACATTGTTGGAGTCCAACTGAAGACCTTTCCTGGAAAAATGGCCACTTTTGCCCTATCTGAGGGTGAGTAATGCCAAAACACCCATAAAAGAAAACTTCAAACTTCAAAAACAAACACAAAGAAAAGACATTGAAGAAGACCTACTTTCAATCCCTCCCAACATACTCAACACACACACACACACATACCTAAACAATGAAACTGAAATATGAAGCACAACAAGAAACCAAAATGAGGTGAAGTATTCCTACCTTCAAGAAATCAGGTTATGGCAAATGAACAAGTTTGAGATGAGCTTGCTTTCCTCCCCTTCTCCTTCAATTCTGGAAATCCCTCTAAAACTAGAGGTTGGGTGAACAACCCAAACCTCCTCAAAATTGCCTCTAAATAAGATCCTAAACTCAACCACCTCAAACAAGCAATAACTTTGCCACTTGCCCAAAAGTTCTAGAGGCTTCTAACACAACTAGACCTAAGGCTAACCTCAAGGTGGAGTTAAGGTCATCCAACTTATGATGTGATCAATCAATTTTCACAACAAAGAAAAAATTGGATTTTTGAATGACCATACAAGTCAACAAAAGGGGCTAGGGGGGTGGAAAATGCCCCCAACCCATACCCATACCCCTTGGGTATTAAGATTTCATGATTTTAAGCCATAGGGATTAATTTGGGACCTAACAAATACTAGGAAAATTTGGACTACCGAACAATTTTCAAAATGCAGATTAAACACTAATCCGGATTAGGGGTAAATAATTTTGATTAAAAAGTGATTAGAAAAAAGGGCACTAACTTAGTCCGATTTAGGTCTATAGGTTACTCGGTTAACCCTAACTAGCATGCTAGAATGCATAAACAATTCATGAGTGTCAAGTGACAGCATCAAAACACTTGTTACAAAACATTAACATTTACTAATTACAGAAAGATACATTCATGCAACTCACGATGCAAATAAAATACAAAAAGCAGGGTTTTCACAAATGGTACATGGGGTTCAGTTTCATTTCTCCATTAGGTTTCTCAGCTAAGATGTCTTGCACACTCATTGCATACATCAATAGCTCAAGAAAATCACATGCATATATGTATATAACGTATTAGGGAAATCACATAAATTAAAACATCTAATTTTAAATAATTAATTGTTAATCTCGTTCTACTCATATACTTAATCATCAAAATTACATACTAAAGGTGCTAATTCTACATTCACTTACTTCATAAGTATACATGTTCATAAAGCATTAAATGATGAAATCAAATATCTGAAAGTAAAACATCACATAACATGAAATAATATAATATGTTCAATCATGAGTATCAAAATAATAAAATATCACTATGCTACGATGGGTCGGGGTGAGGCCTCACATCCTCCCCCACCAGGCATGAACTTCCTCCTGGAGTTCATAAAAAAGATAAGGGTACTAAGATCACATCCATGCTACATCCTCCCATGAAGCCGTGACCTCATTGTAACAATCCCACTGGACCCTAACCTAGTCTAGCTCTCGGCCTTGAAGAGCTAGTGTCTATCGGGCAATAATATGGATAAGCTCCAGCGCTAGCTTCCCGTCTGACTCCACCTGCAAAGCATCCCAATCTATAATATGAGACTCATCATAAATGTATCCTCTAAGTACTGCAATGTGAAACACATAGTGGATGCGTGATAGGCTAGGTGGCAAAGCTAAATAGTAAGCAACAGGTCCTATCCTCTATAGGATCTCGAATGGTCCAACGAACCAGGGTGCCAATTTAGAGCCCTTTCCGAATCGAATCAAACTCTTGTGCAGTCGAACCCTCAAGAAAGCTCTATCTCCAACCTGATACTCTCGATCTATCCTCTTCACATCTGCATACTTCTTCCTATCCCATGCCTCTCTTAGGAACTGTCTAATCAGGGTCACCTGTTGTTCCATCTCCTTTACTAACTGGGGACCAATAGATACTCGATCCTCGATCCTCGATCCTATCCCAACTCAAGGGCGTCCTGCATGGTCTTCCATACAAGGCCTCATAAGGCGACATACCTATGGAAGAATGGTGCCCATTGTTATAGGCAAACTCAACAAGATGTAGGTATTCCTCCCATTTGACCTGATGGTCCATCATGTACATACATAGCATGTCCTCCAAAACCTGATTCACTCGCTTAGTCTGACCATCGATCTGAGGATGGTATGCTATATTGAAATTGAGCCTAGTGCCCAAAGTTGCTTGCAGATCTCTCCAGAACGATGAAGTGAACAGTGAGTCTCTATCAGAGATGATCTTACGGGGAACACCATGAAGTCTAAAAATGTCCCACAAGAACACCTGAGCTATGTCTTGTGCTGTGTATGTAGTATGTACAGGTGAGAAGTGGGCAACCTTGGTCAACATGTCAACTGTCACCAAAATGGCATCACGGTGGCGAGATGACATGGGGAGACCAACAATAAAATCCATGGATATAGCATCCCACTTCCACTCTGCAATCTCAGGAGGCTGAAGAAGCCCACCGGGATGACGATGCTCTGCCTTCATCCTCTAACTCTCATGCCCGGCCAGTGATACAATGGTCTCAAATCTGCATGCAACTTCTTAACACTGGGGTGCGCTACATAAGGTGCTCTGTAAGCCTCAAGTACAATGAGCTTGTGCAAACCCCCAATCGAAGGTACATACATACATCCTCTATGATGCAAGAGTCCATTGGACTTTAAGGAATACTCTTAATACTTCCCTTCCAAGGGTCTCTGAGAATGCACTATTTGACTAACTTCTGCATAAAGCTCATCTGCTGGTAAGTGCTGAAGGATCCTCTCTCTCAAGTCAGTGCAAGTAGTCACTAATAAAAGCTCATGGCACCTTCTACTTAAGGCATCTACAACCATATTCTCTTTTCCCTTGATTTAATGAACATCAAAGTCATACTCACAAAGAAACTCCATCCACCTTCTTTGCCTAGCATTAAGGTTCGGCTGAGAAAATATGTACTGCAAGCTCTGGTGCTTAGAATGAAGCTCAAATCTATGACCTAGAAGGAAGTGTCACCACCTCACCAAGGCATGAACCACTGCCACAAGTTTTAGATCATGAGTAGGATAATTGAGTTCATGAGTCTTCAACTTCGTAGACTCAAAGGAAATAGGTCATCCATCCTGCATAAGGATCATCTAAAGATGCATCGGTGCACACCACAAAATCCGTAGAAGGATCTGGTACTACAAGAATGGGTGCACTCGTGAGGGCTCTCTTGAGTTCTTGAAAAGCTCTATCACACTTCTCTGTCCACTCATACTTGTTCCCCTTTTTCTAAAGAGATGTGATAGGGTGTGCCAATCTAGAGAATCCTGCAATGAAGCGTTGGTAATATCCTACTAGTCCCATAAAGCTCCTCACTTCAGTGACACTGGTGGGTGCTGGCCAATCCATGATGGCCCTAATCTTCGATGGGTCTACTAAGACACCATCGCCTAATATGACATGACCCAAATAATGTATCTCAGGCCTATAGAACACACACTTCGACAAGCTGCCAAACAATTGATTCTCTCTCAACTTTTGCAATACTTGTCTTAGGTGCTCCTCATGCCGTTTCTCATCACGAGAATAAATCAAAATGTCATCAAGGAAAACAACCACAAACTTATCCAAAAAGGTACGAAATACTCCATTCATGAGGCTCATGAATACAGCTAGAGCATTCATGAGGCCAAATGGTACCACGGTGAACTTGTACTGACCATACCTCGTACGAAAAGCAGTTTTGGGGATATCACTATGCACAATCCTTAATTGATGATAACCTAACTTCAGATCAATCTTTGAAAATACCTGGTCACCCTACAACTGGTCAAAGAGATCATCGATTCTGGGAAGAGGATATTGGTTCTTGATGGTGACTTTGTTCAATTGTCGATAATCAATACACAACCTAAGTGACCCATCCTTCTTCTTTATGAAGATCACTTGTGCACCCCAAGGTGACACACTAGGTCGAATATGCTCCTTCTCTAAGAGTTCCTCCAACTGAGTCTTTAGTTCATTGAGCTCATGAGTGGTCATCTTGTATGGTGCTCTCGAAACTGGCTCGACTCCTAGCACAAGATCTATATGAAAGTCCATTGCTCTAGGTGGAGGCATACTAGGGAGCTCCGAAGGAAACACATTTGCAAACTCTTATAGGATTGGAAATTTATCGAGGGATGGCTCCCCCTCTGAATATTCCTCTCTGTCACTAATGGTGATAGCGAACAACTGACAACCCTTTCGCATGCACCATCTAAGATGCATAGCAGAAATCATACGAAGGGATACTAGTCTCTTCACTTCGAAGATCTCTCTAGAGATACCATCTTCATCCACACATTCCACCCTCTTTTTTTGACAATCCATCTTGGCGCTGTGGGCATAAA
Organism: Cupressus sempervirens; assembly: GCA_028749045.1. Classification (NCBI taxonomy): domain Eukaryota; kingdom Viridiplantae; phylum Streptophyta; class Pinopsida; order Cupressales; family Cupressaceae; genus Cupressus; species Cupressus sempervirens. Next base: position 414,620,051 of record CM053784.1, read on the forward strand.
GCCAATCCATGCTAAGAAAAACATCGTAAGAACCTAGAGGGGTAATGCATAGATTAGACATCCTAGACATGTCTCCAATATGCATCTGGAAATTATGCACCATGGAACTAAATGACACTCTGGCTCCTGAGGCTAACTCTACTTCCCAAGTGACATCCTGCCTAACTACCACTAGCCTGCAATGCTCCACTACAAATGGAGATATAAAAGAGTCAGTAGCTCCAGAATCAATTAAAATTGCAACCATACGACCCTGTATAATACCTGTAGCCTCGATAACTGTGGCCTGATGCTCAGCCTGGCAGTTGTCAACCACTGCAAAAACTCTATGGGATCTGCCCATGTCTCCAATTGTCGGCTCTAAAAAAGCCCCTCTTTGACCACTGGATGACTATCCTTGCAGACACTCTCTAGCTATATGGTCCATGCCACCATAAGTGTAGCATGGTCCTTGGGTATAAGATTGTGCACCCTGTGATCCAGACTGCTGTGGGCCTCCTGACCTGCTAGATCCATTGTATCCACCCTTGGAAGACTATTGAGTCTTCACTGACTGAGATTGTGGGATCTGTACTTTTTGATCTTGCTTGGGACCCTGCGACTGCCACTGCTTGGGCTTGGAGCCTTGATAACCCTGTGAGGGTTTCTACTGCTGTTGCTGCTGAGACTGTCGGCCCTTAGAGGACCCTGCTATATAGTTTCGATTCCCTTTCCAAGGGGGTTTTTGCTGGGTGGAGTTTCAGTTCTAAGACCGATCCCGTGACTCCTGTTTACCCCAAGTATCCTCAGCAACTAGTGCTATCTCAACTACATGTCTGAAGGTGGTAGGGAAGGCCAAACGGACTGGACCCTGGAGTGAAAAATTTAGGCCCATGATGAAGCGATGTACTCGTAGTTTCTCGTCCTTCATGTATTCAACATAAGGAAGGAGCTCGAGAAACCTACTCTCGTACTGAGCTACTGTGAGACGCCTCTGGTATAGAGAATGAAACTCCTCTATCTACTTCTATCTGAAGTGCTCTGACAGGTACCTCTCTCAGAATCTCTCTAAGAATGACTCCCATGTGAGGGTATCCATCCTCACTCCTCCTATAGTCTCCTCTTGATGCCACCAATTGGAGGCATCTCCTCTCAGCTGATGGACTGCTAGACGTGCCTTTAGATTACTCCCATAAGGACATAATCCAAAGCACCGCTATAGGCTCTGTAACTAGGCCTCTGCTACTATTCCCTCAGTGGAACCGATAAAGAATGGTGGCCCGAGTCGTATCAACTCCTTGATATCATCTCCTATATGTCTAGGAGGCCTGTCAAGTGGTGGTCCTCTCTAATGTATAGACTCACCCTTGTGCTCTCCTTGTCCCTTTGCCTACCTCGGTGGGGGACTCCTACTCCTCTCTCTGTCTCCTTTTGGTCCCTCTACTTCCACTACAAGAATCTGCTACTCTGGTTGTACTACAGGTAGTACCCTTTGCTAGACTACACCAATCAATGTATGAAGGACATCCAAAATGTCCTGATTCGGGTTCAGTGGTGGTGGTGGTCAATCCTATTGGCCTGCTCTACCACCTCTCACCCTACAACCTTTGCCTCGTCGGTTGCTTTGTGTAATGGGAGGCATCCTACACAATTTAACGTTTAGTTTATGTTTTAAAAGCACAATGGTTTAAGGTTCCTAGTGTTGAAACATGGGCTCTGATACCAAAATGTCATGCCCAAAATACGAGGGCAAAAACACACGATTTTTTTAAATAAAAAAAAGATTAACAATTAAATACGCAAAATTGATAAGTTTAAAACACATAAAAAATAGGTATACTAAAGACGGGATAGGTTCTCCTATCAAAACTTGACTCTCCATTTAGGTTTAAAAACAAGGTGTAAGAATCTATCATAAAATTAAAATTTTGTTAACAAATCGATCTTTTTAACAATATTAAAAGCAATTTAATCTTTAAAGTCTAAGCATTAATATATCTATAAATGGGCTCATATGCTTATATAACAAACTCACTCATAACATAGCTCACAACTAATTTAAAACATATTACATGAACCAATTAAGTATTATTAAGCAATATTATTCATGAAAGATATATATATATATATATATATATATATATAATTTAATTTAAAAAAACATATTATTTTAATTTACTTTTTCAATATTCCAATGTAAATCATCAATTTACTAAACATACTAAAAAACATCAATTAAACCCTAAACTGAAAATACTTCAATCTACGAGTCTATTCTATCGTAACATATTTAACTAACATAATAAAACAAAATAAAATCAAATAAATAAAAATAATAATCTAACTCATAAAACTAGAGAGAATATTAAGATACTAACATTAAAATAAATATAAATAACAATATTGCTAATTAACATGTTAATTTACCTTACTACTATATATAAAAAGAAAACACATTAAAAAAAAGAAATACTAACTATAGAAAACTAATTAATATTTAAAAAAAAAACTAAAAGTAAACTACAAAACAAAAATAAAACTAAAACACTAACTACATTTAAAATTAACTTAAACATATACTAAACTAAATTTAATACAACTAACCTACATAAAAACTAAACTAACATTCTAACAAAATTTAATTAACCCCCCCCCACCTTCAACCAAGCACTTTTAAGAAGGACAATGCGCTGCCCAAGCTTGCCATTGCGCAGGTTATGCCCCTCCTTAACCCCACGTACATGCAAGGATAAAGGGATGGAGGAAAACACACTGGCCAAGGTAAGGAAAAGGACTATGATAAAAAGGTTTGAGATAAGACGATGAACCTATTTACATACAAGCTGCCCAAGCTTAAAACTTGCTGCGCCCAAAGTCTCCTTACTTTCCACGTGGCCCAAGGAAGTATACTATTCGCAGGCCAAGGAATAATTTGAAATAAATAATGTTAGACAAGTCAAGATACGTGGGTACTTGCTTCCCAAACCTTAAATTCATGCACCCACTAAAGGAGGAAGGTGATAAAGTAGTTATATCAAAAGTTTGTTTGGTAGAGGTAAGATATTAGTATTTAGGATATTTCTTTTTATATATTAATAGTATTGTTTATTTTTATTTTATTTTTGTTTCTTCTCATTTAAAGAATCAATATTAAAAAGGTTCAAAAGAATATTAACAACATCTTTTAGATGCTTTGTTGTAGGGAAGGCATTAAATCTTTCTCCCATACAAAAAGTGGTGAGCATTATGCTCTAGTAAGAGTAAATTTTTTTTTCAAGTCCTTATTTTGTCGCAATTTACTTTTATAACAAGGGGGTATATATATATTTTTTGATGGGTTTAAAACATAGAGTTCAATAAATAGGTTATCACCATAATGTAAGAGCAATTTTACCTCCTATTAAGCACAAAAATGAATCAAGTTCCCAACATAACATAATTTTTGCCTTAACATGTTTGAACTTGAAATTTGCATAATTGAACATCATCATCATATCTCATTTTTGATATACGTACATATAACTTAAAATACGAAAACCTCATAAGAAATGATATTACTCAAACATTATTTTATTGACCACCTGATTCAAAGGCTCCACCGAGAAAGAACCAGGAAGAAAACCTGACATCATTGCCACTACAACAAAAAGTCTAAATACATTTTACACAGGATTTCAATCTCAAACATAACTGAATTTCAACAATCAATTTAAATTTCCTTCATGGCCCTTAACAAGGGATGCATTTCATTTTATGCAATACATTGCTGAGATCATGGAGAGAACAAAAACTGACCAGGTGACAAACAAATATAAGGAGACAAAATTAGACATTCATTTCCATACCAAGTTTTCACAACAGGTTCGAAATTAAACCAAAACTAGGGAGAAGGTGGATTTTTCTAATAGGAGATGTCAAACACAACACCAAAACAGGTGCCCAATTGGGGCTATAACTCAAGAACTTCCATTCTTCCATTCTTACATGCTAAAAATCATACGTGGTTTGTGCTGACAGGTAGGGGCCCATAACACCCTACCCTCTCTCCCTCTTCTCGTGCTGAGAAGAGACTCTACATTGTTGAGTCCAACTGAAGACCTTTCCCCAAAAATGGCCACTTCTTCCCTATTCGAGGGTGAGTAATGCCAAAACACCCATAAAAGAAAACTTCAAAATTAAAAAACAAACACAAAGAAAAGACATTGAAGAAGACTTGTTTTCAATCCCTCCCAACATACTCAACACACACACATACATACCTAAACAATGAAACTGAAATATGAAGCACAACAAGAAACCAAAATGAGGTGAAGTATTCCTACCTTCAAGAAATTAGGTTATGGAAAATGAACAAGTTTGAGATGAGCTTGCTTTCCTCCCCTTCTCCTTCATTTTTGAAAATCCATCTAAAACTAGAGGTTGGGTGAACAACCCAAACCTCCTCAAAATTGCCTCTAAATAAGATCCTAAACTCAACCACCTCAAACAAGCAATAATTTTGCCACTTGCCCAAAAGTTCTAGAAGCTTCTAACACAACTAGACCTAAGGCTAACCTCAAGGTGGAGTTAAGGTCATCCAACTTATGATGGGACCAATCAATTTTCGCAACAAAGCAAAAATTGGATTTTTGAATGATCATAAAAGTGAACAAAAGGGGCTAGGGGGGTGGAAAATGCCCCCAACCCATACCCATACCCCTTGGGTATTAAGATTTCATGATTTTCAGCCTTAGGGATTAATTTGGGACCTAACAAATACTAGGAAAATTTGGACTATCTAACAACCTTCAAAATGCAGATTAAACACTATTCCATATTAGGGGTAAATATTTTTTTATTAAAAACTAATTAGCAAAAAAGGCACTAACTTAGTCCGACTTAGGTCTATAGGTTAGTCGGTTAACCCTAACTAGCATGCTAGAATGCATAAACAATTCATGAGTGTCAAGTAAGACCATCAAAACACTTGTTACGAAACACTAACATTTACTGATTACAGAAGATACATTCATGCAGCTCATGATGCAAATAAAATACAAACAACAAGGTTTCCACAAATGGTACATGGGGTTTAGTTTCGTTTCTCCATTAGGTTTCTCGACTAAGATGTCCTGCACACTCATTGCATACATCAATAGCTCAAGAAAATCACATGCATATATGTATATAATGTATTAGAGAAATCACATAAATTAAAACATCCAATTTTAAATAATCAATTGTTAGTCTCGTTCTACCCATATACTTAATCATCAAAATTACAAACTCAAGGTGCTAATTCTGCATTCACTTACTTCATCAGTATACATGTTCATAAAGCATTAAATGACGAAATCAAATATCTGAAAGTAAAACATCACACAACATGAAATAATATAATATGTTTAATGTATCCGATAGTGTCTCGACATATGGATTCATGAGTATCAAAATAATAAAATATCACTATGCTACGATTGGTCGGGGCGAGGCCTCACAAATGGTGCTACCTCAAGTCCTTGTGCTTCGGGTGGCTGCTGACTCCAATCCTCTTGTTGAGGTTGATTGGTTGGACTATCTCTTATCTTATTTCCAACCAATTCGATACCCACAGGTATGAAATCAATATCTGACATCTGAAAGACATCAGTGCCCTCCACATCCTGCTCATCTATCCACTGTTGCATTTCATCTTTTGAGGTTGTAGTTTGGATGGATTCCTCAAGGATAGATGATGGTGTGATTGTGGAGCTTCTTCTCCTTTCTGAATTTGTAGCTCTTGTGAGTCAAGGCCTTCAGTTCAAAGGTAGATTGCCCTCTTCATCCTTATCATCCTCTTCTTCTTCTTCTTCAGGGATTGGTTCGGGGGTTGATGGGAAAGGGATCACTCTCCTAATAATTTTCTCTCTCCTTTTGACTAGAGTCTTGATCTTTCTTTTCTTAGGAGTAGAAGGGGAGGCTTGTACCTCTTGTGAAGGCACTTCTTTTACTTCAATTTCCACTTCTCCTTGGCCTTGTTCAGCCGGTGACACTTGAGGATCATTTTGAGCTAGTGCAACTTTGACATTCTTTGATCCTTACACATTTTCCTCTCCTTGCTATGGAGGTTCCTAAGTCGCTTCCTCTTCTTTCTCTGCTTGTTGAGGAGAATTCCTCTTCCTTTTGTCTTTACCTTTACCTTTCTAAGCTTGATAATACCCAACTGGTCTATCAAGTTGGTGCACTATTTATGGTCTTATTGGTGACTTGGCTATAAATGTAGGCACTATGACTTCTGCTCCTCAACCTTTAGCTGGGCGGGCTTCAACATGGAAGACCACTATTTTAGGGATCAAGTTTGAAAGGTCTCTTAATCCAATTGTTTTTCAATTTGATGATGTGTTTTTCCCTGTGATTAATGTTCGAGTTCTCTTCTTTGTCAATCTCGACAGTCATTATAGGTCTATCACCAATCTTATCTCGATTGAACAATGGATCAAGAAGATCTTTTGTATCTTGTTGTACAATCTTCAATGGAATCTTGATCTTCAAAGAACTCTCTAATAGATATAGAGTCATCCTACAATAGTCCCTTATGCAGACATTATAGTCATTTGTTGCATTCATCTAGTGATCTTCAAGGGCATCTTTATGCTGAAATGTTTTACTCTCTAAGTATTGCACTCTCCTGATGTTATCAAAATAGGGCCGAGGGGAATTATACTCATCCAAGGGATATTGATCCCATTCACACTCAAAAGATGGAATGTCTTGCCTCCAATCCACCCTGAAAGGTCCTATAGTCATAGGCCATATCCAACATATTTTGTGTTGCTTTCTAACTCTGTCATATGCAGACAAGAGTTGTCGAGAGATCTCCAGGAGAATAAGTTTGTCATTAGGATACTTAGGGAGCTTCTTAGGGTTGATAGTTGTACCCACTACCCTCAAATATGTAAATCTTCAAAATTGGATATAGTAAGCTCTGATTTCTGACATCTTTGCAGTTGCCTCTACTGATATCCTCTTCGCATAAATCCCCTCTATAAATTGGAAAATTGCAAATATGAAAGCATCATTTACAATCCTATATTCCTTGCTTTGCTCTGAAAGCTTCTTCTTTACCAGCTGAGGATATACAATGTAAAGCCATGCGTTTGCATGCTGCATGTTACCCTTCTTATAGAGCCTAGGGTAATTTGGTGCCCTTGCAACTAACAAGTACACCAAGTATGATGTCATGTAAAACCTTCTGTTATTCTTCACTACCACTAGCTACTCACCCAAGTTCTCGCTAAGAATGGAGGCCCAATCAAGTGGCATCTTTGACGTCTTGATGGTCTAGATAAAATGCACAATCCAGATGTTCAAATGCCCCAATGCTAGCAAACCCATGACTCTACTCAATAATATGATCGAATATCTAATGCCTTCCTTCATGTACCCTCGTGTCATATCCACTTTTCCTACCTTCTGCCCTATTGGAGTCTTCTCAATGAGGTATGACAAATGCATGATTTCAAAGGCTTCCTCAGGTGGTAGGTTAATCTGATAAATTGATTTGCCCTTGGTAGATGGAACACCTTCTCTATATTGTTAGGTCAGAGATCCAAGACGATCTCTCCAATTATTCTTTTCATGACCCTTTCTTCAGGAACATATTTCTCTGCTGGTGTCATCACCAATTCTGAGGACTGCATTGAAATTGGGTGTGATGCTACATTAACTAGTCTAGATCTTATCAACGCAGAAACCATTAGAGATCTTCTTCGGAACACCATGAAGTTCAAATATTTCTTGAACAAATTTATGGGATATTGCCACTGCCATTTGTAAGATTACTAGACCTGAAGTGTGATACTTTTGTGAGTTTATCTACCGCCACCAAGATAGCATTGTGCTTATTCTGTGACATGGGTAGTCCTTGGACAAACTTCATACTAAGCACCTGCCACTTCCATTCTAGAACAAAGTGGGGATATAACAGTTTTGCAGGGTGTTGGTGCTCAAATTTAACTATCCGACACTTGAGACAATTAGCAACAAACATAGCTGCATCTCTTTTCATAGCCTTCCAAAAGTACAGGGGTCTATGATCAACTATGAGTTTGGCTACTCTAGGATGTCCAAAGTAGGGAGCAGAGTGAATTTTCTTCCAAACCACATTTCTTAGTTATGATGAGTCCTAAATGTACATCCTTTCTTCAAATCTAAGCAAACCATCTTGTTCAACTATGAACCCATCATATATATGGTCTATAGGGTTGATTTGTAGTGCTTCCCTAACTTGCTTATAAATTTTTTCACCTTGAGAAGCTTGAAGAACTTCTTGTCGAGTGATCCCACAATAATGGGTTCCACTTTTTGACCAATTTTGACACTGAAATCAATATTTTTGCAACAAACGTCACGTTCAAGTGACTATATCTCCAAAACTATAAATAATTTCAAGATGACATAAACTAGTGATTTTGAGTGCTTTATTCCTACTTTGTAACCATATTTTTTAATCTAAAAAAAATTTATTTATGTCAATTTTTTTTATCTCCTCCGAAAAGTGGTACATAATAAAATTCAATATTTTAAAAAGTGACAGTCCGTTTGACACACATAACTTTTTTTCTAGAAATGATAATGAAGTAATTCTTTCGACGTTAGCTAGTAAAATCAATCTCTAGAGGATGCATTTGGTTTGATTTATTTTGGTTGAATATTGTATAGTTTATGAAGTTTTGAAGTGACATCAATCATAATTTAGACATATGTTCCATTTGACACAGATAATTTGAAGTCAATTTATCATAAACCATTTTTTTTTTGAATAGAAAGCTATCTCAATAACCCAATTCCTCCATATTTTTCAAAATTTTTTTGACCTAGTTTACTAATTTTCCCGAGGTGTCAAAGTAGGTTGATGTTTAATCGGTAATGAACCTATAATGAGTTAAAATCATATTTGAAAGTCTTAATGATTAAATTATGTATTAAAATTATAGTCGTAGGAAAGCTTGCTCTGAGCAGCACATTTTGACATTTTTTATTTTACAGTAGGAGATCATTCTTCTGCAATTATGGAAGTCAAAAGAGAAAAAAAAAAAAAATCTGAAATGTAGGTGAATTTTTTTGTGATTTTGTATGTTCACGCGAACATGCGCCATCAAATTTTGTGGTTGCCGAAAAGATTTGGGCATATGTTCGCCCAAACATATGTAATTCAACGTGTTCGTGCGAACACTCAAAAAAATCCAAAAAAGTTGCCATTTGTATAACTATCTGCCATCAACCTGACCTACATGCATTGTTTGTCTTTGCCATGAATTTCATTCGCAAAATCGAAAGCATCAATTTGGTAAAAATATTGTACATTTAAATTATTTATTTATTTATTTCATTAGTGAAGTTTTTTGACAGATGCATTGAAGTTAAATTAAAAATTAGTAACATATTAATGGTGTTAAAAAATTTATATTCTTATTGTGTTACTAATGGTCTCCTTGCAGCATGTGGCAATCGTGGAATAAAGACATGATCGTAACAAACAACTAATGCTTGTTTTGTAGGACATTGTCAAAGACCATTGTGTGTGGATTTATTAGATTAAATAACACTTCGTTTGGTGATGAAATTTTTATTTTCTATCTGGTGTGTCTACAGTGTTTAAATCCCTAAGAGTTGCATTGGACGTATCCTCTCCCCTCGCCATTCATGGATCTTGGGTGTAAGAGAAATCCATGTAACTTTTATAGGAGGCCTGCCTTGGACCAAGATACTTGATATTGGGTATGCTAGGGGACGATCTCAGAGCAGTAACGGGCCAAAAGCTAGGTCAACGTTCTAGCCGCTATATAAAACTCGATTATAGTGAAAGTCATGTCAGCGGTATTGCTAAGTGATAGCTCTCCTCCAGTACCCTTATGGTGCGTCAAACCCCGATTCTCGAGGCTGGGAGACCTTTTGAGGAAGTTTATCACTCACTTGTTGAACGAAATGCCCTTACTAAAAACCATCTTTTAGTGGCCAAAATCCTTTCTATCCACTGGCTCAAGGGGTCACCCATGCCCATGAAGACATCCTACATTCTCGTAGTCCTTAGTAGAGACAACAGTCCCTTGGGAAGTCATGCCCCTTGAGATGCGGATCTTGGTAGCCCCAAGAAGTGAGTGCGTTGCAAGGGGGAGCCTGTGGTGCCAAGGTCCTAAGTTGTCTGCTCTGGATAAGCATGGTTGAACTTTGGTTCAAGTAGGAATTCAATGGATACAGTCCTAAAGCCTAGGTTGTGGTGTGATTGTTCACTTTTAACAATAGCAATTCTTGTCTTAATGTGTCTTGCGTATGTGTAAACATAATCAAGATAAAAGCTAACATTCAAATTTACACCTTGGAAACTTGCAAAACCTTGTCAAAACATCAAACATTGTCAAAACCTTGTCAAGATTTCACCTAAGTTCAAAAAACTTTATGTATACCTCTATCATTAGCATAATCATATTCCTAAATGTCATTTTTGACTTACCCTAGTGGTATATCCCCCTCATATTGCATTGTGCAAACCCTAACATCATTTTCACTATCAAACCCTATCAAATTGTTCATCAACCAATTTGTCTTCTTGATCACCTATCCTCATTTTACATTGCCTAAACGTCATTATCAACCCTAGGAAACCATCCCTTGCATAGTCCACTTTGCGTACACCTACCTTTAGCATCTTTACCAAGTCCAAAACATAACCCTAACTTTCATTTTGCATATCATAATCTTCATCTTGGATACCTTCAAAACGACACCTTGCATTTGCACTTGCATAACATCCCTAGGACATTTGCACTTTGCATATCAAAACCCTATGTCATTTAGCATTTCCTCACATTGCATAACATCTCTAAACACTTAAAAATCTCAAAAACACTCATATCTTGCATACCCACATCTTAATCATCAAGTTTTGACCTCTTTTACCAACTGCACTTCATGGGCAAAGTTGGTAGTTTCAGGGCACAGTTGGTAGTTTTAGGGTGCACTTGGTAATTAGGTGTTTCATTCTAGGTTCAAGAACCCTAATCTGAACTTTCACACCTTGCATTGCATCCCAAGACCTTAGGAAACACTCTAAATTATTCAAAACACTCAAAATTTGCATTTTAGGCACCCTGCAACTCTATTTTACCAACTGCAACCTTTTTTTATCAACTGCACACTTCAAGTGCGCAGTTGGTAGTCTAGGTACGCACTTGAGAGGCATAAAGTTCATTTAAGTTTCCCTCCACTGCATCTGCATTTTGAGGTATCATGCCAACACTCACTAGGACACAACCTTTGGAGTTATCAAATGCAATAATGGCACCTATAAGGTCTCATCAAGAATCAACCATCGAAATCATCTAAGGTACATTTGAACACATTAATGTTAATCCCTTGTTTGACGAGATACCACCAATTCCTAAATATCCCAAAAGGACGTTAAGACTTGATTTTAGGACTCACATCATTTGGAGCTACATCATTTGGAGAAGAAAGAAGGACATGAGAGCTACAAACGAAAGAGAGGATTTATAACATTATGTTTGCTTCTTTTGATAGCCGATGCCATTTTCTTTTATGCAACAATTTATTCTTGAAAAAATAGATTGATATATTTTCATAAAATGAAAAGCAATTTATTTTTTAGGAGAAACATTCTAGTATTCATACCAAGTTATTTGTTTGTGATTCAATGATGGCTTAAGAAGGATTTGTTGCATTGCCACTTGTAAAGAATGCGACTCACAAATTTTAGTCATATTATAATGAAGAATATTTATGCTTTGTTGCAGATGACTACATTCTATTGATTTCTATCAAACAATTTAAAAGTACCAACAATGATAGACAAATCTATACAATAATTTTTTTATCTGGTTATTGTGCAAAATTTATCTTGAGGCAAGGGATAAATTATTATTATTATTTATTTTATAATGGGAAACAAGAAAGGAAGGCAGAACAAATATGCAAGAAAAAGATCTGATGAAGCAGAACAAAGAAATATTCAGAAGACTGTGGCATGTTATCATCGAATTAAACAAGGTGAAGGAAATGTTGAAGAAGGCTCAACAGAAGTAGAAGTAGTGCATATGGGAGAGAGGTCAGGAACACTCCCTACAAAATCTCAAACAATGAATGTTGAAGAAGGTTCAAGATCAGTCCCTACAAAGGTTCAAATAACAGAAGTCGGAGAAGGGTCAGAATCTTTCCCTGTTGAATCTCAAACAATGGATGTTGGAAAAGGCTCAAGATCGGTCCCTATAGAAATTCTAGTAACAGAAATCAGAGAAGGGTCGAGATCAGGTGCAGGAACTGGTATGAATGAACTCTTAAATATTGTCCAATCTGTAAAGTATGGTATTTCTCATAAGAATTTAGATCATTTACTTAAAATGGATGTAGATAAATTGAGAAAACTTGTAGCTAGTGTTCAACCATTAAGTTTTTCCAAGAGAAGGTCAGTGAAGAAGAAGATAAGAGAAATTATGACTCAATTTGATAATACTGAAACACTTGAACAAGCTCAGTTGCTTTCACTTTTGCTTACACAAAAAAAGTTGCAAGAGGAATTGAAATTGTTAGGTGTAAACACTACATCAAAGAAGAGAAGATTTTCTAGCATGCAAACTGATTTGATTGAAAATGTTAAACAAGGTTTGAGAAACATAGGAAAACACTCTTGAACTAAAGATAAGTCTCTAGCAAGAAAAGTGATGTTGATGTCTGTTGTAAGTAAAAATATGTCTCAAAATAGACAAATATCTTCAATTTTGTCTGAAATGGGTTTTAGTAGGAAAACAATGAGACAATATGTTAAGAGAAGATTAATTGTGGATGACAGTACTATGGAGGGCAACTAGGCAATCATGTGTAGAGCACCTCGTTCTGATAGAATTGAAGAGTTATTAAAAAATTTAGTCATATCATTTTGGATTGATAACACTCATCCTTCATCAAATAGTAGAGATGTTATCAGGCATAAGATTGCACCTGGTCAATATGAACATCATACAAAACATTGGTTGGACACAACACAGCACGAGTTATATGTGTCGTTTTGTAATGAACATCCTAATGTAAAAGTTGGGCAAACATTGTTTGAAAAATTGAAGCCATACTTTGTGAGGTCAAACAAAGTGTTTGAAACTTGTTGTTGTCATCATCATATTGAGTGTGATCTCCACTATTAGGTATTTCGAAAGTTTATAGAAGAAACATATGGTTTTCATGCTGCTCCTCCTAGTAGGAGAAGTGAGTTTATATCATCCATTTTGTGTGACAACATAGATGATCCAACTGGTAAAATAAATTGCATCAAAGGATTATGTGAAACATGTTGTGAATTGGCTCTATTTCCTTTGAAAACTAAAAATATTGATGTAACAAAAATATTAAATTGCAAAAGTTACAAGTATGTCAAGAATGAAACAAAGTTGGGGAAAGAAACAAAAAGGTTGGAATATGTTGAAGAGGAGTTTCCTGTTCTAACATTTATGGACAGATTTAAGAAATTGATTCAACCTTATATTTGTCATGCATTTTTTGCAAAGTGGCAAGCACAACAGTTTCAAACTCTGAGAGATAATTTTCCACTTGGAACAATTGTATCAGTTGTTGATTTTGCAGAGAACTATTCATTTGTTCATCATAAAGCAATTCAATCAGATTATTACTTTAATAAGTAGGTCACTATTATGGTACATGTTTTTTATAGACATGCACAGTTAGATTTGGATGGTGTTCAGAGTGCAGTTCAAGCACGAGTAATTATAAAGGAATATCATTTTTATATAAGTGATGATAAAGAACATGACATTCACTATGTAGAACATTGCTTCAATATGTTCTTTTCTTATTTGAAAGAAAGAAACATAAATGTTGATAAACATTATGTTTGGTCTGATGGATGTGCCGCATAGTTTAAATCATCTAGACCATTTTATGCATTGTGTAGATATCATCGCAATGAGAATACAAAACACATATGGAATTTCTTTGAGAGTGGCCATGGAAAAGGTGAACATGATGGTGCTGGAGCTTGCATCAAACGTGCTTTGCGAAAGTATCAAATGAATTATCAGGGAGTTCGTGTAAATGATGCACATGATGTTGTTGAATGGTGTAAGACTCATTTTTCATTAGATGAGGTCGGGACATCATGAACAATGAGTCGACAGGCACCATATAGAGTCTCTTGGGAGATAACAGGTATGGATGTGTACGTTTGTTTAACTTTTATGCAATTAAATTATAAAATTTTATTGTTAAGTTTTATTTTTGAATTCGTTGAAGTTAAAATTTAATTTTTCTATATTTTCAATTTAACGAACTTTCAGGTGTCAATAGAAAAAACATGCATGGTTGCAAGAGGATAGAAAAGACACGTTCCTTACATTCAGTCATGAGTACAGATAATTGCAATTGGACATTGAAGACAAGAGAATACTCATGTTTTTGTGACAGTTGCATTGATGAAAACTATGAAGAATGCATCAATCAGACACATGGATATACAGGTGCATGGATTTCAGTACCACTTGATGTTACCGATACATTTGATAAAGAAGATGAAAATTTTGATGATATTCCATTGATTTCTGATGATTATAATCATATCTCTGGATTGGTAAAAGTGGGTGAGTATCATAAAAATTAATCTCAAATTTTTATTTAATTATCAATTTCAACTATCTTATATATATTGTATACATGCATTCATGTATACTTGTTATGCAGGAGATGTCTTTGCAGTGATTGCTGAGCCTGGAAATCATGAATGTGTCAGTTATTATTTATTGCGATGTACTACAGAGAGGAAAAAGTTATATGACCCTGAAGAAAGTGATGGAATGTTGTTCCCCATAGGTAAATTATACATATACATGTACATGCACATATATATTTAAATAAATATATATATCTAGGTAACTTCATATCTGTCAAATTTTAAAACACTTAAATTTGTGGTACAGGTTCTGTTGTGATAGAGGGAACATATTTGAAGCAAGAGAAAATAGTCCAACATGGAATACACTTTGTTGATTATCAACCTGACAACAAAGTTTTACAATACAACCACCTAGTTGTTGCTACAGGGCTTTGTCTGCATCTAGTCAAACTTAAGCGTGTACGTCACAAGTGGAGACTAGACAACGAAGATCATGAAAAAATATTGCATGTTATAAGTGTACATCATGGTTGATTAGACCTTTGAGATTTATTTTATAATAATCTGAATATCAACTTTGGTGAAATGTGTTTTCAATTGTACTATGGTGAAATTGTGAATATCAACTTTGGTGAAATTGTGTTTTTAATCTGAATATCTGAGTTTCAGTTATCATTAGTTTATTTAAAAACTATAATATTAATTGTACTATGGATGAATTTAATAATTTAACAACTCAATATAAATAGGCTAGAAGTTAGTTCGAACTTACACAATTTCATTATCTATGTTACAATTCTTAAATATCAACTTCTTTTCAAACTATTGAATTTCATCTTGAATTAAATGTGTTTAGATTAATTGTACGATCATAAGTTCTTAATTTTCATTAATTTATTAAAAAATTATATAATTTAATAATTTAAATTAATTGTACCATGGATGAATTTAATAATACTACACCTTAAAAAGTTCCAAGGAAATTCAAGTAGTTGCAAACAATAAATATGGTGATTTTGTATCATTGTAAAATAGAACACATACTTTCTAAGCCCACGAAGGTCCTCCAAAAGTTATAATTAAAAACCATCCATTAAAGAAGATCAGAAACATTATTATTACGATAACCACGAAAAACCACTTTAGAGTCAGTTCAAAGAAATTCGTTGGACAACTGAAAATTGAACTCTCATTAAAAAAAATTTTTTTTTCTGATTGTAGACCTTTATAAAATTAATTTGAAAACAAAAAAAATTACTATTCTTAGTTAGGGTATGTAATCCTTTGATTTGATAATTTAAAATTAGTAGAGAACATTCTGTTCTGGTTAAAATCCTTTTCCATTTTTCAAGTAGTCTATTAACATTGAGTTATTTACAAAAAAAATGAGCCTACACATTGATCAGGAAAAATTATTAGCTGAGGCTTTTGAGTGCATTATTTCTCTCACTTCCATCAAAATGCAAGGAAACTCATAATTTAAAACAGATACAACACAACTTAAATGTATTCCAAATCAATGAAGAGAAACTTCTACTCCACCAATACCAGAAAATAGAGAAAGTACTCTGACGCCATCAGGATATAATGCTTTCAAGACTGATAAATGATATGCAACTATATCTGTTTGGAATGAATTACCCAAACAACACAAGCAGTTAGTCGGACAAGAAGTTCCACGAGTGTGATCTCTATCAAATTTTAATATAAGCTCTATCTCATGGAGCTCTAGAGGGACGAGGTAACCTGGCCCCACCCATACCAAATTCCACTCTTCACACTTTTGAAGTATATATTTCTGCGCACTATCTTGCAGTTGCCCTCATGCATTTTGAATCATAACTCTCAGTTGATCAATAAGGACAATGCCACATCGTCTTGAGTCTATGAAATTTTTTTTTGTCATCTGATCCCATGAAGGCCAATACTTTTTTATTTGCGGAAGTGCTTCCTGAATAGTCATGGGGGGAGAGGTTCTGCTTGAAATCACTTTTCTATTGGAAGGTTATGCACATACCTCTTGCTCTTCTAGAAGTTGAAAAGAACATTGAGTCCACCAACTTTGGTTCAACACTATTAAATTGTTCAGATATTGTCTTCCAAATATCCTTCGATGCAAAAGCATCATTCTCATAGTAGAAGAAAGGTGGCCCTTGCATGAACACATTGATTTCCTTTGAATGCTGGCCAATAGGTTTCCCAGGAACTCCAAAACCAATTAGTTCCTTGGGACACAAATTAGGGATTGCATCACATACTTCAAACATTGCTTGCTTGTCTTGCATACCCTTTATCTATTTTTCATACTTCAACACTTTCATTATATATGTTACAATTTTGAACTTACACAATTTCATTATCTACGTTACAATTCTTAAATATCAACTTTTTTTCAAACTATTGAATTTCATCTTGAATAAAATGTGTTTTTAATTGTACGATCATAAGTTCTTAATTATCAAATTTAGTTTATTAAAAAATTATATAATTTAATAATTTAAATTAATTGTACCATGGATGAATTTAATAATTTAAATTCATTTATCAACTTTTTTTCAAACTAGATTGAATTTCATAAGTGAAAATTAAAGTATGTGTTTTTAAAATTGTAAGATTATAAGTTCATAGTTATCCTTTAGGTTAGTTTATTAAAAAAGTATATATTTTAATGTTACTTTATTACATCTACAGTCATGTACTCTTAAAGTTTAAATTAATATGTTTTTTTAATATTATATTTTGTAAAAGTTCTCTAAAATAATGTATTGGCTTACCTAATTAACATATTTTTATCCACATAAAACTAATATTTATCTTTAGCACGTTAGTAATTGATAATTTAAGAAATATGTATCTTTCTAACTTCTTACTAATTGATAATTGATATACATGTACACACGTGTCTCAAGATCATGTTCTATAGCTATAACACAAAAAAATACACATATGTACACATATACACGTCTCAAGAATAAACATCTACAAATCTAATATATCTCTATGTATTTGAAATGCAAACTGTAAATATCGAATAAATATACGTATGTAGCAAAATATAAAAAGTCATATATACGTACATGTGATGATATCTAACACTGAAATACTCAATAATCAAATAAATAGTGAAAGTACATGCATGTCATCAAGGAACTGAAATACACGTGTACATGTAAACTGGACCTCCAATATATATGCATCAAAAAATATATAAATATGATCTACTACTAGAAGGACCCCTCAAGACGCATACGAACAGAACGACCCTCTGATCGAGTCTCCTATACATCCTCTTGCTGAGGCGCATCAACCAAGCCCTGCAAATATATATATACATATATACATACATGTGTTAGAGTTCTATCTTTAAAATATATATATACATACGTGCATCATGTACATATACATTCAAATTAAATACAAATTTGCATATATATATATATATATATATATATATATATATATCTAGTTTTCAAAATATTTAAATAACTTTAAACAAACTATTTAAAACTCAAGTACCTGAGCACTACCAGGTGCCTCAATAGAATCATCTCTCTCATGTATATGATGACCTGAACTAACAGTATGTGTAACCATGTGCTCAGCGACCTGTGCCTACATGATTTATTACGAGTTAAAGATTAAATTAAATATCTACATATATATATCTGAACTAAATTTTTCAATAAATGAACATATTTTTTAATTTCATATATATTTAAAATTAAAAATAAATTATATATGTACCTAGGTCTCTGAAGGTGGAGGATGATCAGCAGACTCCATCATATCATCTACTGATGCACCTGAGCCTGAAACTCCATGTACAACTGCTAGTAAATTGGAGTGAAGTAGACTGTGTAACTACCTGGGTACATTTGGTGTAGAATCAGTGCTGCCAAGTCCGAATAACAGGTCCATGTATGATGAAATACCCAGGGTCGAACTAGTATCAATCTCAGATAGGCCTCGCAACTGCTCACCAAAATCATCAAGGCCCTCAGCTGTGATATGGACATCTCCAACTCGTATGCTCAAGTCATATGTAGAGTGTCGTGAGTCTGGTGCCGAATGCTGTGAGCTACGCACAGGTGTATCATCTATCATTGGTGTGACGACCTGTGTCTATGGAACTGTGTTGGGGCTCTGATGCTGTCTAACAACATCCATCACCACGTGTACTAGAATCCTCTGTGTATCAAAAATATAGCTAATAAAGTGCAACATATCCTCCAAAAAATACAGTGCCATATCCATATGTGTCTGCTGTCCTGAAAGACCACGAATATCGCTTGGAAGTGGTAGCCCAACAACTCTATATGCATCATCAGAGGAGGCACTTGAAGTGCTACTAGATGCTTGTGAAGATGGTTGACCAAGTGGATGAGGACGTCGACTATGAAGATAATGACCAATAGAATCTGATGTGATACTAGCCACCGCAGATGCAATGTGCCCAATAGTGTCAATTGCTTCCCTCTGGGAAGCAATGACGACTCTATCTGCAATAGGTGCATGTGTAGGAATCATAGGAGGCATCCTCGATCCAACAAACTATCTAAGATCTGCAGGTGGCAGACGATCTACACTGCGGTACTGGTCACGATCTGCAATCTGACCACGCCCTTGTCTGCAATAATCAGGAATATCCAAGTAGTTGACATTGAGCCCTATACGGAACTCAGCGTACAACTGCTATGCAAAATAAAGGGGTATTTGGTCGTTATTAGGATAACGACCATATGCAGCTAAAAATCATGGATAGATCATGCTAGCAATAATAGGGTCTCTACATCGTGTGACTCTGTAGCCTCTCACCCTACCTTGTGTACCCTCATAAGCTGGAAAGAGCTCTCTTTGGATGACGTCTTTGGGGGCTACCCTCTTGACATCATCGAATGATGCATCTCCTGAAACCTCAGCCCTAAGCTCCCTAGATATGGAAGCTAATATGGCAGGAGTAAATGAATGGTGACCTCTAAACCTAGCTGTCAAATCCTGTAAACTCCTACATATCGTAGTACATATGTCTCTATAAAGACCATCATCAGAGGTCAATATAGAGTGCTGCAATCTAGCAACTTCATGCTCTGAAAATGCAAATAAAGCATTGATATCGATGCGTGGAGGTGGTGCAACAAGACCTCCAGCAGGAGCCGCAGGTGCAGCCTGACTTGGAACATGAGCCGCACTAGGAGCTGGAACATGAGCTGCACGACGAGCCCCACCAAAAGCTACAACACGAGCCCCACCACGAGCTGCATGAGGAGCCATATTGGGAATTGCATCAGGTGCTGCAACAAGAACCACATCAACTTGTGCCGCAATAGGAGCTACAGTAGGAACTACATCAGGTGTCGCACTAGAAGCCGCATCAAGCATATCGTGTTAAGCCATATCTGTAGAAATGTATGAAGAGCTAAACTGCCTGCTGTAGACAATTTTTTATTTTTAACATTAAAAATTATACACATGTAATTAAACATACATCATACATCATGGACCTAGATAATCTGTAACACATCCATACCTAGATTAATTTGCATATAAGTATAAGATAACTTTAAAGTTGAGAGTTTGGTTATGGTTAGAGTTAATTTGTTGTTCTAAAATTTTATTATACTTTGGGGGGTATTATTAGAGAATTCAATTAAAGGGTAATAAATTATTTATATTACTCTTAAATGATAATGTTTCGAGGTTTAGGTTTCAAGTTGGGTTACATATATATCATTTAAAACAAAGGTCATACTTCATGTATGTACATGTGTTTGAATGTATGTGCATGTATCTCAAATGTAATTTTAAACAATTTAGGACTAGGGTCAACTTGTTTTAATTTTATGTAAGTTAGGCTTCAATTAGGTTTTCAAATAGGGTTTTAGTATAATTAGGCTCAATTTTAGGGTAAGATTTAAGACCTTATGACACTGTCAGGGTTTACACGAACTTACATAATTTCTAGCATTAAATTTAGGGGTTAATATTGAAGTCCATGGTTAAGAATTTAGGATAAGAGAACTTAGCATATGAAGTTTATGATTTGGTTCAAGATTATGATTTAGGGTATTTATTATCATTTATAATATTGGGTTTAGAAATTAAATTTTAAGATCAAGGTTAGGGTTAGGGTTTGGATAATGGTTAGGGTTAGGGTTTGGTTAGGTTAGGGTTAGGTTTTGGATGTACATGTATGTTATATTCATACCTAGATATGCAAATTAATCTACATTCTTATATATGTATAATTTAGGATCTCCCCTTAAGACATGTCATTGAATTATATAGTTAATTATATACTTCTAATTATTAAGACATTAAAAATAATAACATATGTACATTTAAACATGAATATTGAAAACATATGTATGCACGTCTATATCTAACACATGAACATATTTACATGTACTTTTATGAAATAAAATATACATTTTAATCTACATTTTTATGTATAATTTAGGATCTCCCCTTAAGACGTGTTATTAAATATAGTTAATTACACTTGGTTATAAGATAAATTAAGATCAATAGTTAACATATACACAAATTATACATATAAAAATGTGAATTTATTAAAAACATGTACATACATCTACTTTTAACCATGAACAAATATACATGTACATTTATGTTCAAAATAAAAAATTATACATTCTAATCTATATTTTTACATGTACAATTTAGGATCTAGACCCTTAAGATAAGTCATTTAATTAAACTTTTGAAATAAAGACATTAAAGTGAATTTGACATATATATATATATATATATATATATATATATATATATATATATATATATATATATATATATATATATATATATATATATATATATATATATATATATATATATATATATATATATATATATATATATATATATATATATATATATATATATATATATATATATATAATTTGTTTTCTAAAATTTATATTATTATAAATTTTGTAATGTTTTTCTATTTTTTTAAAAATATTTTTCTAATATTTTTATAAATTTTCTAATTTTTTTTAATGTTTTTTAAAATTTGTTTTCTAAAATTTATATTATAATAAATTTTCTAACGTTTTTCTAATGTTTTTGCAATTTTTTTTAAAAAATTGTTTTCTAAATTTTATATTAAATTATAAATTTTCTAATATTTTTTCTAATGTTTTTTTAAATTTATTTTTAAATATTTTTAAAAATATTTTTTCTAAATTTTATATTAAATTATAAATTCTCTAATATTTTTGTAATATTTTTTTCTAAATTTGTTTTTCTAAAATTTCTAATGTTTTTGCAATATTTTTTTTTCTAAATTTTATAATTTTTTAAAATGTTTTTTTCTAAATTTTCTAATTTTTTTAATGTTTTTTTTAATTTTCTAATTTTTAAAAATATTTTTTTATAAATTTATTTTCTAAATTTCATATTAAATTATAAATTTTCTAATGTTTTTGTAATGGTTTTTTTCTAAATTTTCTAATATTTTTGTTATTTTTTTTTCTAAAATTTTAAATATTTATTTAATGTTTTTTTGCTTTTTTTTTTCTAAATTTGTTTTCTAAATTTTATATTAAATTATAAATTCTCTAATGTTTTCGTAATGTTTTTTCTAAATTTGGTTTCTAATATTTTTCCTAAATTTTTTACTATTTTTGCTAATGTTTTTTAATGTTTTCTATATAATATTTTTCTGTTTTCTAAATTAATATAAATAAACAATAAAAATATTAAATTAACAATTAGATATGTTTTCAAAACTATTACAAATGTAAATAACATTCAAATATATTTTCAAAACATAAAAAAAATGCATTGAAAACATTAAAATCTACTTTGATAATATAAAAAAATACTTCAAAAACATTGAAAATATTAAATTAAAGATATTTTGACATACTCGATAACGAAAAATGACAAGATGACGTCACCATAAGTAGCACAAACCACATGTTCGCCCGAACACTCAATGAACAGGACTCACCATGAAAATGACTTTGAAAAAGTTAAAAAATTGATTTAAACCGCCGGAAATCGTTCCAACATGGGTTCGCGTGAACATGTACAATGCGCATGTTTGCATGAACATACGTGTAATGCCCCACCAAAGGATCCAAAGAATATCACTAAGTTTGCCAAACATTTTTTTTATTTTAAACATGAAAGTAAAACCATTCATAACATCTGCGGAAGCATTAGTAACATCCAACTAAAAGTAAACATAACATACATACAGATTACATTCTTTAAAGATCTCTTAATGTTGAATCACATCTAATTTTAACTATTCATCTAACATCACATCCTTATGAAATAACAATGATACATCCAATGTTCATAAATTACATTTTCGATTGCTCAATCGTCTACTGTACATATCACAGGGTATGAAAAGCTTAAAAGAATATACATCCGTGTAAATAAACTACATCATCATAATAACTCTAATCCATGATGCAGTAACATAAATGAAACCACATATCATACATGATACATCATCACAAAAGATATAAACATCCATCATAAAAGATAACCATATATCACAAACATAATTAACTAAGTGCACGGTTCCTCCCAACCGTTAATAGCATCATTAGACCATCGTGGATCCTAGCCATCCCTCCGTGCATAACATTCCAAAGCACCGAAGAGATCATCGGTATTAACATAGTAGGAATGTCACTCCTAAAACATCCTACTAACATGCAAAGTAAAGCATAGGATACCATCATCTAACATATGCAAATCATCAATATAAGAAACATACCAATAAATACATCCATCATAAGGTATATCATCTATCATAATGCTCCAAGATCATAATGAAGATAAATACCAACCAAAAAAGCATCAGCCACGGTGTCTCAGACGGATCTCAAATGATAAGAGTGAAAAATACACTACCACCCGATCGCGTGGAACCTAAGTGGTCCACTCCCATTGTGCTAAGGAGATAATCTCAAGTCCCAAACAAGATATCAAAATCACATAGCATAAATCTCTATAGTGTAGGAATCCTAAAAGTATACTACTCAAAGGTTCCAACACACACAAAATTGACATCTAAATCCTAGAGGCACACAATGACATGTAGAAAACCTACTATGCAAGCGAAAAAGTGTCATCGCATTTATCACGTACAAGTTACCCTGGCAGTTAGCTAAACTCCACGGGTCCATACTGATCTCATGCGGCCACTAGTATCCTCTCATACTGACGAGGCATACTACGGAATGCACGGTCGCAACCATGCGTTCTCACTACTCCCATCCTAGCCTATACAAGCGCTCAAGGCATGGGTGAGAACATCAAAACAATTATCTCATGGAACCCTAAGCTCATGGAATCATAAAATCACCACAGTCCTGTACAAGCGACTGTAAAGAAAATCCAAAAGATAATCCATAAAAAGAATCATCAAATATCCATGATAAAAGCATCAAATATCCATAATAAGAATCATCAAATCTCCAAGATAAGAATCATCAAATCTCCATGAGCATCTGAAAAGCATCCATAAAAAAATTATGACCACAACAGTTCTCTATTGGCAACTGAAGGTATCATTGATAATCATAAGTATCCATTGGTTCTCAATAACCAAAATATATCTCAAAATATATCACAATATCCATTGGTTTTGAACAAGCAACCAAGAATATCTTAAAATCATACTGATCGAAGACTCCAAAATGGTTGAGTCAAACATGTCACAACATGACATCATCAAGAAATAAATCAACATTTCAGTCCCATCATGATGACTAGAAAATAATCCAAAGATAACTGATGGATGACTCAAAAATGATTAGCTCAAATGTCTCAAATACAGAAGAATCTCAACTATAACAATTAGTAAATACAAACATTTCATAGAGCATACAATCACATTACCATGGTTGGGCTTATAAAGATCGAGACCAAATAAGATCAACATGCCATCATATCTCATAACCCCTGAGCCTCTGGTAACAACTTAGAACTGGTCAACACTAGTCAACCCAAAACTCAAAACAAGAAGCATAGAGAATACACGATGCAAACACATATTTTGGTTTTGCTAAAATCTCATAGTTGAATCAAGTGTAGAGGCTTCCAGTTTTCATTTCAAGTATACTTCAAGTGTCTTAAGTTTCATCATTTGACCTACAAGTCAACCCAATTGTTCTCCGATAGCATTATCCTTCCATTATTAAGAATTACATTCTATGAATAACTTAAGGATAAATATTCACTAAACTGATCATTATTGACCTTTAATTAAATTGTTCTCTTTATTTTGCTAAGATCAATGTTACAAATTGAATGACTCTTCTTTAATGTTACTTCAACTTTTCGAGATAATCAAAGGACCATTATTCGTTTATAAGAGAACCAATGATCAATCTTTGAATAAGAAAATTGTAACGTTATTAAAAAACTCAATTAACATAGGTACACCATCCATGACCTATTACATTCTAATAGTTCTCAATTAAATATTACTAAAGTTTGAGCCTTTTAATTAATTCGTTATCATCGTTGACAACCATATAATATCTAAAGTCATTATTCAAGTCATGAGAGTTCGACTTGTCAACTTTGATATACATACTTCACAACTTTTCTAGAGGAATCGATATTAGCATATCAATTAAAACTTTATTACATAACTTAATTATTAATTAAATCTAATTAACTCTAATTAATTTAATTAATAATTACATATCCATGACAACGTTCCAATTAATATCAGTTGACTAATAACTAACTATAATTTTGTAAGTTAAAAGCCAACTATAATCTAGTACACAAATATTCACATTCATAGTTCAATAATAACTTGTTAATATTTAATAACAAGGTATATTAGGAATCTATAATGACCACATTCGTCACTCTGCAACAATGTTCTCATTTATATTTTAATAATAACAAGTTATAATAAATCTCCAATACCAAATATTATTATCTCAAATAAGTTTCCCCTATGTACGTTGATTCAGTTAATTGATACTCCTCCAAATTATTAACCAATTTAATTTGATTAATATCTTTTACAGTATTTCAATCATTAACTAATTTTCTCTAGATTAACTCTGATCGTATTAATTGATAACTATTTAAACTATTTATACTATTATTTATTAATAGTTTGTTAGACCCAACAAACATTAATAAATAATAAACTCATCAAAACTATTATTAATCGATCTAGAAAACTTTACATAAGCCTCATTAGCTAACTCTTAATACCATTAAGGTATATCAATAATTTAGTTAATAATATATAACGTATTAATAATACCATAGTAATTCAAATTATAACAATGTTATAACAGTGACTCCATGTCAATTAAATCTTAATCCATTATCATTAAAGTCTCCTCATTTAAAAACGTAATATAAAATTACCATATCTAAATTATTTAATATTTATTAAATAGTATTTAATATACATTATAAAAATTCCACTATATAAACTATATTAAAATCTCTTTTCTTTTAATTTTCTCTTAATTACACTTCTTCTACTATTAACTAATCTTAATTAAATTTGATTTAATTAGATTAGATAATAAACCATATAAAACTAATGCATATTAATAAGATTCTAATAAGGAAAGATTACAATAATATTTTTAATTCATTCCATGCTTTGATATATATTATTTTTGTGAAGTTTAAGCATAAAGAACTCTTGGTTATGGGAAATGAAAAAATATCTGTCCTTGAATAAAACAGTCTTAGTACGACGGCCATATCTCCCTAATGAATCGTTGGATCAGGCTGAAATTGAAATATGTTGGAGAGGGCCAAGTTGTGCCAATTCTGACCAGAGCGATCAAATAAATTCGTTCTCGATAAAAAGTTATGAATGACTGAGTTCGGGTCTATCCAAGGGGCAGCGACAGGACAATTTGTGATGAATTAAAAATTTTCTCTTAAAAGGTAATTGTTCTCTAAATTTATCCAATAATTTCACTAATGGATTTGGCCATAAATCTTGAAACCATTTTCAAATCTATTTCAATTTGATTCTAATTCGAACCCAAACCCGTTTAGATCTAATTTCTTCCTTAATTGGATCTAGGGTTTTTCTATTGTTTTCTTTGCAACCATACATATGTAGATTCCAATTTAATTGTAGATTCAATCACAAAGAGTATTCAGACACATATAACAAACATGATGAAGATAGGAAGAGAAATTGTGCAAAGAGAATATGCGAATATCACGAGTGCATCTGGACACTGATGCTAATCTGCCATGCCTTAGAAGTCCATAGAAAATCCCTTTCTTCTCCATCATTCGCAATTCCTCCAAGATCCAAGTCAACCAAATCTTCCAACTGACTAGAAGAGCTGGAAGGAACATAGAAGCATGTAGAAAATATATGAGCATATGAACTTCTCCAATGCATGTAAGTTTTGAAGCTTCCATTTTAAGCTTGTAGCTTGTAACTTCCATTTAAGCTTGAGGCTTTCATTTAAGCTTGTCCAAACACACTAGGAGAGCCTCTATTTAGAGGCCTCTAAGATGCATCTAGAGTGTCTCTAGAAACAACTGGAAGAGAAGCATGACAAGCAAACATGGGTCTTCTCCAACCTTCTAGATAAGTCTTAAAGTTGTAGACACCATGCGCTCAAATAAAATGCTAACTTCTAAGTGTAGACAACTAGTGCATTCTTAGAGTGCAAACTCCAGTGTTGTCTACATGACAACTCTCGAAAATTTGCAAACTCCTATGTGAGCAAATAATAAAAATAATGCACATTAATTAATATAATATTTAATTTACTCTTTCCAATTTAATTCATTTATTTATTAAATCTCATGCACTAATTTTTATAATTCCACTTTTCAATCTTAATATATTTATATTTTAATCACATGAGATTTAGAATCTTTTAATAATTTAAAATATATTTTTCATTTTTAAATTTTATTTTCCAAAACTTTATTGCTAAAATATTTATTAGCTTTAATAATAATATTATTTAGTCATTTATTTAAAAATGAGCTCCAAATATATTATTATTATTAAAATAAATATTGTCACATTCTAACTTTAAACTTTTTTTTTTTTAAAGAGGGGTAAACGCTTTGACCTGGAGCTATGAATCAGTGAGGCTACAAATGGGGGACCTCATCCCCATGAGATTTGAACCTTGATGGCAAGGATAACAACACAACAACTTAACCATCACAACATGCCACTATTGGCACTAACTTTAAATTTTTAACTTTTATTTTCAAATTTAATTATTTTTTCAATTAATTAAATAAAATAAATATTAAAATAGCATATTAATTTTCCATTAAATTAAACCATTAATTAAATCTTTTAATTAGGCTTAATTAATAGAAAATACATCAAAGACTCATAAGGTAAAAATATGAAAACCCATCATAGCCAAAATACATACAAAATCAAACCAAGGGTTTATATCACGAATTACGTTATCCAATATATTCGGAAGGTACTCCACTCAGATACTTGTCCTAATTTTTCAATTAGGACAAATGGCTTAAAGGGTTGGGATTTGGACTTGAGAATTTATCTCCCCTCTCTTATCATTGAGATGATGTGATAGGGTACGCTCATCCTGACAATTCAGGGAAGTCGATACCTGGTACCTGCAACCTGCATAAAAACCATGCATGTACAAACACAATATATACTAAACTAAATAGGCAATGGCAGGAAGTGGTGCATCGTGTAGATCTCGACTAGCAGGTGACTACGACTCCCTTCTTTAACCACATCAGACACGCCATACAAAAGAAAACACACACACCATACACATGCAAGTATGGGGTAAGTATCCATAAGAAAACAGATATGATAATAAATCATCTTACTAATCATCATTAATAACTGCAAACACTGAAAATAATCATCATGCATACATGAAATGCAAAATCTAAGTAATCTCATCACATAATAAACTGAATCCATAGCACAATATTTGATAATCTCAAAAGAATGCTGCTAACCAACAACATAAAACTAGCTCTAAAAGAGTTCAACAATGGTAACAAAATGCAAACCAGGGGCAGGCACTACAATACGTGCATACACACACATATGTTCGCACGAACATGCGCATTGTACATGTTTGAGCGAACGTATGGTAAATCGGGATCCAAAAATTTGCTAGCTTTTTCAAGTTTCTTCCTTCCACTAAAGTGGAACCCATTATTGTGGGTTCACCCTATCTAAAATTGGTATGCATAGTTGTTATTGCAACAATATGTCCTATTTTGCTTAATACATTAGCTACTTGATTTTATTTCCCCCTAATATAGTTGATCTCAAAAACTTAATCTGATATCAACTCCAACCACCTTCTTTATTAAGCATTGAAATTAGGTTGGGTGAAGATGTATTTCAACCCTTGATGATCTGATATATCCGTTTAAATGGTTTTCCTAGTAGGCAGTAATACCATTTTTGCAAGGCATGAACAATTGCAACCAATTCTAAATCACGCGGGGGATAATTTATCTCATAGTTCTTGAGCCTTCATGATTCATATGCAATCACATGCCCATGTTGCACTAGTACCACATCAAGCCCTACTAGAAATCGTCCCTTCGTATCTAGTTATTTTGGAATTAGTGTTGTGGTTAATTTTTCTTTGAATAACTTAAAGGCTTGTTGAAATTTACTAGCCCATTCAAACCTTTTCTCTTTGTGCTCCAATGAAGTAATGGGGTGAGCGATACATGAGGAATTTAGGACATATTTCCTATAATATCCTGTCAATCTCATAAAGCTTCTAACTTCTTGAACATCTTTGGGAACTAGTCATTCAAATATTGCCTTGATCTTCATAGGGTCTACTACTATTCCATCTCTAGAGATTATGTGGCCCAAATACTAAATTTCCTTATGGAAGAGGCACACTTGGACAATTTACCAAATAACTAATGCTCTCTGAGACATTGTAAGATATGGTGTAGATGTTGTAGATGTTCCTCCTCAGTCTTAGAGTAAATTAGTATGTTGCCAAGGAATATAGAAACAAACTCCCCTTAAACTCTCTTTCTTGATGAGAGAGAGATTAGAAGAGAGATGAGGTGAAGATAGTTGAGAATGAGATACCATTAGGGAAGGAAGAAGGGAAACAAAGGGCACGAGAGAAAGAAGGGTGTGTACTCAACACTCCTTTAGAAGTCCTAAGAGAGATGTAATTTGAGAAAGATGCATTTTTCTTTGGGATGCCTTGGCTATGCTCCTTCGAAAATCCAAAAATCCCTTGCAGTCTGCACACATCCACCCAAGTAGAGATTAGGTAGACCTATTATAGAATATAGGTCTTGTTAATGGTCCAAGCTTCATGCATTATCGTTTTCACATGATTTGACTCAGTTGCAAGCATTGATCCTAGTCTTCTATGAACAAAACCAGGGTTTTAAAATCTTCCCATTTGAGGGTTCTCAGGCTCTATATCTTGTGACTTGGTGCTCACTTTGAGTTACACTGTTATTATGAATAGTTGAAAGGAAAATTGTAAAATATTTGCTTATTAATGTAATTGTAATAATTAAAAGAAGTATATAGGCTTTAACATTCATAATGTACTATCTTATAATAAAGAAAATATAAGTGGTTCTTCATATATACCATGACAATATTAGAGGTCTTCCCACATTGAACTCTAACGAGATGTGAAGTTAACTGCATTCTATTTAGATGTGAATGATCTTTATGTTGAACCAATCACTTACAATTGAGAAAAGCTAAATAATAATAATTACTATAGACATGATGGGCATGCTTCATATCTTCTCAAAAATACTTATTCTTCTAAAATGAAGTGAAAAAGTAATTTAGACCATTTCCTCAAATATTGTAAATAGATGTATCTTTATCATGAATGCAAACCCCATATTAGGAGTGACATAAAACAAGTGCTTTATTTATTTAAAAAAAAAGTTTCGTTCAATAGTAGGAAAAACTATCGTTCACTTATATATTTAAGCAAACATATTGCACTACATCTTGCCTGGCATTATCCCCAAACACAATGATTAACATCCTTTGTTAACCACTGGCTTAACGTAAAACTTCATTAGTCCAACATCACAATGCCTTCCATTACCTACACCACAAGCAAAATAGTAATTGGTAACCTTCTTTAATTTAAAAGAGAATCCCTCTCCAATTCCTTGAGTGGGATCTGCCAATTTCATTCCACTGCTCACATTGCATTTCTTGTAACTCGATTTGTCCTTCATCAACATCACATTGTGTGGCACCGAGCTTGATGTTGGAAATGAGTACTTGAACACTATTAAAAAACATAACAAAAAAATCAGCTATAAATGACATAACAATTCATATAGTTTTAGTCAATGTACATGTTGGAGAAGAATCTAATATGGATACCCTCATTATAATGAACAAGTGTTTTTTTACTAAGATTAAATTTCCTTCTAAATTAACGGTGTCATGATAAAGTATTCTAACATTATAAATATTGATGGATTATAGAATATAATTCAAAATATTTGTAGATTAATGGCATTTTGATTACAATTTAATCATCATATACATAAATGTGAAGTATTTAAAATTCATAAATGATGATGTATTATAGAATATGACTTAAAACATTAATAGATTTAATTGCATCATGACTAGCACTTAACTACAACACAAACAAATATAAAGTATTTCAATTTCACAAATAATGATGGATTATGGAATGCAATCCAAAGCATGGATAGATTAATGATGTTGAGACTAGAACTTAACTACTATACAAACACGTGCATTGTTCTCAAATTTTACAAATGACTGTAAAATGACGATGTAAATGATTTGAGATAATGATAGATAATAGTGTGATGTAAATGATTTGAGATAATGATAGATAATGGTGTCATGAATGGGACATAGCTACAACACAAAAAAGGACAAAGTATTTGGTTTTGACAAAAGTTGAAGAATTATAAGATTTGATCTGAAACATTGACATATTGTGGTGTCATGACTAGAGGTTAAAAACACAAACAAATATAAAGTATTTCAAAATCTTAAAATCTTGGGGTATGATCTGAAATATTGATAGATTAAATGGTGTTGTGACTATAACTTAACTACCACACAGACACATACAAAATATTGAAATTCTAAAATGTTGACTCAAATGCTTCAAATTAAAAATTAAAAATTTTGTGACTAGAAGTTAATTACAACAAAAGAAAACAAGAAGTATTCCATTTTCACAAGCCTCTATAGATTATGGAATATGATCCAAAACATTGATAGGCTTTCCATATTGCAACTAAACATACTTCCAACACAAATAAAGACAAGATATTTCAATTTTAGAAACATTGAGTTTGAGGTATTATAGCTAGAAGTTAACCAAAACACAAGTAAATACAAAGCCTTCTAATTTAAGAATATTTGATGAATTGTATAATCAGAAACATTGAGTTTGAGGTACTACAATTATAAGTTAACCAAAACACAAGTAAATACAAAACATTCTAATTTAAGAATATTGATGAATTACATAATGCGATATTGGTAAATTGAACATCACATAGATACAATGAGTGCTAACTATTCTATTCATGCCCATAAGAAATGAATTCTTGTTGACGACTACTCATAAAACATATCTCAATGAATTTGATTAAAAAAACTTCGAGTTAAATCTTCTTAACAATGTTACATTTGACAATATCTTCTTCCCAACTTAAATTTAACTACACAGCTAATTATCACAATCTCACAAACATAAATAACTTATAAAGTATCCCGCCCTAAACCATTTCAAAGAATAAAATCCCAAAAAACATTACCAAGAACAAAATCTCCAAACCCTAAAAATGAAAGTTAGCCATGGAAGTCTTACCAAGCACATCATCGACATAAATCTTGCCGGCCTTAGAGATCCAGTCGGTGTAATTGAAACCATAACGCCATCCTTCACTTCCTCCCACACTGATGTTTCTGCCACCACCAGATTCAACATGCGCAGAGCAGAGAAGGATCACCGCCAACAGACAGAAAAAGCCCTCAAAACCTCCCATTGCAGTTTTCAGTCACAGAGAAATCAAAGGGCAATCCATGTATTTATACACCTTCCCTCCCCTCTTCAGATAATTTTTGCAGGGCATAATCAGCCAGATCAGATCACAGAATCCCAGATGACGGACTACGTTCCGTTAACGGCACAAAGATTTGCAATAGAAGCATTCATTTCAAAGATAATATTATTCAGTGAAAATCAATATATCGTTGAAATCTGAAGCAGAATTTGGGGTGTTTTAAAATTAACAGATTTGCAGTAGAAGCATTCATTTCAAGGATAATATTATTTGGTGAAAAGCAATATATCGTTGGAATCTGAAGCAGAATTTGGGGTGTTTTATAATTGTTTGTGTCAGTCGAACTGAGGTGGTCACATGGTGTTCATGTATGTGCTCAATTCAGCGATGAGGCGGAGAAAGGAATTTAATAGGGTAACTTCTTCAGATTTTTTAAAGCAGATTCAAAGAATTTTATAAATGCACTGTTACAGAAGTTGTTTCTTACATGTGAATGCATTCAATCTTTGTTTCAGAGCTCAAGAAATGAATTACGACAAGTGTTTTTAATTGCAACGCATCGAAACCACCTACCAATGCCATATAAGTTGGGCACA
Source organism: Cupressus sempervirens (assembly GCA_028749045.1). NCBI lineage: Eukaryota > Viridiplantae > Streptophyta > Pinopsida > Cupressales > Cupressaceae > Cupressus > Cupressus sempervirens. The sequence goes on from CM053784.1 coordinate 414,653,318, forward strand.
GAATGTATCATAAGTCAATTTTTTTTTTCCTTTTTCTTCAGGGTCTTTTTTCTCAATTTTTGTTGTTGTTTTCGATTACTAAACATATAGAGATCACGAAGTTGAAAATTTCAGCAAAATCTGTTGTATTTTCGATTTTATCAATTTTAGAAAGCACATTAAAAGTATTATAACTTATTTTATGTATTTATATATTGTAAATGGTAAATTGGATTTCAATGATTCTTTTGGTTGTCTTTATATGCAACTTAACTACTTATAATCAATATTTTGACTTTTGGATAGTAACAATACAAGTTGTGCAATCTTTCATATACACACCAGTCAAAAGTGGTAATTTTGGGATCTATATGTACTCAAGCATAAAAACAAAAGTGGCCATTTCAAAATGTCACCCAAAATGTGACATCGTTTGCACTACTACCTATTTGGTTAGAAAAAGTCAAATCAAATCAAACCAAAATAACCAAATCAGAACTAAATAAATAAATAAAAATATTGAATTTAGTGTGTTGCAACATGTGGAGCTAGTGGCCTAATAAACTTCAATATTTAGATAGGCAAAAGGACATTTTTTGTCCCAATTTTCATTGCTCTCATCATGTTTTGGAATTATTTTCCATGTAACCAACTTGTCACCCTCCTCTCCAACCATTTTGTGTTCTACACTCATCCTCTCGAAGTCGACATTCTCTCTAGGTTGTAGGCAATGTTGACTTTTCCTTCTTCCTTGTAGTTCGTTGTCAACAATAAGCGATTTGTTGTCATTCTTGCACTTTATTATATTTTTCATCATTTAGTTGTATGACATTGAGCATTTCATTGAAATGTTTTGTTTCAATTTATACTATGAAATCATTATATAGATATGAAATAAATAGAACATTGTGTGTTTTATTATGAATACGTGGTTCTAATGTTTTATGGGCATTATGATCAAGGGAAAGGCATTAGTGGTGACTATGGCTAACTTCATGCATTTATATAAGGATATATTTGGATTACGATGATTTTTTAGTTGACTTTGTATGTCTAAAACTAAGGTTTCATATTCCGGGTACCAACAATGCATGTTGTAGGTGTTATGCGTGACAGTGTCAAAAAGTGGTTATTTCAAAGTGTTGACTGATACATGACCCCCAATGCACCAATAGCCATTCACTCAAAATACTAGTACTTGTGGAAAAATGTCCCAGTATTGGTGCACAAATGTCCTAGTAATAGTTCAGAAATCTCCAACAATCATGAATAAAAAAGCATAGAAAAGAAAAAGAATGATCAACTATTTGTACATAAATGATCCATTATTGCTATGTGCCAGAGTATTTAAGTGAACAATTATTAGGGGGTCACTATGACAAAAGTGGGAGGTTATCTGGCCTCAAGCCACTATTGGTGCCTTTCCCCTAATGTCTCAAGTTTTGAGTGGTTTCAGGACTACACATCATCTATGCTCTCTAGGTTTCTAAAAACATTGACCCATCATCTTGTCTTACATTTTTGCATTCAATGATACAACTAAATATATTTTTATCTACTTACTTTGTCATTTTTGAATCACTATAGGAATGTGTAGGGTTTCATTATGTTGTGAAATAATTACAATTTTATTTGGAATAGGTTTTTGTTTAGCTCTACTAATTCCAAATATATTGTATAGGGTTTCATTTCCATGTACTTTGTGGCTTTTATGTACATAGATAATTTTATAGCTTTTCAAATAAATGTATAATTTTATTAATTTTCCTCAAACCTCTATTATTAGTTCCAACTAATTTTCCAAGTTATCTCTATGAAGTAGGCAATTTCAACCAACAAACACTTAGGTCAATGGAGAACTTGACAAGATTTGATCAATGAAACTAAATTGATCAAAATCCTCTACACTCTAGGCTTTATTAACATAGGTAGATGCATCCTTATCAATACCCTTGTCATCCTAATTCTTCTCAAATGGGTATTTGAAACATATGAGCTCTCAACATATGAAATTAGAAGAACGTCCAAGTTTCAAGTGGATTTGGCTATATCCCTTGATTTTTAGACATTAGAGACTTGAGTGAAGATAATTTTAACCTTCAACTAAAACTTAAAACAAACCTAAAACTTAATGAGCATGGAAAGGAAACACTTTTTTTTTTTTGTATTTTCGGATATATATGATAAAATTGTACAACACAAGAGAATGATAGGTGCCCATCCTAGGGCTTATAAAGTCAAAAAAAGAGTGTAAATAGTGAAACAACTAAAATATTGTCTCAAAAAGTATAAGTAGCAAAAAAAATTCCTATATGAACCTTGAGGGAAAGGTAATGTAAAAACTTTATTAGATCTTTTAGATATATAAAATTAACAAAAGTAACATAAAACAACATGCATACCACAAGTAGTGCCCCTTGGTATCACTTCTAGCCACATTGCAGAGGGCTCTGGTGCGTTGTTTGTAGTCAAAATGGTAGTGAAAGCTGGTTATGAGAATCTCTAGCTAGAAGGGGATTCTTTGAATATTAGTAACACTTTAAATAATAAAAATGTTGCCTCTTGGACTATATAATTAATTATCTCAGAAATTAAGGAGCACCTCTAAAACTGTAATAAAGTTCAAAATTCCCATAATTATAAGGAAACAAATAGGATGACAGATTCGATTGCCAACGTGGTTGTTAGCTCATGTAAGTAGATGACATGGGAGGATGACATAAGTGTCCGATTGAAGCTTAAAGAGTTAATTAATATTGATGTGACTAATGCAGCTATGGGGAGGATTTGTTAATTATTTTCTTTTAATTTGTGGGTGCTGTGGTAATTATTAGGGGAAATATCAAATTTTGAGGTGGTACCTTTCCATAATTTCCATCTTAATTTGGCATGTATTCTAGGTCTCGCTGAGGGCTTTTTGTGGGTTGAAAAGGTTATTTCTTCTCATGAATGAAACTACCTCTAGTTTTTTCATTTCTTTGCTCAAGATCAATTTGAATCAACTGCCTATGATGTGGGGTGTGCCAAGAAAACATGAGTCATTGACCTACAACTTCTAGAAGAAGAAGAAATAGATATGGGAACAACTTTCTAAAGTTAAGGTTACTTGTTATTTGAACCTCTTGTAGGAATGAGAAGAAATATGTAGCAGAGAAGAGGAATACTAGAGACAAAAATTGAGGGAATTATGGCTATGGGAGGGGATAGAAATATGAAATATTTCCATGCTTTAGAAAAATAAAAAACAACTGTTACTCGCATTTTCTCTATCACTAATGCTAAAACTAGCATTCTACTTTCTGAACCTCAAAGCATACAAGAGGATGGAGTCAGATATTTCCAAAGTTTGCTAGCCCTCCCATCTATGCTTGGATTAGTAGAACCTCTAATGGATGAACTCCTAGAGGCAATTCCTTCATTAGTCACAGAAGCTAATAATTTGAAACTAATGGCTCCGTTCACAATTCAAGAACTCAAAAAGGTAGCCTTTTCTTTACCTCCAGACAAACACCTAGCCCTGATGGCTTTACTGATTTATTCTTCCTGGGTGTAATAGAAGAATCTAGGGCCAGTAAATCCATGTTAAAGTATTTCAACACCACAAACATAACCATCATTCCTAAAGTTAAGAAAGCTAAATCAATTGTAGAATTCTGCCTGATTTCTTTATGCAACATTATTTATAAGATTATCACAAAGGCTATATATCTCATAATGCAACATTTGATTCCAAGACTTGTATCATAGCCTCAAGGTAGATTTATCCCAAGAAGAGAAGCAATGGAAGGGGCTCTTAAGACACATGAAGCACTACATTCTATTAATTGTAGCAAATCATCACATTTTGTCATCAAGATGGACATGATGAAGGCATATGATAGGGTAAATTTGGGACTTTCTACTCAAAGTCTTGCATAAATTTGGCTTTGCAAAAGGATGGTGTAAATGGATAAGAGATTACATATTGGGTGCTGGATTCTCAGTATTGATAAATGGGTTGCCTGCTAGTTTCTTTTCATCCACACAAGGGATTAGGCAAGGTGACCCCTTGTCACCAGTGTTATTCATCCTCATGGAAGAATCTTTTAGTAGCCTCATGTAGAAAAAGCAGGCTTTAGGCAACTGGCAAGGAGTTCAGATAGATCAGACATACATTTCAGTGACAAATTCCTTCTTTGTAGATGATACTTTTCTTTTTGGAGCTTCCAAAATCTTGGAGGCTAGTCACATCAAACAAATGTTGGGCCTTTACACGACCGCCTCAAACCAAAAAGTTAACCCCCTAAAATAAAAAATATATTTGCTTAATACCTATCAGATTATATCCAATAGGATTGTCAACCTTCTAGGATTCACAGTTGACTTTCTTCCATCTGTATATCTTAGCATTCCATTCTTCATGGGGGAAAATAAAATTAGTTATTGGACACCAATCACCGATAGAATCAAATCCAGAGTAGTAGCATGGAAAGGAAGATGGCTATTTCTACCAAGCAGAATATTACTTATTAAAACACTACTGTTTGCAATTCCAAACTATTACTTATCAGTTCTCAAAGTGCCACCTTCAGTAATCCAAAGCATTCAAAATTTGTTGAGAGAATTCTTATGGACATGTAATATGAATGGAGAGAAGAAAATACCTTTGGTCTCTCTAGAGAATGTGGCTCAGGTCAAACAATTAGGTGGTGCAGGGATTCATGATCTGCAAAAATGAAATTAGGCTTTTGGGGAAAAATTAATGTGGCAAATGTACACCAAACCTCAAAACACTTGGTGCCAAATAATGAAAAAGAAGTACCTAGATGATGCCAATCTAAAGAGAATTATCACTTTATTAGACCCCCCCCAAAGGTTCAATTATCTAGGATTTCATGATTTCTTCTAGAGAAATAGTAATTAACTTCATAACTTGGGAAGTGAATAATGACTTGTCAGTTAAATTCTGGCATGACTCATGGAATGGTGCACCACCCCTATCCAAACTGGATGATATAGAGATCATTGTTGCTACCTTGGAAAATGTATGGGGTTCTTTTTTGTGTGACTACGTTTCAGCAATATGCTTATTCTTAAGGAAGGTGATCTGAAAAGATCCTAATGATCTACTAGTATCCCATCGGGAAATACAACGTTTGGAAAGTATGTTTTTGAAAAAAATGGTCTACCTCTCAGATTTGGGGAATAAACTAATTTGGGCTCCAAGGAAAGATGAGAACTTCACCATCAAAGAAGGATACAAACTTATCCATCAGTGGGATACCAATAAAAAACCATCCTATGCTTACTCATTTTGCTGGAATCATTTGACTCTGCCTAAAGCCGAATGTTTTGCTCGAATAGGTTTAAAGAACAATACACTAACCAATGATCAATTATACATATTAAACATTGCACAACTGTTCAATTTCCTAGTGTGTGATAGCCAGCAGGAAGATGCAAATCATTTATTTTAAATTTCCCATTTGCACAGGATTGTTGGTTATTTTTCCTTGAGAAATTGCATTATTCTACACCACTTCCATCCAAATTATGGGACTCATTTGAGTAATGCCTAGAGCTTTATTCCACATCTATTTTCTCTACTTTTAGAAATGCATCCCAACGTTAGTAGTGTGGGCAATATGGTGGGAACAGAACAAAAGAATTTTTCGTAGGATATCCTCACCCATTCAAGTAGTTACCTCGGACTTGGAAAGATCAACATCTGAAATAGTGAATGCTAGCCACAAAAAGCTCAAATATAATTTAGTCATGACAAGTTGGGACAACTCTATCTTGCATGGATGGGGAAACATACATGTGCCTTTTGGTTGGTGTCAACAAACCATATCTAATAAGGCACAAAATAGAGCTTTAGTCAAGTGGGTTCCACCCTCTCAAGGGGTTGTTAAAATAAACTTTGACGGTTCTTCTAGAGGCAATCCAAGGAATTCAGGAGCAGGTTTGTGCATCTATGATCACCAAGGCTCACTGTTGGCATTAAAGTGTTGTCCACTCCCACAAGGTTCAAATAATATGGCAAAGACTTAGGCCTTACAAAAAAGCTTAGTATTGGCTAAAACTAGTGGATTTCACCATATCCATATAGAAGGTGATTCGATGGTAATAATTAATGCATGTATCAATTGTGTATCACATAATTGGAGGCTAACATATATCTTTCAACAAATATGGCACTTATTAGATTCCTTTCCAGAAGTACTCATCTCCCACACATTGCAGAAAGGCAATGAGTTGGCAGGCCACCTTGCCAACAAGGGGTGTGATGTTCATGAGGAGACGATGTTTATACCTAACAAAATCATTCAACAGGATGCAAAATTACACGAATTACTTGTTTGGACAAGACAACAAGTGATGGGATATGTTCAAATTTGTAGATTTGAGAAAGGATGTTGCTGGTTACTCCCATATGTAAACTGTCATATTGGCCCTCATTGGTTTGTGATGTGCTTGTCACTTGGTAGATATTGTTACAACACAACAATTGTCCAAATGGTAGGGTACTACTTATGCCTAGGAATGTGGAGGATTTATGTGATAATGTGAATATGAAATCATAGGATCATTAATTTGAATCAACAATTTTTAGTTGTGAATCACCATTGTTAGTTTTCATCCCATCTTAAGTACATTACATTTGTATGTATTATGTACAACAAATTTTTGTGGGAAAGATTAGAAATTGATATCCCTTTTGTATGTACCCTATAAGTGGGTTTTTTTGTTTGTAAAATGTAAAGATCAATATCATTACTATACATGTATACGACAATGATTCCAGGGTTACTTCCTAATTCTTCCACGGATGAGTCATTGAATCAGTTATTATTAATATAATTATGGTGGCCAGTCCACTTTGGCTTTAAAAAAAGAGGTTAAGGTTACTTGTTACCACAAGAAACTCCATGGATTCAAACATCATGTTATTGTGGATTTCTTTAGGAGCTAGATTGGAGGTAAAGTTTGTCTTTATGGGGTTATTATAACAATTAATGAGGAATTTTTAGCTGGTATAATGGGGCTTCCTAATACTGGTATAAAATTTAACAAGGAAATGAAGATTTCAAATGCAACATAAAAGAAATTTCCTAAGACACTGAAGGAGGAGAAGAAATTAGTATGTGTGGGGGATTTTCTTGACCTAAAGCAGATGAAGGATTTATGGCAAGAACTTTTGTCTTGTGTTAGGGAGTACTTTATTTTGGATAATGGATCTAAAAGGGTGCATAATTATCATTTTGTTTTTCTTAACCATTTTTGGTAGAAGGGCAAGATCTCTTTTCCCTACTCTCTCAAGAATTCCCTTTTACAAGGGCTTTGGGCTCACTGCAAAAAAGAAAGTCAGCTTGTTCATCAGGAAGGTTCAATTTTGTTAATTGTAGAGTATTGTAGGGATACATCTCGGGGGGTGTTGGTGTCTTCAATAAAGAATAAAAAAAAATCCCTTAAGGATTTGACGAAGAAGAATTATGTTAAAAAGGGAAAGGTGGGATCCAAAGATGGCAAAAAATTTATGGAGGCTCAGGGCATGGAGATAGAGTTTGAAATTGAGGATGAGTAGGAAAAGGCCTCAGAAAAAGGGGAAGTTGGTTTCTAGTATGGGAGAGAAGAAGGTCGAGAAGAAGAAAAAGGAAATTGAATCAGAGAATGACTTAGAATATGGAGAAGACAAGAAGAAGGATCACAATGGTGGTTAGGGTAAAGAAAATTGTTGGAATTCTTATTGGAAAACTGAGATACTAAGAGGGTGGGGGGGGGGGGGGGGGGGTGAATTAGGATCTATAAAAAAATTATTCTTCAAAACATCTTTACTGCATTCACCATATTAACCATCTGCTATCTAGCTTATGCATAACATAAATTGAAATATCAAATGTTAAAATAAATCTAACTATGTATCACATCCATGAAATGTAAACACAGAACACATAATATTTTGGTAACCCAAAAACCCTCCAAGGTGAGGGTGAAATTGTGGTGGGGATGACACCCATAAATCTTCACTATTGCAGTAACAAAGTTAGCATGTTAAGATTACAAATTTGATCACTTCTGATGATCTACCCTGTGAGGGGTTTGCTCTGTTAAAAGCTTTATAAGATTGTTAGGTCTACCTTGATTAAAGGATTTAATACTTACAATGAAGTAAGATCTTTGTTAAGATATTTACAAAGGTCTATTACAACCACTATGTTAAGAGATTTACCCTAATTCAATCTATCAAAACCAATTCAATATTTGATCCTTCAATTTGCACTTAAAATTGCTGATTACAGATCTCCTCCTTCTAATCTCTAATATGATCTCTTATCTAATATATCTTTACTCTTTCCTTCACTTCTTCATTTGGTCTATAACTTTGTTGCTTCACAACTTTTGCATGCAACCTCCAAAACCTAATTGCTTCACATAACACTTTGCTTCCTTTGCACAATTCACATTATCATCCACACTATATAAAAATAGGGTTTGGATATTCCTATTTAAACACATACATAGATTCTTCTAGATATTTCCCCTTTTGCCTCTTCATTTGATTAGTTGTCCTCCCTTCATAGTGATTAGTTATCCACGTCAAAATACATAACAACCATTGTAACAAACTCTACGATCATTAAATGTTATTTACTTGTTGGCTTGGAACGGTTTACCTCAAAGTTTGTACCATTTTAGACATTTTTGTTCTCTCTATGTTACTTGGCACATGTTCTCTCTAATGCTCGGTTGTAATTGTTCTTCCTGCTGTTTCTCAGCCTTAACTGACTTGACTCCTTCTATATAACTCAACATCTCTGTGCTCTACTTTCGCAAAATTCAATGAACTTAGCTTGTATGAAAGTACTCGGTGACCAATTACTTTCTCAACTCCTATAGAGCTTGGCTTATACATGATTATTTACAAGTCTTTAAATGACTCAACCAATATAGAGTAACTCGATCGTAGTGATGACCAACTGACTTTTCCTTATATATGACTAAGTGTTTGAAACTAATAGACAACAAAACTTAGAGATACCAACAATCTCCCCCTTCGACATTAGTGGAAAAAACACTTTTTAATGACTACATCTTTACATAATAGTACCCCCCATATGCCTATGACTTGGTTCTTATAGAACTTCAAAACTTTCTTTTACAACATAGTCTATAATACTATTTTACATGACTCAAAATAGAGATACCAACAACCTCCTCCTTTGACATTAGTGGTGAATTTTTTTTGTCATGATTACATCTTTACATAATAGTACTCCCCCTATGCCCATGACTCTATTCTTATAGAACTTCAAAAATTTCTTTTACAACATATTCTATAATACATATTTGACATGACTCAAAATAGTTTGATGTAACTTGTCATACCTTTGTTTTGACTTTTGTCATTCTTAGCTCTGTATCTCTGATTAATCAATTGCTTATCATCTTATCCTCTTTCAATTTTCTTTTACATCATCTATCCCCCTTAATTTTGTCACTTATGTATGTTGTTGGGGCTGAGTTGATGGAATAAAACCATATTTGTCAATGAATGGTTTATGGGTTTGAATAATCATTGCAAGAGCATGATCCCATGTGGTTCTTATTGATTCCAAAATATGAATCTTGATCTCCAGATTTGCAACTAAGTCAATTAAGATATCAACAAAAGAAAGATTGTGATCTCTATGAACTAGATCCTTTGTTGAAGTCATCTCTCATTGCATAACCTCCAAGTGAGGTATCAACATTGACTGGATGAAGATAAGCTTGGCCCTTATTCAGTTGTCTATTTTATGTAACTTGACCAAACTTCCTTATCCAAAATATAACCTATTGTAATGCATTGAGATTGATTCAGTTGACTAAGAGATACAATTTCTTAATAATTTCATATCATCTTGGACCATCTGAATGTTTGTCTGAAACTCATTTGTAAATCTTGGCACGTCACAAAGAGTATTGTACATATATTTTTTTCTAAACAAGTTCTTCAAAATTTTCCAATATTTTATTTTCAAACTTTTTCTTAGACAAGGCCATTAGTTTTTCATTTGCTTCAATATTCTTAGTGTTAAACTTTTTAAACTATTTGTACTAATTGAGAGATAATGGGGCCTTTCTCATTAATTGTTTTTATATCAAAAGTGTCAACAAATATATCTTGCAAGATGATAGTTTCTTCAAATGTGAGATTTCTTAAATCCCAATTTGACATCTCAATAACTTCATCTAGAGTAACAATAGTACCTGAGAATTATCCTTCTTCCTCTTCTTTGTTTTTCCCTTCTTTAGAGTGTTGCTACTTGGCCAATCTAGAGTTAGAGTAGGTGAAGGGGTTTCACCACTTGGTCTAACTTGTGTTTCATTGCTAGAAACAAAAATAGTAGCACTTGACATAAGTTTATCTAAAGGATCCTACTCCTGTTGTGCATAATCTATCAATGTTGGGATTAGAGTGTGCACTAGTACAGTCAGCATTGCTTGTGAATCTACATTCACTCTTTCTTTCTCCTCTTATGTCTATATAGTCTCTTTGTTTCCCTCATTTAGAGGTCCTAAGACTAGTGGTCCTTCTTTAATTGTAGTAGATTTGTCTACATTTAATTCCTTGTTTTGCTTATCCTATTTTGCCTCCTTTTCTGATTCCTCGACCTCTATTAACAAAGTTTTTATTTGTGAGGGCTGTTGGAGTTGTTGCTCCATCTCTTTTCTTTGTTCATTAAAATCAACCACTTGGGCTTGTGTTTCTCCTTCCTTAGGATAATCCTTTATCTTTTGTATTACAGGAGTGTTACATGTGGTGGCATTAATATGAGATATATTGCCTTGTGGACTTGACACACCTAAATATTCTTCATCACTATGATTATCTTCAATAGTTACAGTGTCCAGTTCTTTCTCCTATTTATCTCCTCCTATAGTTAGTCCAAAAATTCTTTTCCACAACAATTCATTTTGCTGTACAACAAGCTCAACTTTATTTTATAAAATCATGAATGTTCTAAATTTAGGAACAAATCATTTCCTATATTTCTCCAAAAATGTTGTCTTTTTCTTATTTGTTAACTTAGGCATAATTTTGGCTAATGTGCATTCTCTTATTTGTCTTTCAATTACAATTGCCTATTGCCACTTGCCATCAAGTCTACTATACAAATCACTTGAAATCTTATTTTCCAACTCTATAGGTGCTAGCTTGGTCTTAGCCATCATTTCTAACATGGCCTCTTCTACCTTATACTTCTTAACATCACTCAATATTTCATACTTGACATATCTAAAACCTGACAAGCCTGTAGAATTCCTAATGTTGTCACATATCTCATCAATATTTTTGTGCTTTGTATGCACTATGACTCGGTGGTGACTAGGTTCATCAAATTTGGTTCTCTCTGCATCTTCCTCTTCAACATCTCTTTGCTTCACTAACCTTCTTCTCTTTGCTTGATCTTTAGTGGCTAGCATTTTCCTCTTAACTACACTTGTACCACTTGAAATTTTACTCATTTTTGTAATCTTTCCCACACATTTCTTCGCTAGTGGCTTGACACTGATTGATTCTAATGTTGCCCTAGTTCTTAGTCTTTTTGGTGTAGAAGGAGGGAGGGGCTTAGATGTTACCTTCTTTGCATCCTTCCTCACCTTCTTTGTCATTGTCTTGATCTTCTCTAAGACCTTATGTTAGCATTAAAGGTTCTTTTCCTTTGGTTTATGTGCTAAGTTTCCCTTCTAGGTCTTCAATCATTTTCTTTCTTTTCTTATCAGTAGAAGAAATCTTGATGTATACAATTATTCTAGCTTTTGCTTCTTCATATTTTCCTAAGGACTTGACCTTTGCATTAATTTATTCATTAAGTAGTGCAGTAATGGCTACACTCACATCATCAATCTCAATTTTGTAACCAAAAGGTTTAAGCCAGGCTACCCTTGAATTAACTAATTGTACATATGTGTAATCTATGTCAACTAGAAAACACACATCATTATAATGCTTCTTAACTAAAGAATCAAGAATCCTTAATCACTTTCTCATTTTCTGCTTGAATTCTTCAAAATATCCATCTAGAACATTCTCAAAATTCTCTCCCAAATTTGTAATATATTCATTGATATGCCTTGTAGTAGGTTTTCCTTATTCCCATACAATATTTTCAATAGTAGAAAAATAACTCTGAGTGTAAAATAAAATACACATGATCAATGATCCAAACTTACACTTTGAATTCTTCACTTTTGTGATTGATACTAGGTTCTCTACCAGTTGCAAGCATTGTAGCTCAAAAAGATCATATTCACGATCTTTCATCACAATTTTCCACCTCTTATAAACAACCATACATGACACACTATTTAGTCAACTTGATTGATAGAATTTATGCAAAATCACTCTCACTACAAACTCAATCAATGGATCAGTGATGGTTGAAATAGACATGCCACGTCCATTCCACTCGGCCTTGGTATTTTCCTCGATAGCTTCTTTCCTTGATAACACATGGTCTTCTTCTTGTCAAATGTTGGGTAACTAGTAACAACATGAATCATCTTCTTTGTAATCTTGAGCGGCCCATTCTCTAGCCATAATTCCATATCATGAATTCTGCTTAACATAACCTTGATCCATTCAATTTTTAAATTTCTCAAAAAGTCTAGGGCACAGGTTAACCCTTTCCTCTTAATAATCTTTAATTCATCTTTTAGTACCCCTTCATCACATAATTTCTAATATGCCACATGAATTTTATAATCTCCAACTTTGCCAATCTTACACATTAACAACTTTGTAAATCTTGAATAATTATAAACTTAGGTGGTATCGATGATAATGTACCCACTGAATCTCCTTTCATAGAAATTTTAGGTATAACACAATAATTAGGTGGAGGACAAGTGTCATTCTTCACCAATTGAGCATTTCTTACCTCTTCTTCTTGATTCTTCACTACTAATGATAATGATGATGCCATTTTCGTATTTAGGTTTTTTTAAACTTTTCTTTTTGAACAACTCGACAACACTTAAGACCAATACTTGATCGCACTCCAACAATAGATTTTCTTTCAATTGCCTTAAAATTTCTTCACAAAATGCTCAAATGGCTCTCTGCTCTCAAAATCTAAATGCAAAGTTTGTAAAATGCCTTTAAATTGTTGATACATACCTTCATTCAAATTGGGGTTCACATAAATATTGTGTCCTTTGTTAGGTGGAATCTAGCTATCTCGCTCTTCATTAAAATTTTAAACTTAGTTTTAATGATACAACTTGGTCGATCCCATCTAAGTTGACTTATACATCAGCTTGGTCATTTGGGGTACTCAGTCCATATTGTAATACTCAGTCAATATAGATAGTTTTACTAATGCTTGATACCCAAAATGTAATTAATTATGTTGTACTGTTCTTTCCATAAATCTATTCTGATGCATCTTATCTCATGCAGATATGAACTTTTACACATTTTATGTTAGGAACTGATGTAAGATAAGTCATTAAATATAAAGTTCCTTACATATATTTCTTGATCAGTTTGAGGTAGTGTGATCACCTTCTCTATTAGATTGGGTGATCTTAACTTCATTTATTCCACTGCTTCCAGCTTCCACCTTTTTCTTCCATGTTTGATTCATCTCCTTATTTATGTGTTCAACATTCACTTTGCCTTTACCTTTGATGTGTTCATTGATTGGTATTGGTGCTCGGGTCCTGCAATACTTTCTCACATGTCCAATCTTGTAATAGATAGACCAAACTTTCTTAGGTGCATTATCCTTCCGTCTAGTTGTCTTGTTAGATTTGGCTTGTGATCTGCATTCATATGCTCTATGTCCATATTTTTGACAATTATAACAATATCCCACAAATCTAGGCGCAGTAGGTATATTGGTCATCTTTGATCTACACTCATGTACTTGATGTCCTTACTTATTTTAATAAAAATAGTTACTAGTAAACCTAGGTTTAGGGTTTTGCATACCATTCTTGCTTCTGCAAATGTTTGCACTATGTCCAAGTTTACCACAATGATAACATGTAGGTTTTCCTTTTGATTTTGCATTCCTTAGCTCTCCACTCTTGGATGATTCTCCTATTTTAGTAGAAGAATATTGCTTTATGTTCCCTTTGACACAAAAGTTTGCACCCTTTCTTGAGGTATGACCCTTAAGTGACCTTGTGTAACATGGAGACAACCTCCAAGTGTGGGACTTTCTCTAAGGTTGAATCTATGGAGAAGGCTGACTTCATCACTATCATGGTGCACCTAAACTACAACTTGAGAGGAAAAGGGAGACAAAGAACTGTAATTAAATATGTAGAAAGGGAAAGGGGGGTGATGCACCAAGATAGAACAGTAATTATAACTTTGCCTACAACTGCACAAATCATCAATGAAAACCCAAAATACATAGATCTCAACTCTATTCTATTTCCTAAGAATTCACATGCAAGTTTGGAATTGATTGGGTGCTGAAAGGAAGAATATTTTCACAATATGAAAATTATCAATAGATTAAACACAACATATAACTCTAAGTAGTAGGAAAGAAACATTCAAAAAAAGCAAGAGACATGCACAAATCATGAATGGCAAGAAGAGGTAAAAGAAGGAATTTCATTAATGGACGAAAAAATGAATACAGTGGCAGAGCATTAGGCTACTGCAAAGATACCACTAGAGAAGAACTTGGAAAACATATTTACAACTTTCCTTTATAGAGTTCAGGCATAACTCTGATATTTACATTGAGTTCAAACCCCAATTGGGGAGGAGTCAAGTTGTAGAGGAGAGAAATAAGTGAGAATTAGAAGAAATCTGATCACGGAGTGCAATCCAATGCTGGAAGTGACAAAAAAGATCTAAGAATGATGCATCTAGCCATAAGAGGTCAAATTCCCAAGGATTTGATCATAAAGTGCAATAAAGAGGCATAGAGTGCATTGGCACTATGGAAATAAGGCCCAATAAGTCATTGGGAATTGAAGAACATGCCTCGATGGCATGTCATGGCTGTGCAAAGCCGATTCATGCCACTAGTAGAGAACCACGGGAAGTGATAACATGACGTGTTATCCATCTGCAACATGTAGGGTTGACCGTGGGAGAAAATGTTATTTCCCTAAAAACAAACACTGGCCATTGAGATAGATCTTCACTTTGAGATGAATGGACTAGAGGCAATGAGAATCTCCCCAATGAAGGAATAAAATGCAACTACCAATGCAAATCCTCTCTTCAAGATAGATGACTAAGATGTAGCAATGAAACCCCCAAGATGCATTGGATCCAACAACTATCATGCAATTATGAGAATAGAGACTCCATAGTATGAAGAAATGCTAGAATGGAAACACATGTCAGCATCTCACACTTCTGGGAAGATGGACAAATATCATGCGAAAATTCACAAGTCCTCAATGTGTTTTTCTATTTGATAGAATGAATGGTTATCTTTAAATCTTCTATTGAATCTCTATCATCAATCGATGCTTGTGCATAGTGGGATAACTTAAGCAGTGGGTATGGGACCCTTTTCCACATGGAAGAATTCCAAATTTCAGAGCCTGAGAAAGATTTGTAGTATGAGGAAGTGCTAGGATGGTGATTCATGGAAACATCTCACACTTTTGTGAGATGAGAAGATCATCTCACAAAAACAAATAGGCTATTGATGTAGATCCTTTATTCCCAATGGATGACTGAGATGGAGGGAAGATATTCCTCCCAACGAAGGACACATATAGCATGAAGGATAGGGACCCTCACCACATGGCATAGTTTTAGACCTCATCACCCCACAAAGACACTATAGAGTGAGGAAACATTAGAAAGGTGACACATGGCAACATCATGTTGGAATTATGTGGACCAATTATAGACAAAAAAACTCTACCACCTGTAGACCCACAAAAGTTGAGATGACATTTGTGGATGAATCAATATTGACATAATTCTACTAACTGTGGACCCATGAAGCCAAATCATTTGGAGCACTCATCATAAGTGGTGCGATCTTACATTTTTGTGAAAATGAGTAGCTATATCATAAAAATACGAGTGTCATTAGATCTTCGCAGCATGAGCCAACCCAAGACTGGGCACGTGGTGATATCTCATATCTTTGTAAATGATGGGAAAATAGCTCACAAAAAGATGAGAGCCATTGGATCTACATGCCAGAGTCAACCTGACCAAGAATAAATTGAGTTAGCTCGACAAAAGAGGAAACTATAGCTCATTAAAGGAAAAAATCAAGTCAACTTGGTCAATGAAGAAATCGAGTCAACATGAAATGTTAGCTACCAACCTACGTGATATGTCAACCCTCTGCAAAAAATTCAATCCACTAAAAAAACTCTCATATTAGTTATCAATGCTAGGTAGAATGGGGGCGATAATAGCCAACATTCTTGGTGACTCAACGGGATGCTTGCTTGCTAAGCATAGATTAGTTGCCTTAAGCAATCCATTGGGCATTGACTCACCAAAAGAAAAAGATGCCATTCCACCTGCAACTTGACAAAAAATCTACCTCTACAGCTTGCAAAATTACAAAAATTGTTATATCCAGGAAGGAATAGTTGTGCTTGTGAAATTGTTGGAAATCACAAAAGACACCTATCTACTATGTACAAGCATTTTCAATGCAAAAAATTTAACAAATCTATTGACAAGCTGATTTCTCCTTCTATGCACATGGGTAACTAAAAATAGCAGCAAGCATAAAAAGCATGCTACTCCACTTTGGAACACCTTCCCAATGCTGAGAAAAAAGAATCTCTCTAGCATTGGGACACTATCCTTTTGAGCAAGTCATCATTTCTCCTTCTCGTTATCTTCACCCTTAGGCTCTGGAATAAGCATGACTGGGGACAACTTGCATTACTGCAAAGCTAGATACCTAAGGGGCATCCTCTTGATGGAACTTAGTCTAAGTAGTCATCCTTGACCATGCTATTATGTTTTGTAACCTTGGTATCCAACTGGTTTGAAAGTGGCTCCTCCTTTTGTTGTGAAGAAAATATCTCGACAATGTTTATGAACCATCTCCTCAAGAGTTGCCGATATGGTGTCAATCCTTGAGAAGAAATATTTTATGATGGTAGAAAAATCATCCTCTAGATCATAACTGACATTTATTTTTTCTTCTTCCTTCTGCTCATGCTTATCTTCTTGCTGCAACTCATGGTCTTGCTTTTCTTGTTCCTACAGTAGGTCAATCTTTCTTCCGCATCTAAAGCTTCATCAACTATCTTTGGTCCCTCAAGGATAGGAAGCAACTCATTGTCCTCTATCTCCTTCCTCTCCATTGGCATCTGGTCAACAGTAAGCTGAGGAAGTGTAGGCTCTTTATTATTACAACAAGGAATGAAAATATGGGGAGGCTCACTCCTTCTGAAGCTAGCAAACTTGTGTTTGGGTGGCTCTTCTTCATATGGATTTGGAAATTTTTCTTATGAGTGGGCCTTTGGATCTTGTGTGCTACTTTGTAGGACGGGAGGGTTACTTTGTCTGAAGCTAGAAAATTTTCTCCTTGGAGGATCTTGTGCTTCATCTACTTGCACTTGAGCAAACTTGAGCCTTGTCTTTTCTTCTGCAATAGCCAATCTTCTTTTAAGATCCTCCTCAAATTGCCTCTATCTTATTTCTTCCTCTTACTGTAACTTGAGGAGGGCTTGGTGAGCCTCATTAAAAATATCAAGGGCCTTAGACACCATGCTACAAACATGAGGATCATTCTTCCACATCTCTCTCTCATTATGCAAATCATTAAGCCAAGAAGTCATAATGAGAATAACATAAACAAAACCCCCCAGAGTCTGTATCCTCATAAGGATTATTAATGTATTAAAAAATATTATCTATGTCAGAAAATCCAAGGCCCAAATTATTTATGCGGTCATAAAGATATCATACCTTTGCCTTGGGATCATTGTAGGGTTCTATGGAAGACTCAGTAGGCTAGTCATTTGATGTTGTAGGGGAGACTGAACCTAAGGAGGGATCAACATATGGGCCTAATTTTCTCTTCCTTTCTTATTTCTCTTGAAACTCCTAGATTGAGATGAGCTTGGAGGGGGAAATCTCAACACATTCATGGCCAAAAATAATACGAAGTTTCATGGTAAAATTGGCCTCTTCATGATATGGGGGAAAGTGGGAGGAATCTCTATGCAGTGGGTCCATGATAAAGCATTTAAACAAACAACTTCGTAGAAATCCTGAAGAAATATTAGAAATTGAAAATCATACCATCACTTGGTCTCTTGAACCAAAAGATGCATAGAGTCACCACGGTGTTGAATGAGTGCCTCGAAGGGCTGATTATGTTGAGAAAACACTCAATTTCTCAATGAATAGCTCTTAACTAGATTACCGATGAACTTATGTAGTTGAATCTGTGTCCCATAGAGTGTGCCAAAACTTGTTGACACAAAATTCCTCACCCTTGCTTGAGGTATGACCATAAATCAACCTTGTGTTACATGGAAACAACCTCCAAGTGTAGGACTTGCACTTTAAGGTTGAGTCTCCAAAGAAGGCTGATTCCTCAGTATTAGGGTGCACCTAAACTACAACTTGAGAGGAAAAGGGAGAAGGAGAACTAGAATTAAATATGCAAAAAATGGAAAGGGGTATAATGGAACAAGATAGAACTATGGTTACAACCTTTCCTACAACTGCAAAAAACCTTCAATGAAAACCCAAAAAACATAGATCTCAACTCTATTCTATTTCCTAAGAATTCACATGCAAGTTTGGAATTGATTGGGCATTGAAAGGAAGGATATTTTCAAAATACATCAATTATAAATAGATTAAACACAAATATAACTCTAAGTAGTAGGAAAGAAACATTCAAAACTAGGCAAGAGACATGCATAAATCATGAATGGCAAGAAGAGGTAAAAGTAGGAATTTCATTAATGGAAGGAAAAAGGAATACAATTGCAGAGCATAAGGCTACTACAAAGACACCACTAGAGAAGAACTTGTAAAAAATATTTATAACTTGTCTTTATAGAGTTCAGGCATAAGTCTAATGTTTACATTGAGTTCAAACCCCAACTAGGGTGGAGTCAAGTTACAGACGAGAACAATAACAGAGAATCAGAAGAATTCTGATCATGGAGTGCAATCTGATGCTGGAAGTGACAGGAAGAGACAAGAATGGTGTATCAAACCATAAGAGGTCAAATCCAAAAGGATTTGATCATGAAGTGCATTAAAGAGGCATTGAGTGCATTGGTATAGTGGAAACAAGGCCCAAGAAGTCATTGGACATTAAAGAATAGGTCCTAATGGTGTGTCATGGCCACATGAAGCTGATTCATGCCATTGGTAGAAAACCATAGGAAGAGATAATATGACATATTATTCGCCCATAACATGTAGGGTTGACCACAGGGGAAAATCTGATTTCCCTGAAAACAAATGCAAGCTATCAAGATAGATCTTCTCTTTCAAATGAATGGCCTAGAGACAACGAGAATCTCCCAATGAAGGAATAAAATGCAATCGTTGATGCAGATCCTCTCTCTGAGATGGATGACTAAGATGCAGGGAGGAAACCCCCAAGATGTGCTGGATCCAATGACTATTTTGTAATTTTGAGCTTTAGAGCCTCATAGAGACTCTATAGTATGAAGAAACACTAGAATGGTGACATGTGTTGACATCTCACACTTTCAGGAGGATGGCAAGATTTCTTGCAAAAATGTGAGAGTTGTCGATGTGTTTTGTTGTTTGATAAAACAAATAGTGATCTTTTAATCTTCTATTGAATCTTTATCGTCGATCTATGCATGTGCATATTGGGAAAACTTAAGCACCAGAGATGGGACCCTTTACTACATGGTAGAATTATAGATTTTGGAGCCTAAGAAAGATTTGCAGTATGAGGAAGCGCCAGAATGGTGATGCATGCCAACATCTCACACTTTTGTTAGATGAGAAGATCATCTCACAAAAATATGTGGGCCATTGATGTAGATCCTTTATTCCCACTGGATGGCTGAGATGCAACAAAGAGATTCTTCTTAATGAAGGAAGTAAATAGTATGAATGGTGGGGACCCCTTCCATGTTACACAGTTCCCAACCTCAGAGCCTCAGGGAGACACTGCGGAGTGAGGAAACTTTAGAAAGGTGATGCATGACATCATCATGTTGGAAGTACGTTGACCAATCACATAAAACAAAACTTTGCAACCCATAGAACCACAAAGTTGAACTAGCACACATTGATGAATCAACATTGACACAACTTTGCTAACCATGGATCCATAGAGCCAACTTATTTGAAGCACTCATCATATGTGGTGCATGTGTACTAAAATGTTGACACACTTCTATGAGTCATTTTATCCAAGATTGCTCAAGAATGAGATCTCAAATGGTGACTCATAGCTCTCTATTCATGGAGTGCAAGGGTTTGTAATAGACGCCCTCAGTTTGATCCAGTTTGTGCCCATGCAAGTACACCATAAAATGAGAGATTCAAAGAGGAAAATCAAGAGTGCTAGTCTCCATGATCATCAATTATGCATCCAAATAAAGATGCAAGCTAATCTAAATGATAACAATGCAAAGAAATGCAAGAAATGAAATCTAATCTATGAAAGGAAATATGAAGTTCTAAGATGATATGAAAATGCCAGGTTGAAGAATGATGATAGAAGTCATGGATGCATGAGAGAAGAAGACAAGGAGAGATAAATTGTAATGAAGCTCCAATGTCCAAACGCTAATGCTCAAATTCCTTCTCTAAAATTGCTCTCCAAACCTGCAACATAACAGTACTATAGCAACTAACATCTATCTAAATGAGAAGGAGAGGGCTCCTTATAAAGGAAACTGTGGAGAGGAATGCACCCTCAAGAGAAATGTGGGATAAATCCCTAAAAAGACAAGTAAGAGGAAAAAAACCCACCACTTAGAGATATGTGCAAAAAAAAAGGAATCTTTATAAGATTTGATTTGATTTATTTCATTTTTCATCAAAAACAGAGCTTTAGTGGGGATTTATTTATTTAATTAAAAAAGAGATTTTTTTAAAATTAAATAAGATAATATTATTTAATTAAAAGGGAGATTTTGATTAAATAAGATAAAACTATTTAATTAAAAGAAAGATTTTCTTTTAATTAAATAAGATTATTTTATCTATTTAAAATGACATTTTTTAAAAATTAAGATAAGATTATTTAATAAAAAGAGAGATTTTAATTAAATAAGATAAAATTATTTAATTAAAAGAGATATTTTCTTTTAATTAAATAAGATTATTTTATTTATTTAAAATGGATGTTTTCTTTTAATTAAATAAGATTATTGATGAAATGATCAAACCTTAGGAAATATTGAAATAATTAAATTAATTGCAATTTGATCAAGGAAAATGTTTTGAATTGATTCAATAAAATATTGTGATGCATTGATTCAGGAAATTGATAAATTGAAGAATTGGGGCCCATAGTCTAGGCAACCATTTTAGGGTGCGTATAGTGGAATCTCACATTTTCATGAAGATGAGCAAGTATATCACAAAAATATGAGGGTTGTTAAATCTTCACAGCATGATCCAACCCAAGAATGGGCACATGGTATCATCTTGTATCTTCATAAAAGATGGGTAGATAGCTTACAAAAACATGAGAGCCATCGGATCTGCAAGCTAGAGTCAACCTGACCAAGAAAAACCTAAGACAACTTAGAAAAAGAAGAAACTATAGCTTAGTAAAACAATAAACTGAGTCAACTTGGTCAATAAATAAATTGAACCAACATGAAATGTTAGTTTTAAACCTACATGATATGTCAACCCTCTGTAAAAAATCTAGCCCACTGAAAAATCTCTCGGATTGGTTATCAATGTCGGGCTGAATGGTGGTGAAAATAACCAACAATGTCCTACTCTAGAGGTGCTACCAAATGATCTAGGTGATCTCAATTTTTTTTCAAAATTTCTTATTTCTCTACTGGGCTTGTTCATCGTTTCCACAAGTTCTTTCTTAAATCTTAACTCATTCCTTAGTAGGTCACTCTGTGATCTCAAATTTTCTATCTCCATGTCTTTTCTATTAAGATCCTAATTTGGAAGCATAAGTTGATTCATCATGTCTAGCTGAGTGTTTGTAAGATTTTGTACATCAGACAACCTTTCTTCAAGTCTGATAGCCATTTTTCTTTTATCTTCTTTGGCCATGACTTTGTATTCTTTAGCTTTCTTCTTTTGTTTGATCACGTCACATAGACTTACTAATTGGATTTCATGTTCTCTTTTCAATCTTTTGACTTCTTCATTTTGAATATTATTCTTCTCTAATAGATCTGCAATTGTTGCATCACTTTCATTTGAGTTTCAAGTGTCAAGCAATCCTTGTGTATCAACTTATTGATAAAGTGTGTCATTCTGTTGAATGACCATATATTTTCTCTTTCATAGGGATTTCCTCAGTTCCTCTCTTGTTGCTTCAAGTTATTGCAGTGTGAGATAGATGTCAATAATATTTCCCAATTTGTAAGCCTCCCTCCAAGATCTGAACACTTAAGATGTTAAACTTATTTCATGAGAACTATGCTCTAATACTAGTTATTTGAAGTCTTAGTGGGAAACTAAGATAGTAAGAGGGGGGGGGAGTGTCAATCAAGATCTATAAATCTTTTATCTTTCAAAGCATCTTGAATGCATTCACCATATTAACCATCTCTTATCTAGCTTATGCATACCATAACTTGAAATATCAAATGCTAAAATAAATCTACTATGCATCACATCCATAAAATATAAACACATAACACATAAGATTTTGGTAACCTAGAAACCCTCCAAGTTGAAGGTAAAATAGGGGTGGGGATGACACCTGCAAATCTTCATTATTGTAGTAACAAAGTTAGCCTATTAGGACTACAAATTTGATCACTTATGATGATCTACCTCGTGAGGGATCTGTTCTATTAAAATATTTATAAGATTTTTAGGTTTACCTTGATTATAGGATTTGACCCATACAATGAAGTAAAGACTCTATTAAGATATTTACAAAGGTCTGTTAAAACCTCTTTGTTAAGAGATTTACCTTGATTCAATATGTCAAAACTAATTGAGTACCCGATCCTTCAGTCTACACTTACAATTGATGATTATAGATCTCCTCCATCCAATATTTGATATGATCTCTTATCTAATATGTCTTTACTTTTCCCTTCATTGCTTCATTTGATCGCTAACTTTATTGCTTCACAACTTTTGCATGCAACCTCCAAAACCTAATTCCTTTGCATAATACTTTGCTTCCTTCACACAATACACATTATCATCTATGTTGTATGAAAATAGGGTTTGTATCTACATATTTAAAGAAATCTATACAGTCTTCTAGACATTTCCCTTTTTGCCTCTTCATTTGATTGATTGTCCTCTCTTCATAGGGATCAATGGTTCACGTTAAAATGCATAACAACCATTGCAAAAAACTCTACGATCATTAAATTTTATTTACGTGTCAACTCAAAATGGTTTACCTCAAATTTTATAGCATTTTAGACATTTTTTTTTTCTCTCTGTGTTACTTGACACATGCTATTTCTGATGCTCAGTCATAATTTTTCTTTCTGCTGTTGCTTAGCCTTAACTGACTCAACTCCTTCTATATAACTCAACATCTATGTGCTCTTCTTTCTTGCCATTCATTGAAATCATATTGTATGGAAGTACTCAGCACCCAAAGACTTTCTCAGCTCCTATAGAGCTTGGATTATACATGATTATTTGCAAGTCTTTACATGGCTTGGCCTATATAGAGTAACTCAGCCATAGTGATGACCAACTAACTTCGCCTTATATATGACTAAGTGTTTAACACAAATAGACAACAAAATTTAGAGATACCACCAAAAAATATTACTGATAGTAGAGGGTGTAACTCCAACAATGAGGGTTATTCTAGTATCCAAAGTGATACCTCTACTAGATCTATGAACAAAATTGGTGAGGGTTCGAAGGTGATATTTGATAAAAAGGATGATACTACTAAATCTTGTAAAATTGAGAAAAAGAAAATGGAAGCTAATGAGGAAAAAAACCTCAAGAAGACTAAGAGCCAGGGTAAAAAAGATAATGTTCAACTAAAAATATTAGAAAAGTGGAGGAGGAAGGGACCACATATAATAAAGAGGGCCATGTGAAGGAGATTGTTATGGAGAATGAATTAAGGAAGGAGGAGGCCCTATGTAATGACAAGGACAAAGAGTTGAAGGAAATCTTGGTTGGCCAATTTGACAAACAAAATGAAAACCCACCAAATAAGAACCAAACTATTGGTGAGCTAGATGAAGGCATGAATGCAATGGAGAAAAATAATCCATTTATGGTTCCAGATGACACTAGGATGGAAGAAATTAGTATAGAGAAAATCCCAGAGTAGGGTAACTATGTAATTGATAAACTTGATGAAATGGTTAGGGAGGAACATGAGGAAAACCTTGAATTCCTTCAAAAAGCTAAAATATGAGCTAATATTTATATCATGGTTGATAATTATATGTATAAAAAAGTAAATTATTTGGAAAGAATGGTAAGGGATATGTAGGCAAGCCGTGACATAGAGAAAAATAAAAGGATGGAGTTGGAGGCTAAGATTGGAGACATACGAGGTAAAATTCTAGATAATGATTCCAAACTTTGGAAACTTGTTAAAAATAGTGTGAAAAATATTGATATGGTGATTTCAAGTCTTTGTGTTGCTGCTGCTAGTTTGGGTAAGAGAAGTGCAGAGGAAATTGTGTCCCCTATTACTGTCTCTTTAAGCAAAGGTCCAAGAAAGAGTACTAGAATGAGTACAAAGAGGGTGATTGAGGGGACTCCTACCTCAACTATGAAGTAATTGATTGAAGAAGTGGCCAACCTTGGGAAGAATCTGGCTAAGGTAGTAAAAGAGCTAGTATAGTTCTTTGCTTTTTTTTTTGGCTTTTTGGTTTTCTATTCCTAGTTGTCTAGATTTTGGTCATTGGTTTTGGTCTTTGGTCCTGGTCATGTCTGCTAGTCCTTGTTTTTTTAAATTTTTTTTGGGTATCTCATTTTGTGGGATTTTGATATGTTCTCTAATGTTTTATGTACTAAGGCTTTAGGTCCTTGTAAAATCTGGTTTCATTTGCTACTTTGATAATATAGACTAAATGCTTATTTCATGATGGTTTTTGTATAGGGTTTTGGGTCCCCTCAATACCTATTTTAACATGAATCCAAAAAAACATGCATACCACAAAATAATGATTTATGTGGGGAAAAATCCTTCAAGAGAAAAATCTTACACTCCAAAAGTTGCCAAATTTGTTATTCAAAAATCAATAACCAATATACTTTCTGATAAAGCTTCTCTTAGGAGTATTACAAACCAAAGATCTAGAAACAATTGAAAAAACTATACAATTTCTATAGATGCTTTCCATCTCATGCCCTTAACACATACTCTGCATCTTGCACACAATATATAGTAGATACAATGCAATAACTCGTAAAACAATATTACAATATTATGGAAAAAATTGCTTATAAAGTGGTGTCCATCTTATCTCTAATCAAATATACCCTTTGATGTGTAAACACACACACAAATATGTGTGCCTCTCTTTTAGAGCTCATTTTATGTGTTCAACATGTCTTACATTTAAAGTGTTAATGACTAGTTTAAGCTAAACAAGACTAGAACTAGTGACTAGATCTTGATCTTGTTTCTAGTTGGTTAAATCACAATTTATTATTTTATCTTTTTAATCTTCTCTTGCACTTTCCATGTGACCACTTGTTCTCTTGTAGTAACATTCTAAGAATGATATTAGTAATTGAAACATTTTGAATATTTAGGTATTTTTAACTATTTGACTTCTAACTTTTATTTATAGTACTAAAGTTTTGTTTCTCTTTCTTTTATCTTTTATCTTTGTTTGTCTTTTTCATCTTCCCTTTTCCCTTCATCTCAATGATGTCTTGTTGCTTTGTAGTCCTCTCACTCTCTCTCTCTCTCTCTCTTTCTCTCTCACAATTTACCATATGTATGTAGACTCATACTCTCGCTAAAGTGGATGCTGAATATAACATTATAAATCATATCCCTATACAACTTCATGCCTAGCTAAGCCTTGTTTGACAAATTTTGGCCTTTCATGAGTGATCGCCTCTAATTTTGCTTACATTTTCTCAAGAATTGTATCTTTGTCACATTTTGGAATTTTCATCCTTGACTCTATCAACATTGGCAGGTCAAGGCATATTGCGGTGTTCTTGGCCTATGTTAAGGCCTCTAGGTGACTTTAACCCAAGGTAGGGATGCTAAAGGCAACCTTGGCTCATCAAAAAATACCCAATTCAAATAATCTAACAACTACATTACAAGAGAAAGTAATTTTTCTCCAAGTTGGTTGGCTTGGAAAATTTGAATACATTTCATAGGGAGAGGTATAAAAACAAGTTCACCTTTCTTGTTTGAAATGTCATCATCTAACATCATCTTATCCAACTATATCATCAATACAAAACAATTAATGTGACATTTCATTCAACCACATCCTTTAGATCTAAGCATTGTGGCAAGTTACAATTACAACCTCCATAAAAACATGTTTTTATCATAGATTTCCTATAGGTCAAGTCATGTTATTTGCATCAACACTTATGATCACATTCAAAGATGCACATTAGTAATGCATAAGATTCAAATATTTTAATTTTAGATCTAGCCTTTGTCACACTACAATACACTTTCAATTTCATTATATGATTACTTTCAAATTTGGGGTTTGACCTAGGCAAATACCCATAAACCCAATATTTCCCTCTCTTTTGTGAGTATGTGGAGAGTTTATAAGACATAAACTTGAGATTAGATCAAGAAGATGAAGGCCTATAGATTAGAATTTTGGATAAAAGCAAGAAGATGAGTCCACTTTTCATGGAACTTTTACACTTGGTCAATTTGGTGAAAAGGGATTTTTATAAATGGGGCCTCGCTTCCAAAAAATAGGGTGATGTTATGGGTGAGGATCTTTAGTCTAAATTTAAACAAGACTCTGTGAACTATGAGACTCCAAACTAATATTTTTTGAAAACAGGGCCCCGCTGTAAATGCCACCGTGTTTACAAATAAGGTGACATTTATAGCTGACCTTGTTCATAAGAGGGGCCCCATTTTTTGAATGTGTTTTGTTTAATGTGGGATGAATGTTTAAATAAATTTTATTTATGTTTGTATTTTTCAGTTTTATTACAAAAGATTGAATTTTCATGTTAGATTTTCTTACTTTTATTGTAGAAATATGCAAAAAAAAATTAGGTTTTTTTCATATATATTTTTCTATATATTTGTATTGTAAAAAAACTAAAAAATAGATTTCTCCTTTTATTTAGTTCTTTCATATATTTGTATTCTATAAATGTGGGAAAAGAAGTATCATTTATTTTTATTATAGAAATGTTAAAAAAATAGTGTATTTAGTTTTTCCATATAATTTTACTATAGAAATGTTAAAATGTTATTTTTGTGTGTATATAGATGTAATTTTTATTACAATTTTTTCTTGAAAAATGTAATAGTTGCATGTATGTACTGACAATGAAATAATTATAAAAAATTAACAACCTAAAATATAAACCATAAACTAAAAACTTGGAATCATAGCCCTAAATTAAGAACTCACAATTGAAAGCCTAAACAAATAACTTGTGCACTAGAAACCCTAGAATTGAATAATTTTAAATATAGAAATTGTAAACCAATAATTGACCAACAATATAGAAACCTAACATCTAGAATTAAATTCCTTTATATGTCAAATTGACATAAAATAAATAATTAACTTTAGGAATAGAGGTCAAATTAAACCAACCATTAGATCTTAAGATAAAATTTTTATATCATAGAGGGTTTGTATAGTTGAAATTTGGTATGTGTCCTCAGACCATTTACAATTGTACAATTTTTAATTACCATTTGTAAGGATCTATTATGTATTTGAGGCCCCTTATGATCTATAATGTATCTTAGGAACCATGTTAGTACTCCTTAGTCAACAACTATGACCCCTTAGAACCCATTAATGTCCACCCCTTACTACCCCTTTAGGGCTCATAATGTATTATAGGACCCTAGCTTAGCACCCATAAAATATATCCTAGGACCATTAATCACTTATGAGTACACATTAGTAATCCTTAATCTAATACCCCAAAATTGGCACATTGCCATGCTAAACCAATTCTAGTCTATTAATCAATCTTAATGTCCTATTTTACTAGGCAATTCTGAATTTTGATAATCACTACTTGACCTAAGTGTTAAATGTAGAAAATCCCTAATATGCATTAATTACATATTCTATTTAATTCCCATGTCTACTTGAATTAGCAAAGGTAAACCTATTAATTAATTTAATTTAAGTATGAGTCCTAGCACTTTAATTAAATTAAATTTACCCCTTTTGCTAAAATACACATTAAGGAATTAAATGTGTATAATTTAACTAATATATCCCCATTTTAATTTATTGAATTTAATTATTCAATTAATTAAGATTATGCATTTATGAGGTCATAATCAATTTTATTAAATTAAATATACTCTCCAAATCCTCTCTTCAGTTCAGAAATGGAAACTCTGAGTTGACTAAAATTAGAAAAGGAATTAAATCAGTGAACTCCTTATTCCACTTAAAGGCAATTAGTTAACTTCATTTTCACAAGGAATTTTTATTGTGGTTTTTACAACACACACCCCATTTCTATTAGGAATGGGGATCCCCAATTTTAATTTTTTCTTTTCCAGATCCCTAGTTTGGGGTTTGAGTCTTTTTCAGGGCTCTACGCAGTGTCTAGGATTAGCATGGCCTTCTACCTGAGAAACCCAGATCCTAGAAACTAAATATTTTGATTGTAATAGTGATTTTTTTATAAGTACAAGTTCACACTAGCAAACCTAGTGCACATGCACACCTTCCAAGGTATGCTAGTGTGCTTGGTGGCTAAGTGGCAAGCACTTCCCTTTGGAAGTGTGCACATGCGCACTTGAAAGGGTGCACTCTTCCCTAGGCCTATAAAAGCCTGGGGCCTCACCTCCTTTCCTCACACTCCATGCTTTCAATACTCTGGCGGCACACCTCCACACCCATAGAGGTGTGCTATAAACCTCAACCTACACACACAAACACTAAGTTAAGAATAAAGGTGCACACATTACACAACTATCCAAGGTGCCCAAGGTGTGCGCCTTTTTATTTTGTAAAACTTAATTTAAAACTCAACTAAACTTGAAATGCACACCTATACAAGGTTTGCATATGTCCACCTTTCACATATACTAAACTCTAAAAAACTAAGAGAGAATGGTGCGTGGTTGCACATCTTCACCATTTTAAATCACTTAAGACTAAACTAAGGGTGAAGGGTGCATAGGTGCACACCTTCCCAAGGTACACACTTGTGCATCATTTTGTTAAACAACTCTCAACTTAGTAGTATTAGGTTGTGCACATTGTGCACCTCACAAGGTGCAAACCCTATTATTCATTCCCTTAATTTTTCTACAATATAATGGTGCGCACATTGCATACCCCGCAAGGTGCACAATATGCACACCCTTTGTTGTTAAAATTATTTAAGAGTTGAGGTGCACCTAGCACACCTTCAAGGTGCACAAGGTGTGCCACATTTTTCATAACAAAGCTAGCAATAGGGTTTTAAGATGTTTTATGAGTTTTTATGGTTCTGGGTCAGTTTTCTTAGCAATTAAGGTTTGTTTAAAATTTATTTTTCTACCTTCTAGACTAATAGGTTTTTGTTTTTGAGAATATATAATGGCTTATTCTTTGTCCTCCCTCACAAAAAAGATTGCTCCTAAGCCAGTTGTTTTCAAGTTCTAGGGTGTACCATCCAAATCACGTTTTCAGGATGCACATTCTGAGATTAGAGATACAGAAATGGGTCATATTGAATAGAATGCATTCTTGGTTCTATACAAAATACCAAATGAGAGGTACCTAATGGTGTGTACACTTATAAGATAAGGATTAGTAAATGCAGCTTCACACCCAATTTTAGTATAATCTTATGAGTTGATCATGGCTTTGGCTAAGAATTATGTTTCAGAGGAGAGGGTAGTCAAAAGCATAAATGGAGAGATCATTCTCAATCTAAGACCCAAGAATATAGAGAAATTAATCCATCTTCCAAGGGAAGATCAATACATAAGAATGGCATATCATCAAGCAGAAAGGCAGTATAGGGATCATGAACAAGAAGCTACAAAAATTATTCAATCATCATATTTGATTCATAGGACACCTTTGGGAAGAAAAGTTGGAAAAGTAGATATGAAAAGAGGTTATCATCATAGTGCTCCTAAGCAGGATCATGGGATTACCACTAGTAGGAAACTTAAAAATATGGATGGTACACTTCATCGAAACCATTAGAACAACAAAGATGCCAATTGACTAGGCTATAATGCTTAGTGAGAACTTGGATGAACAACTGGTGGCCATCAAAACTAATTCAAGATTCTATATGACCTTATACTTGGTATATCTATTAGCAACAAGGACTACTATTTATCTAGGGTTGTTTAAGAGGGGAAGCATGCAAGATTCTAATGCTTGGCCATATGTGGTATACCCTGAGATGGTAAAGAAGAAATTGTTAGATCAAAGTAAAGAGTATCGTATTGTGAATGATGCTTTTATTTTTGCAATAATCAAATTCATTGAAGGTGATTATGCAAAAAGGATGTCAATAGAGGAAACCACAAGAATTGCAGAAATAAGCACCTACTACATCCAATTTAAGACATTCACTTACCTAAGGGTAACGGGCACAATGGTAAATCCTAAGAAGCTACTTAGGTATCTGTTTGATAGACTCATTTTGTTGGAGATAGTAAGGCAACTCACATCTATGTATGGAAGAGTGAGAAAACTACATATGAAGATTTGGGTATGGCCCATCCCCATAGGTCCTTTTGGAGTTAAGAAAAACTAGGATATAATGACTTTTGGTTTAGAATGGGATCAATATCCCTTTGAGGCTTATAACTCCCCTTGTCCATGTTTCGACAATATTGGTAGAGTCCAATATTTGGTAGGAAAAAAATTGGAGCATGAAGATGCCATAGAGTATCACTGGATGAATGTGGTAGATGACTATGACAACCAAATCAAGGATTATTGTAGGATGACTCTTTATCTGCTAGAGAAGGTCTTGGAGGTTAAAGTCCCATTGAAATCAGTTCAACAAGATACAAAAGAGGTCTTGGATCCTTTGTACAATCAAGATAAGATATTTGATCAATCGATCATGAATGTAGAGATTGATAGGGAGAACACAACTATCAACTATAGGGAAAGACATATTATCTAATTAACCAAAGATTGGATCAAGAAGCCTTTCAAGTTGGACTCGGTTCCTAAAACAATTGTTTTATAGGCCACAACCCGCCTAGTAAAGGGAAGAGGGTGAAGTTTATAGTACCAAAATTTATAGCCCAATCTCCAATTAGGTCAAAAATGGTGTATCAACATGATACGGAAGTTGGATACTTCAAGGCACAAAAAGGAAAGAATAAGAGGAAGAGGGATTCTCCTCAACAAGCTAAGCTTAGAGCTGAAGGGACTCAAGCCTAGGAGGCAATTCAAGCCCCTAAGAATCAAGCGTTAGGAAATGTAGAAGCTACACAAGTCTAGGACAATCCACAAGTTCCACCACTAGAACAAGGGTAAGGATCAGAAGAAAGAGAACAAGAAGAATCTCTAGTTAACCAAGAAGAAGCACAAGAAGTGTCTCTGCCTAGTCAAGAGGCTTCCCCATCACTAGCTAAGAAAGCTAAGAAGAAAAAGACTCTAGTAAGAAGAACTAGGAGACAAAAGGTGATAAGAAGGGTTATTACTATTCCCTTAGTTCCAAAAACTATTCCCAAAGAGGATGAAGAAGATAAAGAGGATGACCATCCCTTGAGTCAAATGACTCATCTTTCTAGGGCCATGGAGGAAGAGCAGAGAAGGAGCCATGGAGGAAGAGCAGAGAAGGAGCTCCATTGTAACACCACCATCCATTCCTACACAACCTATTAAGATTACTACTTCTAAGGATGAGCTACACCAATGGATTGAAGAGCAAGAGAATCAAGGAAATGATGAATTCAATATATCAGATTTTGACTTCATGCTTGTGGCCATTGAATTTGTTGGTGATAAGATAAGGGATACACAAAAAAATCAACCTTTGGGAGGGGATTGGAGTCAATCACCACCTCAAACACAAGGATTTCAAGGTGCCTTGCCATCACCAAGTCAAGATTTATCTTTCTTGGATAAAGGTTCAACCACTCCTCTCCCTTCAGTTAATGAAGAACAGGTGCAACCAGTGCAGGAAGAAGAACCACAATAGAGATCCACTGATGAAGTACCAGAAGAGGGGTAGATATATGAAGAATCTTAGTAAACTTCCCAAGATACAAAGGTGAGGACTATGGACTCAATAGACACAAAGATGCCTGATGTAGATCCTTCATAGAAAGAAATGATTCTAGAGAGGAGTGATAAGGGAAAGGGTCTAGTAGAAAAAACCCCCTCTTCATCTAAGTCTTTGATGGAAACTACTCCAAGATGGTTGAATAAAGATGTGATGGTTAGGCATAAAAGGTAGATATATTGTAGTGAGGATGAGGAAACGAGAGAATTAGTTGAAGCCCTCAAGAAACTTGGGTTATCTAAGGGTGATGCATGCACATTGGCCTTTATTATGAGGAACCAAAATCAAGACTTGTTTGCTCACATTTCCATCCCTCCTCTACATGCAGATGCTAAAGATTTGATCACAAAAGATGATTAGATTAAAGAGGTCTTGCTTGGAAAGCCAACTATGGACACAACTAAATTGATGGTCACCACAGTAATAAAAGAAGTGTTTAACCACTTGGAAAAAGAATTGTTGAGACTTTGAAAATAGAATGAAGTCATGAGGGGATTTTTGCATGAGTTAATAGGTCATATTGACCCAGATAATCCAGAGGCCACTCTTTAAGTAGCTTTAAATAAGAAAAATAAAGAGGGAGCAGTTATATAGGTGGATCTATTTTTGAAGGCTTGTCATTCATGGCAAGAAAGTTTTGAGGAAGAGGATGTGTAGATAATAAAAGGGAACCTCAAGTTATTGCACCATATGCTTAATAATGCAAATAAATTGGTTGCTATTTTAAACTGGGATTTTGGATTGATGGACGAGGTACATACCTAAGGAAACGACCTTCGAGCATTGCAGTCAATAAAAGGTTAGAGGTATCGTATGCTAATGGATGTATGTACGGGGGATGAGTTAGATAAAATAGATAATTAGATTGAGAAGATTAGGGATGGTGATAAAGTAATAGAGAAATTTCATGCAGATATTCGTAAGCTCAAGGATCAAACCCAAGAGCAAATTTTGGAAGCAAAGAAATATTATAGTGATGCGTGCCTTGACATTTTTGAAGATGAGTCAATAGATAAAATCCTACAAGTGCAAATAGTTGTCGAACAGTTTTGAAAGGTCTTTGAAGAAACTTCTACTGATGAAGATATTAGACAAGCATTTAAGATGGAGGAGGCATTACTAGAATTGGATGTAAAGCTTGAAGACTTTGCAGAGACTCGCATAGAAGTGGGAAACTATTGACAAGTAGTAAAAGATAAGTATGACACTTTATATTTTCTAGATGCAACCCAAGTGATGGAGATTATAGAGAAATTTAAGAGAAAACATCCAGACATAGCTCTGGTATAAAGGGGAACAAAACCCAGAAGCTAGAATTTCAATTTTGACACTTGGGGGAAAATTTTGCATTTTTTGAGCTCTGTCACTAAGGTCAGCCTCTCCAAAGGTGTGCAGTGCACAAGGTGCACCACTCCCAAGGTGCACTTCTCCAAAGGTGTGTCAAAAGTTTTGAAGAAGCCCAAGGTGCGTTGATAGTTAACTGCTAGTTCCAAATTTAGAGCTTTCCATGCATAGGAAATGCATTATGATGGTAGTTCAACTCCTGCAAACATCTAGAGAAGGTTGAGTTTCTATTTTTGGCATCTCTAGAGACTCCTACATCATTTGAAAACTTTCTTCTTCTTGTTTTCTCATGCTTTTTTTGTTCTAAGACATGTAAAGGCTCATGCACCCATTAAATAATATAAACAAGGGTGGAGTCCTACTTAACACCTCTTAGAGAGTTAGTTTGTATATATTTGGATTTATTTTATTAGTTTTAAGCATATATTTGCATAAAGGAATCTCTCACTCTCAAAAAAAATTGAGGAGAAGATTTCCTATAGATTGAGGAATTGAATATGTATTCCAAGTCTTTTGATGCAATAATATATGTTATTGGTGCTCTCATTCTAAGCATAGATATTGTTGCTAGAGTGTGTTATATTTTGTGAACATATGTTCATGGAGTGTAATGGAACCAATAGTTTTGTTGTGTTGATTTGACTAAAAGATCTTTTAATTTTGGTGTTTTCCACATGTTTACAAATTCCATTGATGTACTTAGTTGGAGAAGAGATCACCTATTATTCCTACATAGCTTTTTATCTTGCACGAGCACAATTTTGGTGGCCTTGCAATTTGATGAAAAGTGAAACATCTTATAGTTACTAAATTCCCATTGATGATTGCATCAATAGAATTAAGGAATCCATGCTCCTATTTTTATTGGTTACCTCTCGATCTTTTGAATGGCTTAATTCATAGACGTGTTGTTTCCATGGCTTATGTCTGTTAGGGATTTACTTTTCAAGTCATTTGCTTAAAATTCTTGTTACCCTATCTTTGTTATTTTCTATTCAAACACTTGGGTAATTTAAGAATTCATATAGTTGCACAGTTAAAAGTGCATTCATTAT
Organism: Cupressus sempervirens; assembly: GCA_028749045.1. Classification (NCBI taxonomy): domain Eukaryota; kingdom Viridiplantae; phylum Streptophyta; class Pinopsida; order Cupressales; family Cupressaceae; genus Cupressus; species Cupressus sempervirens. The sequence goes on from CM053784.1 coordinate 414,688,196, forward strand.
AAATAGAAAAATAAAAAAAATATATTTCTTTTTGTGTGGTTACTTTTTGAGATAGCAAGAAAATTCAATGTTTTATTCAAAATTGGTCAAACTAGGAAAATGCCTCTTTGTGAACACTCACATTTATCTTCTACTAAGTGGATTCTACTAGGTTGCAAGATTGCCTAGAACCTTGGAGTTGATCCTATATTAGCTTTTCAAGAGAGGAGTTCGAAAGGATTCCCATTGTTAAGCATCATGCAAAATGACAGCTCAACAAGTTTCCATTCTAACTAAAACTCATTTCTAATCTTGACTGTTCATCCAAATTGATCTTGACCATTGATCAAATCCTAGAATTCTATTTAAGAAGCTCTCAATTCCTCATTTCAGAGGTTGTAAATTGAATTGTATCAAACTTATGCTGGAATAATTACTCATTTATTGCACTCATCATTTCATTAAATCTTGCATATTAATCTCATATAGTTTAAATATGCACTCATTTAGATTAAATTGTTCTTTCTTTTTCTAGATTAATCTTGCATTCTCATCAAGATTAAATCCTTCGTTCTAGATGTATGGTTGCTAGCTTCTCAATATGAGAGTGAATAACAAAATCATTCTATTTAGGAGGCAACATATTGACTTGTTGGTTGTTTTGGATGAACAATCCCATGTTCATTTCAGGATGATTCCTTAGATAATGATCATGTTGAAGTGTGTGTGAATCATAGAGGCCCACATTTCTCACTCACATTTCTGGAGCCCACTATGGGGTCGAGAAATCAAGTTTTTGGCCTCATCTATTCTTTATTCTATAAGTTTTTAATGTTCTATCACTCCGATTTGTACAATTCCTTAATTTCTCACGTGAAAAATCTCATTCTCACACAAAGAAATTGAAATTTTGCTCCCTCTTCTGTACTTGCTCACACGAAAACTATATAATTGCACAATTTCTCATGTGGTATACTCAATTTTCTCATGCAAGCCTATGAAGAATCTTGCATGATATCTGGCATCAATAAATGTAAAATAAATTTTTTAGATTGTATTTTTATCATGTTGATTTGATCTAATGTTTTTTTTTGAAACATTTTATTTTTGGTTTTTAATTTTCAATAGCCTAACAATGGCATGTAGATCATTTGTCAAAGACACCCTGTTACAAACTCATAAACAATATTGACCGTTTGATTGTAGGATGCTTAGTCAAAGATACACATGTCAAAGAATGAATTCAAACCCATTGAAACAACATGTCTTTTTACTGCTTTCTTACACATAGTTTAATAGAGCTTATGAACTTCGTAGGGCTTTGGAAAAATGAATATGAGAGTATGCTCTTTGCTACTTGGAAGTGATGCCCAAGAGTAAATAAAAAACCTAGATGCATTTGGAAGATGGTACCTGAAGGAGCCAAGAAAGTTAGTGGTTCTCCTGTATGAGTCTTTTTTATGAAGATATGATGGTTTCCTTTTAGGGAATCAAAATCTTGAGAAAAGACAAGTTGGTATTGATAAGCTAACTTGGTGATGAACATGTTCTGTGTGTTTGGATAAGGTGATGAGATAGAGGAGTATGCTCTTTCCCTTTGAGGGAAATAAAAAACTTGGACCCTTAGATCCAAACCACCAGTTTGAGTCAACCTTTAAAGGACCTACCAGAGTGATCCAACCTTTGAGAATGACCCAAGTGAGCACACATGTTTCACCAATGATTCCAACTCACTATAATAGAGAAGCTTTGTAGAGAAAAAATCCAAATCCATGTCAATTTCTTCCTCTTGATTCCTAATATTGTATGTCAAGAGGAGGCTCTATCTATTGCACTGAGTGATGTTGCCCCTAGTCTTGCTAGTCAAGTGTGTGCACTTTCAGCTGTTGGTGTGGGCTGCTGTCCTCAAATTCATTCATGAAGCCACCATGGATTAATGTGAACTAAAGTCAAGTAAATTTTTTTAGATAGTTGCTACCTGATTCATCTCTGAAAGGGGGCATAATCTTTGTGCAAGGAGGGGAAAGAATCTCTCCTATAGATACTCACCATAGGCATGTACTTGGATGCTGGAAGGTGGTATATGCACTTGAACCCTACCACAAGGGTTCTCATTCAATGTATATGTTATTGAGTCCTTAGAATACACCAAAAAAATGGGTTCTCTCTAGTGGAGTGACAAGACTATGTGAGGTGAACACATGCACATAAGTTGTGAGACAAATGTTTTTCTTCCTCTAACATTTTTGGTTATAGGGATAAAGAGTGTCTTTTTTGAGTCTTTAAACTTATCCAAATATTTCAAACAAAAAAAAGGTCAAGGTTCCCCCATCCCTCCAAGTTGCTTTTTCCTCGATTGGATTGTTTGTGACTACTACTTGCTTCTCGTGTCTGAAAATAACTATCTACTTGTAAACCAAAATGTCATCCAAAATTTGAAAATAATGCTGATATCTACCTGAAACTTGTAAACATTGTTCGTCCTCTATTCAAAAACTATCAAAACCATTGAAAATATCTTCAAGTTTAGTCAAAACCTGTCAATTTTGTACTTTTCTCACGTCTAGTTCTACAAAACTTCATGCAAGAAAACTGTCTCTTTGTACTTCCTCATGGGGTTCTTTGTAGTTCCTTGTGTTACTATCTACAAATCTTTGTGTGAGACATTTCCAAAACATTGTTATCTTTTGAGTCAAAATCCCATCTTTTTCAATCAAACGATTATTTCCTCATGCGACTCTGTGCAAGTTCTCGCGTGAGGAAGCTACTCTAAAATTATTGTTCTAAAATTTTTCTTTTTTCTTTGTACTCCCTTACATGGCTTTGTGAGAAACTTCATGTGAGATCATGTCCTAAAGTTGTCAAACCTATTCTACCAGTTGTGTCTTCTCACCTGGTTATCTGTATTTTGTTGCCTTGGAGTCATTTCCTCGTGCGAGTCTATCAAAATATTTCAAAGGTAATGAGCTATTTTAAGCTCCCTCTTCAAAATCTGATCCAAGTTTGATCTATCTCTGGAACACTTGGTCATTCCTCTGTCTACAACTGTGTCAAACTTTGACTTCTTTCTTAGTTGACAACTTGTAATTTACACATGAACTAGTCTCCTCACTTGGTTATCTTATTCTATTCTCTTGTGTTTGTCATACCTTGCATCATGATAGTCATAACTCTTGGCTCTTCTATCCATTTCTCAGATGACTCATACCTAGGTATGCATCATGCTTATCTCACTTTGAGGCTATGTCCTAGTGTGGTCCTTGTCTAAAATTTTCCTTTCATCATTGTCTATGATTGCTACAACAAGGAGTGGAAATGTGTTTCCTCCCCATAGACTTAGATTAGGTAGAGCTAGGGATTAGAATCATGGTAGAGGTTTTTGCCCAGCTTATACACTATTTGAATCCAGTGAAACTAGTGAGGAGGCTTCATAATATCCTTCCCCTGTTAGACCACCTCATGCTCAAAGAACATTTCCATAAAATTTCTTCAAACTTAGAATCCATTGTATCAAGAGAATCTTGAAACTAGTAGAATACCTAAATCTCCAGAAAAATAGTTGACTTCTTATTCATAAGACCTTTTCAACCAATGTACACTAAAACTTACCGCATTCCTAAAATGGATGATCAAGACCAAGAAAATGGAGAACATAGTAGAAGACAAGATCACTAAGCAAATGAAAGACATAAAGGACCCTTTACTGATGAGAATGAGGAAACTGAAGAAATACTTTACGAAGACATAGAAAAATGTCGAAAGGGTAAACACTTTCAAAAAGTCATGGAAATCATGCTTAATGAAGAGAAAGATAAATACTTTCTCAAACTCGCTCAAGAAGGAGCAAAACTACCTCATCACTTTAATGTTGAAACAATTGTCACACAAGAAGAAGAAACTAAAACTTCCAAGTTGTGCAAACAACTTCAAGTCATGCAAGAGCAATTGACCCAAGTGATGCGTGATGAGGACAAACCAACCAAAACATACACCTTAGACACTCTTTGTCCATTTCCTTTTGACAAGAGTTTAGACATGCCTCCTTTTCCAAAAGGAGTTGAGTTGCCCAAATACAAAAAATACTTCGAAACCTCTGATCCACAAGATCATTTGAGGGAATTCGGTGCTTTGTCTATGGAGTTCATGCACAATCAAACATATCTTATGCATTTATTCCCACAAAGTTTAAGTGGTCAGGCCATGGAATGGTTCTCATGGTTTCCTTCTGGTATCAAAACATTTGATGAGATTGCTAACCTATTTTTTCAACAACACTTACACAACATACAACATCTAGTTAACATACGTGACTTGTGTAACCTCAAACAAAAAGTCAGGTAACCTTTCCTCACATTCCTTCACAGGTAGTGACAATTATACACCAAATACTCATGAAAGATTCCTGAAAATGAAAAACTTGACATTATCATAGATAATCATTTACTTGATTTTAGGTATAAAGTACAACTTCAAGGTACATGCACCTTTGAAGACATGGTTACACAAGCTATCTAAATAGAGGAATTTATAGTAAAAAAGGGTGAGATATCCCTTCAAAAAGACACTAAGCAAGGATCAACCTCTAGTAAGGATAAATCCAAGTATGTGAACAAGAATCAAGAGGTAGTACATGATGGAGTAGTTGATAACATTAATCCTAAACCTGTCAAAACAACATTCAATCTCACAAGCAATCTTAAAGCATCTAAAAATGTTGACAAACCTCCTACTAAAGACAAGACATTTGGAAACAAAATGATGAACTCATCTTGGTTTACACACCAAAAATGTTAATATACACCTCTTGGTGAACTTCTGGATGTGGTCTATAAGACCTTGCTACAAAACAAGCTCATTTCTCTATTGGATAATTCTCATCCTTATGACCTAAAACCACAACTTTCATGGTGGAATGAGACTAAATTTTTCAAATACCATCAGAACAAAGGTCACAAAACCAATAATTGCATCAATCTACGTCACAAAGTCTAAGACTTAATTGACGATGGTGAAATCATTGTGGATGACAACAACAAGAATTCAAACCACAAGGCTTTTAAGGATCCATTTCCACATTACTAGAAAGGAGAAAACTCTAAACCGAAAGCTCATAACAAGGTCAACTATACATACACTAATGAAAATGATGTGATCAACATTGTTGAACTTGTGGATTTCAAATATTATGACATCTTCACAATTAAGGGAAAACAAGATAACATGAAACCTAAGACACCATTTGTCTTGAGAGGTGCTACATCTACTTTATCTGATAAATAGCCATTATAATCTTCTGCTAATGTTGTTACGTGTTCTCATGCCAAGATAGTACTCAAAGGCCCTGTGCCTTTTACTCCTTAGTTAGATCAATACAAAGACAAACCCCTTGCTGGTCCATCTATCAAAGGTACAAAAATTACAACACCTTTCGTGTCTACCAACTATAGTATCCTTGACCAATTGCAATGGACAAGTGCTCAAATAATGATCTTTGAATTACTCAAAATCTTGCATTCTCATAGGAAGATTCTCAAAAAAGCCCTCAATGAGGAAAATGTACCTCAAGATCTTGATCTTGATAGGTTTCAATCTATAGTGGGTCACCTGACTTCACCTCATTACTTTTCCTTTTTTGAAGAGGATGATACTTCACCAAGTCATCCACATAATCAACCATTTCACATTGAAGTCATGACACATAAAAAGCATGTCTATGATGTCCTCATTGATAATGGAGCTAGTTTAAACATATTCTCTACTAATTTTCTTAGGAAATTGAGCTATTTTGAAGAGTCTATTGTTTTGCATCACAAAATAACCATCAAGTCATATGATGAAGTTGAGCATAAATCCCTAGGTCTTGTTGTGTTGCCTCTTTGAGTTGGCCTTGAAGAAAGGGATGGTACTTGTCAAGTCCTTGAAATTCCATTAGTGTACAATATCTTGCTAGGGAGACCATGGATACATGAGATGCAAGTTGTGCCTTCAACGTATCATCAATGCATCAAGTTTCCATACGATGGCTCTGAAGTCACCATACTTGCCGATAGTAGTTATACTTGTAACATGCTAAAATCTACTGAAAGCTTTGCACAGATCATCATGATGATAAACTTAAAGAAATTGTGAAGTCACTCAAGTTGAAAGAAACTGGGATGGGTGACTATCACATAGAACCTATTCTATCTTTGAAATCTCTTCCTAAGTCTCCCCATCATTATGGGAGACTATCTAAAATGAAGAGGCCTTTTGTACTATCACCCCAAACTAAATAAAATAGTACCTTTGTCAAATCTACTATACCTATGGAGGAGGAAGAAGAAAACAGAGCTATCGTTGCATGGATATATAGAGAGGAAACTCCAATGGACCTCACAGAATAGTCTTGTGAGATTACTCCTGAAAAGTATGGCTCAGGTCTTAAACTCATGAAACACTTTGGATACAAGGGGAATGGTCCAATTGGATGTAAAAAAAATGACTTGATTGATCCTATCAAAGCAATTTCTAGAAGGTCTCGAGATACAATAGGCCTAGGTTTTAAGAAGATTCCCTTTCATCTAGGGATTAACATATTTATACCAAAATCTAAGAGTTCATCTAAGCATGAGTCACACACTAAGTCAGATGATCCTAAGGATGATGTTGATGATAAGGATCCTTATCCTTATCCAATTCCTTTTGATCTTGTTACATTCTTCATAGAACTAGATGACTTTGTACCATTTGTCACCACTGTGGATGTTGGTAGTGATTCTTCTGAGAACACTACTGATTCTCCCCATATTCAACAAGAACAAGGAGAGTCAAGTCATGCTTTAGTCATTGAGTGACTTATTAAAAATCCATATGATGAAGGAGAATGGGTCCCTATTACTACTGGGGAGTTCTATAATTTGTCTCCATGTAGCATAGATTCTCGAGAGTATGAATTTTATTCTTTCTCAAAAGCAACTAAAGACAAAGATATAGATTAAGTTCATGATTATGAAAATCAGCTCGAAGTAGATAAATTGTCTAGGGTTAGGTTGGATGAGTCTCATCTAACTAGTGTCATCCAGTCCTCAATTAATGTTGTTATAACTCAGAGGCATTCAAACACACCTATGGATGAAGCCTCTCTAGGTCTCAAATTACTTGTCCAAGCATTCGGTGACTATACTATGGACACCATTGAACCCACCACATCTCTTTCACTCACCTATCCTGAGCTCATAGACTAGAATTCCAATGCATCTAATGAAGTCCCTACATTCTAGAATGACTATGCTCTTGCTTGCTACTTAAATATTTTTGAACTAGTACGTCTTCCACCAATAAATAGAGTGTCAACATGACTGAAGATAGCATCAAATATCTTAGTCACACAATAAAAAGTAAAAGAAATAGAAGATATGATGGTGAAAACCACATTATGGCAGTATCAGAACCTAAAATAGTAAATATAAAAGATGTATCCAGAGGTGAAAACCTCTCTGAGGCACTTGAGGATGAGATATTTGATGCACTTCTAGTCATTTTCAAAAGAGATCATCAGTGTTGATAGAGACAACACAACCAATCAACTTGGGAATAGAGGAACAACCTCACATTATACACCTTACAAAATCTTTATATGTAGAAGAAAAAGATGAATTCATTTCCTTCTTTCAAGAGAGAAAGATAAATTTCGTGTGGACATACTCAGACATGTAAGGCTTAGATCCTAATCTCATAATGCATCATTTATCTATTGTACCAGGAGTAAAACCAGTCAAATAGAAGCTTCAAAAAGTGCATCCTCATGTGGCATTACTTGTTAAAGATGAATTGGAAAATATTCTCAAGGCTGGTTTCATCCATGCTATTGATTATGTTGAATGAATTTCAAACATTTTTCTAGTCTCCAAGTATGATAAATCTATTCAAGTTTGTACAAACTTCCAAGATCTGAATTTAGCATGTCCGAAGGATGATTTTCCACTTCCCAAAATTGATATGATAGTGGACATGCCAACATGATATGGAATGTACTCGCTCATGGATGGCTTTTCTAGTTATAATAAGATGAAAATTGCACCAGAAGACATGGAGAAAACTGCTTTCACTTGCACATGGGGAACTTTTTGTTGAAATGTGATGCCATTTGGTCTGAAAAATGTTGGTTCCACATATTAGATGGTAGTTACAACCATATTTCATAATATGATGCATAATATAATGGAGGACTATGTTGATGATACCTTGGTTAAGAGCACAAAATGCAACACTCACCTTCAAGATTTGGGACCCATCCTAAATCATATGAAGAAATTTAGTTTGAGACTCAATCCCAAGAAATGTGCATCTGGTGTAAATTCTGGGAAACCACTTGGCTACATTGTCTCTGTAAAAGGAATCAAGGTAGATCCAGAGAAAGTTCAAGAAATCATGGACATGACTCCACCTCGTAACATTAGTCAAATGAGGGGCTTGCAAGGAAGACTTCAATCCATTCACAAATTCATCTCATGGTTGGATAATAGATCACAACCTTTTACTAAGACTCTGCATAAAGGCATGAAATATGATTGGAATAAAAACTATGATCAGAGTTTAACAAAGATAAAGGAATACCTTTCTAATCCACCGATCTTGATGCCTCCAATCTACGAGAAGCCTCTCATTTTGTACATTTTAGTGACATAATCATCTCTGGGTATCTTGCTAGCTTAGGAGGACAATGATAACAAGGAATAAGATATATACTATTTGAGTCACGCATTGATTTCTTATGAAATGAACTATAGCATCATTGAGAAAGCTTGCTTGGTAGTCATATTTGCTTCCCAAAAATTGAGACACTATATGCTTGCTCATACTACATGACTAGTTGCTAAAATTGATCCACTAAAATACTTACTTGACAAGGAAGCTGTAACATGAAGGTTAGCTAAGTGTGTCATGATACTAAGTGAGTTTAATATTTAGTATGTTGAGAGAAAGGCTATCAAAGGACCAGTAGTTTTTGACCAATTAGTAGAAGTACCAATGCAAAGTCTTCTTCCACTAAATATTGACTTTCAATATGAGTCCATTTTAACACTAACACATCAAACCTAGGCAATTTTCTTTGATGGTCCTTTTACACAACAAGGGTCTGGTGCTAGGCTCTTACTCATAACACCATAGAAGTATTCATTGCCTAAGGTGTACAAGATTCTATTTCCTTGTATGAACAATATTGTAGGATATGAAGCCCTAATCAATGGCATGAAGATTGTAGTTGAATGGAGAGTAGATGAATTGAATATCTTTGGGGATTCACAACTCGTAATCAACCAAGTCAATGGTGTGTATCAGATAAAGGATGAGAAGTTGATACCTTATAAGTGAATGGTTGATGATCTAAAGAAATACTTTTCTCATGTCACTTTTCAACAAATTCCTTGGGTAGACAACAAAGTGGCTGATCCAATAAATACTCTTTCTTCCACACTACAAATGTTAGAGAATGATCTTGGACATGAGTTCTTGGTGGAGACGTTACTCTACCCTACCTATAATTCCCCTAAATCTTAAATGATCTATTCTATTGTAGGACATAATTCATCCTGCTAACAAACAATTCTAGACAATCTAACCCAAAATGAAAAACATCACCTTATCTGTAATGCTTTGCTGCATGTTATTATTATTGATGACTTATTTAGGAGAGGTTTTGATGAAACACTCCTTAGGTTTCTAAAGCCTGATGAGTCCAAACATGCATTGATTGATGTACATGAGGGCATTTGCAGACTCTAATGGCTTGACACTAGCGGATAAACTTATTCGAGTTAGTTACTATTGGCCAAATATGGAGTAAGAGGTAATCAAATATGCCGAGTCTTGCAAACAATGCTAGCTCCATGGAAATCTAATTCACACTCCAACTAGGGAGCTAATTCCATCGATCACTCTATGGCCATTTCAACAATGGGCCTTCAATCTAGTGGGTTAGATTCACCTATCTTCTTCAAATGGACATAAGTTCATTATTATAGCCACAAAGTACTTCACCAAATAGATAGAGGCAGTCCCACTCTCTACAAAAAATGGAAAAACTATAGCTTTGTTCATTCTGAATTACATCATATGTAGGTATGGTGTACCTTCCTCCATTATTACTGATAATGGAGGATAGTTTGAAAAAAAAGGATCTTAAAGAGTTGTGCAAAAAGTTCATAATCATGCAACATTGGTATTCTATTTATTACCCCTATCTTACATCACACAATCAACAAATCTAGAAGGGACTAGCACCTTCAAATTAATCTAGCTTTATGGGATTACAAAACTAGTATTAGAAATCCAACATGGACAATGCCCTTTTGCTTTGGTATATGGAGCGAATGGTGTGCTTCCAATTGAGGTCAATTTTCCTACTTTGAGAATCTCTATTAAAGGCCTCATTATTGATGATGACTACATAATATCTTGGCTTCAAGAGCTAGAATTGTTAGATGAACATCAAGAAGTGGTGTGTGATCATCTTGAAGCTTAAGAAAAATGCATGTCTAAGAGCTACAAAAAGAAAGTCAAGCCACATGACTTCCAAATGGGTGATCTTGTCTTGAGGGAGAACCCTAAAAATCAACAAAAAAGGGTGCATAAAGGTTAGTTTGAACCCAACTAGCTTGTTCCATACATAGTTATTGTAGTGTTTGGATCTGGTGCTTACCAACTTTCAACAATTGAGGGAGAATCACTCAAGGAGCTGATCAAAACTCTTCATTTGAAGAGGTTCTACAACTGACATGCTTTCTAAAGCTCTTTGTACATACTTAAAAGTCCTAAAATTATCTTGGTGAAAACCTAGCATTATGCACCTTGGTAATACCAAAAAAAAGTAAAAAATACAAAATAACAAAAAAATAAAAAAGAGAATAAATACAAAAAAATTGAAAAACAAAAAAAATCACCATTGATGAAAACCTGGCAAATAGGAATCATGGTAGCAAAAAAAAAGAATCTCTGCCAAGAAGGTGAAAACTTGGTAAATAGGTACCTATTGTTCCAAATGCTACATCTTGCAGTGCATCTTCTGGCTCTTATATGGTTGCTTTCCTGCTTTAGTTTTCTACTTCCACTCATTCATCCCTGGATTGAATCTTGTCATAACTGAGGGGTAACACCCTATAGTATCATAGGAATCTCTTTCGTGTTAGTCACCAATTGTTCTAACTATGTCTGCCTACTATCACTTGTGTCACTATAGAGATTCCTCTCATGGAAGATCTCTTTCATGAAAGTCACCAGTTATTCTAACTATGTCTACCTACTGTTGCTTGTGTCATTACAAAGATTCCTCTCATAGAAGATCTCTTTCATGATAGTCACCAATTGTTCTAACTATATCTGCCAACTACCTCTTGTGTCACTACAAAGATTCCTCTCAAAGAAGATCTCTTTCAATTTAGTCACTAGTTGTTCTAACTACATCTTTCTACTGTCGCTTGTGTCACTCCAATCACTAGTTGTTCTAACCGTGTCTATCTACTGTCACTTAGTTTCTTACTAAGATTCTTATCAATCAAGATTTCTCTATGACGTTAGTCACTAGTTGTCCTAACTAAGTCTGTCTACTATTGTCCTCCTACTAAACATATTTCTTGCATATATGTTCTGAACATTGACACTTGACAATCTTATCAAACACTGAACTAAAAATGTTGAATTTGTTTGGGATATGCTAAGCTTTTCTTTGATCTATTTTTTCCTTCGTCATGTCTCTTTGAGAAACTCAATGATGTCTCTTTTGATTAGAGAAGCAAGGACTAGTGGCATGATCTTTTCTTTTCTTTCTATTTTCTAGTTTAGTTCCAATGATCTGAAATATCTATATAAAAGGGGTGTCAAATATAAGAGCCTCCATCTCATATTGGATGGTTGTGTGTACCTCAACTCATTTTATATGGACTCTTCACTAAAGTTGGTTCTTTTCCTTACTTGTTTGAGTGAATTTTCTATGCTACAACAAATATTGATACTTGTCTTGCTAAGTGCATGTATGGCTCACTACAAGTATACTTAGCACACTTCTATCTCAGGTCACAAACACAAGGGTCATTGCAAACATAATACTTACTGATTTCTTAGCACAAGAAGGATCTCTTATGTGTCTGGCGTGTCTTCACACAAGAAACATTCTGGTCATTCTATCGTTTATGCTCTGATGCTTATGTTTGCTTGCTATATCAAAAGGGACAAATGTTCTCACCATTCTGGCTTCTTGTGCCTCAAATGCTTACATTTAATCCTGACAAAACTAGAACATGCGTCATATTCATATTCTCATGATTGCAGTGGTAGTGGGAATTATATGAAATTTGTGGGTTTAGCTAAACACTCAGTGATGATAATTGTACAAGCTTGGTAACCAGACCTAGGGTTGCATCTAGCATAGGGCTGCATTGCATAAATACATGGTTTGATCACTAATTTACTTGCATCCTTTGTGATAAGGTATTGTTGGTTTCTTCAAAGTATCACATTTTTGCATGGCTGCACAAGCATTTAGTTCTTTGGTTCATCCTCTTGATCTTCATGAGATACTTGTCATTATCAACAAAATGGAACATTGCATGAGATGTTAGTTCATTGACATTTTGCATTTCACATAAATAATTTTATTATTCATCTCATTTACACTACATTCATACATCATATCAAATTTGCATTCTTAATAATATCATTAAACATCTCATGTACAAAAATATATGAAAGAGAAAAGATGACACATGCAATGATACTCAAATCAAAAGATCTCATATATGTGTGTGTGTGTGTGTGGAGTCAACTATATAATTGGTACAAATAATGCATGTTACTCGAGCACTGTCATTCTAAAAAATGATATGATGCTGGCACACCAATTGATACATAACCAGAGCAAGATCAGAAGAAAGTGAGCTAGTTCTATCCCTCTCCCTCACCTCTAGGTGGAGGAGGAAGGGGCATATCTAGTCTTGTTAGAGGCCGTCACCTCCTGACTCTCTTGCATACTAGGAGAATCCTAGCACCTGCTCTACCTTAGATGAAACTACTACAACATACGTTGCATAGTAATACATTGCTCTTGCTGACTGAAGCCAAATCTCATTTTGCTATCACTCTAACTGCTCTCATGATGAACAAATCTCTTGCTCCATTTGCTCTTGCAAGTCACAAAGTTTTCAATCTCACTCTGATATCTTGGTATTGCTAATGGCAAACTATATTTGTAGCTCTCCCAACAATCACTGCACTATCCAAACTCGATCTCTAGATCTCCTAAGGGCATCCTATGTCTGTGCTAGGATATCTCCACCTTGTGGCTTAGGAGTAGGCTGATCCTACATTTCCTCATCACCCACTCTGTACTTAGCCTACTGAGGTGGCTTCTCCTCTGTACATGCCCTCTATGCACCTCCTCTGATTACACCTTAGGTACCCATCTCACCTAAAGGATTTCTATGTCCTATATCACTACCTCCAGCACCTAGATCCTCTCCCATCTAACAAGGAGGGATCTGTCTCTATAATGTGCATTGCCTGGGTCTCTCTTGCTATGGTAGCTATGATGCTTTATGTGGTGGTGACTATCATTCCTATACTAGCTACATTGGCACTGCCATCCCTACGAGGTCTATAAATCAAGGGAAATGATGACTCACAAAATTTGCTTGGTATGCTGGAGTCATCCCCCCATTTGCAACTGCTGTCATATAGTCCCACTATGTTGCAACAATGGAACACACATCGAGCATTAATCTTCCCTGGTCCAATCTAACAGACCACCCATGATCTAGGTCTATGGAAAAGTGAACATATGTGCAATACTCTTATGGGATATCCTATGGTTGATCATACTATTTCCACACGTGAGTCAGTGAGAATCTCTTGATCACCTGGACCAAGCAACCAATTAGTGGTTGAGATGCAAACATGTACCCTAGCTCCACATATGCATCATCCCATGCCTCCATCTCTATAAATGGCTTCTATACTACAACTACTAGGTCATCCAATCAACCTCTCCACTACTTAGTCTTACCTAGAACTATTTGGGTCATCTATCCATGGTACCTATAGATGTATGGCTCATGGTCCTGTTTCCCATCAAGACAAGTCAACCTTGTGACGAGAAAGTACTCCCATACCCACACCTAAAGAATATAGAACCCTACAACCATGCTCTTACTCTCGTGATACACAATCTCATGCATCTTGTGGTACATGTATGCCAGCATGTATTGACCCTATATAAAGTGTACTAGCTCATCTAGAATCTGCTACAACATCCATCCCCATTTGCACTCAAGGCCGTGTTGGCCTTTGTTAGACATCAAAAAGTAGTTGATAAAAACTCTGAGCACTGCTGCCAACGTATGGGTGGGACCATATATATGCACTATCTCATCCCATGTGATGGCACAACCCATGATGAGATCCTCCTAAAAGATGGCCCTCAGTGTCGTTGTACCTGTCTGTGGCTATGTGTCATACACCACTCATGGCTTATGGAATGGTATTCAGAGTATCTTATATATATCCTTCAATGTGATGGTCATCTCTCCCAGGGGCAAGTGAAAAGTGTTCATCCTCGAATGGAAATTCTCAACCAGTACCATTAGTAAACTATGATTCATCACCAATGTAGGAATTCAAAAAAGCTATAAGAGACCTAGGATGTCAATGTGTGCCATGTCTACATCATCTAACTTTCTAACTAGTGCTCTGTAAGGGAGATAGTGTGATCTAAATGAGACGTCCATAAAGCTAACCTGAAAACACACAAACACCATGAACATAATCAGTATAAAAAAGACAAACATAAAGAACAAGAGCGCAAAACAAAAATGAAAAATCTAATTTTCAAACAATTTTTTTTGCACAACACCAAATTTTCACATGAGATTGTGCTTTCTCGTGCAAGATTGCACTTCTTTGTGTGATATTAAAAGTTTTTGCATGAGAAATTTCACAATGGGAAGCAAAAAACTTGCTATTTATAGGGTTTTTGATGGGGACACAACCCAAGAACCGAATGGACACAACAGAAAAGGGAAAACAAGATAGTACATTCAGTATAGAGAAAATAAACTTCAAAACATGCCCTAAGGGCTTACAATAGCATAAATGTGGAGATAATTTCTCCTTTCAGTACCTCCTGTCAAACTCCACTTCGAACTGCCTTTTACAATGCCAAAAATCTCCTTAAATAGACCCCGGAGGGTTAAGGACTAGGAATACATTCTAGAAAGTGCTAGTAGGCATCCACCGACCAAATAGAAGGTTCCAGAAGCTGTGTTAGAAGTTGGCGCAAATCTAGAATAATCCAGAAATGGTAACTGAACTTTCGGGAGGCATAACTTTTGAACCGTAGCTCCGATTGACGAATTGTTTACATTTTCGAAAAGCTCTCGAAGCACTCTATAGCCCTATGGACAAGCTTTGCTTGTCCCCCATTTTTTGGCCCTTTTCAAGGTCATTTAATGCCTCTAACATAACTTTGAAGCATTCTTAGGAGGTCTCCACAACTCAAAAAATTGCAATAACTTTCAAACCGTGGGGCCTTTTGACCTGATTCTTTTTCTGGAATGCTCTAAATCACAATTACATTCATCTAGCCAATTTACACCTCTTAGTTCACCAAAATGATGGCCCAATTACATACTCCTATTTTTTCAGGATTTACTAGCACACTAATAGTGGAACTGTGAGAGTTGGAACCTTTATTTGACCCAAATGGGTGTCCAAAAATGAAAACACATGAAACAGAAACTAAGTCTAAGTACATTTTTTTGGGGTGATACAGGATTGCCCTTATACCTCTGGATACTCTTGCAACAGTTTCTCGCACGAGAGATGGGTATCTCCCATGTGAGAAAACCAGTACACCATGCAAAAAAGTACCAGTTTGGTACTTTCTTGCATGAAATAGAATGCAGGCTTGCATGAAGAATGAAGCCTTCACAAAAAACCCATGGACAACAACACTTTAAACAACTAAGAACTGATGAAAAACACATCAAAATGCATAAATTTTCAAATGTAAAGTAGGATAATTAACTACTCACCGAAGATCCATAGTCCATCGGTTGGCTATGTCACCTGGAACGCTTGAATTGATGCAAACACATGGGGACCACCATCTTTCTCCTCAGAGCTCTCTTCTTCACAAAAGACATGCACAAATGAATTGAAAATGACCCTTTGGGCCCTTACATAGGTTTTGACCTAATTTTTCAAAGTGCTCCAATTGGCATGAAAATCAAACTGCTAGCTAATTTGGCTGCTCTGAACTGATTTTCAGGATCAACTTTGAAATCTAACATGCTTCAACAAATCAAAATCGCATTTTAAATTTTTAGGACTGACGTGATCAAATGCTTATGCAGTCCATTTTTTTGATGCTTTGTGAGTCTTGAGATATGTTCAAATCATATTTTTTGCAACATTTCTAACTTTATTTAGGAAAAAGTCAACACTCTTCAAATCTGGTCAACTTTGGTCAAACTTGGTCTTTGGACCTTAAAATCACTTTGAATCGACTCCATATTGTCTTTAGACTCTTTTAATCTATTCTACATTCATCTAAATCTTTGATTTCTTTAGTATCTCTCAATATAATGCTCTGCATCATTGTTTTGGTGTGTCATCTTTTGATTTCACTCTCGAAGGGGGCAGGACGGTTACATCATTGAATCTTTCAAAACTGACTTCAATTCAAGCTGAATCTTATGTCCTCATCACTCAAGGCATCTCATCACTTGGGGCATCTTGTTGCCCTCTATCTACCATCATATGTCATATATCTTGTCTTTTGATCAGTCGATCAATCTTATAACAGTTCTTGTCTTAGTTCAATGGACAGGCATTACGAAAATCTAACCTAGACTCTTGAGGATCAAGCCTTGTTCTGGGGATGATTCTATGACTCATGATAGGTCTTGTTATCTTTTATGGACCAGTATTTAGGTGTTCTCTCTAGACTCTAGGTATTAA
This sequence comes from Cupressus sempervirens, assembly GCA_028749045.1. Lineage (NCBI taxonomy): Eukaryota > Viridiplantae > Streptophyta > Pinopsida > Cupressales > Cupressaceae > Cupressus > Cupressus sempervirens. The sequence continues at coordinate 414,705,164 of CM053784.1, forward strand.
GCTCCGTTCTAGAGATAATTCCAAATTCTTGGTAAGGATTAAGCTTTGTTATGCAGAGAATCCTAATTCTTACTTAGAATTAAGATTCATTTAGGAGATAATTCTAAACTCTTCCTTTCAATCACTATTTAATGGACAGGTATCGGGATAGTCTAACCTTCAATCCTAAGGATTAAGTCTCATTCTAGGGATAATTTTATGAATCATGATTAATCTTATCATCTTCTAAAGGATAGGTATTGAGACAGTCTAACCTTGACTCCTGAGAATTGAGTCTCATTTTGGGAATAATTCTATGAAGTTTGACAATATTTATTCTATCAATTTTGGTATCTAGGTGTTCTTTTTGGATTCCCTATGATTTTGCTTCGTTCTAGAGATAACCTTTAAAAACTTATCAATTTTGGTATCTAGGTGTTCTATCTAGATTCCCTAAGGCTAAACTTCATTCTGGAGATAACCTTAAAAAGCTTATTGATTGGTCTCCGTATCGTCAATTTTTGAATCAATCTCATTTCTTGATTTATACTTCATACTTTTGATTTCTTTGAATCGAATGTGCACGATTGGTCTCCATATCATCAATTTCGGAATCAATCTCATTTCTTGATTTATACTTCATACTTTTGATTTCTTTGAATCAAATGTGCTACTCACACATTCATTTAAAGAGGGGCAAATGTAATACCCCAAAATTAGCACATTGCCATGCTAAACCAATTCTGGTCTATTAATCAATCTTAAAGTCCTATTTTACTAGGCAATTCTGAATCCTGATAATCACTACTTGACCTAAGTGTCAAGTGTAGAAAATACCTAATTTACATTAATTACATATTCTATTTAATTCCTAAGTCTAATCGAATTAGCAAAGGTAAACCTTTTAATTAATTTAATTTAATTATGAGTCCTAACACTTAAATTAAATTAAATTTACCCCTTTTGTGTTTAATTTAATTAAATATATCCTCATTTTAACTTATTGAATTTAATTATTTAATTAATAAAGGTTATACATTTATGAGGTCATATTCAATTTTATTAAATTAAATATACTCTCCAAATCCTCTATTTAGTTTAGAAATGGAAATTTTGAGTTGATTGAAATTAGAAAAGAAATTAAACCAGTTAACTCTTTATTCCACTCAAAAGTAATCAATTAACTTCATTTCCACAAGGAAGTTTCCATTCTAACTGAATCTCATTTCTAATCTCAACTGTTCATCCAAAATGATCTTGATCGTTCATCAAATTCTGGAATTCTATTTAAGAAGCCCTCAATTCATCATTTAAGAGGTTGCAAATTGAATTGTATCAAACTTATGCTGGAGTAATTACTCATTTCTTGCACTCATAATTTCATTAAATCTTGCATATTAATCTCATATAGTTTAAATATGCACTCATTTATATTAAATATTCTTTCCTTTTCTAGATTAATATTGCATTCTCATATAGATTAATCTTTCATTATCATATAGATTAAATCCTCCATTCTAGATGTTTGGTTGCTAGCTTCTCGATCTAAGAGCGAAATAGAAAAATCATTCTAGTTAGGAGGCGATAGATTGACCTATTGGTTGTTTCATATGAACAATCCCATGTTCATTTCAAGATGATTCCTCAGATAATGATCATGTTGAAGTGTGTGTGAATCACAGAGGCCCACATTTCTCACTCACACTTAATACACATCAAGACTTATTAGTATCCCTTAGGATCCCTTAATACACATTAGGAACCCATATTACCTATAATGTATCATAATGGGTAATGGGGGTCTTAGGACTCATTGATGGGTCCTATGACCCCTTAAGACCCTTATTATACATCAAGACCCTTAAGGGCCCACCACATACCATAAGGGGTTCTAATGGATCTTGAGACCATTTCAGGACCCTTGTAATCCCTTATAATGCATTAGGACCCCTTAGGACCCATCATTGTGTCATGGTACCCCATAGTATGCAAAGTAAGCTATTAATACTATCATGTATCATAAGAGATCCTTAGCAGGTGTAGGACCCATTAATAAGTTGTAAAACCATCAAGGACTCACTAATGGGTCATATGACCCCTTACTATGTATTAGGACCCCCTAGGATCCATTATGTATGATGGGGAATCTTAAGTGATCACAAGACCCACTAATGGGTCATAAGACAATTTAGCACCCCTTATGAACCAATAGTGATTTCTAAGATCATTTATGACCTATTATGCCTCAATAATGGGTCCTTAGAACCCCTTAGTATTTATTACATTCCCTTACGAGCCACTATGTATCATAAGGAGTCCTAAGGGTTCAAATGAGCTATTATTGGGTCATACAACAATTTAGCACTCTTTATAACCTTTTAATGTGTCCTAAGACCATTTACAACCTTGTGAGTCATTCATGGTTCTTATGGCCCCTGAGAGGCTCTTAATATCCCTTAATACCCATTGGTATCCCTTAGGACACATTATAACCCCTTTGAACACATTAACCAATGTAGGACACACTAATAGGTCCTCAAGGGTTATATACTTGATCCTAGTGTATCACAAGGGAACTTAATGGGTCCCAAGTGGTTCTAGGATATTTTAGGACACATTAAGACCCATTACTACACATTAGTACACATTAGAACCTAGTAAGACCTAGTAGGACACACTATGACCCCTTAGAATGCATTAATTATCGTACACATAGTAATGGGTCTTAATGTATCATAAGGGGCCATATTGGGCTTTAAGGGGTATTGGGACTCCTTAGGACCCTGATGGTATATTAGGACCCATAAGTTTTTCCTCAGATCCCTCAGTGTGAAAATTAGGACCCCTCAAAACCAGTTATGTATTATAAGGGGTCCTTTATGGTTCTACAAGTCATTAATGGATCTTAAGTGGTATTAACATATAATAGGTGGTCATAATGGGTCCTAAGTGGTCCTAGAACCCATCAGGACCTCTAAGGATCCATTAAAACCCCTTAGGACCCATTACACCCCTTATGATACACAATAGATCCTAATGGGTCATATTACATAATAAGTATCTTTAGGGGTACCAAATGGGAACTAATTAGTCATAAGTGGTCCTAGGACCCCCTAGTACCTATTATTAGCATGAATTCTAATGACATTCCTATGGGGGGAGTATCCTAGTGTTGCTGGGACTTTGTATCTTGGTTCTATGTTACATTCATGATAGAGTTTGTCATTGATGTTAACATTCTTGTCATTTTGTGAGATTGACACTAACTTGTAGAATGTGATACAAGTGGTGGAATAGAGAGAAGAGCCTAGTACTAAGCCTAGAGAAGAAATTAGAGTTGAACCAATGAAACCTAACAAGAATTTGATAAATAATCATCTTGTTGATCTAATAATTGGAAGCAAAGATAAAGGAGTCATGACAAGGAATAAGGTACATGAAGAATTGTGTTTGATTTCTCGAGTTGAACCTAAAAATGTTGATGACGCTAGTAAAGATGGCTTTTGGATTAAAGATTTGAAAGAAGAACTAGATCAAATTGAAAAGAATAACACTTGGGAATTGGTTCCTAGACCTAAAGATAAGAATATTATTAGAACTAAGTGAGTATTAAGAAATAAGATGAATGAACAAGGTGAGGTTGTGAGAAACAAAGAAAGAGTGGTATGTAAAAGCTATTGATAAAAAGAAGGTATAGGTTATGAGGAAGTATTTGCACCTATTGCTAGAATAGAAGCAGTTAGAATATTTTTGGCATATGCAACTAATAAGAAATTCAAAGTGTATTAGATGGATGTCAAATGAACATTTCTCAATGGTGAACTAGAAGAAGTATACATTGAATAGTTTGAAGGTTTACCTTTGAAAAATCATGGAGATATGGTTTGTGAGTTGAAGAAAGAATTGTATGGATTGAAACAAGCACCTATAGCCTGGTATGGAAGATTGGATAAGTATTTGTCAAAATTGAGATTTCCTAAAAGTAGTGCAGATAGTAATATTTATTTGAAGAAGATTGACTATGGCTTACTAATTGTTGAAGTTTTTGTGGGTGATATAATGTTTGGAGGTGATGATGAAGCAAGTGAAGCATTTACAACAAAGATGAAGAAGATGAGCATGATTGGTGAGATGAAGTATTTATTAGAATTTCAGATTGTTCAAAATCAAGATGGTATCTTCATATCTCAAGCTGAGTATCTAAAAGATTTTTTGAAAATATTTGGTTTAGAAAGTTGTAAACTTGTTGAAACACCTGTGATAACTAGATTTACGTTGTCTAGCAAAGTTGAAACACCTATTGTTAAATAGAAAAATTATAGGTCTATGATTGGAGGATTGCAATATCTAACACACACTAGACCAGATATAACTAATGTAGTTGGTATTGTGGAAGGATTTTAAGTTGATCCTAAAGAATCACATTATGCAACAATGAAAAGAATTTTTAGATATTTGAAGGGTACACTTGAGTTTGGATTATGGTATGTTAGATAAAATGAATTTACTTTATGTGCATACACTAATGTAGATTGGGAAGGCTATGTGGATGACAGAAAATGTACAAGTGGTGGAGCATTTTTCTTGGGAGGAATATTAGTTTCTTGTCTAAGCAAGAAATATGACATTATTTCACAAAATATGGTAAAAGTAGAGTATGTATCAACAAAAAACAATTGTAATCAGATCATTTGGATGAAACAAATATTGAAGGGCATTGGATTTGAGTTTATAGAGCATAATATTATACATTGTGATAACACTAGTATAGTGAGTATGTCAAAGAATCCATTTTTACATTATAAGACAAAGCATATATATTAGGTATCACTTTTAAGAGATAAAGTTGTAGAGAAAGAAATCAAATTGAAGTATGTTAGTACAAAGGAGAAGATAGCATATATATTTACAAAATATTTTTCGAAGGATACTTTTGAGTACTTGAGAGGAATGATTGGGGTTATGCCCCAACTTACTTTTAGGAAGTTGATGTAGAGATTACATTAGTCCAGTGGTAATAGAGCAATATTTTTTTATCTAGACTGGATTCTTGATTCTTCCTCTATGCGGGAGTATCTGCATTTGAGATAAGTCATTAAGGACTCTTGGTAACTAGAATTCAATAGTGTCGTGGACACTTGAGCATATTACATATCTTATAAGTAAAATGCCATAATGATACCTTTATCATTAATGCCAATGGAGGAGAGAATATTGCATGAAAAAAATCCTTGCATATTGATTAATGTCAATAGAGGTGGGATTGATGTTCCTAAGAGATTGATTGATTGATGAAGAGGATTTGAAAAAGGATTGATGAAGAGGATTTGAAAAGATGTTGATTACAGTACAAAGGACATTCATGGACAACATGAATGGGGGAGAACAAGAAGCAGAGACATTTGGTATTCATGGAACTTAGATGTTTTTCATCTATATTTCCATCAATTCCAAAAAGGGATTTTGTTAGCATGAATGTAATGATATTTCTATGGGAAAGTATCCTAGCATTGTTGGACCTCTGTATCTTTGTTGTGTGTTGCATTCATGATAGAGTTTGTCATTAATGTCAACATTTTTGTTATTCTGTGAGACAAATAAAGTAGCAAAAAAAGATTAGTTTTGCGAGGATCAAGGAATGAATCTGATCTTATTCAAACTTGATATAACATTCTATAGAGTTTTTTGATGCTATTATTAAGAGTGCATGTTGAAATAAGAAGACAATATAGAGTTATTCAAGTTTTATTGAAGGGAGTGTTTAGATATAGTTCCTGTGTAGTAGTTACTATTGTTTGGATTGTATCTCCTAATAGAGTTATAATCTAGTTATGTGGACTTGAACAGAGGTAGAAGACATGAAGATGTTGTGTTCAAATGCACACATCCCAATGAGAAATAAGTGAAGAGTTATGAAGAATGTGAGTAGACAATTTGTAATACTGTGACAAAATGTGTAAATGTAATATCTTAAGATGGTCCTAAATTAATATTTTAAATTGGGAAATCCTTGAGTCTGACTCAATAGTTTTTTTTAGAACTTGGTATAAAAGAAAGATGTTTTCCTTGAGGTAGAGTCTGTATTGTATGGATATTTGTGAGATACAAGTATGGGAACTTGTAAGTGAGATCCAGTGAACCTAATATTGAATATGTTTTTATTAGAGAAGTGTTTGGTGGAGTTCAGGCATAGTGAGTGAACAAAGAGACTATATTTGGAAAAGAAGTTTCTATAGATAGTTGTATATTTATATTATTTTGAGAAGTACAGTACTAAGACCAATTGGATAGTGAGTTTGGTGGTCTTGTCTTTAGTTGTTTGGATAGTGGGTCCTTCTATCTTCCACAACTCCTGACAGGGTTAGAATCTTCAAATAGGGATTCAAAGTCTCCTAACAAGGACTAATATGTACTAAAAGTATTTAATTGACTCCTAACAGGGTCCATCCTCTTACAATGAACTTATATTTTATTACATCATTTTATGGGTATCATCCCTATTAGGGTTTTCCCTTTGATCAAGGGTTTCCCTAATTAACAAATCTAGTGTTATTCTGTATGTTGATCTTTCCATGGTTGTTGCATCTACTATTTACATGTTTTAGAATTAATGAGGATATTGAGAGTTGTTTAATTGTATAACTAATTCACCCCCTCTCAGTTATCTTGGTGGACTTTACTTTCTAACACTTATCAGGGCACATTAGGATTTAGTGTGTAATAAGGGCCTTAAGGTGTCCTAGAAGTCATTAGGACCCATCAAAATACATTAAAACCCATTAGGACCCATTATGATGCATTAAGACCTATTCGAACACATTAGGTCACATTAGGACCCATTAAAACTCATTAGCACCCTTTTGATTCATAATGGGTCCTAATACACAATAATTGTGTTAAAGGGTCCTAATTAGTACTAAGTGGTCTTATGACCCTTTAAGACCTAGTAGGAATAGTTAATACCCATTAAGGCACATTAGGACCTAGCAAGACAAATTAAGACCCATTAAAACACAATAGGTACCACTAGAACACCCTAGGGCCTCTTAGGACCTCATAGAAAATATTACCTATTATATGACATTGTCATAATACAGAAGTGGTCCAATCATATCGTAAGGTGTCATAATGGGTCCTAAGTGGTCCTAATATCCATTCAGACACATTATGTACCATTAAAACACCTTTGGACCATAGGATACATTAAGTAATGTACATAACCCTTGTGATATACATGTGGTTCTAACATATCATAATGAGTCATAATGGGTCCTAAGTGGTCCCCATTAGGACCCCTTATGAGCTATCAAGACCATTATGATACTTTTAGGGTTCTAAGGAGTTCTAATGGGTCCTAAGTAATCCTATGACTCATTAAGACCCATTAGGACCCACTAAGACACATTGACAAATTAAAATTCATTACAATAAATTAAGACCATGAAAATGAATCCAAAAAATAAGACTCATTAGGCCAGATTAGGTACCATTGAATACCCTAGGACCTCATAGAACACATTATCTATTGTATAACATTGTTATGATACATAAGTAGTCCTAGCATATCATAAGGGGTCATAATGAGTCCTAAGTCCTCCTAAGACCCATTATGACCTCTTAAGACTCATTAAGACCCTTGTGATACCTAATTGGTCCTAATGCATAATAAGGGTCCTAAGGGATCATAATGGATACTAAGAACCATTATGCTCATTTATACCCATTCAATCACAATTTATCAAAATGGGCCATAATGTGTCCTAATAGATTTTAATTGGTCCTAATGGATCTTAAGGGGTTTACAAATTAGTTCTCAATTAGGACCCCTTACAACACTTATTATATGTTAGGAACCATTATGTGTGATAAGGGTGCTAATGGGTTTTAATGGGTCTTAATGGGACCTAATGTGTTTGAATAGGTCTTAATGTCTATAGTGGGTCTTAATGGGTCCTAACATACAATAAGTATCCTAAGGAGTCCTAATTGAGAACTAATTTGTACTAAGAGATCACAACATTATGACCAATTAATACTTATGAGGACACATTAGTACCCATTTCAACAACTTAAGATCCATTTGGACACATTATTAGGTCACGTTAGAACATCTTAGAATCCCTTAGGATATCATAGAACACATTACCTATTATACAACATTTACATGATACATAAATGGTATGAATGTATTGTAAGGGGTCATAATGGGTCCTAAGTGGTCTTAGGACCCATTAGGGCCACTTAGATCCATTACAACATTTATGATACCTAATGGGTCCTAATGAGACCTTATGTGTAATAAGGGTCCAAAGGGGTCATAATGGGTCTTAAGTGGTCCTATGATCACTTAAGATTCATATGAATAATTAAGATCCATTAAGACAAATTAAGACCTACTCAAGCACATTAGGTCTAGGACCCATCAAAAAGCATTAGCACCCTTGTGATACATAATAGGTCCTGACATGTAATAAGTGCCCTAAGGGGTCCTAATTGAGAATTTATTTTTTCTAAGGGATTCTATTATCCCTTGAGACCCATTAGGACCAATTAATACCTATAAGGAATTATAAGGACCCATTATGATACATTGAGCCATTATGACACATTAGGTCCCATTAGGACACCCTAGGAACCCTTACGACCCCATAGAACACATTACCTATTGTGCAATACTGGCATGATACAAAAGTGGTCCTAACATATTGTAAGGGGTCATGATGGGTCAAAATGGTCCTAGGACCCATTAGGACCCTTTACAACCCTTATGATACCAAATGCATCCTAATGGGGCCTAATATGTCATAAGGGTCCTAAGGGATCATAATGGGTCTTAAGTGGCCCTAAGACCCCTCAAGACCCATTACAATAAATGAAGACCCATTAAAACCCTTTACAACAAATTAAGACCTATTAGGATGCATTAGGTTCCATTAGAATACCCTAGGACCCCGTAGGACCTCGTAGAATACATTACCTATTGTACAACACCCTTGTGATACAGTTGTGGTTCTAACATATCATAAGAGATCATAAGGGATGCTAAG